>JABFTP020000021.1:93948858-94638858 GCA_013387265.2 Cryptolaemus montrouzieri | reverse complement strand
TATATTTTCACAACGATTTTTATAATAGATGTGATTATTTAAATTAAATGTTTTTTTTTATATTATACTGATATATCAACATGAAAAATGAATTATATCGTAATATGGGAAAAAACTAGTTACATATAAGGCTAAAACAAAAATTTACAAGATAATATTTTACAAAATAAAAATTCCATTTGGTCACAACATTACCCAACCTTCAGCACAATTAAAAGAGCAACGATCACCCGGGCATAAATAATGTCCATAAATTTGACACTTATACTGCGTGGAGCGCACCTTTTTCTTGATGAGGTTTCTGCAACTGACTATCTATTTATTGCTTGTTGTTGGGTCTCCAAAGTGTGAGATGGTGCGTTTTCGTTCAATCTGCTCAACATGTATTTTTCTTCTTTCCTGGAGCTACTCTTCTAGTAATTCCCTCCCTAATCTTTGAAGAAATTCCGTCTGACTGATACATCGTTGCCATTCCCTAAATATATTATGTGGGAATTAATCCCTGCAATTTTCAAGAGAGAAAATAACACCATAAACGGCCATCGTCTCGTATTCAGAGCCACATCGTAACCGGAACACATTTTATCCAGTATATCTACTCCTATTTTTGTTCTATTGTAGAATAAGATCATTTCTGATTTTTTCAATGGGCCAGTGTTTTCGTCAATCGTTCCGTCAAAGTGCATGCTGGAAATCACCAAAACATTTCGCAATTTACTTTTATTTTTTGGCAGATATGACACCAATGTGCCCTCCTTTCTGTAAGCAAAAATACAGGAAAACGTTTCCCCGTTCTCTAGGTTTTTCAATTCTGCCGGTATCTGCCGACAAAAGATAAATGAGTACCAACAAAAGATAAATGAGTTCTCTGAAAGCGTTACGATACTGAACCAATTATCTGCAGTAACATTATGACCAGTAAGACGAATTGGCTCAATCATCCTTACCACTACATCGACACATTTATTGCTTACAGAATGGGGACCTCGGGTTTCTTTCCAGCATATACTTCTAAATTGGAATTATAGTAAATTTTTGCGTCCGTTAGAGCAAAGATTTTTAACACTTACTTTGCAGGTGTACAAGGTATATACTAGATGAAGGAACAACGACTTCTAAATGTTCTTCATCTAATGTAACATACGCACCGAATGAATAACAAGCCTGACAGGTCGTCGCAAATTGTTGAAGAAGATCTTGCACTGCAACAAGCCAGTCAGTCAGGAGTCTCTCACGCCTTGTGTCCCTATCATCAAGCCGAAGACATCTAAATAGAAAGATAAATCTATTTCGACTTATTGTAAGCGAAAAAATTTCAACTCCAAACCCTTCGCTGTGTTATAAATATACATTTCTGTTTCCCTGGTACATAAATAACATCTAGATCATAAGATTGTAAAGCTAACATCATACGTTGTAATCTAGCAGGAATATTGAAAAGAGCTTTTTTGAAAATATATATCAATGGCTTATGATCTGTATGGACTATGACTTTCTGGCCAAATATATACTGGTGAAATTTAACACAACCAAATTGAATGGCAAATAATTCTTTCTCAATTTGTGCGTAGTTCTTTTGTGAGGAAGTTAAAGTTTTTGAACTATAGGCAATAGGACGATTATTTTGCATTATGACTGCTCCGATAGCGGATTGTGAACTATCAACAGATAAAATTAAAGGTAAATTAGGATTATAATGTGTTAATACTGGAGACTTCGTTATAACATCTTTCAAATTGGAGAATGCCTTTTCACAATTTTCATCCCAGATCCAGTGACTATTAAATTTCAATAAATTTCGAAGAATTTCTGTTTTTTGCGACAGATTATTGATAAAAGGGCCTAAAAGTTAATCATTCCTAAAAATCGTTGAAGTTCTTTAGTATTAGAAGGAGAAGGTAAATGTTTAATAGCTTCAATTTTTCATCATCGACTTTAATACCATCTTTACTGAATATATGACCTAAAAACGTACTTCAGCTATTTTACTTTTTCTCAATTAAATTTAAGATTGAGTTCTCTAGCTCTTTGTAGAACTTTTCTAAGACGATTATTATGTATCTCTAAAGTAGCACCATATACTAAAAATTCATCCACAAAAATCAATACACCCTCAATATCACCAAATAAATCATTCATGACTTGAACAAATTTTTCAGATGATGAGCATATACCAAATGGTAAACGATTGAATTTGTATCTACCGAAGGGTGTTTGGAATGTGCATAGATCTGAGCTTTCATCATCTAATTTCAGCATCCAAAATCCGGAGAATGCATCCAAATGCGAAAAATATGCAGCATTGACTAATTTTGACCTGACTTCATCAAAGTTTTTAGAGGAAAATATTCTCTCATAATATTTTTATTTAAATTTCTTGGATCTAGGCATATTCTTAATTGACCTGACTTTTTGACCGTTATGACTATAGAATTGACCCAAGACGTAGGTTTTGATACCTTAGATATGACATCCATGCTCTCCATTCTTTCTAATTCCTTTCGAAGTTTATCATGTAGAGCAAATGGTACTTTTCTAGGTGGATCGACATGAGGAACAGCGTCTGGACGTAACTTGATATGGCAGATTGGCGGTAAACATCCAAGACCTTGAAAGACATCCTGAAATTCGTTGAGAATTTTATTACAATCATTATTATTATTTGTGATATTAAAACTCTTTTAAAATACCAATTTTTGACATGTTGGTAGACCCAAGACAGTTTGACAAGATATATCGACTATTATAAATGTAATCATTTCATATGTATTATTGAAAAACATTTGAGATCACATTTTCCAATTACTGGTATTTGATTTCCTCCGAAGCTATTAATTGAAAATTGACATTTATCAATGACTGAATCTGGTAAATTTAATTTACTGAAGGTTTGAAATGACATGACATTAACATCAGCACCTGAATCAAGAATAGACTTAATTATGAAATTATTGACGAAAATATTCAAAGACCAAGAATCTTTTCCTTATTTATAATAGTATCTTCTATCATACCGACAAAAGGAAAGACTAAATTAGAAGTTGAATTATCTTCTGATTCTAAAGTTTTGACTGACTTTGTATTTTTAAAACATAATTTTGCAAAATGACCTTGTTTTTACATAACCTGCATTTGACATTTAAAGCTGGACACTTGTATCTATGCTGTTGTCCACATTTTCCACATATAATGTTGTCACTTGGCGATGGTCTTCTATTTTGGTATTCACGTCTGGACCCATTGGATGACTGACTGAAACTTCTGGATCTTGATTGTCCAAATTTATTGTAGCCTGATGTAGAACTTCTTTTATTGATGTATAAGACTTGATCAGAACTTCCTACATGCTCCTTCTGGATTTTATCTGAATTTTGCTGAGCCATAACTACAGACTTGGCTAATTCGACGGCTTTTTGTAGAGAAATATCGACTTCTTGAAGTAGACGTTGGCGAATATTCATCAGATGGGAATTCATGTTTGCAATGAATATATCTCTGACTAGAGATTCTCGAAGGTCCTTAAATTCGCATTTCATGCTTAAGTTTTCGAGATCAGTTATGAAATTTTCTATACTTTCATTAACTTTTGTGTTCTAGTGAAAAAGTATGACGTAACATCGTGAGATTTTTTGAGGTTCAAGTACTTATCGAATTTGGTTTTAACATCTTCTAGTGTTGTGTTTGTGATTTTCAAGTTGAATGAGTTGTAAATTTGCCTACCTTTTGAACCAATTGAATGTAACATTACTGCAATTTTTCGACAATCTGAGGAATCAATCAATCCTGTGGCTATTAGATATATTTCAAAATTTTCCCACCATTCTTTCCAATTCGATGCATTATTTTCACTAGATGAAATAATCAATTCGTTGATCGGTTTTAAATGCGGCACATGGTCGACTCTCGCTTCACCATCGTCGGACATTTTGTGAACGTGAAATGTGTTTCTTCTGAACAGATAACAATATTTTTAAATTGATATCTTCTGTATTTATATTTCACGAACACCCCACTTCTGACACCATGTTATAAATATATTCTATTTTATATTTCTGACTTTTGGAGCGGTCATACAATTGGGATAATATATGGAATGACTACGATTTATTGAACTGACTTTTAATTAATAATCGTGGCTTGTACAATAATGATTAGGAGGATCTAAGACATGTGCAATTTCCATCATGCGCATAATGACAAAGATATTATAACTTCCTTTAGACGGCAAACAACATACACTACTCAATATAAAATATACAACACGCTGTTCCACATTTAATCTTTCTTCCTTATCCAGCCATGTATAATAAAGCAATGAAGGCTTGTATTTCTTCTCTTTCAGTGTAATTTGCATCTCGGGAGCGAGCAAAATTGGTTTTGATCGATTCAATGAATCGTTTTGTATATTCCACTAGCATTTCTATGATTCTATCGGTGAATAGGCATTTGCAGGTGCTATAAATATCCTTTATATTTTTTGCAGGCCTCTTCACACCTGATAGTCTTGTCAGCAAATCATGTTGTGCTGTTCTTCTTGCTGCAGTGTACAGAGTTTTTTTTTCAACATGTTTACCTCTCTTCCTAAATGCACTAAAAAAATTGTCCTCAGTTTCTTCATCGAAACTAATATCCTCTTCACTTTGTTCCGTTTCAGAATCGCCAATTCTTTCCTCAATCATTTCCTGATGTCTATAGGTGAAGTGGTTTCTCTGTCTTCCCTGTCCCTTTTACCTTCTCTATCCACTTCGAACAGCTGTTAATGAATTCGCTTCACATCTTCATCATTACATAAGTTATACAACTTCTTGTTTGATGACATTGTGACCCTAAAATGAGAAAAACCTATCAATTTACAAATTACTTGCATTGGTGGGTACACTGTAAGTAAATGCAACGAGAATAGTAGCGCCTCATCTCTCAGATGCCAGACTTAAAGATTCGAAATGGAATATTTCATAAGAAAATCTATAAGAAATACTTCATACGAGTAGAACAAGACAACATATTATATTTAAAAAAAATTGTGCATAGCTACTGATACTTACAAAAATAGTCGCGTGGGATCTCAGAGATGATGCAGTGAAAAACTCTAATTGCTTCATTGAGGGAAACGAATCCAATACTGGCGGGACATACTAGAGGAAGAAGGTAGCAGGAGTTGGGGATAGTGCGAGTTCAAACACTCTCGAGCAGTACATCCACCTGTTGCCAAGGGATCTCTCAGATGACGCGCAAGTACTGGAGTGGTAATTCCCTGAAATGGCGATGTATCATTTCAGTGCTGATTTTCACTCCACTTATCTGTCGCAGCTACATTTGAAGGTGCCTAACAGTAGCAAACCGTTATCTCAACGGTCAAAAAACGGTCATGGATCGCCGTTATTGCTGGAGGCCGCTCTTGGCCTCCCTGTGCCATTTTAGAAGCCCTACCTAGCTCACCTAACACATTCCGTGATTCGAGTCGCATTATTATCGAAAATTCAAATTTTCTAGAGAAGAAACGATACTCGCAAGAATTGATGAAAAACTGTTGTTATAAATATGTCGTGGATTCTGGCAAAATCTCAATTCATTTCCTTCATTTTATCTGTCATGGGAGGAATATGATCTCCAAGAAAAAAACACGAATTTTGTTGGCATATGTCCGCACATATCCGAAAAAGCCATGTGTTTCGAATAAGTTGCCTACAAAAATTTGAAATATTGAAATTGTGCATTTAATTATTGGCGCAGTGTTTTCAAGGAACATGCAACCAAAAAACTATTGACTTACTATCTCACTCATTTTTGGATCTTCTAAATCATAAGTTCCAAAACTTTTTTGTGTCGTAGACCACTTTCCGTGTTTTTCGGATATGGGTAGACCCCCTACTAACCTGATATTGATTTTTTGTAAATTTGAAGTTTAGTGTTAATTTAATTGAGTTTAAATTAAAACTAGTCAAAATAAAATTTTGTATATGTTATATAAAATATAAGTAACATAAAATAAACTAAGTAATAAGTGAATATTTTTGTGAAAAGTTTGAACATGATGCTTGAATAATAAATTATCAACATTTGGCGCGAATTTTGTAAGGGTTAATCTCAAATCACTTCGGCTAATGATGTACAGTCTGTTTCTTTTTCTCGTTAGGAGATTGGTAACAGCGCTGAATCCGCTATCCACTAGGTATGACGATGGAAAGGAAATTAAAAATTTCCTTGCTATATTCCATAATACGGGATAAGTATGTTATTGGTATGTTGTTTTGCAGCCAGAATTGCTGATATCCGTTTTTAATCTGAATCTTAAGTTCTTCGTTTGTACTTAGTTCAGTCAGTTCCTCTTGTATTATGACATTCGTTTCTTCGATGTCACCAAATGGATCAATTATCCACGGTGGTATCACCATGGTCAAAACTACCTCAAACCTAGTTTCAAAATCTGAATAGAGGGCATTTAAATGTTGAACGTAGGTTGAAACGTCGTCTTCCTGGCAGTTTGTCTGTAACAAACTGGGGAATTAAGAAAATTTGCCCCGTCAAATGTTTTGCTTCATTAGTTTAACTCTGGCAAGAAACGCTGATAATATGGACTTTGTTTTAATCAAATTTAAACTGTTGCCTTGTAACTGCAAATTAACCATATTAAATTTTGCAAATAAATCTGTTAAATAGGCGATGTCTGTTTTCCACTTTCCACAGAGGATGGTTTAAAAAGTATGGTAAATAACTGTCAACGCGTTCTCCCTGATTATTGGGCCGAACAGAATAATCTTCCTATAGAAGACGTATTGCTTCTGAAAAGGCTCAAGGAAAAATTGGTTCAGATGGCAGCATCGAGAAAGGTTCAGAGTAAAATCGATGGATATTTTAAACGTCATAAGGAATAGCATGTTGTTTACACTAGCTTATATTTATATTCTACATTTTCTATGGGGAAAGATTATAATGAATGGAAATTCTATAATTTGATTCTGTTTTATAATAGAAGCTTAATAGAAACTATGTTTTTGTCCAACTTTTCGATGTTTTTATAATATATATATATATATATATATATATATATATATATATATATATATATATATATATATATATATATATATATATATATATCTGCCCGAACTAGTAAAGTTGTACTGTACTTAACTATTTGCTCTGATTCACTTACAGCTGATAAATCTAATTGTTTTAATGTGCTGGGAATGACATTTGAATCTTGTTCTATGTCACAAGTAGAAATGGTAATAGATTCATTGCAAACGACTATAGAGTCAGATTGGAGAATCTCAGCAGCCATAAAATCTTATTCAGGAAATACTTGGGGATTTACTGGAAAAATACCTGTTGCCCTAAATCCCGATTCCGCTTTGTTAATAGACGCAACGGTAATATATGCTTTCCTCACCAATGATGCTACATCATAAGGAGTTATGTGTTCCAGGCGATTACTTTTCATATATAAATCACATTCCTTTTTGTATGCGGTTTTAGGAGGTCCAAAGAATGACACGTCCAAAGGCTGCATTCTGTGGGATGTGTGTGGTGGCAAGGATAACATATGAATATAGTTGCTTTTGCAAAATTCGTAGATAGGTAGGGAAGAATGACTAGCATGATTGTCTAAAATCAAGAGAACAGGTTCGTTTAAATTTTCTTTTAAAATTCTATCTTTAGTATCCAGAAATTCTAAAATAGTCTAGAAAAGTGCAGCAAAAACTTGTCAAACATAAGCCTTTCGACAGTCAGCATACTTCAGTGTGAAGGAGTAATTGATGAAAGTGTTCGTCATTTTCTTCGCACAACTGTGCAAATAACCGCGTGTTCAACGCGTATCTTCGGATTCGGTTGACTGCACCAATGACTAATTGACGAGATTCAGGCAATCTAACAATAAAATTTTTCAAAACTAAATGTTGTCGATGGATGACGCAATGTATTGCTAACACCGCTGACACATTTTGTTTCAAATAGCTTATAAATCCACGATAACGTCTAACCATAGCAGGAGCTCCATCTGTAGCTACTGATATTATATTTGATTAAGGGACTGCTTTTTCAATGAAGTAATCCTTCGAAACATGAAATATTGATTCACCTTTAGTGTTGGTTATCAGAGCTCTTGCGAAGAGCAGTTCCTCGTAGATTCCTTGATACATAACAAAACGAACATATGCCAATAATAATGCTGCATTACCAGGTAAAGTTGACTGGTCCAGTTGTATAGAGAAATGGGTTTGCAAATGATTACACAAGAACCTTTCAATACCAGAACTCTTTCATCAATACGTCTTTCAACAGTATTATTGCTCAAGGGAATTCTTATAATGATATCAGATGCAGGTTTGAGTAAAACAGTTTTTAAAACATCATCAATGGCTGGCAAAATTAACATCTCTCCGATAGTATGCGGTTTTTCGGATTTTGCTATAAGTAGCGAGATATTGTAAGACGCCCGCAAACCATCATCGTTTCTTTATGACGTCGAAGCCAACATTCTATTCAGTGTGGGTCTTTTCTGAAGTGTATCTTTGAGGGTTTGAAAGTATTTCAAATCTTTATCTGTTTTATCAGGGTAACATCTTTCCAGATCTTCTGTTAAGATTTGGACATGGCATCAGTCATCTGTGGATACAATTACATTATTTAAATAAGACATAAATACTAGCAGATATATATCAAAAAAATTTTTCTGATTTTTCCGAAAACATTCCATAATCTCCTTGCAGCAATTAGTTCGGATCACGGAGATTGCACTGTAATCATAATACCCGATTGCTAAAACTTTCAAAAATAAATTATTGAGGAGTACTCGTGTAATTCTACATGATTGAATATTAAACTACTAATTACTGAAGTCATGATTGGCGTAATTTATCAATTTATTTCTAACTACGAGTACAAAACTAAAATGTAATAAAAATAATGTACTTAATTTCCTCCGGCACTCTCAAACAAAATAACACTGATTCACGTAATTTGTGTGATAAACAACATGTTTATATTTTTTTTAATATTTTCTTTACTTTTCAAGATTCAGGAAACGAATAAACGCATTTGTCCCACATTCGTATTTATAGAGTGACGAATTCTACAAGTCAGTGCAAGTTAGCGAAGCTCTGAGACTGCTCTTACAAGATGATACTGGTATTTCATTATGTGCAGGTTTTTACAAGTTCAAAATGTATTGCGACCACAAAGCGAATGCCTACATTCTACAACTTACACAATTTTATAAACATATATAATAATTTTTTACTTCATAGGTACTTTTATAAAAATGTATATGTCTTTATATTATAAGATAGTATGATGTGAGTAAATAGGTACTATCAGTGTATGTGTTGAAATCCACTATGGTGGACCCCCTTTTTTTATTTCATAGACCCCCATATTTTTTTTGCCGACGTAGACCCCTTGCAAGTAGTCATAGACGCCTGAGGGTCGATGTAGACCACTTCGGTAATCACTGTTCTAAATTGATAAAATTGTCACAATTGTTTTTTACCATGATAGGACAACATTTCAAGAGAAAATTTAGTCCAAATATTTTCTGTAGAACTATCTGTCAAGATGTAACGACGTGTTTTTTCGAAAGATTGATTTATCACAACAAATTTTCAAAATCTCTTAATTTCAGAAGAACGAAAGTTTCTTTGGTCTTGACTACATCTACATCAAGTAACAAGTTTCGAAACGTTAAGAGCAGCACAAAAATTCGATTTTCGACTGCTATATTTCAAAAAATAGCTGAATCACTAATCGAAATTAAATAGAAAATGAATCGATAGATCATTTTAACAATGATCTTATCATTTCATGTCGACATTTTTCTCTACGAGCTTGAGGTTTTCTTATATTTGCGAAAATCTATCATGCTTTCCGTTAAGAATTTCGGAAAATTATACATTGGATTATTACCCATTGATTTCTACGAAAGCTCTGTTCTAATGAATAATTCTACATTCATTTCTAGTCGATCAAAACTTACTACAGCTTATCGACGATTCAGAGCATAATTTAATGCTCTTTCAGCGCTACGAAAAGACGGCCAAAAACGCAACTGTCGGCTGATAAAATGTTGACCTTCGTATTTTGCTTTTCACACAGTATTTTATTGATCGATTATCTTGAGAAAGAAAAATCAACAAGAAAAGAACCGCGTCACATAAAAAAGTTATTAATAACTTAAATATGTTAAATATTGAATATATAATATATATTTGAATATTTTAGCATCAAAATTAAATTTTACATAAATGAATATGACTGAAAATAATCTTTTTCCCATTTGCATATTATTATCCAATTTTAAACAAATTATTAAACTAATGTGCTAAACCAATAAGATCATTAATTAAGATAGACAACAATTTGAACGTATTGAACCAACTCAGGCTTGTATCTTGATTTTTGGGAACCCTATTCTTCTTCTATTTGAAAAAAATTCAATCAAGTTATTTAGAAAATTGTAGGTTCTAATAGTTTCCTGTTATGACAACTTGTCACGTCCAGTCGGAATGAGGAAGTTATGTTAACAATTTTTCGGTTTGATTGAAAAGCTCATTGATATTCAATTTGGTCCATAATGAAATTCCAAGAAAACGTTTTCGAATTCGATTGTTTTTTATTCTTCAAGTTTCATCAAAATTCATCACTTTCATTATTATCGTTAAGTAAGTAATCAATAATTTGGTGTCAATAAACAATCTTCTGCTGAGAAATTTGTACCCAAACTTGAAGAAAGAAATTATTTTCAAACGATAAAATTTGTTTCCTTCAACGGATTCTGATGATAATCTGGAAATTTAAAAATTTTAAATACCCCGAGATAGCAGTTTTCGTTTTTCAGTTATTTAGTTCAGTTCTATATATGCTAGAGATGATCTACCTTATCTTATCACCCTCTAATTTTGAAGGTGATGAAATTTTCTGAAATCTGTTTGAATTTTCGAATTCCTTTATCACAAAAAAATTTATTCATTTCATTTGTCGAAAAATTGAACCCAAAGAACCTAAGTTACCATAAACACACATCCTACCCATTAATGAACACTATGGGCGAAAGCTCTTTGCTTTCGCTCATACTTTTACTACAAAGATTTTGTAGTTGTATTCATCTCTTTTATTGAATTTAGGAGATAATTTAACAATGGAATACACAAATGTAATTTTTAACTATTTTTGTGCTGATAATAAATTAATGAATTGTAACAGCAGATTCCAACTCTTGTTCTACAACGGACAGTTTGAAAACCAAGTACGAAATGACATGAAATATATATGAATATCAACAAACACAAACACTCATCAATGAACAAGTCGATTTAAGCCCTTCACCTCTATTGAATCTCTTCGGGGAGCAATCTATTCCTTAATTTTATTGGATCTACCTGTCATAAATAACCATTTAAGAAGAATCAACCCAATAAGCTTTTAATTACTTAAGAACATTTGTATTTATATTCTCATTTTTATTTTCTGTACATTCATTCGTCTGAAGAAGCTACGGTGTAGTGAAACGCGTTACGAATCATAATTATTAATTAAAATTCCAAAAAACACATTACTTGTTTTCATTATGAAATTGTGAACCTTATTCTCTCGATGAATTCTTGGAATATAGGGGTGAGGTTCAAATCATGTTTCGTTGACGTTTATAGCTTTTATATGTTGTTACGTGATATATATATATATATATATATATATATATATATATATATATATATATATATATATATATATATATATATATATATATATTGTGTTTAATAAATATAATATTCTACTCTATTCTACTATTCTATTCAATTTCTTTTCGAGAATTTCTAATGACAAACGTAACGAAAATGCTCTGTGGATCATTGAATTGTATGTCGAAATTTTATGTGAATGTGGGTGGTTGGAATCCATGGGAATACATATATCTGTACTAGTAGGTTTTCTGAAGATGTTGAAATTAAGTTTATTATTTGGATGGAAAATTAACAGATCTAAAAAAATACCAAAAATGCTATAGACACGTCCATGATATACTTACTTGTTTAAACAGTACACCTAGACAATCTGATCATTTTCTCAAATTCGTACCTATCTATCCGAAAATAAAATTCAATTTCGAAAATCATGAAAACCAGCAATGGCATAGATATGTCGATGACATTCTCGAATTCATAAACAGTATCCTTTTTTCTTTACGTATGGCTCACTAGTTTCTTCCCAATACCCTACGCTTACGATTTTGTTCTGACTCCATGACATTATCAATGAGAATATAGTATTCCAATTTTTTTAACTCTATTTTTTAAAATGAAAAGTAAATAAATGAATTATATGGAAAATATACAGATTACCAAAATCCATTAAATAGCTTATTACAATTCAATGTGAAGAACGATCACGTCACAAAAAAAACTAAATTTTGGCGAAAGGTGACCGTTAAAGTATTTCTTCCACTCAAAGAATATCCAATACAATTTTAGGATAGAATTTCCTGCATAACAAATTATTGCCGAGGGTTCATCGTGTGTCGTGATTTATACTTTACCGCCAGATGGAACTCTGAAACGGAATTTATATAAACATTCGTCCGACCAAAAAAAATCCGAAAATTCATAATTAATCACAATATTCGAATGTTTTTCACCGATGTCATGGATTTTACTTTTTTCCGAAACACCGAACGACGTACAAGAATGTAGAATTAATGCTCGAAAATGCGGACCAGAATGAATGAAGGTAACTTTTAAATATGCCACTTTGAACGTGAAAAATTTGTTAATTATAAAGACACTTATACCAAACAGGCACATTTATTTATCCCTGAACCTTTGAAAATATTCTCCAGGTCCAATCTCGTTGGATTTTTTACTTCAATTCTCGGAATTCTAAATAAAGACAGGTAGAGGTTCGAGAATCTCATTATTCGTCCTATTAGCATAAAATACATAAAACCAAAGGTACCTCGCAATAAATTGATTGAAAATTATCACATCGTTAGGTCTGGGATGCCACCGAATGTCCCAAAAAATACATTCTTGTCATTAGTTGTTAAACACAGGCACAGATCCTCATTTTCCCATCAATATGATGCGGTATTTAATGGCGCTTACTCTGTTTTAATGTTTTAACAAACTATAAAACAGTACGTCGTCACTTATATTATATATTATACACCTACTGTGCATTCTTAATATTCATCGCATACATTATCCAGGACCGGATCTCAACATATTACTATAAAACTATTGTTACCTTCTTTTTGTATTCGAGTATTTGGTAGCCCTAGACCTCATTTATTACCAGGTTTTTTTATTTATTTCTCATCCTAAGTAGGCTCATCGACTATTATGAATAATTCATGGAGCATCCAGAAATGTTACCATCTCACACAATTCAATAGCAACTGAGTAATGGTATTGCAGTAATTATTTCGAGTATAGTCATAGGCTGAGAGCATTCCTTTTTGTGCTCTATTGAGCTATAGAGAGAACAAAAGCTGTAGACATAACACCATCTCATTTTATAACTCGAACATAAAGTTAAATCCAGCAATCACCCAAATATGTTGATTGCATATCTCGACCTAGATTAGTGTAACTATGTCACCCTTACGAATACCCCTTTTGAAGACCATCAATGGACAAAATTTATTCTGAAATATCTGAAAAGTATGTTGGAAAACCAAATCAAGAAACTCTAATACACTTTCGAAAACAGACTACAGTTTCTTAGTACCAAAGTGAACATCGTCATGGCCTTATTCCTCTCGTATCCGATATAATACCAAAATAAGAGCTTTGAAGCTAACAGTATTTCCATCTTCATAATTATCGAGGTGTTAATAGGACACTTTTGGCTAGCATGTACTTGCAGTTTACTTGATAATTGCTGCGTGAAAATGTTATTACGAAGCACTTCCGTTTAATTGTAAGCGATTCCGTTGCAGTCATAAAAGTAGTTCAGTTTTGAGATCCCAAGTAACACGAGAAATCTTAAAGTCCTCCAGAAACAGGAGAAACTATACCTCCGGAACAAACAAAACAAGTCATTAATGAAGAATAAAAACAGAGTCAGGACCAAATGAGATCCCTCAATCACCCCAAAGTACACATGAACAGAAGAAGGAAAAGAAGAAAGAAAGAAAGAAATTTATTGTCTGTATCTTCATTATTACAGGACAACGCAAGAAAATTGTATCAAAAAATATGTGTAGACATTTTCATGAAATAACTCAATACATAATACATAGACATTAACGCACAGATATAAAAACACAAAACGTAACATTAGCTCCAATATAAAACAAATCAAGTCACAAAACGACAAGACGACGAAAATTCTGACATTGGAACTTATATTATTTTTAATTTATTGAACACAGGTGTTCTTCAGAATAATACTTTGTAACTAAATTGATAAATCGTGCTCATCTGCCTATTGGCCAAATTAATATAATAATATGTTCACCAATCTTCACATTTGCAACCATCTGAGGGTAATCGAAAGAAAGCTCTTTGTACTTTTGGCGGCAGCGGCTGACTTCACAAAAGGACTTAAATTTAACGTCGCTCTAGCCAAAAGGTCGCTTTAACCAAGGTCGTAATAAATGAAATCCACTGTATATTGATAGTGTCTTAGCTTTATTTAAATATTTTATTACATTCATGAAGTAATTCAACAATATTAATGCCCGAACATAAACTAGATTTTCTAAAATCGAATTATTATAAAAATTTGAATTGTGGAGGCCGTTACTTGATGTAGATCCATCATATAAATGAGATAAAAACACAAGGTTTAACTTTAATCTACACTTTATTTGAAAAAATTCGACGACGTTTCGCTGACAGCAGCTTTATCAAGAATGAAAAATAGAATGAAGAGTATGGTATTATAAACAAATCGTAGAACAAGTTGGATGAATAACAGGAAAATCCACACCGAGCCATTGTACAGTTAGTATGAAAGGTAATGAAAACTAATTAAACAAGTTAAGTAGGGGTGAGTAATTCAAATCTACCTAACGCAAAACTTATTTCGTTTGATGTTGAGAATTTATACCCAAGTGTTCCTCCAGGTGATGTCAAAATATTAATCGAAAACATGTTGAATTCGAATCATGTTAACCACATAATCAAATCAGAAATATTGAATCTGTTGGACGTTTGCATTGAACAAAATTATTTTTCTTTCAACAACATCTATTATAGTAGTGAAAATGGTTTGATCATGGGAAATCCTTTGAGTCCACTTTTAGCAGAGATTTTTATGAATAATATTGAACAGAAAATTCATACACATCCACTCATTTCCAAATTTCTTTATTGGTATAGATATGTTGACGACATCTTAGTATGTTTCATTGGAACTACTCGTCAATTAGACTTATTTGTTAATTTCATTAATTCCGTCCATTTGAACATTAAATTCACGATAGAAATTGAACAGAACGATTCCATAAATTTTTGGACTTAAAAATCACTAAACAAAATAATAATCATGTTTTTCGGTCTTTCGTAAACCAACACATACTGATACAATTATACATAACTACTCATTACATCCAATTCAACACAAAGTTGCAGCTTTAAACAGCATGGTACATCGGTTACTCAATTTACCTTTATCAGTAGAAGATTATGATAAAGAGTTAAACACCATCAAACAGATAGCCATTAATAATTCATATAATCCGGATATGATAGATCTAATCATTCGTAAAAAACTCTATCAGAAGGCAATAAATGAAGTATATCCTATTCATAAAGACTTTAAAATATTCAACAGTTTAACATTCTGCGGTTCTGCAAGTACAAATATTAAATCCTTTCTCGTCAAACAAAATCTTAATATAGCTTTCAAAACTTCTAATAACTTAGGTAAACATATTAAAAATAATAAATCTCGTGTTGAAAAATCAAGTAAATCAGGAATCTATAAACTCAATTGCGGTTCTTGTGATAAAATTTATATCGGTAGGACCTATAGGAGTTTTGGCATAAAACATCTGAACATAAACGTAGCTTCGATAAAAATAAATCTGATTCAAATTATTCAAACCACCTAATAAAAGAAAACCATTCATTCAATAAAAACTTTGACATATTACATATAAAATCAAAAGTTCAAAATTAGATCTCCTAGAAGCATTAGAAATAAATCGATACAAACATTCGGACAAGCTTTTGAATGAACAGGTAGATTTGAATTACTCACCCCTACTTAACTTGTTTAATTAGTTTTTATTACCTTTCATACTAACTGTACAATGGCTCGGTGTGGATTTTCCTGTTATTCATCCAACTTGTTCTACGATTTGTTTATAATACCATACTCTTCATTCTATTTTTCATTCTTGATAAAGCTGCTGTGTCAGCGAAACGTCGTCGAATTTTTTCAAATAAAGTGTAGATTAAAGTTAAACCTTGTGTTTTTATCTCATTTATATTATAAAAATCTAAATTATTAACACTTAATTTTCAAATTAAATGTTATCGTATTGCCAAGAAACACATCCTTTCCGCGAAATGAAGTAATATCTTAAAGAAAATCCTTGGGTGTTGCTTCTAACCCCAGGAGATGGAATGTTTTCCAAAGGGCACTAAAGCGTGTCTTCAAAATTTTGGTTTTCATGTTTCCTTACAAAATTGATTACCATTCAGCATGTTTTTTACAATACAATCACTGCATTCAAGATTGGTATATAGTGGTCTGTGGAAAATTCGCCATTTGTTAGCTAGAATTCCGAACGTACATTCTATCATTCTACGTGCTCTTGATAGTCTGTAATTTAATTGAAGATGCGTTGCTTTACAGACAAATTTCTGCTTGGATATGGGTGCAATACAAATTTTGAAACAGCAAATGCCTCGTCACCCACCAGTACAAATGGCATTACTTTACCATTTTCATCATTTGGAGGAGATTTCTTTTCCGGATTGTTCAGTTCATTTTCCACAAATAAACGAGAAAATTGATAGTATTGATGATTTATTTATTTTATGGAAATTCATTTTTAAAGTAAAACGAAATGAGACACTTTTGTCGCATTTCCACAATTTATTCAATAATCACGACCTGTTTCGACCCTACGGTCATTTTCAAGTGAATAACAATATAATACATGAGTAGGAAGTATAAGTACAGAATGAAATTTATCCTAAATATTGAGTAGTGGGGATCCATTATGCTCTAGTTGGCTGTTGAGGGTAGTAAATTGTGGTTTTTTACATAGTTTGTTAATCTCCAAACATTCCAACAAATTCATCTCTCTCCCTTTGTTACATTTATGAAGGATTTTAAGATTGTTCAATGATATCGAGTGGTTAGTTGATTTTATGTGTTCAAATATTGGAGAATTTTTATCTGAGAAAATATCTTCCTTGAATCTAGCTTCAAAACTTCTCCCTGTTTGTCCGACATAGGCTACCTGACAATCATTGCATTTGATTTTATAAATTCCTGATTGCTTGAATTTATCTTTCTTCTGTTTGGCATTGAATAATAATCTGCTTGAGTTAAGGCCGCTTGAGAATGAAGTAGTTATGTTCAATTTAGTAAAGTAGTTACTGATTTTGTTAGAGAGTTCGCCAGTGTATTTGACACTAGTGTATCTTTTTTCTAGGGTTTCTACGATGCTATATAGTAATTGGTAGGTAATACATTGTTCTTTGCGTTTAATAATTGTATTTACAAAATGTTGTGGTATGTTGTTATTTGAGGCAATTTTTCTGATGATATTAAGTTCAGTTTGAAAATTTTATTTCTAAAAGGGAACAGAATAACCTCTATAAATCATCGAGTTATATGCAGCTAGTTTGTGACTTAAATGACTGAACGAGTCCGTTGGGATCGATGCGTCTGTGAATGTTTCCTTTCTGTAAATTTTATAAGTGAGTTGGTTATTTGAATTTGTAATGGTTAAATCGAGGAAATTAATTGAGTTATTATTTTCTAATTCAGAAGTGAAGCTGATGCGGCAATGTATTTTATTCAGGAAATTTAAAAATTGCTGAATTTGTCTGTTTGAACCACGAAAACCAACTAAAATGTCTTCTACATATCTGTACCAGAAATTAATGTGTTTTTTAGCTAAATCTGTGTTTAATATTGAGTTTTTCTCTTAATTATTCATGAAAATGTCAGCTAGTAGAGGGCTAAGAGGTGAACCGATTGGAAGACCTGAATTTGGTTTGAAGAATTGATTGAAATTGAAAGTAACTTTGAGATAGGCATATTTGAAGAAGATTGCTAAATTCATTAGTGATATGTGGCGGTGTGTTAGACTCGGATAAGATATCTGTAACAAGGGGGAGACACTCATTCTTTGGAATGTTCGGGTACATATTTTGGACATCGAAAGAGACTAACTTAATATCTTGGGAGATTGTGAGATTTGAAAGTTTATGTATGAGATCTACCGAATTAGAGATAGTGTATTGTGCTTGAAAATTCGAGAGGTCTAGAAATTTATAGAAAATTGTGATGAGATTCTCTCAAAGCACCTCTGACGCATAATTATTCTAATTTATTTTCGTCGAGATACCTCAGTTCAATGGAAATTTTGTTGAATATTTTAGAACCCCAATAATCGACTCCCTGTTAGTTTTTTTTTGTGAAGTGGTGGAATCCGGAGTTTTTCTCGAGTTCTCGTAATTCCCTCGTGAAATTAACTACTAGTGCTGAATTTTTCTTGTTTTTTCTGACAAATTTTGCACATTAAAGAACAAAGACCGCCGACAAAATTAGAATCCTCGTCCGCAACACTTTTGCAGGCAATTTTAGTTTGATGAAAACTGGTTCGACCACTGAAGATGTGCCCCAGATCAGGACTCCATAAGATAGTAGGCTGTGGCAGTACGAGGAGTAGGCTGTTTTTGCTGCGTGATTTTTGTTCAGCATCTTCATTGTTTTGAGTATATAAATAACACTTGATAGTTTGGATACTTGGATCTTTTCCTTATTGACTCGCAGCTTGTTCTTCCCAAGCCAATCGTCCGACTCACTCAGCAACCTCTCCTTCACACTTTTGAGTTGAGCTTCCGATGGCTCTCCTAATATTTATATGACGTCATCGGCATAAAGATAAACTTTGCTGCACTGCCTGTGCCTACCAAGGTCATTCAAACAGAGAATGAACAGCAGAGGTCCCAAAATGGAACCCTGCGGCAGGCCTGCATTCACTGATTGTTCATCTGACCCAGAATTATTCCAGAAAACCTACTGTTCTTGGTGAGCAATTGTATTATGAATGACAGTGGACCTCTCACTCTATATACTTCGAGTTATCAGAAAGGATGTGCTTGCAGATGGATCAAAAAGCTTTGAATAAGTCTCTAGCAATGATTTCCATTCTATGGTTATTTTCTTGACCGTTAAGTATGTCAGTAACCATTTCCAGTAACGCTGTAATTTGGATTTGTTATTTCCATATCCATGTTGGTTCTCTATAAGCAGATTATTTTTCTCTAGATAAACTATATGTCTTGATTTGATGATAGTTTCGAGAATATTAGAAGATAATATATGATAAATAATATAAAATGTTTGTATTTAATTGTTTGCGTTTGCACACGACTGTAAATAAAACTGTTCAAATAGAAAATATAAGGTACCTCTAGATCCCACTTAAATCAACTTGCTGCGTTTGCCCTCAAAGGAAGAAAAACAACAACGAATTGACGAATGCGAGCGTTGTTTAGTGCTTTTGAAGAGCGATAAAAAAATATTTGAGTCGATATGGATGACTTGGATGAAACATGAATCCACCAATAGACATCAGAGTCGAAAAGAACATCTACTGAGTGAAGAGCTGAAGGCGAAAGCCGTCGGCTGACAAGGTTATGGCGTCTATATTTTGGAATACGCATGAAATATTGTTAATCGACTATCTGAAGAAAAGCCAGACGATCAACTGCAACTATTATGTAGCATTACTTGACATTTGAATTGTGGAGGCCGTTACTTGATGTAGATCCATGATATAAATGAGATAAGAAACACAAGGTTCAACTTTAATCCACACTTTATTTTTAAATGAAGTGTAGATTAAAGTTAAACCTTGTGTTTTTTATCTCATTTGCATTACTTGACCCTTTGCGACACGAGATTAAGCGCAAACGACCTCATATGGGAAAGAAAAAAACTTTGTTTCATCAAGATAATGTACCAATCCACAAGTCAGTAAAAACCATGACAAAAATCAACTATACTTGGAATTGTTTGCCACATCCACCCTATTTCCAGATGGCAGCCAGGGCTTACTGGGTCTTTAGTGATTTGAAAAAAATACTCCAGGAAAATTGCTCTAGAAAAAAAAACCGTTCTATAAAAAAAGTATAGAAATACCAGAGAAGCGTTGGAATAAAGATGATTAAAGTCGATTATTGAGAAAAAGTTTCGTTTTTATGTGTTAGTCTTTTTTACCCATATGTATATACAGTGTGTTCCAATGAAAATTTGACCCCCCCTATAACTCCGAAATGAGTAACATTAGCGAAAAACACCAAGACACGTCGATTTTTGTTTCGAGGGGGAGCATTTTTCGAAATAATTCGAAACTTCTCAGATCAACCCCCTACCCCCAGCAACCCTAACTTTGAAATTCATCATAGGGAATAAGGGTCGAGTGGCACCTTACTGAAAAGGTCTGTCAATTCTCCACCTTGATTTGTCATTTTTAGAATTTTAAATTAACATACAGGGTGTCCCAACCAAGGGTGAAGTTGAATTCCTGGAAATCCCAAATACTAAATGAAATAGATTTATTTTGGCACTTACACTTGTGAATTTGGAGTTGGTGCAATCAACCCCCTATTTCCAGCATCCCCAACACAAAAATCATTCGATCGATAATAGGTCAAGTGGCACCTCGTTGGAAAGGTACTGCAATTTTCTCTTCGAATTTGGTATTTTCGAAATTCAGAATCATCATACAGGGTGTCCCGAAGCAGGAACATTGAAAATCCAAATAACTTTTTGAAACTGGTTCATTTCGGTATACGAGAACATGTTTGATCCGAGAATAGGACTTTCTTGTGTGGTTATAGAATTTTGCAATCAACCCCTTCCATTCAGCATCCCCAACTTGAAAATCATACAAATAATTCAAGTGGCATATCTTCAGAAAGGTTTTTGAATTCCAGAATGATTAAAGCATTTCATTCAGTTCGGCTCTCCATACAGGATGTCGCTTTCGAAAAATTCAATATCGTCATTTGAAATTATCAACTAAAATTAATTCGAAACTGTTAAAAGTATTGGGGTACGATGTGTTGAGCATCAATTACGAAGAAATAAAGCTGATTTCTGCATTGAAAATGTTCACATTTTTTCATTTCCATCTGGCGTGCAGTCATCTGTTATTTCTCATTTTGCAATGAAATATTATTATTATTCAGATCAGTTCCTCATTATTGTTGTTGTTCGTCAGTTGAAATTAATCTGAAAATGGTTTATTCCACTGAGGAAAGGGTCGAAATTGTATCAACGTATTTTCGAAATAACAGTTGTGCCAAAGAAACGGCAAGGATATTCGATAGGAACCATCCTGAAAGAGAAAGGGGAGTCAGTCACCAGTACGTTAAATATTTGGTTGACAAATTCCTAGCTACGGGTTCGGTGGCAAACAAAAAACATGAAGTGGCATGTCCTGTCAGAAATGAGGCAACGGAAGTGGCAGTAGTGGGTCATCTACAAATGGAGAATACTACTTCGATCAGAAAACTATCTCGTCTGACTGGTGTATCAGCTAAAACTGTCCATAGAATCGTGAAATATCACAAATTTCACCCCTACAAGGTAAAATTAGTGCATGAAATAAACGAAGATGATCCAGATCGTCGTTTACAGTTTTGTGAAAATCTAAGTGAAAACCTAAACGCTAATCCAAGTTTTCTGAATAACATCTGTTTTTCTGATGAAAGCACCTTTATGCTCAGTGGTGAAGTGAATAGACATAATTGTCGATATTGGGACACACAGAATCCTCATTGGTTTAGAGAGGCCCACACGCAAAGGCCTCAGAAGTTGAACGTTTGGGCAGGAATTTTGGCAATCATCTAGTTGGGCCTTTCTTTATTGAGGGTAATCTGAATGGAAATGGCTACCTACAGTTGTTAGAGGAACACATACATCCTAGATTGACAGAAATTTTACAGAACGATCCAACTCTTTCTGAGGACGAAATGCGTTTTCAACAAGACGGTGCTCCTCCGCATTATGATGCTCGGGTGCGCCAATATTTAGACGAAAATTTCCCAGGAAGGTGGATTGGTAGAAGAGGACCTGTTGAGTGGCCAGCCAGGTCACCAGATTTAAATCCCTAGATTTTTTTTTGTGGGGCCATCTAAAATCTAAAGTTTATGCCACAAGACCAGAAAACCTGGAGGAGCTGCGGATGAGGATTATCACAGAATGCCGACTTTTGACTCCTGAAGTTTTCGCTAATGTGAGAAGAGAGTTCGAAAATCGTCTGTATAACTGTATGGAGGTGGGCGGAGGTCATTTTGAACAATTGTTGTAATAATCAAGTTAGTTTTTGTTTTCAATTGAATACAAGTTCAATAAATCTCGTTTTCCTGTTTAGATGAGCATCCAATCAGTTTCTCCATCATCCCTCATCCTGATCCTCACGCCAGAAAACCTCGATTGCCAAACTGAAACCAATGCCTCAGTGATTCAGAAAATAGAAAATCTTTCTGAACTTTGCCACTCAACCTGTAATCACTTGTATGATTTTTGAGTTGGGGATGCTGAATGGAAGAGATTGATTGCAAAAATTCCATATTCACGCAAGAGAGTCTTATTCTCGAATCAAACATAAACATGTTCTCGTATTATACCGAAATGAACCAGTTTCAAAAAGTTATTTGGGTTTTCAGTGTTCCTGCTCCGGGACACCCTGTATGCTGATTCTGAATTTCGAAAATACCAAATTCGAAGAGAAAATTGAAATACCTTTCCAACGAGGTGCCACTTGACCTATTTTCGATCGAATGATTTTTGAGTTGGGGATGCTAGAAATAGGGGTTGATTGCACCAACTCCAAATTCACAAGTGTAGGTCGTTTTTCTAGACCGAGCATAAACCTGCGCTTGCATTATGCCAAAATAAATCGATTTCATTTAGTATTTGGGATTTGCAGGAATTCAACTTACCCTCGGTTGGGACACCCTGTATGTTAATTTAAAATTCTAAAATGACAAATCGGAATGGAGAATTGACAGACCTTTACAGTAAGGTGCCACTCGACCCTTATTCCCTATGATGAATTTCGAAATTAGGGTTGCTGGGGGTAGGGGGTTGATCTGACAAGTTTCGAATTATTTCGGAAAATGCTCCCCCTCGAAACAAAAATCGACGTGTCTTGGTGTTTTTCGCTAATGTTACTCATTTCGGAGTTATAGGGGGGGTCAAATTTTCGTTGGAACACACTGTATATTGGAAATAATTATTGGACAAATCGTTAAAAATTACAGATACAAGGACAAATCTATCAAAAGGGATGAAATGCCAAAGGTTTTTCGTTCACATAAAAATTTTTACGAAACTTCACCTTGTCTCAGGAGCTTTCTCACCAGGTAAATGTTGCAGTAATCTTAGTTCTCTTGAAATATACAAGAATATTACTAAAAGCAAGCAAATCACTAAGGAAAAGACGATAGTCATCGTAAGCATTTTCCCTCAAAGTTTTGAAGAAGTTTGGAGACATACAAGTGAATCCAACAGCTTTGAGTTTTCTTATTAATTTTGAAACACCTTTTACCTCTGTCAGTAGGAATGGTTGGATAAACCGTTATCAGGAGGCTGGTTTTCCGCTGGTAATGGAAAATGTGTAAAGTATGCCTGATCTTCCTATAATCTGAACACTGTTCAAACCACATACAAGTTTTTTGCAGACTGATAATTCTATTTTCGTTCAAGATAATAAGTTGACTATGTGCCAAATTTCATATAAACAATATTAATATACTCGTCGAAACTTTTATCATGTAAAGCAATTTTCCTGAATTGTGTTTCTCCCAATGTTTCTTGGTGAATTCATTAGACTGAGATTTCCATAGATGAAAAACGGTTTAGTATTCATTTTACCAACGAGACTACCTATATCTCATCAAAATTTCATATTGCTGAAAACTTTAATTATTATCTTTATCATATTAAACCGTATACCTTTTATTATTTCTGGTAAAATGAAAATGTTAATTAACATTATGGACTCATTTTAATTTAGCCCGGAGAGAGTATGTAAGAGATAGTAAGAATCATTGGCGTTCCGTTCCAAGACGGTGTACCAACAATATAATTAATCTAAATTGGATAATTTATTGAATTTGAAAAAAAACAAGTATACGAAAATCTTCATTGCATAGAATATTTTCAAATACACAAGTTATTTAAAATTGTAGCATAATTTTGTCAGATATAATGGCTACCTCTGAGTTGATAACAACAGATGCCGCTATCTGAGTAAGTGCGCAACAATTCCTTGATATCGAACTGAAAACTGGAATACAACTATAGACGCTTGGCATCCAGTTCGACCTGGAAAAAGCCTTCCTAAGATTATTCAAAATCAAGTGTTGTCCACAGTAGCTGACAATACTTAATATTAAATTAGTTGTTTACATTTAGATGGTCTTCATTGAGAGTACAGGCTGGACCATATTCGAAGTTTTAATACGACAGCTGAGTGATATATTGTAGACAGACAAAAATGATCCCCCCTCTCTCTAGTTGAACTTTCGGAAAAATTCATTCCACTGCCAAACAAAGGCTAGAAATTGAAAAAATATTATTTTGGATGTCATGAAAGGAGTAATACAGTGTGTTCCAACGAAAATTTGACCCCCCCTATAACTCCGAAATGAGTAACATTAGCGAAAAACACCAAGACACGTCGATTTTTGTTTCGAGGGGGAGCATTTTTCGAAATAATTCGAAACTTCTCAGATCAACCCCCTACCCCCAGCAACCCTAATTTCGAAATTCATCATAGGAATAAGGGTCGAGTGGCACCTTACTGTAAAGGTCTGTCAATTCTCCATTCTGATTTGTCATTTTAGAATTTTAAATTAACATACAGGGTGTCCTAACCGAGGGTAAAGTTGAATTCCTGCAAATCCCAAATACTAAATGAAATCGATTTATTTTGGCATAATGCAAGCGCAGGTTTATGCTCGGTCTAGAAAACGACCTACACTTGTGAATTTGGAGTTGGTGCAATCAACCCCTATTTCCAGCATCCCCAACTCAAAAATCATTCTATCGAAAATAGGTCAAGTGGCACCTCGTTGGAAAGGTATTTCAATTTTCTCTTCGAATTTGGTATTTTCGAAATTCAGAATCAGCATACAGGGTGTCCCGGAGCAGGAACACTGAAAACCCAAATAACTTTTGAAACTGGTTCATTTCGGTATAATACGAGAACATGTTTATGTTTGATTCGAGAATAAGACTCTCTTGCGTGAATATGGAATTTTAGCAATCAATCTCTTCCATTCAGCATCCCCAACTCAAAAAATCATACAAGTGATTACAGGTTGAGTGGCAAAGTTCCAGAAAGATTTTCTATTTTCTGAATCACTGAGGCATTGGTTTCAGTTTGGCAATCGAGGTTTTCTGGCGTGAGGATCAGGATGAGGGATGATGGAGAAACTGATTGGATGCTCATCTAAACAGGAAAACGAGATTTATTGAACTTGTATTCAATTGAAAACAAAAACTAACTTGATTATTACAACAATTGTTCAAAATGACCTCCGCCGACCTCCATACAGTTATACAGACGATTTTCGAACTCTCTTCTCACATTAGCGAAAACTTCAGGAGTCAAAAGTCGGCATTCTGTGATAATCCTCATCCGCAGCTCCTCCAGGTTTTCTGGTCTTGTGGCATAAAAATAGATTTTAGATGGCCCCACAAAAAAATCTAGGGATTTAAATCTGGTGACCTGGCTGGCCACTCAACAGGTCCTCTTCTACCAATCCACCTTCCTGGGAAATTTTCGTCTAAATATTGGCGCACCTGAGCATCATAATGCGGAGGAGCACCGTCTTGTTGAAAACGCATTTCGTCCTCAGAAAGAGTTGGATCGTTCTGTAAAATTTCTGTCAATCTAGGATGTATGTGTTCCTCTAACAACTGTAGGTAGCCATTTCCATTCAGATTACCCTCAATAAAGAAAGGCCCAACTAGATGATTGCCAAAATTCCTGCCCAAACGTTCAACTTCTGAGGCCTTTGCGTGTGGGCCTCTCTAAACCAATGAGGATTCTGTGTGTCCCAATATCGACAATTATGTCTATTCACTTCACCACTGAGCATAAAGGTGCTTTCATCAGAAAAACAGATGTTATTCAGAAAACTTGGATTAGCGTTTAGGTTTTCACTTAGATTTTCACAAAACTGTAAACGACGATCTGGATCATCTTCGTTTATTTCATGCACTAATTTTACCTTGTAGGGTGAAATTTGTGATGTTTCACGATTCTATGGACAGTTGTAGCTGATACACCAGTCAGACGAGATAGTTTTCTGATCGAAGTAGTATTCTCCATTTGTAGATGACCCACTACTGCCACTTCCGTTGCCTCATTTCTGACAGGACATGCCACTTCATGTTTTTGTTTGCCACCGAACCCGTAGCTAGGAATTTGTCAACCAAATATTTAACGTACTGGTGACTGACTCCTTTCTCTTTCAGGATGGTTCCTATCGAATATCCTTGCCGTTTCTTTGGCACAACTGTTATTTCGAAAATACGTCGATACAATTTCGACCCTTTCCTCAGTGGAATAAACCATTTTCAGATTAATTTCAACTGACGAACAACAACAATAATGAGGAACTGATCTGAATAATAATAATATTTCATTGCAAAATGAGAAATAACAGATGACTGCACGCCAGATGGAAATGAAAAAATGTGAACATTTTCAATGCAGAAATCAGCTTTATTTCTTCGTAATTGATGCTCAACACATCGTACCCCAATACTTTTAACAGTTTCGAATTAATTTTAGTTGATAATTTCAAATGACGATATTGAATTTTTCGAAAGCGACATCCTGTATGGAGAGCCGAACTGAATGAAATGCTTTAATCATTCTGGAATTCAAAAACCTTTCTGAAGATATGCCACTTGAATTATTTGTATGATTTTCAAGTTGGGGATGCTGAATGGAAGGGGTTGATTGCAAAAATTCTATAACCACACAAGAAAGTCCTATTCTCGGATCAAACATGTTCTCGTATACCGAAATGAACCAGTTTCAAAAGTTATTTGGATTTTCAATGTTCCTGCTTCGGGACACCCTGTATGATGATTCTGAATTTCGAAAATACCAAATTCGAAGAGATAATTGCAGTACCTTTCCAACGAGGTGCCACTTGACCTATTATCGATCGAATTATTTTTGAGTTGGGGATGCTGGAAATAGGGGTTGATTGCAACAACTCCAAATTCACAAGTGTAGGTCGTTTTTCTAGACCGAGCATAAACCTGCGCTTGCATTATGCCCAAATAAATCTATTTCATTTAGTATTTGGGATTTCCAGAATTCAACTTCACCCTTGGTTGGGACACCTGTATGTTAATTTAAAATTCTAAAAATGACAAATCAAGGTGGAGAATTGACAGACCTTTTCAGTAAGGTGCCACTCGACCTTTATTCCCTATGATGAATTTCAAAGTTAGGGTTGCTGGGGGTAGGGGGTTGATCTGAGAAGTTTCGAATTATTTCGAAAAATGCTCCCCCTCGAAACAAAAATCGACGTGTCTTGGTGTTTTTCGCTAATGTTACTCATTTCGGAGTTAGAGGGGGGGGTCAAATTTTCGTTGGAACACACTGTATTGTATTGCACACACATTTCAATTAATAGGCCAGGCTACCACCTACTCTTCTCAATCCGTGTCAAGCGCGTCAAGTATATATTCGACGTTTTAGTACGGCAACTATAAGAAAAAAATAATCTTCCTCTGATGAAAATTTTTAGTTCTCGAGTTATTCCAGATTTCTATTTTTTTCGGGATTGCGACATGTGATGATATCTCAAATACTGTTGAAGTTACATTCTAGATGCCCTTTTTTGAGTAGTATGCAGAAATGAATTCGAATTTTTTTTGCCCGATTGGTTTCTGAGTTATGAACTTTCATTAAAAAATCAATAATTCATATTGATCCACTTGGAATATCGCAGATATTCACAATTCCATGGTGGCAGAGATTTATTTATGAGCTTCAAAGATTCCATTCATCAATTTCTATGTTAAAAACACTAGGTTTCACCCCTTAGAACATAGATTTTCCTTTTTTTATGACACTATTTCAAGTATTCAATCTGATTCATGTGGATTCATTCAATTCGGTGTTTGAAACAATTCAATCAATAACATTGATTCCATGAAAACAGTTATTTATGTTAAAGTTTATGTCATTCTTCTTTATCTGCTCCTAAAATTTCTACTTATAACTCAATCGTCATGACTCTTCAATTCCAAAATTACGAGCACAATCGGAAATTTCTAACCGTCAAATGGCAATTCAAACAGATATTTCGAAGTCAAGTGCACTTTTGGTGGTATGTCAATCCCCATCAACAGTTGAATGTTCAACATCAATGGCGATACGGTTTCAATGTGTAGTTAGTTTCGTTAGATAATCATGTATTGGCATACACTATTCACAATGACAACCTTAATGAAGAAATTTACCATCATATGATAGATGAGAATATAGTGGAAATATATTTCGATGAATCGCCATTAGGGGAAAGACGAAATATAAATGTTCATCCTGAAGATGCACCGTCACACCAGAAATGAGCCGCATTCAACTACTGGACTGGAATTTTGGTAATTACTGGATAGGATCTAGGGAACCTGTGGAATGGCCAGCCCGTTCCCCGGATCTGACTCCCCTGGATTTCGTTCTCTCGGGGCATGTTGAGAGTTCATTGTATAAAGAAAAAATGAATTAAATAGATCCGTTTGCATATGTCATAGTTTTATATACAATTGAAAATTGGGAAGTACCCAAAAATTTCAGCCTCCACAGATGAAAAAAAGCAACGAGTTAAAAACTAAATGATGATGAGGAGTACCAGATAAAATTTATACAGCACAGCGAGCATTAGATGAAACGTATGACTAGAAGACAGAAATTCGTTATTCAAAAAACTAATAGTAAGTACGCCTTATTCAATTAGATAAATTTATTTCAAAGTACTCCTCAGTATAGTTAAATACACGATCTATAAGGAGCTGCTTGATTTTGATCTTGAATTTTTTCATTTCAAGACATCTTAGAGCAAGTGAAGGTTTATTATAAAAATCAACAGCTAGAAAATTGCATCCACATTGTGACCTGCTGTGTCTGAAGAAATTCTTCCTAAAGGATATTTTGGCCCTAGTATCATAAGAATGAATATCAGAATTTAATTTGAAAGAATCCGAGTTTGAATGGACAGATACCAAGCGTTCCAGTCCGGAAAAGTCAATATTCCCAGCTTTCTGAAGGCATCACGTCAGCAGTCCTTATAGCCAAGGCCACCCAATACCCTAATTGCCCTTCTGTGCAATCTAAAGATCATGTCATACCTACGTGACTACTCAATAAGAGCAAAATAAACAGATTTAAAAATAGTGGGGGACACCGAGGAAGCCAACCGTCTCATCACGAAGATGTTTCTACTGACCCTCTTTGACAAATTGTCGACATGATCACTTCAAGTCAGGATGGGATCTAAATGGACTCCCAAAAAACTCACTTCCCCTGCACCAGTAGGAGCAGGAGCAGCTCTCAGAGAGAGCAAAAGTAGTTGCGTTCTGCCATCATACATTGCTGGGCAATTCACTGAGAACCATACCAAGGCGCGTTCCCGAGGGTCCTCGGATCACCGCCGTACATCGTCGAAATCCCTGGAACCCACAATCAAGGTCGTATCATCAGCAAATAGAGTTAGATTTGCTTTCTCTATGAAGTCAAGAAAGTCGTTGATGAATATTAGAGAAAGTATGGGTCCCAAGATTGACCCCTAGGGTACACCACATGTCACTGGCACCAAACCAGAAAACCCACCCCGAACACAGACCACCTGATATCTCCCAGATAGAAACGACTTAATCAAGTGATGACCATTCTCAACAAAACCATACAACCTCAGCTTTTCCAACAACCTCTCGTGAAGGACGCAATCAAAGTCTAAAAATAGAGCCAACAAGTAAAAACCTTGTTCCATGTAGTCAAATACACCGTTCACTAGATCAACCAAGGCTGCCAAAGTGCTCTTATTCTTCCTGAAACCCAACTGGCTAATGGAGAATAAACTGTTGGATTCAAAATAAGATTGCATTTGGTTATAGAGTATCTTCCTCATAAGCTTGGAAAAAACCGGAACCAGAGAAATCGGACGGTATTTTGAGACCTCTTTTATGTACTAGGACCACCTTAGAAATCTTCAAGCACTCGGGGAACACACTCTCTCTTATACATTTATTTATCAGACATGTTATCGGAGTAATAATCCTGTCAATACAACGATTTATCAGTACAATGGACAGACCATATAAATGAGTAGACCTGCTGGGTTCAGTGATTTCAAAGCATCCCCAACCTCCACTTGAGACACCTCCGCAAAGTTGACCAAGTTCTTATTGGAAACGCATGCAGAAATGTTGCCAAGCGTTACAACTCCTGAATTTAAAGTGATGAAAATCCTTGAATGCTTTCGAATTCATGAGATAGTTTATTTATTGGTTCAATTTATTGAGTAATTAGTAATTAATTCTTCATGTTCTAATAAGTGAACACAGAATTGAATATATGGCTTCTTTGACGTACAGAGACAAACCACTTATACATAGAATTGTGAATGTCTGCTATGTCGAAATCCCGACAAATCAAGAAATCTGGAATAACTCAAAAAGTAAAAGAGGTAACTGAAATCCGTTTTCACTAATAAGTTTTTCTCGAAAATCAATATTTCACATAGCTAGTTCTAAAACCTCGAATTCGTCCCACCTTGTACAAATAGCACTCGCTTATCCTTCGTCATAGCATTTTTTTCCAAGCGGATCTCTAATGTCCTTAATAACGTAATTAATTCAAAAATAATTTTTTTCAAAAAAATATTAAATTGAAAGATCGTAGTTATTAAAAGATCTATTGGTTCAGTTGTAACTTTCTATCTCCTACAAATATATCTCTTGGCATATTGGAAAATTACGTTTTTTCGAAAACGAAGGATAATGTTTTTCAAGATGTATCAACTTCTTAAAAATAGTGTTTTTGAGAAACAGCTGCAAGATCTCACCAAATAGTTCTAGACAAACTATTTTGAATTCATTTTTTATTTTGAAGAGTTGCATTATGACAATATCTCTAAATTTGGTTAGCGTATTCTTCATCTTCCTTTGGATGATGTTCCGACCAACTTCTTGAGTTTGTCGGAAAATTTGAGTTCACAACTGGTGCTTATTTTGAGCTTTCTAATCAAGTAACGACGGAAATTCCTCTATTGGCCGAGTTTGAGGGACATGAGGAGGATTATCTTCTTTAGGTGTATATTTCACATGTTTTCGTTCCTTCCTGAGCTCTCCTGGAGTACTGGCACGAAGCAAGATCAGGCCAGAAAAATATTTCATCATTCTGATGATGCATGTTGCTGACATTGGGGTTAGGTTTTGAGTATAAAGTTCAGACTCCACAGCTTCTCCTCGAACGCTGAAATTCGAGTCTCCAAAGTTGCTTACCATACTAAATTTTGATCAAGCTTTGAATTACAGTTCATTTGGACAGTTGCCAATGCCATAAGTGTAAACTACATCAATACCTTTCATTTTAGAATGTAAGAAAATAAAGTATTGTTCATCATCCATTACGCTCACACGATTTTTAACAAAATCCTTCCCCCGCAGACCTCTGCTGCTCCTATATATACTTCCGTCTTTGTGGATGTTTTACACCATTTTGAGACAAAATTCTTAGAATTGTCCATTATGAAACCCCAAGTTTGCGGCCTAGCTACAGATTCCAATCCTGGTTTCTGACAAACTACTAGCCCTTAACCTTTCAGCAAATTCATACATGATAAACTCCCTCACATTATTGTGGTGTCCTATAAATTTTGTTTTGCTGGCATTTTGGTTTCTGAATTATTGTGGTGTCCTATAAATTTTGTTTTGCTGGCATTTTGGTTTCTGAATAAGTTAGCAATCTCACGTTTTGACAATTGTCGAACTAGATTGTAGATACTCTTTCAAATTTCTGATTTGTACGCCATTTCAAACTTAACTATCGAATGAAATTGACGATTATCAACAAAAACGCAACCAAGATTATTCATCTCTGTCATGAAATTCAGGGGAAATTTTCGATGCGAAATTTTCCAAAAACTTATGTCCCATATTTTACTAACCTAAAAGCCATTTTGTAACTTACACTACTGGCGTGTTACCTGTATGTATATCTGTTATTGTACAAAGTGAGACAAAAGTCCTAAGATCACTCTTATATTAAAAAAGAATGATATTCAGACTTTATCACTTTGTACAGTAGCAAATATACACAGGCAATATAGCAGTAGTTGTTACAAAACAGTTGAATGTAAATACTACCTTTTAGGTTAGGACAGCTGTATAAGTGATAACATCAGCTCAACATCAGTTCTCTGGTTACAAATCCTCGCAATAGAATTCTTCTACACATCCGAAAACATACGAACTTCGGAGTACATTTGGTGTGAGATAGAAACCTGAGAAACCGATTAGTCGACTGGTTATCTGCGCACTCCTTTCCATCGTTTGAAAAAGTGAATAGAATAAAGTTATTGTTTCAATAAGTTCCTTACACAAAATCCTACTCAGAAGGAATCAAGATTCGGAATTAGGAAAATGGTTTGCAGCACCTTAAATCATTTGGGAGGGCATGGGTCCGTCATGTTTTTCAGCAGTAGATAATACAAATTGCTAGTGTATTGAGGTTGAGGAATCTATAAGTCACTTAGTCTTGGTCGCTCCTACACCTCGTTATCCTGATGGTAGAATCATTATTTTTGTAGCCCCTGTCTCCCTACATCAAAAACAAAAATAGTCGATTTTCGATTATAGGTTAGGTTAGATTTCTCGTTAGTACCTCATTTAATAGGTATGAATAGGCGAGGGTCTATTTTCGATCGAAAAGTTCCAGAAATTGTAATCTGCTGGGGTCTTACTCATACGATACAAATTATTTTTGTTAGTTTCCCACTTGTCATTGATGTTTTCTCCAAATTTCAGCGTCATATGACATTCGTAAAAATTATGCCCCTTTGAGTAAAACTGTCTTAGTACGTTATTCCGATTTTTAAAAATTTGAAAAATGAAACTGAATTTACAACTACTAGTTTGTATTAACTTTCGTGTTAAAAATGGATTCAATGGTGTGAAGACCTTGGAAAGTGATTCACAAACGATTCTCTAAAATCGAAGAAAATTATTTTTCAAGGGACAATATTCAACCTTCCATAGAATGTTAAATATCCTCCCTTGAAGGAGCTAGTTTTCCGATCTACTCTTCATAATCACCGTTAACCGGGGCCACAGGGAAGTGGTACTATATGCGAGATTTCGCAATGCGAAATCGCATATAGTAACTTTTTGTTTTGAGATGTTTGTGTATGCCTGGTTGTAAACCACATAGAAATGAGGAGCGTCGGTCCTTCGACGGCCGCTTCTGTCTGATACGTGAGTGTCGCATGGCAGTATGTTATCGAACTGTGACCACTTAACGTTTTCCTGTTTTATCTGCTCTTTGGTTTCACCGTTTCGCAGGGCGTTGGTGAGGTAGCCTCTGTTTCGGTTCATTGGGAGGCGCTGTGACATTTACATTATTGAGTTCACTCCAGCGTATTGAGATGAGTAGGTAACGGCATAGCCTTGTGTTACGAATGGGTAGACAATGTTGACAAGATCGAACGAGACCGAAACTGCAGTCCATTGTTCCTATTCGTGACATCTGACCGTGCTGTACCACTTCCCTGTGGCCTCGGTTAACGGTGATTATGAAGAGTAGATCGGAAAACTAGCTCCTTCAAGGGAGGATATTTAACATTCTACGGAAGGTTGAATATTGTCCCTTGAAAAATAATTTTCTTCGATGAGTTTGCGAAATCTCGCATATAGTAACTTTTTCTTTTTAGATTCTCTAAAAAGAACAGTTGTTTAAAGTTGCACAAACGTTTTAGAAACGATGGAAAGTCCCGCGAGGATTCAAACGTAGTGGCGGGACATTAAAAACTGACGAAACCGAGAAAGTAAAAGACCTTTAGGACAATAACCACAAATTCACACAGAGAGCTGACGGAGGAGTTCAGTAATATCGATCTGTTCGAGACATTCTGGTCATTGATTTGGTTTGTGTCGTGTTGTAGCAAAGTTGATCCCCAAATACTTGAATTTCATTAAAAAGACCGCGTTGACATCGCTAAGGACATAATTTCCATTGCTAAATCTGATGCAACATTTACTAAATGAATCGTTACTGGGTATGAGATGTGGGTGGATGAGTATGACATGCAATCTAGAAATCAGGTGAGTGAATGGCGTGCACCATGAGCCAAGACCATAAAAAAACCACGTCGTTTTCAGTCAAGAAAACGGCATTGCTCACCGTTGTCAAAGATCACAAAAGTATCGTGTATCAGTAATTTTCACCAGAAGGTAAATAAAGCCTTTTAGTTCAATGTCATAAAAAGTTGAAGCGTAATGCAGTTCACTTAGAAATACCACGGTGACACACAATGACATCAATATCCAAGAGTTTCTGAACAAAACAGAACGAATACCGTCCAACAGCCATCAAGTTCACCTGAATTGGCTCTCTGTGACTTCTTTTATGTTCAATCCAGTCAAAAAACCACTACGCGGAACGAAATTCAGCTTCCGAAAGAAGATAGACGCACCGAAAACTGAGTTAGAAAAATGTTGCAATGATTTAATCGAAAATTGGTAGAAGTGTGTCCAGTTTTGATCGAAGCAGTATTTCGAAAGATAATACTCTCAAAAACAATTTTTAATACCAATATTCCGTCATTCATTTCTTATTTCATATTGGTATTATAATTTTACGATTTTTTTATGATGGAAAAACAAAAATTTCAATGTAACGTACATATTTATTTTCTGCAGACAGAAAAGTTTATATATATAAAATATTTCGAATAAAGGTATTAACTCACTTTTAATTGCACTTCAGGTCCTCACCAACAAACGCTCAGATTTCAAGTTATCAACTATGATGTTGTAAGTAATGATGTTTTTTTTTTCACAAAATAGGGAATGATATCGTCAAAAAGAATAAAATAATCATCTTCCATTTAAATTTATCGAAAATTCAACTCACGATCAATTCTTATGATACCCTCTTTTTCTTCGAATCAACCCATGTGCTACCACTGGCATAAGGTTATGACCGCATCGAGTGCCCATATTAAATTCCATATTCCGATCAAGGCAGCTATCTTTAATAAAGTACCAATCGGCGATGTTTCAGACCAGTTGCACATAACACTATTCTCTTCAGTTATTCACATATCTACTTCGATATGGTCCATTGGCTTGGTTATTGGTGTACCAAACACTATACTTAACACAATCGTGACAAGATATCTTCGTAGGTCCTCGCCCATAATTATATGTACCACCTCACCGTCCGTACGCCCCATCAACCAGGCACAAACACCCTCAACATAATTGCCATTGTACAAGAATGAGGCATTAATCAATAATGTGCTCGTGCAATTTGGTACGCGGTATTGTCAGTATGCGAATAGGAATATTTCACTTAAAATGTCATTTTTCTCAGATTTCACGGACAGAACCGAAAACAGAAATCAACTTTTCATACAGTTTCTTGCGAATGTATACTATTCAATAACTCGAAAATTAACGAATTATTTCAAAAAAGAAAAGCACTCTATTTTGTTTCTAGAACTGACTTATTGGTGACATATAGTATACAGGGCGTTCCACCTATGCAGTCATTAACTTCTACAAGAGATTCCCCAACAAAAAACATGAAAATATGCCATGAACATTTGTTCACACGCCCTCCGTTCTCGAAAGGCAGGGTATTATTTCACTTTTTTTTTAACCTTCAATTCGTTAGATCTGTCCAGCAGTTGCGAAAATAAACATTGGGATATTTTTCAGGGTCATGCCCCCTTTCAACCCCATCTAAATCATAGTGTAGTGAAACAGGTGGTCTTTTCAAAAATATTTATTTATTCATCCTAATTTCAAATTTTTTTTCTCTTCTTTCGAAATCACAACCGGTTTCGAGTAAAAATATTATGTACATGAAAAATCACACTTTTTTGAATCAACTGAAGTCAGGGTCGATAATTTGTAACTCAAAGGTGGGAATGAATCTATTTTCATAAGTTTTCACAAAACTGGAAGTAGTTCTCACCACTTTCTGAGTCAGAATATGCAGAGTGTTCAACTCATTTAGTGAAATTTAAAACACTCTGGTGAAACTTAGAGTATTTTACCGCATTCTTATTTTAGACAAGAGTGATATATATATATATATATATATATATATATATATATATATATATATATATATATATATATCTTCTTCTTCTAATGCATATCCATTAATGGATGTTTGCGATAACATTTTCCATTGCGTCTCCATCTCTTGCGGTGTGTATCAATGACTGTATATCGTGTAGTCCTGTCCACTGCCTGATATTTCACAGCCAAAACATTTTCTTCCGTCCGATCCCTCTCCGGCCTTCGAACTTGCCTTCGATTAACAAATGCGAAATGATATTTCGTGTTTCGCATTATATGACCCAGATATGCTGTTTTCCTCTTTTTGATCACTGCAAACAGTTCACGTTGTTTGTTAACTCGTCTAAGAATTTCCTCATTTGTCAATCTAGCCGTCCAGGGTACTTTAAGGATTCTGCGGTATAGCCACATCTCAAAAGCCTCTAATTTGTTTATTTCATTCGCTTTTAATGTCCAACCTTCCATACCATAAAGAAGCACCGACCAAATGTAGCACTTAGTGAATTTTAACCTTAGGTTAAGGTCAAAGTCGGAGCAGGTGAACATTTTTCGAAACTTTAGGAATGCCTGTCGTGCTTGCTCTATGCGATATTTTACCTCTTTTTCTGATGACCAGTCTTGAAACAGCCAGATTCCCAAGTATTTAAACTTTTCTACTCTTTCTATGAGCCTTGCGTTAGATATTAGCGTAGAATTTTCGAACATTTGCTGGTTTCTGGAGATAATCATAAATTTTGTTTTTTTTACATTTATATTTAGGCCCATTGATTGGCTTTGTTCACCTACGCTATTGACCAGTTGTTGCAGGTCGGTCATGTTGTCAGCTATTAAGACCGTATCGTCAGCATATCGGTTATTGTTTATCCACACTCCATTGACTTTGATTCCCATTTCCATGTCTTCTAGTGCCTCTTGGAAGATGGTCTCTGAATACAAATTGAATAGGAGTGGAGAAAGCACACATCCCTGTCGTACTCCTCTCCTAATTTGGATGTCGTTAGACATATTATTGTCTACTTTTATTTGTGCTGTTTGGTTCCAGTATAAATTCTCAATGCATCGTATGTCTTTTTGGTCTATATCAAGCCTTTTTAGAAGCTGCATTAATTTGTGGTGCTGTACACGATCGAATGCTTTCTCGTAGTCTATGAAACATAGACAGACATCCTTTCTCTGATCATGGCAATTCTGGACAAGCACTTGTATGGCGACTATTGCTTCTCTTGTACCTAACCCTTGTCTAAACCCAAACTGCGAGTCACTTATCTCTCTTACACATTTTTTGTAAATTCTCTGGTGTATGATTTTAAGAAATATTTTTAAGGTATGACTCATCAGGCTAATGAGTCTGTGGTCTTCACATTTTCTTGCAATGGTCTTCTTAGGCAGGGGGATAAAAGTTGAGCACATCCATTGCTTGAGATAGTGTCCTGTCTCATATATAGTGTTAAACACTTTATGTAGAGCTGTGATGCCTTTTTCATCTAGGAGTTTAAGTATTTCTGAAGGAATTTCGTCTGCGCCAACTGCTTTATTATTTTTTTCGTCGCGTATAGCTTTTTCAATTTCGTCTTTAGTTATGGGTGGACCGGTTAGTGAAATATTGACATCAGCTGGAGGTCTGTCATCGTCAAATAGTTCTCTTATATACTTTTCCCAAACATTGTTTTTCTCTTTGCTGTCGAGGACTATCTGGTTGTTTTTATTGACTGTTACAGTTGTTCTCATTTTTCTATATATACCAGCAGTTTCCTTCAGTTTTTTGTGCATGTTAAAGTCATCATGTTGGTTTTGTAGTTGTTCGATTTCTTGGCATTCACGTTTAAGCCATTCGTTTTTTACTATTCTAATCTTTGACCTTATAAGTCTTTGAATGCCTTTGTACTTACTATCTTTTCTGTTTTTGTGCTCTCGTCGTTTGTCCATTAGAAACAAGATCTCATCTGTCATCCATTTCTACTTTTCATTCTTTGTTTTATACCCTAGTATGTTTTGCATTGAGTTTGTTACAGTGTCCATTATCCTTGTCCAAGTTTGCGTTGGCGTGTTTCCAATATTCGAAGTTATTATTTGGATTTGTGAGTTTATCTCATTGCTCAACTCAGATTTTATTATTGGGTTCTTCATTTTTTCTAACGCTATCTGTCGTTGTATGGTTGACTTTTTCTGACTTGACAAAGCAATTTTCATGACGGCCACTAATAATACGTGATCAGAGGGAACATCCACTCCAGGATATGTACAAGCTATCTTAATGGTTGAACTGAATCTTTGGTTAATGAGGATGAAATCTATTTGGTACATTGTCTGTTCGGTCCGCTGGGAATTTCCATGTGTATTTGGTGGGGGTGAAGTTCAAACCATGTGTTCGTTATTTTCATGTTTTCTTATTGGCAAAATTGTAACAGTCGATCACCTCTCTCGTTTCTTTCTCCTAGACCATATAATCTAATTATCTCCTCAAATTTTCCTTTTCCTATTTTAGCATTGAAGTCACCTATAATTAAATTCACGTCATGTTTTTTAGTCAATTTTAACAGTTCTTTGATTTCATCATAGAATTGTTCTAGTTCATGGTCCTGCGCTTCCGCAGTTGGTGCGTATACCTGTATTATATTAAGATTATTTGGCTTAGCTCCGATTTTTACTAAAGCAGTGCGATCCGAATATGGAACAAAGTCCACGACATATTTTGATAGTTCTTTAGTTATAACGATTCCCACACCTTTGCTGTGTTTTGGATCTTCATTTCCAGAGTAAGAGAACATTCCGTTATCTACATTGCACTTCCCTACACCAGGCCACCAGGTTTCAGCAACGCTCAGGATACCAAGTTGAAGTCTGTTCATTTCACGTGTGAGGTTTGCCAATTTTCCAGCCTCAAACAGGCTTCTTACATTCCACGTTTCGATCTTTAGTGGTTTTCTTAAATTTGCTCTTATGTTTGTTACATTTAAAGCCGTTCTCCCTGGAGATCCGATTGGAGAACTATTTATACCTCCGGAAAATTTTGAATTAAATGTACTCATGTTATTCTCTTGGGAAAAATAATAATAAAGGTGGTATCCCGTTGCCTTCCTTTATGCCATATTTTGGCTTGAGTATCGGCCGCCCATGGATGGATGGACTAGCTACCCCACACAGGATATATATATATATATATATATATATATATATATATATATATATATATATATATATATATATATGTTAAATTTTCATGGAAGTATCTATGATTTGAAGAGTTACGTGTTTTATTCCGTGGTCCATTTTGATTTTGGCGACGTTTCGACAAGTTGTCCCTTGTCATCTTCAGGCGTTCGGTAGATGATGTCTCGAGCGCAGCTGATAGCGGTTTGTCGGTGGTTCTCCTTTTATTTCCTCGTTGTGGGCGTCGGTGGACCTGATGGTGGGGATGCTTTCATCAATATAGCACAAGCAAACATCGGGAGCACCCATGGGATCTCCTTTGTCACCAGCTTTTGCTAATTAATTTTATGGCAAATTTCGAGAAACAAGCACAACAAAAATTCCATCTGAAACCCAAAATATGGCTGAGATACGTCGACGACATTTTTATCATATGGCCCCACGGTGAAGAATCCCTAAGCGGGTTCACAGCTCACCTGAATTCAATCCATGCGAACATAACATTCCCAATTGAAAAAGAATCAAACAGACAGTTGCCATATCTGGATCTCCTCTTAACAAAGTCACAAAGCGGATATTTACAATTCTCAGTATACAGAAAATCAACCCACACAAATAGATACTTACATGCCTCATCACACCATCATTCAGCTCAATTAAAAGCAGTGGTCAAAACGCTCATAAGCAGATCGGTAGCACTCACAGATGACAGCCACAGAAAAGAAGAGTTATCGACAATAACCAACGCTCTTGAAAATAATGGATATAACAAAAACACAATAAAAGCAGCTTTGAGGGACACTCTCACTGGGCGAAACACAATATGCACAGAAGAATAAAAGAACACAACTGTTTTACCATATATCAAAGGAGTAAAAGATAAAATAGGAAGAACATTGAGGAAATATATAATTAGAACGGCATACAAACCATACTTAACTATCGGAAAAATTCTCAGAAACCCGAAAGACAACATTCCTTTAGAAATTCAGGGAGTTTATTCTATACCTTGCGGAGATTGTGACGAGATATGCATCGGCCAAACTAATAGACGGATAAAAGAAAGAATGGAGAAACATAAAAGAGCACTAAAAAATAAATCCATCTCATCCGCCATTTATCTACATAAATTTCATACAGGTCATACCATAGATAGATTTCGATAACTCAAAACAAATGAGCACCACACAATAACTTAAAAAACGTCTTATCTGAGAAGCAGTGGAAATTGAAAAAGGAGTAACAATGCACAAAAAAGACGAAACCCTCAACCTATCAAATGCTTGGAAAGTTATTTCACCACCTAGGAAACTGGCATCATCAGTAGATATTAATGAAAGCATCCCCACCACCAGGTCCACCGACGCCCACAACGAGAACATAAAAGGAGAACCACCGACAAACCGCTATCAGTTACGCTCGAGACATCGTCTACCGAACTCCTGAAGATGACAAGGGACAACTTTTCGAAACGTCGCCTAAATCAAAATAGATCACGGAATAAAACCCAATCAAATGTAGCTCATTCATTATTCAAAGAAAATTTTCGATTGTATAAACGAGCTTAATGAGACTATTCTTCCAAAGCAACTTGTTAAAGTAATGAATATCTATACACTTCATATTATATATATATATATATATATATATATATATATATATATATATATATATATATATATATATATATATATATATTGAGAATTATCTACCCTCAGTGCAGTTCATTCAAAAGAACCCGTTCCTTCTTAGGTATATCCTAAACTGAAGGATCTTTTCAGAAAATATTCTTAGAAAGACCAGTGGCGCACTTTACCACGATTTCGATGACGTCAGAGATAGCAGGACCCCGAACAAAAATCAGCCTATATATTTTTGCAACTATTGGACACCTCTTATTAATTAATGAGAAGAAAATTCCTCTTTTTAAAGCTAGATCTCTGGAAAACTACAAGAGCTACCAATTGAAACGAGAAAAAGCTGAACTTCAACATCCTGTATCACGATAGCGGAGGACTTTTAGACATATGACAATTTTTCATATTTTTTCTGATGTGGAGTCTACTGTAGAAATCGATAATAGCATATCTGAAACACCCTGTAAATTTCTGGCGTGACAACTTCTTATAATTCGATGGAGCCGGCTACACGTATAAAAAACATGATTCGTTACCTCACTCTGAAGCGTTCCATTTAAGGCTTAATGTGAAAGCGAGAGCGCTGAATGAGCGACAAAGGGGCACAATCGGCCTCCAGCGTTCGACATCTGTCTCTCTCCTACTTGAGTGAGCGATGCGTGCGCGTGGACAGCTGCTATACAATAATTCATTTACATGTTTTCGTCAAGTATGCAGTGCAGTGAAAAGTGATTGTGGTGTCAATTGTTTATCGCGACGTGAAAAATGACGACACATTTCTCAAATTCACGAAAGATATGTTCAATCTTAATTGTGCTTCAGACGTTAATAAGGCAACAACACTAAGATGCGCCACCGTCGACTTGACTTTTTCAAGACACATTACACTTGAAACACTCCCTTTCATTCCTACTTTTCCTATCATCGTTCTATTCTCAACATTATAACACAAATTGTAAGAAGTTAAATATCCCACATGTTTAAAAGTTGTAAAACAATTGCTCAAAGCGCATTCATACTTGTAAAAACTATGTACATCGTAAAAAAAAATAAATAAAAATTGACATCATTGTATTTATGCTTACAAATTAATATAACTTGATCAATTCAATAGCGATTTCCATTACCTCCTCTATATCTATACAAAATATCTATCAAACAAATAAAATTTTCTTTTGAAAAATGCAACCATTCCATCAGTATTTTCTTATGGCGTTGTCATGTTCAACTATCGTCAGTAAACCGACTTTACAGAAAACCGATTTCTTTTTTTTTGTCAGAATCGTCATCTGGTCTGATGAGTATACTTTTCATAACATCATTTCAATAGAGATAATTTCAGACCATCAAAATCTACATAACATAATGATCAATAATTTTCAGCCTAGATTCGGTGTGAATATTTATTCGAATCGCTTGAAAGGCTTGATGGTTTTTTAAGGTAAATTGAATGAAAACAATTATAATAAATTTCCCAATCGACCATAACATTTCCTCGATGATCTTCCTCCGGAAAAATGAAGAATAATCTACTTCCAACAAGCGCTGTTCCTCACAACGCAGCTTCCTATGTGAATGTGAACTGGCTGAACCTGTTAAGTGACGAAACTGCTCCCCAGATCTGCGCTTTCCCGATTTTTTGTTCTAGAGATACCTTCAGAAATCACACTCCAGCAGATAATTTGTTCGTATTGAAAAAAAAGAATAAGAACCACCTGTCTGAAAATTCCTTCATGGTACCGTTTCGAATGCAAAAATGACAAAAATAAACGAGCAGGTAGGTTCATAATCTGCCATAACTTCTCGTTAATAATTGCGAATGACACTCATTATAGTTCTATGAAGATTACTCTGTAATTTTCAATGGTATTTTGCCACAGAGCTAACTTCAAGATTTATTTAAATCTTCTTTTTCATTTTGACGCTTTTCTTACCCAGAATACAAAACAATATGAGTTACCCGAACTGAAAGAATGACCAGAACAGAAAGATAAATGTTACCATAAACTTAAACAGTCGCCCAATCTAGGAATTACATCGATCAATGGGAAATGTGAGATTCCTTCCGAAATATTTCGCAGATTTCTTTTTTCTCTAAAAACAGAGCTTTTTATGTCATCCTTTTTTTTCAGAAAGTACCCAAAATTGAACGAAAAATCGAAAATAGAAATGAAAATATGGTGTTACTATTCGTAAAGTCCAAGTTATGGTCAACTTCCGGTGTTAAGGGGAAATGACAGACCAATGAAAATATTTCATGATATTAGAATATCATTCATGACGTCAAGATATCTAAAATTTCGTTATTGTTTCACTGAAATCGTTCAATTGTAGGAGCTATAGCTTGTTCATGAAACACTGTAGAGATATGTCGTTTATTTCCATTCTTCCATATATTATTCAATATAACTTTCAAAAATGAAAGAAAACAATAAAAAATATCACTGTTCTCGAGAACTGTTGTACATATCGTTGACTTGAACCACCCACAGATTGAACAATTGAACTGTTAGATGCTTTCTCTAATTTATATTGGTTACTCTGCATTTATTCAAATCTACAAGGAATGCTAGTTCAGATCAAGATTGAAATCATCGCAATTAATTGTTCGAGTAAAAATGATCTATTCAATAGTCATGTAGGTGATGTAAAATGTTAAGCATTTCTCATAAATATTCACTGGATAAAATCAAATTTGAATACTATGAAGATTTTCTAGAATTGATATGTCTTACGAGGTGAAACAATGAGCGAGTGTGTTGTCTACTGTTCAAGTAGTAATTTGAAGAATTCTTATATTGAGATTAAATTAGAAATGATTAAGTGGCTAATTTCTCATTAAACGTCTCACTGTATAACTTAATAAATAAAATTGAATCGAAGTAAAGTATTTGTTTTGTTAAAGGATTTCGTTATGCGGTTAATTTTAGGTTAGGTTAGATAAAACGTCCACGAGCACAATTCATGAATTTCACTTCTTAAATGTTCAATAACTCGGTAAAAATCTTGAAGACAAAGGTGGAAAAATTTACACGAAAACACCAAAAGCTTCTCCTTATACAGGGTGTTCCCCAAAGCTCTATGACAAATGTTCAGAGGTGGTTCCTGAAACGATTCTAAGAAAGAATAGTGAGAACAGCACTATCCCAATCTCTTCAACTTCGGAGATATTTAGTTTCAAAAATTTGTGTTGAGTTACTCAAAATGATTGCCTCCAAATTGAATGCAATGGTTATATCTACGAAGAAGTGACTACAGTGAAATAAGATCGACAATGTCATATCTAATTCTTTCGACGGAATTGATTATCCTTTCTTGTAACTGCTCCAAATTTATCTCTCAATTGTAGACGAGTTGTTTCATATAATCCCATTCGTGTTTTGGCTCTCATAAAAATTTTATATCAATCAAAAAAATCTTTCATTTTTTTCGTAATTCTCTCTTTCATTCGATTCAACAAATAAGTAAACTACCCACTTTCTGAGTTAGCCTTGAACTTGAAATAAAATCTGCTGACGCGTATCCGTCATCTTTTTAACGAACGTAACTGGCTCTACCTATTCACATTGGATTAACTCCCTCTGGCAAGATATTTTTTCTTACTATAGGATTCAGTACTTATAGATAATAGTATTTAGAATGCAGTAATTTTTTTTTCTACAGGTTCTAATAAGATTTAATTATTTATTGTGAGGTTAATTTCCGAAAAATTCGAATGAGTTAACAATTGTTCGATAAGCTGTGTCCTTTAGGGTTTAGCCCATATCTTCCCAAACTTTTTTGTGTCGTAGACCCCTTGACATGTTTTTTGGGTTTGGGCAGACTTACCTGATATTGATTTTTTGTAAATTTCTAACTGTAGTGAAGTTTAATGTCAAAACTTAAAGTAAAAACACATGTTAATTCATACATTCATTAATTGAATTTAAATTAAAACTATTAAAAATAAAATTTTGTATCTGTCATATAAAATATACGTAACATTAAATAAACTATGCAATAAGTAAATATTTTTAGTGAGAAGTATGAACATGATGCTTTAATAATAAATTATCAACATTTTGCGTCAATTTTGTAAGGATTAACCTTAAATCTCCTCGGCTAATATTGTCCAGTCTGTTTCTTTTTTTCGTTAGGATATTGATAACAGCGCTGAACCACCTTTCCACTAGGTACGACGAAGGAAAGGAAATTGAAAATATCTTTTCTTTATTCCATAATACGGCATAAGTAACGGGTATGTTGTTTTGTAGCCAGAATTGCTGATATCCGTTTTTAAACTAAATCTTAAGTTCTTCGTTTGTACTTAGTTCAGTCAGTTCCTCTTGTATTATGACATTCGTTTCTTCTATGTCACCATATGGATTAATTATCCACGATGGTATTACCATGGTCAAAACATCCTCAACCTAGTTTCAAAATCTGAATAGAGGGCATTTAAATGTTGAACGTAGGTTGAAATCTAACCTGGCAGTTTGTCTGTGACAAACTGGGAAATTGAGAAAATTCACCCTGTCCAAAATTTTGCTTCGTTAGTTTAACTCTGGCAAGAAACGCTGATAAGATGGACTTTGTTTTAATCAAATTCAAACTATTGCCTTGTAATTGCAAATTAACCATATCAAATTTTGCAAACGAATCTGTTAAATAGGCATTGTCTGTTTTCCACTTCATTAAATTTTCTTTTCCAATTTTATCTTTAGTATCCTGAAATTCTAAAATAGTCTCAAAAAATGCAAAAAATCTCGTCAAACATCAGCCTTTCTACAGCCAGCGTACTTCAGTGTGAAGGAATAATTGATGTGTTCGTCATTTTCTTCCCACAACTGTTCAAATAACCGCGTACTCAACGCGTTGCTTCGGATTCGGTTTACTGCATCAATGACTAATTGAAGAGATTCATGCAATCTAACACTCAAATTTTGCGAAATTAATTTTGTCTATGGATGACGCAATGTATTGCTAACACCCCTGACACATTTTGTTTTAAATATCCAACTATGGCAAGCTCCATCTGTAGCTACTGACTCGTTTGTCGTTTGCAAATGACTACACAAGAAGCTTTCAATATCAGAACTCATTTCATCAATACGTCTTTCAACATTATTATTGCTCAAGGGAATTCTTATAATGATATCAGATTCAGGTTTGTATAAAACAGTTTTTAAAACCTCTTCAACGGCTGGCAAAATTAACTCCTCTCCGATAGCATGCGGTTTTCCGGATTTTGCTATATGTAGCGAGATATTGTAAGACGCCCACAAACCATCATCGTTTCTTTGTGACGTCGAAGCGAACATTCTGTCCAGTGTGGGTCTCTTCTAAAATGTATCTTTGAGTGAAAGTATTTCGAATCTTTATCTGTTTTATCAGGGTGACATCTTCTCAGATGATCCTGCATCCTAGATGGTTTCATACCGTCATTGCCCAAAACTTTGTTGCATAAAAGGCACATAGGCAATAGTTTGTCCGACAATGATGGAATGAAGCAAAATTTCAAATAATCAACACTGTACTTCTACATTTCTTTTTAGATTCGGACATGGCATCAGTCATCTGTGGACAAAATTACATTATTTAAACAAGACATAAACACCTGCAGCTGTATATTAAAAAACTTTTTCAGATTTTTCCGAAAACATTCCATAATCCGAACATCTTCTTGCAGCAATTAGTTCGGATTACGGAGATTGCACTGTAATTATAATACCCGATTGCTAAAACTTTCAAAAAGAAATTACAGAGGAGTCCTCGTGTAATTCTGCATGATTGAATATTAAACTATTAAAAACTGAGGTCATAATTGGCCTAATTTATCAATCTTTTCTAACTACGAGTACAAAACTAAAATTTAATAAAGAATAATGTACTTACTTTTCTTCGGCTCTCTCAAACAATATATCACTGATTCACTGTAATTTGTTCGATAAACTACCTGTTTATATTTGTTTAAATATTTTCTTAGCACTCTACTTTTCAAGATTCAGAAAACGAATATACGTTTTTGTCCCGCATTCGTATTTATAGAGTGACGAATTGAACAAGTCATCCACTATCGTGGACCCCCATTTTTCGTTTGATAGACCCCCAAATTTTTTTTCGCTGACGTAGACCCTTTGCAAGTTGTCATAGACCCCTGGGGTTCGGTATAGACCACTTTGGGAATCACGGGCTTAGCCCAAAAGAAAAACTAGAACCCTTATTATAAAATTAGATAGCTGTAAAGATTTATCTTTCAAACATCCCGTTAAGTGAATTTTATTAAATTGCTATTCTGTAACACAAATTTGAAGGATGACGTTACTTCATCAAAAATTTTACACTACCTTCAAACAGAACGTTGATGCCAAACTTTCCAGAGATCGATTAGTGGCTACGAATAGACTAAAAACATTGAATATGTCAAATTGTAATGTAGATTCTGTAGTAATAACATAATTCCGGAGTACACAGATTGTTTTCGTTTCGATTTTCGACTCTTTTAGGTCATTTCCAAGAAGTGATTCGTCGACTTGATAATTTAGACTACTGATTTTAATATAAAAAGCGTAACTTCACATATATACACAAAAAAATGTGTAATGGAATAAAATTCTGATATTTCACTTTTTCAGATTCAAAAACGAAGTTTTTCTCTTCAAGTGTGATAATTAAGATGGTATACAGCAATGTATAGTACAAACTCAAGTGTTACCTGCACTTCGAATTCTTGAGACCTACTTATACCGGGGGGCTCACCACATTCGCGTTGAAGATTACTCATATTTTACGACTAATTTCAAAATTTTTTTCCGCAGTGATATGTAGTGCTGTAGTGACAACAAACTATACCTATCTTAAATAGTTTCAGAAATATTCGACCTTTTCTCAGATCTAAAGACTTAAACAAAATTTTCTGTGCCCTCAATATTGATTTCAAAGCTTCAGGTGTATAACTTTTGTAATAGTAATTGTTGTTGCTTGCACATATGACACACTTTGTAGATCTATGTTAAACAGGGTGTTCGAAAACGATTTTTGTGCCCTCAATAGTGATATCGAAGCTTCAGATGTATAACTTTTGTAATAGTAATTGTTGTTGTTTGCACATATGACACATTTTGTAGATCTATGTTACACAGGGTGTTCGATAACAATTTTTCACGTAGGGGCTCATTCAAATATCATATCACTGTTTTTTCTCAAATGGCATACCCTATATATAGAGTCGCATAATTCGTATATATTAATACTTTTCGAATGGTACCTAGGTTTCCTATACCTATTTTCAACGGTTTAGAAAATATTCGAAAGTTTCGTCAATTTTCATCGAATTCCAAGAAATATCCCAATTTCGTAGAAGAAAATCCGAATTAGATGAAATAATTCCTATGTTTAATTGTCATCAATCGTAACCGTAACAACTATTCAGTAGAAAAATTGACAAAAATTCGAGTGCATAATATTACATAAATTCATACTTCAAACCTTATATGAAAAACGGAACATTTGTAAAATAAAGATAAAAGTCTTTCCATATCATTTTTTACATAAGATGTTCAAGATGACCTCCATGTTGAACAATACACGATGTTAACCTGTCTTCAAATGATCTTCTAACGTTACTTAGCATGTCTGGTGTTACTGATTGAAATGCTTCTCTTATCCTCTCTTTCATATCGTCAGCCGTCGTTAGCGGAGTTTGAATTACAATTATCTTTATATACCCTCATAGGAACAATTCAAGGTAATGTAGATCAGGCGAACTTGCAGGCCAATGTCGGAATCCACCGATTTGCCGATCCATGTATCATAAAAGTGTCCATGAAATTTTGCATATTGGCAGTGAAATGGAATTAGATGGTCCGATAACATATGGGCCTATGTTTCGCCCATATGTAGTAGTGAGAGCATTCATCCGAGAAAATAATATTTTCTGCAAAATTCCTATTTCTTCCGATCATTTCCGACATCCATGAACAGAACTCAAGCCGACGTTCACAATCTCCTTCTGATAGCTCCTGGTAGACCTGAACATGATACGGATGGAATCGGAGTTTTTCCAAGATTCTGGATACACTTCGTCTAGTTATTCTCGTTTCATCAGCAATCTTCTGTTGACTAGTCGTTGGATTCTCAACCACAGTCGCTACAACTGTCATTTCGTTTTCTTCATCTTCTGTCACCCGCTTATGTCTGTTCGTTTTTGGTTTTCGGTTTGCCGAAATGATTTTAGTAGTTGCTCTAGGGAATTTCTGTTTGGATGTCTTTGATTGGGGTATCTTTCGGAGTAAACTCTTGACGCTGAGAAACAGTTTTCTTGGCACTTCGATGACAGAAATCATATCAATTCGTTCTCGTATTAGATGAGTCGTCATTTTAAAATGTATATCAAATAGCAAAATTGCTTAAAATTTGAATTTTCCAACCGATAGTAAAACAAAATGAAATTGTGAACACTATGCACTGGTACGTAGGATAGGGCGGGGCTAAACTAATCACCATACACATAGGCATCGTATGGCGGAAAGAAGAAGTCGCGGGAGCGGTAATCACCACGCGATCGCTAGTGGCGGCTGGACGAATGTGTGAAGCGCCCGTGAGTTTTGTTTATTTAATGCCCAAAAACCAAAAACGTCGTTTATCGCAAGTTTTCGTCTGTTTAAATCAATTGTTGCCTGTTTTCAATCAGGTAAGGTATTCAGATAATTATTGTACCTTAGATATGAAGAGAGTGGTTCCGGGTTAGATTTTTTTATAACCTCACTTTTGTTTTAAAATTTCGGGTTGGGGTTAGTTGAGCTATAGTTGCTCAGCGTACCCCACGTACCAAACAACTGAAGTAAGGAATGTTTTATTTTTTTAGATGCGGGGGTACAAGAGGAAGACTACAAGATGTTCTTACACTAATGAAGATTTAAAAAATGCTGCAGAGGCTGTCAATGATGAAGGAAAAAATGTTAATGCCGCCGCTAAAGAATTTTGTATCAAACGGATGACTTTGACAAGATTTTTGAAGAAATTAAATGAAGGTAGTGATTCATCCATGGGCTATGCAACACCGAGGCAAGTATTTTTTCCTACACAGGAAGACTTTCTGAAAAAATACAAATGGCATCTATCTTCTATAGATATTCTCCAAAAGACGTCCATCGCCTTGCCTATGAATGTGCTTTTCAATTTGGCATTAGAATTCCACCTAGCTGGACTGCTACTAAGATGGCCAGAAAAGAATGGCTTACGATGTTTTCAAAACGAAATCTGGAGCTATCCATACGTAAACCAAAACCCACCAGCCTTAGTTGGGTAGCATCATTTAATGAGCACAATGTTTTCTTTGATAAGTTAACGGAAGTATTGGATAGATATGGATTTACTGCGGAAACATTTGGAATTTAGATGAGGCAGGAGAATCCACTGTGCTGAAGCCAAATGAAATTGTAGCTACCAAATGTAAGCGCAACGTCGGCGCAATGACTTCTGGAGAACGAGGGACTAACGTTACAGTAGTAACTGCTGTACCTGCTCTTGGAAAAGCTGTACCTACATACATACATACATGTTTTAATTTCCGAGAAAACAGATTAAGACATACTTTCTTAATAGTGGTCCCCCTGAATGTATAGGAGCAGCCAATGCCAGTGGATGGGTTACAGACAAAGAATTATATCAGTTTATGCAACATTTTATAAAACATGTGATACAGTCCATGGAGCGCCCTGTTTTGTTAGTGTTGAATAATCACTCCTCTGACTTGAACGTAAAGACATTAACTTTAGCCAAAGAGAACGAAGTTGTAATGCTGTCCTTTCCACCGCATTGTAGCCATAAATTACAACCGTTGGATGTGTCAGTCTTTGGACCGTCCAAAAAGTATTGCGCTGCTGCTAAAGACGCATGGCTACGAAACAATCCGAAGAAAATCCTTACTATTTATGATATACCAAAACTAGTCGCTGATTCGTTGCCGTTTGCTCAGACAAATATCAATATTGCTATAGGTTTCCAAAAGAAAGGCATCTTCCTGTATATTTCAAACATTTTTGGTGAGGATGAGTTTTCACCATCATTTGTAACTGATCGTCCTGAACCAGAAACTAAGCTGTGATGTCCAGCACTGAACCTAATCCCAGTCCTTCTGCCTCCACCAGCCAAGCTGCACCCAAATCTGGTCCAAACAACAAAGAAAACGAGACGATTGACCTAATCCAAGTTGTTTTCCTGGAAATTGTATGACCTTACCCAAAGGCTGGCCCTATAAAAGCAGCTAAAACTAACAGAAGAAATAGAAAAGGGCCAATACTAACACACACTCCAGAAAAAAAAAGCTTTTGAAGAACTGCAAAATAAAACCATGAAAAAAATTAAGAAGCCGAAGAAGAACTGTGGTACGAAAAGGAAAAGGGTGTCTGTACGAAAATACTCCAGTCAAGTAAGGAAAGTGATGATAATGATTATTCCTGTGGCCAAGCTGAAAGTTTACCAGGAGAAAATTGAATCCAGTGTCAAGCTTGCAGGGAATAGGCACATACAAAATGTGTTCCAGATGCTGGTCTTACTTTCGTTTGTGTCAATTGCAAGAGTGACAACCACGATTAAGTTGCTAACATCTTATTAATATATTTTTTAAGATTTTTAAGTCTGATTTTAAACAGAAAGACTGAATCTAATCTTCTAAAAACAGAGGACTGTTTATCTGCAATAGAAACAAGGTTGGCGAAAGAATGGATCCCTGAGGTACTCCTGCTTGCAACTGGAAACAATCAGATGTTATACCGTCGACCGCAACTTGTATTGATCTATCTGAAAGAAAGCTACTTATTCAACCCTGCAATTTTTCGGAAAGCCCATATGCAGCAAGTTTATTCAACAAGGCTGCATGCCAAACCCTATCGAAGGCTTTAGAGAAGTCGAGGGCTATTGATCTACATTCCCCATGTTCTTTCATAGTTGATGTACAAACATGAGTGACGTAGGCGAGCAGATCTCCTGTCGATCTTAGCCTGCGAAAATCATACTGACGGTCGTTAATAATTCCCTGCAACTCAAGATATTTGATGAGTTCATCATTTATGACTCTCTCCATCACTTTGGACATAAAGGGAAAAAGTGCAGCAGAGCGATAGTTTTGGGGTGTGGACTTCTTTCCTTTCTTTGGAATCGGTTGAATTCTCGCTATTTTCCAGCTGCTCGGAAAAGTCTGGCTTTCATAAGAAATCTGAAACAGACGGTTAAAAATAGGTGCCAGTTCGAGAGCACACTTTCTCAGGACGATTGGCGGTATTTCGTCTAGACCAACTGCCTTCTTGCAGTTCAGCTGCTCGAGAGCCCGTCTCACAGTGCGGCCTCTGAACTTGATTTCTGCCATGGAAGAATTTGTAGGTGAAATGTTCGGTGGTATTGCGTTAAATGAATCCAGCACAGAATTCTTCGAGAATAGAGGAAAGAGATCGGCTTTCTCTCTCGGAGATGATGCTATACTTCCGTTTTCTCTAACAAGAGGAAGAAACGCAGATTTGCAGAAATTGGTACTGACATCCTTCGCCATAGACCAAAATTGTCTAGTCCCGCATGCCTGTTTATTAGTTACCCCCTTCGTTGAAATTGGCCTTTGCTCTTGCAGTTGTCAGGTTGCATACGTTCCGTATTCGTACGAAGGTTGTTCTTGTTTTCTCTTTTGGATTCATCTTCCATGACTTGTAAGCTCTGCTCTTGTCTGCACAGGCCCTTTCGCAGTCTTTGTTGACCCATGTCTTTTGTGCTGTTGTTTTTTTTTATGGAATGAGGGATGTAGAGAGCCATTCCTGCATAAACGATTTCTGTAACAGATTCAGTGCACACATTGATGTCAGGATCTGAAAGGCAAACATCACTGAATGGGAAACACGAAAAGAATTCATGCACCTCATCCCAATTAGCACAGTTATAGTGCCAAATGCATCTGGGTGGTTTAGGTTCTTGTTTTAGCGGCAGCACAATAGTTCCAGTAGAAGATATAAGGTTGTGGTCTGAGTTTCCTAGCGGTGCTGAGACCTCCACTTCTGAGTTTCCTAGCGGTGCTGAGACCTCCACTTCAAAATTATCTAGATCTGAAATCTGACAGAGGTCCAAGTTGTTTGGGAAGTCGGTTGGGTGATCAGGTATTCTTTTGTCGGTTCGTCGACTAGCTGCGTTTGATTATGGCTGATTTCGAAAGTTTCAGCCTGTCTTCCCGCTTCATCTGTCCTGTTGGAGTGGCGGAGTTGATGTTGTGAACTTTGAAGTTACCCAGTACAATGATCTCAGCTGCCGGATGATGTGTCTGAATCCAATCCACCTTATCACCTATATACTGAAACAGTCTGGGGAAGTGAATATCGAGCGATATAGACAGCATAAGAACAGCTTTTTATCCTGCAAACAGATTTTAAACCACGCAAGGTCCAAAGCGTCGTTCTCCATCATGTCCTCTATCTGGCATGCAACATCCGATCTGGCGAAAACACAGAGGCCCCCTTTAAACCTAAATCTCGTATATAACTCATACCCATTAAAACGTAAATACGTTATGTCGATTGTTTGCCTTATTTGGGTTTCGGTTAGGGCCAGCACATGGGGTTGTGCGTTTTTCAGATGCTAATGGACTACACCGACATTCACGTTATTGTGCCCCAGTCCCCTGATATTGCAGAACTCTATCAAGAGTTTGCTTTCTTTTCTGGAACGTGAATGAATTGATGAATTCGCCGGAGGAGTGCTCGACTTACCCGCATTATGAACTCCTCGAGGCAATCCCCCCCGGAGATCCGAATGAGATAATATTTTAACTCCGGACGATTTTGTCCCAGAAGAGCACCATTCGACAGATCCCGAAACTTAGTCACACAGGTGACAAATTTACGGGACCTATAGCTGGACGTGGTGATATCACACTGGGCGACGGGGGTGAGGTCGCCTGCCACATTTGTAATAAATGCTTTATTCTTGAAAGGTGTGACTGAATTCTTCTTCGAAGCATGTCCCACACTTGCTCAATCAGATTAGAGTCTGGTGGTTGGGTAGCTCAGGAAGGCTACAGAAAAACTGTTATCCCATTGTCCTCCAAATACTATATGCACAAGTATGAAAATGAAGTATGTTCCCGTTTCAGTGCGTTTACAAATTGCTCCAGAAAATCGATCCCGCCCCATTACCGTACCGCCTTGATAGCTGTCAACTCCTTGCGCAAATCTTAACTTCCACTCCATTTGCGAATACGTCTCGTATCTGGACGTAAACCAAATCTAAGTAAATCACTGAATAATACTGGGGCCCATTGATTAACACCCCATTCAAGGTAACCCCTAGCTCAGGTTACTCAGACTTCACGAACGAAAACCCTTACTGGTCGTCGGGCTTGTCAATTGAAGCCATGTAGTCAATTTCTAATGATTTAATCGATCATTAAAACCTTCCCAAACAAATAGTCTGCAATGAGACCATTGAAGAAAAAACTTAGACACATTACTATATCGAAGATTATATGTATCTTTTGACAGAACATTCAAATATAAAAACAAAGGGGTGTACAAGTTTTCAGCTTATTTCCTCCCATTCATTTTGAGCTTATTACCTTACGTGACTGAACTAATATTTTAGATTCTCAAAGACGAATCTCTGAAACTAATATCTGAAACAATTAGAAAAATACTTAAGTTATCCAATTACATTCTTATAACAAATAATATGAAAAAGAACACTAATCATTATTGTAAAATGATGCGATCTGCACCGAGTAACAACGAGTTACCTCAGCTTCCAGAAAATGACTGTTGAATTAATATACGCCATAATCTGTTGGAACAAATCTTTTAACTTCACATTAGCCCGATGTGCGATATATTTCGAATTACATTCTGGTCCATATCATGTTACAATTTCACTGAACTGGACACTGTAACTAGATAGATATTAATTACGCTATACTGTTTAAACCCACAGACGAATCTCTGGTCTCTGTTCTTCTTTCTCGCTCACTATGAAGGCGAGATAAAATTTAATAGCAACTACATAAATTCCGACAAGTCGAGTTATTCATTATTGCTTGATGTCATGAATTTATTTCATGCTTTACATATGTATGTATACTGCTTCGCCAGAAATATGGCAACCATCTTTAAGCTACCTTTAAATCCAAAAGTAGTCAAGTAGTTAATTTATACAGAGTAATTAAATTCAAGAGGAGTAAGTAGTTAGCATTATTTGAACACTATGTTCTTTTTTAATCAATAAATGACTCTTGAGGGTTGACCAAGTAAAGCGCAGTAAAGTAAACGTGAATCTGTCAAAGAGGCCATGCTTCTCTTCTGTCGTCAACATGTCATTTTGTTGTTTGAATGTTTTCAATGTATTGCTTTAGAATCGCGTTCGATTGAAGATAACTTGAAGGTTAATAAAGAGCACTACAAAAATGGTGAAATTATATATAGCGTTCTAAATGTCTTATTCACGCTACTACATTTTAGAGCAGGGGTTCCCAAACTGGGGGGCGTAGAGAAAGTCTAGAAGGAGCGTGACACCCAAATGAAATAAATGAAAAAATTACAAAAGTAGTTCCCTTAATCTTCGAAATAAAGTCTTTCTAAGTTTTCATAATTGTTTTTGTAAAGTTTCGATAAAGTTGTAAACTTTATCAAAGAAGGCTACAGTTTTTAAAACTACAAAGCACACAAGAGTTCAAGGTTCTCAAAACCGTCTCCCTCGAAGGCAACGGCCGTGTGTACCGATAAATCCGTTTGGCCGTGGTGTGAGTGCGAGTGTCCCCATGTGAAGGATGAACTGTTTTGTACTGAGCTGGTGACCACTACTGAAGCTGTAGATGTGATGAAAGCAGTATCAGACTTTTTTGAGGAACACGAACTTTCTTGGCAGAAACTTATTCGTATATGCACAGATGGTGCTCCTTCAATGCTCGGTTCTCGCTCAAGCTTTGCGCAGTTGATCAACCAGAAGAATGCTGGCGTGGTTGGGATTCATTGTTTTATTCATCGCCAAGCCTTGGCAGCAAAAACTCTTCCAAACTAACTCAATGCTGTTTTAAAGCTATATATCACAGTAGTCAACTACGTAAAGAACAGTGCATTAAATACTCGACTGTGTAAAATTCTTTGTGAAGATTTGGAAGTGACTACAAAACATTGCTATTTCATACAGAAGTACGATGACTATCAAAAGGCAATATGTTGGGAAGACTATTTGAGCTCCGTTATGAAGTGATTACGTTTTTGGCACTGCGGAAACAAAACGAGCTGAGTGCAGAGTTCAAAACACCCAGTAACCAAGTGATTATGGCCTATTTATCAGACTTTTTTGACACGTCAAACAACCTAAACTCGAGACTGCAAGGTGCAGACTCAAATATAGGGGATGCCATCAAGATGTACGTTGAGGAACTACACCTTTGGATACGTAAAGTGTCGATGAACCCCAGCAACTCTTCAAGTTTCAACAAAGTAGTGTCAGTCTCAGAAGAAGCATGTTTGGAGGATGTTTTTGAAGGACCGCTTTTGAAAAACTTGATAATTGACCATTCGAAGAACCTCAAGTAGGAGTTCAGCAGGTACTTTCCTAACTTGTCAGAGCAGTTTCACAAACTATCAACCTACCCGTTCAACATGAACATACTGCTGCTACCAGAAGAGTTACAAGATAAAGGAATAGAAATAAAAAACGACTCTGCTACAAAATACGATTTTGAAAATATGGACAAGCCCTCATTTTGATTAAAGTACATAAAAGATTACTTACTGTTTCAGAGAGAGCTGTTTTGATGTACTTGCCTTTTTCAAAAACATACATGAGTGAAAAAGTGTTTTCTACCCTTGTGGCGATCAAAACCAAGTACCGCAACAAATTTGATGTCGAAGTGACCTACGCTGTGCTTTGTCTGAAACTCAACCCAGGATCTGTCAACTTATCCAGAACATGCCAGTGCACCCATCTCAAAAATTACATTTTATGTTTTGTTTTTGTAAGTAGGTAGGCCTAATGCTTCACCTTCCTTAAATTGAAAATGTATCTGTGTTACAATGTTAAAATTTGTAACAGTAATTATAATCCTTTTTCATGTAATACTTATTTCAATTTTCATCATACGTACAAAGGGGGGCGTGGGGGTCTCCAAATAAGCAGAGGGGAGTGTGGTACAAAAAAGTTTGGGAACCCCTGTTTTAGAGGAACAAAATACCGCTGACGTTGAAGTGTAACTGGTTGTTCGAATTACTTTTTTCAGGCTTCTATGTTCTGAATATCAAGTCGGTGGCATGACGAAATCTCTCCACTCATTTCAAGCTTCATTCTTTCCGCAATTTTTCAATTTCCCAGTCTTTTCTGTATGGTTTCTCGTCGAGTCAACATCTTGGATATGTTCAGTTCTCATTTTAATTACATATACAGAGTGCTTCAACGAAAACTAAACAGAGACTATTTCTACCAAGATATTCATTTCTATTCAAAATTTTGTTTCAAGGGGGACATCTTTTGGGGTACAATACTTGCCTCAAATATCAACCCCCTAAGCGGGGGTTGCAATCCTTGAACATTTTGAATAGGGAAGATTGGTCGAGTGATGACTCAAAAGAAAGGTGGTATCTTCGTCCACATCGCCTTGAACGAATTTTTGTTTTTAGTTGAAAACTGTAAAAGATACAGGGTAAGCAACTGAGAGATAGGGAAGACTACTTCCCTGAGACTATTCAAATTTTAGTGAGGTAAAATGGAACAGATCCATGCTGATCAATGGCAGTCATCAACAAGTAACATCCTCATCTCGAATTTCAACCCCTGGAGCAGGGGTGACAACCCTTGAAAACTTGGAAGAGGGTAGATGAGTCGAGTGATAACTCGAAAGAAAGGTATTATCTTTGTCTGCATTCCCGTGAAAGCATTTTCATTTTTGATTGAAAACTGAAGAAGATACAGAGTGAGCCACTGAAAAATAGAGAAGACTATCGCCCCAAGACTATTGGAGTATTAGTGCGAAAAACTGGAATAGATTCATTTAGATCAAAGATGACAGCCTTTGATCTGGAATGAATTTGTTCCATTTTTTTCCACTAATACTTGAATAGCTCAGGGCGATAGATAGTCTCTTCTATTTTTCAGTAGCTCACTCTGTATCTTCTGTTTTCAATCAAAAATGAAAATTCGTTCACGGGGATACAGACAAAGATAATACCTCTCTTTCGAAGTATCACTCGACCTATATACACTCTTCCAAATTTTCAAGGTCTGCTCTAGGGGTTGAAATTCGAGATAAGGATGTTACTTGACGATGAGTGCCATTGATCAGCATGGATCTGTTCCATTTTACTTCACTGAAACTTGAATATTCTCAGGGAAATAGTATTCCCTATCTTTCAGTTGCTCACCCTGTATCTTTTACAGTTTTCAATTAAAAATGGAAATTCGTTCAAGGCGATGTAGACAAAGATACCACCTTTCTTTTGCGTCATCACTCGACCCATCTTTCCTATTCAAAATGTTCAAGGATTGCAACCCCCGCTTAGGGGGTTATTTCAGGCAATTTTTGTACCCCAAAAGATGTCCCCCTTGAAACAAAAATTAACCTGTTTTTGCGTTTTGGTCAGAAATAAATTTTTTGGTAGATATAGCCTCTGTTTGGTTTTCGTTGAAGCACCCTGTATTGTTTTTAGTATAATTACAGAAATGCTATTCTTTGAGAAAATAGGCCTGTGTATTTCGTCAAGTTATAAAGAGTAAATAATTTCCAGTTAAACTCTAGTGATCAAATTAAAGGGAGAAAATTAGATTAGACAATGCGCCTTCGTCAGACAGATACAAAATATAAACCAGATTATATGCAATAGTTTATATACGAGGTCTGTTCAGAATGCATCGCAAATTTTAGATTTACGAGGGTTAGGTATACTTGAACTTCGTTTGTTTTATGACGTTGGCGCATTCCATTGAGACTGAGGCATATAGAGAAGCTACCTTGGACAAAAACAACGTTTATCGTACAAAATGATTAATGATATTGTGATGGGTTTATTTAATGGAAATTCATTGTAAAATAAATGAAATGCAACACTTTTGTCTGATTTCCAAATTGTTTATTTCTGATACACACGACCGTTTTCGACAATTAAGACATTTTTAAGCTGAAAAATAATGTGCTAACTACTACCTATTTTAAATGTTGAGTAGTGGAGAGTGATTCAGTTCTAATTTACTATTGACAGTGGTGAATTCAAGGTTTTTACTAAGTTTGTTAGTTTCCAAATTTTCCAACAGATTCATTATCATCCCTTTATTGCTTTCCTGGAGAATTTTTAAATTATCCAATGTAAATATGTGATTTGTAGTAGTATCATGTAGCATCATATATTCCAGACTTGTTTTTTATTTTGCATTGACTAGTGATTTGCTTATATTGGAACCACTGGAGAAGGGATGGTTAAATTCAATTTGGAAAGATAATTCCTCATGTTATTAGAGAGAGGGCCGATGTGAGTTAGAATCGCTTATTTATTTTCTGGTTTTTGTATTATAGAATATAGAAGTAATTGCGAAACTTCTTTTTGTTCTTTGCGTTTAATAATACTGTTTATGAGGGATACTAGAATATTATTATTTGATGCAATTTTCTTATATTGATTAGTTATGGGTACGGGAATGGAAGAGACTCTATAAATCATTGAATTATAAGCGGTTAATCTATGAGTAATATGGTTAGAAGAATGCATTGCGATTGGTGGCCCTTAAATTTTTAATTTTTTATATTTCCAAAAATAGACGGTTTTATCAAACTACATAAAGAGCGAAGTATTGCGGAGTTCTGGCAAACCTTCTTTTCTTCATCACCTGTAAAAACGAAATTTTGAGTCTGGCCTTGACCAGAATTTTTATATATAGTGTGTTTCATCAATCAGTCGATTATTATCTCATTTTCAGCATAGTTAAACTTACCTTAAGTAGTTATACGCCTTTCTGTCTCGTTATTATTTATTAAAGCTTTTAGGCTCTTGATAAATGTGGAGATTTCATATTATTATTATTTTAGATGGAAAATTAAGCAATAACGCAGAATTCTGTTTTCATATGAACTGTGTCTGAATTTCTTTAAGTATTTGAGTGTTATAGTTTTAGATTGCTTGTGAAAATATTCAACTGATAAAAATATTAGAACAATCTTAAGGTTAAGATATTAACCCGAAACTTCTATAAAATGAGGAAAAACACTAATCGCTCTAGAAGAAAAATTTTCAATTTTCTGTGAGAAAACAGAAAAATGGGATTTCACGAGATCATTGGAAAAACAGTTCTTATTTGAATAAAATATGCAAACGAACAATTAGTATAACAATGGTAAAGTTCATCGAAGTACATCGATAAACAAACGAAAAGCGTGCTTGCAATTGTTTGTAGAAACAATCGTCATAAGTCACTTGGATCCCTGAATCGTGAGACTAAAAGGACGATACCTGGCTCGGAACCAAGTCGGTTGACATTTTTTGTGAGACTTTTTGTTAAGGTAACATATAGTCGGAGCTTGGCAATAGATTTCGTTTCGTGTTCCAAACATTCTAAACGTTTGGGATTTTAAAATTCTCGGAATTGGGACTACTTGTTAGCGATTGTTTTATGATGTATACTGGGAATGAAATAAATTATAAATTTTTCTACCTCAAGCTTGTTTTCGAAGTTTGTGACAACGTTCGAATAAAATAGGAAATTATTTCATGAAATATATGCTGAAAATAAATGAATATTCTCAGGTATCGTTGGTCATCCGATATAATCATTCGTTATGGACACCAAATATAATGATCCTGATAGTTTCCATTTTTTCAATCAACACGATGTGTTTAATAGTTAGAAATTCATTATCTGATATTCTTTCAATGTATATTTATAATTTTAAAGAATTCGAATTTTTATTGAAAAGATGATTTTTCTAATAGTTTGTGGAACTAAAAGATACAAAATTATAATTAATGTTATTATCAATGATTTTTATGGTTCCGTAGCTCATCCGACAAAAATGGAATCCTCATCTATAATTTTTACACTAGCAAAAGATTCAAAACCCATGGGGTTAAGATATAAACGTAAAATTTGGTGTGAAGCAATGTTATGTAGCACGGATACAACAAAAAACTGTAAATTTGCAGAGTAACTCAGAAAAAAGAGTAGTTTGCGATAATGAACTTTACGCATCTTCTCTCAGAAACATAAACGCAGGACCGTTATCCCTAGGAGTTTACTTATGGAGAAACCTGACTTCTGAAGCCAACCTTTGGAGGATCTTGATGTGAACTCGTAGTACAGTAGCGTTATATTTGGTAGATGATCTAATTTTGAAGCATATTTCGAGGTCTTTATTTGTAGTACTGTTCAACTATTTTTCGAATTGCCGGGTCGTAGAACAGAAGTCCCTTAACTCTTGACCAATCCAACTTTTGGGGAAGCACATATTACTGTCACAAACCCAAAGTTTCCATATGAGTAAAAAGAAAAATGCTCTGTAAATATCATAAGCACCACCCAAAGTCAGCTGTTCAGAGAGTTACACTACCTAGACATCTTGGAGGTCGTGGATTAATTGATTTGAATAATCTTCATAGTAAACAGATTTTTCATCTACGTTCCCATTTTCATGATAAACAGAGAACGTCTAAATTACATGATATTGTATTTGCTTCAGATTATAATCTTACACCTCTGAACTTGACAATGCAAAAGGTAGATTTTGATATATTTGATGATAATTCTAAAAGACAAAGTTGGATGCAGAAGGAATTACACGGAAAGCACCCTAAAGAATTGAAAAATGATTATATTGATGAAATCGCATCGAATAAATGGTTAGTATCTGGAGAATTGTTTGCTGAAACAGAAGGCTTGGCAATTGCGATCCAGGATCAGGTTGTTTTCACAAGGAATTATAGAAAACACATCATCAAACGAAATATAGATGATTCTTGCCGTAGATGTTTCTGTTCTTCAGAAACAGTTTTTCATATATTATCATCTTGCTCAGTCCTTGCTTCAACAGATTATTTAGAAAGACATAATGCCGTCGCTAATATTATTCATTTTAATCTAGGAATTAAACATGACCTAATTCCCAAAAGAAAAAAATTTCACAAATATGAACCTGAGATTATTTGTGAAAATGACAAATATAAACTTTATTTAGATAAAACAATTCTTTGCAACAGAGCTGTAAAACACAATAGACCAGATATCATTCTTAATGATAAACAGAATCAAATAACAAATATAATTGATATTGCTATACCCGACAGACATAATATACAAAATAAATACAATGAAAAAATTTCTAAATCTATGATGATATGATCTTCACAAAAGTATTGAGATTTTGGGTCTGAAGAAAATTTGTTTGAACAGTTACAAAAGATAACAGTCATCAAATCTTGTAATATTCTTCGTAGGTTTCTTTCCGAAAATAATAATGAGGTAGAGTCATAGGTTTTCTCTTCAGTTTATACTGCTCAGAATCTCATTTCATATTTTATTTATTTGTTTATATAAATGTAATATAATTAACTGACAATTTTGTCATATTTATATTCAGAGCAGTATTCTATTCGATCGTTCACCACTTCACACAAAGGAAACTATTAATGAGTAACATTCAGTGTTACTTGACTAAGGTCCGTACACTGGATTTTTCCGGGGAGAAAGCCTCTGACACTACTCGTTGGTACATTGATATCATTGTCTGATGATGCTATAGTATGTATATATTCTGGTAGATTGATTATATTCTCATAACATTTAACGTTATCCTAATATATAATCGTATAGATCGTATCAAATAGATGGTTAGTATCTGGAGAATTGTTCGCTGAAACAGAAGGCTTGGCAATTGCGATCCAGGATCAGGTTGTTTTCACGAGGAATTATAGAAAACACATCATCAAGCAAAATATAGATCATTCTTGCCGTAGATGTTCTTCTTCAGAAACAGTTTTTCATATATTATCATCTTGCTCAACAGATTATTTAGAAATACATAATGCCGTCGCTAATATTATTCATTTTAAGCTAGGAGTTAAATATGACTTAATTCCAAAAAGATAAAAAGTTACAAATATGAACCTGAGATTGTTTGTGAAAACGAGAAATATGAACTTTATTTTGATGAAACAATTCTGTACAACAGAGCTGTAAAACACAATAGGCCATATATCATTCTTACTGATAAACAGAATTGAATAACATATATAATTGATATTGCTATACCCCACACATAATATAAAAATAAATACAAAGAAAAATTTCTAAATATATGATGCTTGCCGACGAGATTAAAAAATGTGGAAAATGAAGAAAATATTTATTCTACCGATTATTATTTCTACAACAGGTATTATTCCTAGGAATAAATTAAATATTGAGATTTTAGGTCTAAAGAAAAATTCATTCGAACAGCTACAGATAATAGTCATCAAATCTTGTAATATTCTTCATAGGTTTCTTTCCAAAAAATAATGAGGTAGAGTCATAGGTTTTCTCTTTAGTTTATACTGCACAGAATCTCATTTCATATTCATAAAAATTGAATTTCGTTCGCAATAATAACCAAAAATCACATTTTATTTCTTCACTTCGAATACTCCTTTCTTGAAAAGGGGTATTGAGAAAAAGAAGACAAAACTTCCTCGTTTTAGCTGAGATACCATCCCCTGAAGTATGTTCGCGTTCTTAAGAAACACTCTGTATGCAATAATGAATTGACTTCTCTATACAGGGTGTTTCCGAATAAGATGTCATAAATGAAGGATGCGAATCCCTGAATGATTTGAGCAAGAAAGTTCGAAGAACCAATGGTCAAAAAATGCTTCGTTGCCGAGATACAGGGTGTTAAAGTTGAGAAAATTTTTCGATTTTCTCTCGATAAAACCTAGACTTCTCAAGATTTCGGGCTCAAATTTTCCACATAATCTATTAAACACAATCTGAATCACCAGGTGAGGCCAAATTTTGAAACAGTATACAGGGTGATACTTTTCATGGGCCATGTTCCATTTTACCTTCGGAACTTTTTTGGTACGCCACTGGCACTAACAAAAATGAAATCGAATAGATCATTCAATTTGAAATTTTTTTTGACTCATGCATTTTGATCGTAACTATCACCGTTTCTGAGATATTAATTATTGAAAATAATCCAATAGTTTTCCCATATCGAAGCCATGGAGATATTATCTTAATAACTGATGCAATTTTTCAGGAATTGAGCTAAAATTTACATCATATATCTCCTTATTGTATGTTTATAACAAAATGAGGCAGAAATTCCTGACAGTATACAGGGTGTTATTTTTTCACGTGCATTTTCCTCTTTTTGCCCCCTGAACTTTTTTGTGGTGCGCTACTGGCATATTCTGAAAACAGAATCAAACAGATTATTCAAAGTGAAAACTTTTCTGTTCGTTGTATTTTTCCGTATCTGCCACCATTTTCGAAAAATTAATCAACAACGCCCGAACAGGCTACCCGTTTGCCTCCGTATATTTTTTCGGTGCATAACTGACGTTTTTCGTAATCAGAAACGGATTTTTCATTCAATTCGGATAATTTTGTGCTCATCTTGATCCTCATGTCTTTCACCGTTTTGGCCTCCAAGGTCGCCAGATTTAAACAGTTTGGATTTTTTTCTTTGGGGACATCTGAAAACTTTGGTTTATAGCTCTCCCGTGAATACACTTGAAGAATTGAGGAATAGAATTACAGCATCATGTGACGTCATCAGAAATACCCCAGGAATATTTCAGAGGGTGCGCACTAATATGCGGAGACGAGCAGAAGCATGTATTCTTTCAGGTGGAGGACATTTTCAACATCTTCTTTGATTTGTTCTGTTTGTTCAATTTTTGTTTTCATCATTATGAGTTTTTGTTATTGAAATCATTCGCGATTATTTATGTTGTTTATTCATTTACTTCCGATTTATACACTCAATAAAACACATTTTTGAATTCGAATTCAATGATCAGGGAAATGATATCACCCTTTATACTTTCTCATAAATCCTACCAATCTAGTGGTGCAGATCTTAAAATGTGAACTTCGTTTGAAATTCGAGCTCAAGGTCTTCACAAATTGCCGAAATAACATGAAAAATATCTTCAAGCTTTCAATACGGAAGGGACTATACGATTACTTTTCTTGATCAATATCTCTAAAATGGTGGCAGATACGGAAAAATACAACGAACAGAAAAGTTTTCACTTTGAATAATCTGTTTGATTCTGTTTTCAGAATATACCAGTAGCGCACCACAAAAAAGTTCAGGGGGTAAAAAGTGGAAAATGCACGTGAAAAAATAACACCCTGTATACTGTCAGGAATTTCTGCCTCATTTTGTTATAAACATACAAAAAGGAGATATCTGATGTAAATTTTAGCTCAATTCCTGAAAAATTGCATCAGTTATTAAGATAATATCTCCATGGCTTCGATATGGGAAAACTATTGGATTATTTTCAATAATTAATATCTCAGAAACGGTGATAGTTACGATCAAAATGCATGAGTCAAAAAAAATTTCAAATTGAATGATCTATTCGATTTTATTTTTTGTTAGTGCCAGTGGCGTACCAAAAAAAAGTTCCGAGGGTAAAAATGGAACATGGCCCATGAAAAAGTATCACCCTGTATACTGTTTCAAAATTTGGCCTCACCTGGTGATTCAAATTGTGTTTAATAGCTTATGTGGAAAATTTGAGCCCGAAATCTTGAGAAGTCTAGGTTTTATCGAGAGAAAATCGAAAAATTTTCTCAACTTTAACACCCTGTATCTCGGCAACGAAGAATTTTTTGACCATTGGTTCTTCGAACTTTCTTGCTCGAATCATTCAGGGATTCGCATCCTTCATTTATGACATCTTATTCGGAAACACCCTGTAAATTCTTCAATTTTATGTGTGCAATCATTTTTTTTATATCCCATTCGAGATTTTTATTATGTCACTCAAATATTACAAATTTATAATTCCCAACCTCATCCAAATCATTAAGATAGCTTAAACAGCTGCTAAAACGAGGCAATAGTCTGCATATTCAAAAGAGAGAATATGAATCAGATTCTTTCAACGGAGATACAACCATTCCAGCATCTCATCGCTCTCAGCACCTGAAGAATCAAGATTCAAACAAGTACCACTAACGCGCAGCGAAGTTGTACTCTTGTCATGTCCAAACCGAAGAGGAAGATAAAATATAGTACCGTTCTCGCGAGAGAGGCAGGCAAAAGGCAATGAGTTGCTGGTCCTCATTACACGGTGGGTAGAGATAGTCACGATTTTCGTAATGTGTGTACACATACCAGTCGATAATAACTTTTATTAAGAACTATCTTGGGCATTATACATCTTGTTTTAGCCGGGTTCACACTTTTTGCCTGATTTATTTCGCTCGCTACTGCCCCAGGCTGTCCGATTGCAGGATCGATTCAGAGGTTATTTATTATAATACTGGTTGAGATGCAAAGTTTTTGATACCTTGTCTCGTTGTTTATGGGGGTATTAAGTAAGAACGGCATTAATGAATTTTACAGCATCTAGTTATGCCCCACTGAACAATATTACAGCGCAACTATCTTCGAAAATAAAATAAACATGGATTATTCTTGAATTTCTGTGAGTATCACCTTTTCATCTTATTCAAAACATGACATTGAATTATATTTGATATACTTGAATATTATGAAATAACTTTTTCAACAATATTTTATTTGAAGAAAATCTAGACACTTCATAATCATGATTTTCGAGGAGAAGTTTACGTGTTTATCCTAAATGAAAAATTTGATAATTACTACCTTCTAGAAAAATTCATACAATTTTTTTCCTTAGGCCTAAAATTTTAATATTTTTTGAGGATCTTCAGTTCAGTCGTAAAAGTAATAGTTGCAAATATAAATACCTCTCTCCTCTTTCAAATTTCTTAACCTTATCGACTGTTGTAATATATTTAAAAACCAGTGAAACCTGCAGAAGCTGTTCTGTAAACTGTAAACTTTATTAAATTAGCTCATTGGCTAGTTAGTACACAAAAAAACAGGGCCCCCGCAACCATATGTGCTATCCTTTAGGGATAGCCAAAATCCAGGGTTCAAAAAAATATTTAAATAAAAGTTGAGAAATTAAATAGGATTAGGTATAAATACACACGAAGTTTTATTAGTATGTCATCCAGTTACTGCCGATTCCTATGTTGCGAGAACATGTCAGGCGGCAGTTTCTTGATTGTTCCTGTTCAGACATGAATAACGCCTGGAGCGCTATAAAAGCGATGCATCACCACGGGCGTTTTTAAATCAGTTAGTTCACTGGACCGTGCAACAAGTGAATACAATAAGTGATCTTATTAATTGTTACATATAAAGTTATTTTTATTTTGTCAGGTGTGGTGTTGTGTTGTGTAATATTTTGTTTACTACTTCTTTTTTAATTAAGTGCTGAATACCTGCTGGCTGCAATTTCAAATGCTTGATTTTTTATAAAATGGTAAGTGTTCCCTACTTTATACTATCAATATTAACCGTTTATAGGATACTGGTTATAATTTTTTTTATATGTTTGTAGGGTTTTTTAAGGGCTATAAGATCAAATTAGTTTAATATCTTTTTTGCCTGAAAGGGCTCGAACAAATTGCTTCTTACTCAAATATGCAAACTTTGATCGGCCATATCTTACTTAATAATAATCTGCCCTATAGAGGGTTAAAAACTATTGGCTACTTAGTTAACTTTTTAAGAATATTTCCTACCCTACCCACATGGTGCTTATTATTGTGATTACTTTAGAAGTTAATTGCTAATTCCCATGAGTACTAATTTTTTACTTTGTTTTTTCAGGATAAAAGAAAGAGACCTTCAGGTGCGAAGTTTCGCGAGCAAAAGAAACAGATTACGAGAAAGGGAAAAAATGGTTGGATCTTTAAAGCCTTTTTGGAAAACAATCGAGATTCCACGGAGACTATCGATGTTGGTGCGACCGAATCGTCCAAATCTCAAGATTCTAAATCCGTAATATCAATAACCGTGAGTGGACCATCTGTAATTTCAACAATAACATCAGGTCCTGCGACAAGTGGCAGCGGTTGTAGCAGCAAAACAGCTTCTACTGATGCAGAGCCCGATGAAGCGATGACACCATCCTCGTCTACAGCACTTGAACAATCCACTTCAGGTAATTCAGCTTGTGTAAAAAGTTCGGTAATGTCAGTTACCGAAATACCTGCTACAAGTGACACTTTCGATGAAGGCTATAATGAGGCTTGTATCGATATAATTCCGTCCGGCCCCGGTTTGTGGCCCGAAAGAATCACCAATAAGATGGCTAGAATATTGGTTAAACGTGGTCCGCCCTAGATAGACATCAGTTTTAGCTTTCCTAGTAATAAAGATAAGAGAAAGATTTCGTGCAAATACTTTGAAAGAAATCTAGCAAATGGAGAAAAAGTCGAAAGGCCTTGGCTTATTTACCCTATTTCTAAAGATTTTGTATTTAGTTTTTGTTGTAAGTTGTTTTGTAAATGTAAAACACCTAACGCTTTTTGTGATACAAATGGAGTATCTGATTGGCAATACTTGTCTTTGCTAATTAAGAGACACGAAACGTCAATTTCACACAACAGTTATATAAACACTTGGGTAAATTTGGAGTTTGGAGTTGGAGACATCTATGACTGTTAATGCTCATCATCTGCGGATTTCATCCGCAGATGATTATTTATCTGTAGCTTCTGGCGAGCAATCTTTTTCAAAGTTAAAAATCATTAAAAATTATTTAAGATCGACAATGATTCAAGAAAGATTGTCTGGGCTTACAATATTAGCAATTGAACAAGAAATTTAATTTTTGACGGTATAAAGTTTAGCGATGTAATTAATGAATTTGCAACAGCAAAATCTGGGAAAATATCACTACTACAATAGCTATCTTATATTTTTCAATTAATTGCACCTAGATCTAGCTATCATTTTTGATTTTAAAACGAAGTTCCCTAGTTATTTGTTATTAGAAATATCTGCATATTTTTTAAAATATCTAAGTATAAGTAGAAAGTAGTACTATATATATATATATATATATATATATATATATATATATATATATATATATATATATATATATATATATATATATATGTATGTATATATGGCAGACTGTTTATTCTGATGAGGAAGAGTCTGATCATGGCGCATATTGTCAGCCTTTCCAGTAATGGGTTTCCAGTGGATAAAACCGAATTGCTAGTCATCGTTAAGAGTATCTTAGATAAAAAGGCAAAACAATTGGAAAAATTCAAAAATAATTTTCCTGGAAAAGAAATGGCCGATTCTTCCGTTACGAGACATGCACAAGAAATTTGAGATCGAACCGCGATAAACATAACTTACAACAGGGCTTCAATTGATGCGGAAGTTGTAAATCAGTTTTTCGGTAACTTTGTGGACAAACACAATCTATTGTCGGAGAGCCAATATGGGTTCAGGAAAAACAGATCGACTGAGGACGCGATAAGGGAGTTAACTACGTATATTTACGATCGCATAGATAGAAACGTACCGCTGCTTTGCATATTCATAGACTTATCTAAAGCCTTCGATACCATTCCCCATGATAAACTACTTACTAAGTTGCAGAAATATGGATTCAGAGGTGTGGCATTGAAGTTATTAACAAGTTATTTAAATAGTAGGAAACAAGTGGTTAAAATTGGAACTGATTTAAGCGATGAAAGGCAGATTAATTACGGCGTTCCCCAGGGAACGGTATTGGGCCCGTTATTATTAATATTATACGTGAACGACCTTCCTTCTTCAAACTTTGTGAAAGTGTTTTGAGTTTCGCTGACGATACCACAGTACTTTATGAGGCCAGCACATGGGAAAATCTACAAAAAATGGCGGAAGAAGATTTCGCAGAGATAGGGAAGTGGTTGAAACATCATAAACTAACACTAAATGAAGAAAAATCAGTATACTTACCCTTCACCTCTTACGAACCCAATCTTCCAAAGCAAGGCGCACTGAATATCGACAAGGACACTATCATTAGTGAGGCCACTTCAGGCACAGTAAAATTTTTGGGCATTGTGCTTGACCGACATATGATGTGGGATCACCACTGTAGTTATGTGGCAAAAAAACTTCGGAGGTTACTGGGCATTTTCAAATACCACAAAAGTGAAATGAATATAAACCATCTGAAAATATTATATCACGCATTCGTGCAAGTACATTTTACATATGGGAATCTTGGGTGGGGAGGAGTGTATGACTGCAATGTTGAACAACTGAATATTTTGCAGAAATGATTCCTGAAAATCATGTATGGTAAAGGGCGCATATTTTCGAGTGAAGAGATTTTTGCTTTGTCAGGAATGCTTGACATTAGACAGTTGTATGCTCTGAAACTAGTAACTCAAGTATTTACGACTAACATGAATGTAAACCCCATTGATCATAAATATGATACAAGGGGAAAAGACTCAAACTACAAAACACTACGCTCGAATAAAAGAATAGGACAATGATCCAGCAAGTATCTGGCACCACGAGTATATTCGCGTATACCAGTAGACTTGCAAATATTGGAAAACTACAAATGTTTTAGAAAGAAAGTGGAGCTTTGGATTCTTTGTGCCGGAAGAACAGAAATAGACAACTTAATTAATCAGCGGAAAAGCGAAAGTGCCTAGTTTGAGTGACTGAGTTCAGAAATTTCGCGGAGTGACTTAAAAAAAAGAGAAGGAATAAATATCTAAAATGCGAGAAAAAAAAAACCTAAATTGTGACTAAAATACCCTAAATTGTGACTAAAATACCCTAAATTGTGACTAAAATACCGGATTTGACTAACGCCCGATTGTGAAAAAAAAATAATAAACCTATCGTGACGAACAATAAGAAACATAGTGACTTTTTGTTTCGTAGTTACGCGCTGTGAAACTAACTTTACTTTCAAATAGAAAAAAAAAACATTCCACGCAAATGGAGTTATTATAAAGTTAAATTTAACAAAATATACCTATCTCAAAGGCGAACAGGCGAGACATTCTTCGGAATGATTAAGCCTCTGCTTTTTCATTGTTTATTACTCTGTATGCATGAAATCAATTGTAATAAACTTTATTTATTATCGTGGACTTATGCACTATCTCAGCTGTTAGCTGGATATAATTTACCTTTCCCAGATTCAGCAATCAAAGGGAATAGGCTCGATTACAATATACTTGACATAAATGTCCTAACTATCCTACATGTATTAAGAATTACAGCTTTTTGCATTTCTATATAGGTATTCTTATGCAATTCTAATTTATTAAGACTATCATGCAAAGTTTTGGGTATTAACCCAGTCGAGGATACGATGACGGGAACAATATATATTTTCTCGAGGTGCCACATCTGCTTGATCTCAATAGATCAGTGTATTTGGACTTTTTCTCCTGGAACTTATTCAGCACGTTGTTATTATTCGGTATGGCGACATCCACCAGCATTGCTGTTCTGACTCTCTTATCATACACCACTATGTCCGGCCTATTATTCGTCACCATTCTGTCGGTGATAACATGCCTATCGTAGTATAATCTGATAGAGTCATTTTCCAATACGGGTGCCGGTTGATACTTGTAATATGGCTGGAAGGTGTTCAGAAGTCCGTATTTGTGTGCAAGTTTTGATGGATAATGCTGCACACTTGATTATGTCTGTGAAGATACTCCGTATTGGCCAGTTGTTCGCATCCGGACGTAATATGCTGGATAGTCTCCTAAAAAATCTAAAAAATCAGATTCAAATTACGCGAATCATCTCTTAGAAAATAATCATTCTTACGACCCACAGTTTGAAATTTTGCATACAGATAATAAATATTGGAAGGTAGATCTTTGGGAAACTTTAGAAATAAATAAATACAAACACTCAGGTAGACTCATCAATGAACAAGTCGATTTAAGCCCTTCACCTCTATTGAATCTTTTCGGGGAGCAATCTATTCCTTAATTTTATTGGATATACCTGTCATAAATAACCACTTAGGAGGAGGCGACCAATAAGCTTTCAATTACTCAAGAACATTTATAGTTATATATTCTCATTTACATTTTTCTGCATAATCATTCGTCTGAAGAAGCTACGGTGTAGTGAAACGCGTTACGAATCGCAATTATTAAGTAAAATTCCTTAAAACACAGTACTTGTTTTTTATTATGGATAGTCTCCGATCTTATATGACATTTTCTGCACTTATCTGTTTGTAATGTTCCGTCCTTCATAATAAATTATTTTGTAATTGTTTGTAGCGATCACTTGGTCTTGGATGGCCATAAGGAATCCTTCTGTTTCTGCGAATAATTCTCCTTTCATCAACCATTTGTTGGAGGCTTCTTTGTCGATGTGTGGTTGATTAAACTCATGGTGATGTCGTCCATGCAATTCCTTTCTTGACCATTGCTCTTGTTTTTCAGTATCTGATAGGAATGGTAGATTCAGAAGGTCATCTCTGGTAGCAAGATTTAGAGGTGTATATCCCTTATCAGCCAACGATACCACTCTATGGAGGTCAGAAGTAAGAGCTTTTGCTGAGAAGAATTCTCTGCGATTTTTTATCTGTTCGGTGTGTAAATTGACAATATCTATTAATCCGCGTCCTCCTTCTTTCCGCTTCAAAGTTGTTCGTTTCACAGACGATAATAAACTTATTTATTATCGTGGACTTATGCACTATCTCAGCTAGTAGCTGGATATAATTTACCTTTCCCAGATTTAGCAATCAAAGGGAATAGGCTCGATTACAATATACTTCACATAAATTTCCTAACTATTCCACATGTATTAAGACTTACAGCTTTTTGCATTTCTATATAGGTATTCTTATGTAATTCTAATTTCTTAAGGCTATCATGCAAAGTTTTGGGTATTAAACCAGTCGAGGATACGATGACAGGAACAATATCTATTTTATCGAGGTGCCACATCTGTTTGATCTCAATAGCAAGGTCTGTGTATTTGGACTTTTTCTCCTGGAACTTGTTCAGCACGTTGTTATTATTCGGTATGGCGACATCCACCAGCATTGCTGTTCTGGCTCTCTTATCATACACCACTATGTCCGGCCTATTATTCGTCACCATTCTGTCAGTGATAACAGGCCTATCGTAGTATAATCTGATAGAGTCATTTTCCAATACGGGCGCCGGCTGATACTTGTAATATGGCTGGAAGGTGTTCAGAAGTCCGTACTTGTGTGCAAGTTTCTGGTGGATAATGTTGCACACTTGATTATGCCTGTGAAGATACTCCGTATTGGCCAGTTGTTCGCATCCGGACGTAATATGCTGGATAGTCTCCGATCTTATATGGCATTTTCTGCACTTATCTGTTTGTAATGTTCCATCCTTCATTATAAATTTTTTGTAATTGTTTGTAGCGATCACTTGGTCTTGGATGGCCATAAGGAATCCCTCTGTTTCTGCGAATAATTCTCCTTTCATTAACCATTTGTTGGAGGCTTCTTTGTCGATGTGTGGTTGATTAATCTCATGGTGATGTCGTCCATGCAATTCCTTTCTTGTCCATTGCTCTTGTTTTTCAGTATCTGATAGGAATGGTAGATTCAGCAGGTCATCTCTAGTAGCAAGATTCAGAGGTGTATACCCCTTATCAGCCAACGATACCACTCTATGGAGGTCAGAAGTGAGAGCTTTTGCTGAGAAGAATTCTCTGAGATTTCTTATCTGTTCGGTGTGTAAATTGACAACATCTATTAATCCGCGTCCTCCTTCTTTTCTCTTCAAAGTTGTTCGTATCACAGACGATTTTGGATGATGATTGTTGTACTTTGTCAGCATCGTTCGGGTCTGCCTTTGAATATCATCCAGCTCCGTCTTAATCCATCTGATTATTCCAAATGAGTAAAACAACACTGGAATGGCGTAGGTAATAATTGCCTTGACTAGATTCCCCGAGTTCAACATCGATTTCAGCACAGACTTCAGACGCTGACTGTATTCTGAACGAATCTTCTCCTTTGATTGTTTTTGGTCTAACAATCTGGCTTGTTGGTATCCCAGATATTTGTATGTTTCGCCATCTCTCAAGCACTGTATTACATCACCGTTTGGAAGTTGTGTTTCACCCTCTATGACTTTTCCTCTTTGAATGTTCAGGGTCTTACATTTTTCAATCCCGAATTTCATATGAACATCTGCCGAGAACTCCCTGACAGTTTTTAGCAAATCATCCAATTGCTTCTTGTTCGAAGCATATAATTTGATGTCATCCATATACAGCAGGTGGGAGATTGTATGATAATTCCTTTCTGCTTTTATCCTAAATCCGTATCCTGTTCTATTGAGCATTGAGGACAATGGGTTCATTGCTAAACAGAACCATAGTGGACTCAAAGAGTCTCCTTGAAAAATTCCACGACGTATGGGTATCTCGTCGGTTTTAATTGATTTATTGTTCATGTTGACCTGCAGAGACGTGCGCCAGTGTGTCATTGTTGTCTTTAAGAACTCTACCAGGGCTGGGTTAATTTTGTATATCTGCAATACTTCAACAAGCCAAGAATGGGCGGTACTATCGAATGCCTTCAGATAATCGAGAAAAGCTGAATGAACATTGCGATGCCCTACGTGTGCCTGTTTCATTATCACAGAATCGATGATGAGTTGTTCCTTGCACCCGTGGTGTTTCTTTCTGCATCCTTTCTGTTCCTCTGCTAATATATTGTTGTCGTCGAGGTGTTGGTATATTCGATTAGATATGCATGAGGTGAGTATTTTGTAGAGTGTTGGCAGGCAAGTGATTGGCCTATATTGAGACGGATCCTGTGTTCTATCGCTCTTAGGTAGCATATATGTTAAGCCTTGCGTTAGGAAAGCGGGTGTTTTCTTGGGATGTTGAAGAACATACGCGAGCTGTTTCGCTAGGGCTCCATGGAGCTTATCAAACTTCTTGTACCAGTAGTTGTGGATATTATCTATACCTGTGGCCTTCCAATTGTTGGTCGCTCTAATTACTGTTGTGATTTCTTCCTCCGTTATTCCATCGAAGTCCATATGTCTGATATCGAGGCGTTCTTTTTCATTCGTGATCCATTCCGCATCTCTATTGTGTTCTTTGGGGTTCGACCATAGTGATGACCAATAGTCGGTCAAGCACTGTGCGTCAGGTACTTCTCTGTTATTGTTGGTCGCAGTTTTGTTATTTCCCTTATGAAAATTGGCAGCGTTTTGGAGGAACCTTTGGTTTTGGTGTTTCCTTTCAGTACACTTGACGTATCTTGAAAGCCTCTTTGCTTTTGCTTGGAGTTTCTGTTTCAAAGTGTCCATATACACGTCGATGTGTTGTTTGTGATCAGGGTGTTTTGTGTTCGTACCAATTTTCTTATAAATTTTGCGTATGTGATTTCAAGCGCCTTGAGGGTTTTCTGTTTCTCAGGAATTCTGTGAGGCGACCGATTTCTGCTCTAATATTATCAATATCCTTCTCCAGTCGTTTTTGCCATGGTGGTTTTCTGACGCTTTTTGGCTCAGCTTGAATCAGAGTTGTGGAGATTTGTTGTTTATGAAGTCGAAGAACCGCTACTGCTCCACAATAAATCAAAGTGTGAATCTTCTCCAAGTTCTGGTCAGTATATTCTTCAAACATTGAGTTTACGCTTGCTAGGATGATATTGGTGTTCTTGTTCGTCTTGAGTTTGGGCAGTTTAGGTCTTTTAGTTGGGTTACTACCACTGAATTCAGTTATTGCTCTGTTGAGTTCTGATCTTGCTAAATACGAATATTCGTTCTGGTGATTCGGCTCAAGAGGGCGTTCCATGTTAATATTCGTTCCCGTGGCTTTATTATTATTATTATCGAACATATGGAATTACGACAGAACTTGCCTTGTTGATGACTCAGGAATTTCCAAAGTGCTCGTCAAACAAGGTTGTAAGTACCCTGAAAATATAAAGAATTCTTCTTAATCCAGTACGTCTATAATGATGTGTGGAAGTGCAGGGGGTGAATTGGCACCAGCCTACGTCGTATATAAAGCTGAGAAGATGTGGAAGAGTTGGACCAAAAACGGTCCAGAAAAATGCCGCTACAACCGAACCAAATCAGGTTTATCAGCCAAATGCTGCCAATTTTGAAGAAGCAAGAAGGAAAAAATTCTGATTGGTGGAAACTTAATTTCTCATATTAATAGTTATTGATATCTGCCATGAAACTGACATTTCCTTCATTGCTCTGCCGCCTAACGCCACCCACCTGTTACAACCATTAGACGTTGCATTTTTAGACCTGTGAAAATTGTTAGGCGTAAGGTACTAAACGAATGGAAAGAAAATATTCGCAATTGTAGTTGCATGACAGTCCCTAAGGTTATGAATTTCCAGGACTTTTGAAAAAACTCTTGTTTGCTCTGAAGAAAAATGCAGCAGACAATATCAAGGCTGTTCTTTGCGAATGTGGTATGGTTCCTTCTAACAGGCAGAAAGTTTTAAATGGATTACCTTTGCATACTATTGAAGTTCTACCCGAAGTGAAAGCTCTGATTAGTGAAAGCTTTATAGAAAACCTAAGCGCAAAGAGGCAGCTCATCACATCAACGAGAACTAACAAGAGAAGAAGAAAAGTTAACGATCCTCCAGGAAAGAGTATCGCAGCGTCTGATATCAATCCTCAAAATGACAATGAAACTCCTATGAGCATGAATCAACCCTCAACTTCTTCTGGACAGACTAATGATGAGCCACCTAATATTAACCTAATAGGCGAATCTGATAGCGACGATGAAAGCATAGGGCATATCTCTTATGCAGAAAGCTATGACAGTCCTTATCATTTTCCCCAACTAAGCGACGCCTGTGGCACACATATGCAACCTATCGAGAATAATGTACAAAAAAATTAAGTGAGTTCTGGTGATTACATTGTCGTCACATACGAAAACCACCTGTACCCCGACCAGCACATGATGCAGTTTTGGTATCAGCAATGGAGAAGTACAGAGGAAAGTGGCCAGAAAAAGCAGGCTCAATTTGGTATACCTATGAGGATATAAAGAAAAAAAATTGATGAACCAGTTCGTATATCAAACAAGGAAACCTTCAAAGTTCCGAAATTATCTCAATTAATTTCATCATTACCTATTTCATGCCCAATTACCTCCAAGTCTTGTGAAATATAAATTCACCATTTTTGTAATGAGTTTTTTCAAAAATAAATTTTTTCACACCATCTAAAAAAATTTCTTATCTCCTCTTATCCTTATTCATCCGAAAGATGAGCGAGAGAATGTGTCTCTGGGCTCTCTTTATGAATAATGCATAGAAAACTGTCTGGCACATTGTCACCCCGGATCCTCGCTTGAAATTATGCCACAAAAATGAATTTTTTATTCAAAAAATGAAAACTTTTCGATGTTTTCATATGTCCTGATGCATGTGGGAACAATGTAGCCATATGTATTCAGTCATGAATTTGAATTTTAGCCATATTCTCGTTTTAACACGAAAACCCAAAAAAGTGGTACAAAGTCACCTAGTTTTACGGTACTACATTGAGCTATTGGATCAATTAAAAGACTAAATCACGAAGAAACGTCCCCATTTGAAGAAAAAGAAAGTACTGTTTCATCAAGACAATGCACTTTCCACAAATCAATCGAAACAATGGCAAAATTGTACGAATTATGCTTCGAATTACTTCCCCATCCACCTTATTCGCCAGATCTTGCCTCCAGCGACTTTCTTCTGTTTTCAGACTTGAAAAGAATGCTTGCTGGAAGAAAATTCAAGACTACTGCATAGGTAGTCGGCGAAACAGAAGCCTATTTTAAAGTAAAAGAGAGATCTTATTGTAAAAATGGCATCGACAAAATCAAAATTATTCATCGCTACAATAACAGTGTATCCCTCGAAGGTGATTAAGTTGAATAAAAATAATTGAATTTACCAAAAAAAATGTATTTTACTATGTTAGCTCACGAACTTCTCAGACGAGCTGGTAATTGAGTTGATTTTTGTCTTGGAAATATAAGTATTGTAGGCAAAACTTGTGTTTAATTTAATACAATATAGTTAGTTACAACTTATCGATGTGATCTAGGGTACTAGAGATTTTTTATGATAATTTCAAATGTTTTGTTACCGTTCCATAATTTTTTATTCGATTCTCAATAATATTTTTCATCTGATATTCCATAAGATTAGACAAACGAATTAAATGTTAGTTAGCTACTAAAACAACATTTACTTGAATGCACCTTGTATTATGAAATTAAAAACGAGGAACTCAACTTTCCTAATAGAACAAACTCCCATCGCTCTGAAATCATTAACTTCTATTGATACGGAAATCGATTTGGAAAATATATTCTTCCATCATTCCAATCAGCAGCGTAAACCATTAGTTTTAATGATTTTCCCGCTAGTAATTTGGGAGGTTAACTGCCTCTTCGTTAAATTGAATCGATTTGAATGCCTGCTCCTAGGTGGCGACCGATGGTCAAGTGAAGGCAATCGCCGTCAATGAAAATCCACTTCTGGTGAGTTAAGTATGTAAACTAATGATGGTACCCCATGCAGGGATCCTGTTTAATAACTGCGGTAGTTCGTGTCTTCTTAGAGTCCAACATCGCTTCTTACAGAGTGACCAATTTTCAATGTTTTAAATTAGAACGCTAAGTAAATAGCAGGAAAGTAACACTGGTTAACAAGTATTTTTCTTCCAATTTTAACAGCTCTGGATTCATTGCAATGATTTTTCTCAAACACTGTTCTTTTCGATCTACGCTAATTAAGACAAAACAAGTTTCATTTTTTGTAATCCAGAGATAACAGAGATAAAAATGTAATCTTTATCTCAAATATTTACCATATGTCAAGAGTAGATCGAAGAACCAGCTCCTTCAGTGAGGGTTCTTCAACATTCTACGGAAAGTTGATTATTGCTTCCTGAATGAAAGTTCAATGTGTTAACACACTTAGCAATAAATTTCGCATGTTATCAGATACTGAGATATAATGTAACAGCCAGTCAACTACAGGTGCGTTAGCTGGTTTGAAGCACTGCATTGAGCAGGCACAGTGTGCAGCGTTGCGGTTAGATAGTAAGGTTTTTCATTTTCAAGTGTTCAGCTAACAGTTATGTTGAAGAATGTACTAACTACAGGGTGTTACATAATAGTATGTCACAACTTGAGGGAGTATATCTACGTGCAATTTTAAGAAAAAAGTTCATATAATTTCAACTAGAATCTACAAGGTGTTTTCTTTTCCGGAGCCATGTCTTCTTTTGCCCTTTCAAGCTTTTTTGCAGTACGCCAATGATCAGCGTACAATCGATTTTCGTCATCTTTGTTCAATTCAGAAACTTTTTTGACATCTGTAATTTTTTCGTATCTCTCACCGTTCTCGAACAAAAAATTATCAAACGATTGTATGCATTCGCTGAATTGAAAGCACTTCTAATTAAAAAAATTACTAGTAAGCTTTGATTTTTTTTCATTCATTTATTCATTTTGACAGTTGCTAAAGTTGAACCAGTGTCTGCCCGAATTGTTTGAAAAATTAACGATTAGTTCTAAAACTTTTGAAGTTATTGCTGTAAGATAAAATAGCTAATGTTACTAACGCCTAATTGGCTGATATCCATTACATGTACGGTGCGCTTTTCAAATCAAGTAACACTAGACAGGCGAACATTTTCTAATATCCACTGAAGGTTGAGGGAAACTGGTACTATTGCAAATAAGCATTTAAAGGGTGCAACTCAAACTTTAAGAAGTCCAGATATTGAGGAAGCAGTTTTTAATTGTATTGATTTGAATCCTCATGTGAGTACAAGAAAAATTGGAAATCAGTTGAATATTTCACATGTTCTAGTTTGGAGGATTCTCCACGACTTTTTATTGTACCCGTTTCATATTCAACGCATCGAAACTCTACTTCCTTGAGATTTTCCTTCAAGACTGAATTTCTGCCGATAGTTCTTACTTAGATAAAATTAGGGAAAATGCTCATTTTGAAAGTGAAATAATGTTCACAGACGAAGCTAACTATTCGAGAACTGCTATCACGAATTTTCACAATAATCATTATTGGGCTGAGGAAAACCCCCATTTAATTGAAGAATCTCATCATCAAGAACAATTTTCACTAATTGTCTGGGTCGGAATAATTGTGAATTATTTTATTGGGCCATTTTTTTGCTCAACAGACTAAATGGTTCCGCTTATCGGCAATTTCTTGAGGAGGAGTTACCTTTATTGTTCGAGGATGTGCCACTTTTGGTGAGAACCATAATGTGGTTCATACATGACAGGGCAGCAGCACATTTCAGTGGAGAAGCTAGGAAATTCATGAATAATACATTCAACAACCGATGGATAGATCGAGGTAGGCTAAAACCATGGCCTCCTAGGTCCCCAGACTCAAATAGTTTAGACTTTTTTTTATTGGGGTATCTCAAAAGTTTAGTTTACACCACTCCAGTGAACACTGTAGAATAATTGAGAAATCGAATAATAACCTCTTGTGACACGATAAGAAATACCCAGGAATATTTCAAAAACTGCGTGAAGAAGGACAGAGGCCAGTATTCTTGCAGGTGGAGGACACTTGCAGCAATTTAACCAGTTTTTAATTGTTCTTTTTTCAATTTGATATTGAATAAGTATAAGCTGAGTCTCAAAAGACGAGTTATCAAAATAAAAGAAAATTTTGGGCAAAGCTATCGAGTATTTCCATTTTTTTTTTATTTATCGAATAACATACAATTCAAATAATTCAAATTCAATAATTTTTCACGCAAAAACGGTTGTAGATACGAAAAAATTACGAGTATCAAAAAATTTTCTAAATTGAACGAAGAAGACGAAAATTGATATCAAGCTGATCAGTGGCATATTTCAAAAGAGTTTGAAAGGGCAAAAGGAGACACGGCCTCGGAAAACAAAACACCTTGTGAATTTCAGTTAAATTCTAGGCTGGAGGCTGTAAAAAATAGCTTGCATTCCAAATTTGGGCAGAAAATCTGCAAAACTGCAGGAGTTTCGAAGGAAAAACCAATTTTTTCCGGAAATTTCAATACCCTGTAGCTCCGTAACGAAGTTTTGGCGGGCCAATGTTTATATGAAGTTTTTGTCTTAAAATTGCACGTAGATTTACCCCTCAAGTTGTAACATACTATTATGTAACACCCTGTATACCTATTTTGAATGTTGAGTAGTGGGGAGTGATTCAATTCTAGTTGACTATTGAGAATGGTGAATTGCGTTTTTATAAAGTTTGTTGATTTTCAAGCTTTCCAACAGATTCATTATCATCTATTCCATGCATTTGTGGAGAATTTTCAAACTATCTAATGAATGTGATTTATAGGTCTAATATGTTCAAAAACTGCTGTCTTGTTGTCTGAGGAAAGGTGTTCTTTGAATCTAAATACAGAATTTCTACATGTTTGTCCTACGTAAGCTCTTGGGCATTCATTATATTCAATTCTGTATATTCCAGATTGTTTGAATTCATTAGTTTTTTTTGTGGCATTCAATACTAATTTTCTTATGTTGGAACCACTGAAGGAGGAGGATGTTAAATTAACTTTGAGAAGATAAGTGTTGCTGTAATTAAAGAGGGTGCAATGTAAGTTGGGTATTCATTTTTGGTTTTTCTATAATGGAATATACTAATGGAGAAATGTATTTCAGTTATTTGCGTTTGATAATACTGTTTATGTAGAGACAGGAATATATATATATATATATATATATATATATATATATATATATATATATATATATATATATATATATATATTATATAAATGATATTGATTTCCGTAATAGAGTCTGTTATGTAGGGGAATAGAAAAGGCTCTATAAATCATTGAATAACTAGCGACTAATTTATGTGTACCTTATGTGGTTCAGAGAATCCATTGGGATTGTTGAGTCTGTAAATGTTTGTTTTCTATATATGTCGTAGGAGAGATTATTATTGAGTATGATGAGAGTTATTTCAAGGAAAGGGAACCCCGCAAACACAGTCGAAATGACCTCAGGCACAAATTCAAAACTGTTAACCAAAATATGCAGAATTTTTTCGTAATTATTGTGCCCCGCAAAGGCGCCAAAAAATTCTTTCTTCAAATTTTTTTCCTGCGCTTGATGGATGTCTGGCCAGGTCCAGTTTCTAAGGCTTTCAATTTCTGTTGTTTATACTTCTCTCAATTTTTTCACATTTCTTCGTCTACTTCCAAGAACGCGAAAAATCGGTTTTTTTGCCTTTCAGTGCGGAAAATTCAATTTTCCATATATCTGTAGGTGCTTAAAACAATTAATATAGTTTAATATAATAATATTCTACATACATGATATCCCACTAAAGATTAACCATCCAAAAATTTTTTAGTCATGATTTTTAGATATTTTCACTATTAATCTTACTTTGTAGCCCATTTTAGTGAGAACTCAATTTTCTCGCTTCGGCGCTTGCAGGAACAATATCTAATACTATGTCATCTTACAAACATAAAAACCAACTGAAGATTATTCCATTACAAAAATATTTAAGTCACGATTTTAGTTATTTTTGTCATTTCTTCTTTTCTGCTAAATTTTTACTTCCTGAAGTTGAGATTAAAATTTCAAATACGTACTTCCGTTTAGATTCAATTGTTTATGAAATCAAGATTGTAAAATGGAACATTCAACTAAGTAATTAATATTAGGTTGTGCAAGAAACTAATTTTTAGATTATGCTTTCAAATTGCAGTTTCAATTAAGTTTTTATTTTCCCGAAATTTTATTCGTACCGCTGTTATTGTAAACAAAATAATTTTGTATCATTCAATGATATTACTAATAAAAAACAAGTACTGTGTTTTAAGGAATTTTACTTAATAATTGCGATTCGTAACGCGTTTCACTACACCGTAGCTTCTTCAGACGAATAAATGTACAGAAAATAAGAATGAGAATATAAATACAAATGTTCCTAAGTAATTAAAAGCTTATTGGGTTGCTCCTTCTTAAGTGGTTATTGATGACAGGTATATCCAATAAAATTAAGGAAAAGATTGCTCCCTGAAGAGATTCAATAGAGGTGAAAAGCTTAAATCGACTTGTTCATTGATGAGTCTACCTGAGTGTTTGTGTTTGTTGATTTCTAAAGTTTAACAAAGATCTACCTTCCAATATTTATTATCTGTATGCAAAATTTCAAAATGTGGGTCGAAAGAGTGACAATTTTCTAGGAGATGATTCGCGTAATTTGAATCTGATTTTTTATTCGAAAAACTGCGTTTATGTTCCGATATTCTAATATTAAATTTTCTGTGTTCTACCAATGTAGAAATTATCACAGTCATTGCAATTCAATCTATAAACACCTGATTTATTGTTTTTATCTGATTTGGTTTTATTATTTTTTATATATGTCCCTAAACTATTATTAGTTTGGAAAGCTATGTTGAAATTATTGCTACTAAAGTTTCTCACTTGTAATACCAACGCAGCTTGAAGTGTTGAATTTTTGTTTCAATTTATCGACAGGAAAACTTCATTCAATGCGATTCTACTTTGTTTTTATTTAAAATATTATTTATTAGTTTGGGATTGTAACCATTATTTTTGGCAATTTGTTTTATCAAATTTAATTCTTTGTTGAAATTTTCTGGTGATAACGGGATGTTAATCAATCTATGAATAAAACTGTTGAATGCTAACATTTTATGTTGATACGGATGACACGACAAGTTATGTATTATAATATCTGTATGTGACGGATTATGGTAAATCGCGAAAACATGTTTTCCATTTTCATTGTTAGACGTAACAATTTCCAATGAAAATGGAAAACATGTTTTCGCGATTTACCATAAGCCATCACATACAGATATTATAATACATAACTCGTCGGTATATCGTGGTGGATATACCTGTCATCAATAACCACTTAAGAAGGAGCAACCCGATAAGCTTTTAATTACTTAGGAACATTTGTATTTATATTCTCATTCTTATTTTCTGTACATTTATTCGTCTGAAGAAGCTACGGTGTAGTGAAACAATTATTCACAATTATTAGGTAAAATTCCTTAAATCACAGTCTGTTTGTTTTTATTATTGATAATGGAATTTTACCAAGTAAAAGCCTCCCAAATTCAAATATCAATAATATTACGGTATTGACACTACGTCATTATGGACATTGTAGAACTGGTACTATAAACAGCAAAAACATTACGACGATAAAGAAATAATATCGTACTTGTAATCTCAATTACAAATTAACTTGAAAAAGTTTCTGGAAAATGAAAAGTGAATTTGAACTGCAATTTGAAAAATAACCTCAAAAACTGAAAAATCTATAAAAGTCCAAGTTTTCTGCACAATCCAATATCAACTACTTAATTAAATTTTATATTTTGCCATTGTGGTTTCATAAATAATCAAATCTTAACGGAATTATGTATTGTAAAGTATAATCTCAACTATTAAGAGTAAGAAGTAAGATCAATGGCAAGAATATCTAGAAATCAGCAGAAAGAAAAAGAAAAACTATAGAAAAATTTTCATTTAGATATTGATATATGTTTGTAGGATATTATATTCAACCATTTCCATTGTTTCCCGCACAGACATGTTGAAAATTGAATTTTTCGCACTAAAATCCAAAAAAATTTTTTCGCGTTATTGGGGGACAGGCATCTTCAGGAGAAATCTGAAACAATTCAGAAAATTACTCTTCAACAACACAAAACCAAATAAACTAAAATTACGATGAAACCTCCTCTTTTGATCACCTCAATGATGTTATCGAGGAAAAAGCGTTTTTTGTGAGTGAGGACATTTCGACGAATTGTTGCTAGAATTGAATCACCCTCCCAGTACACATCATTTAAAATAGGCAGAGTAAGTACATTTTTTTCTCACAACTGTAATCTCTTGAAAATTACGTATCTGTCGAAACCGGTCGTGTGTATTGAAAATAAACATTGTGGAAATCAGACAAAAGTGTTTCATTTTATTCATATTGAAATGAATATCTGTAAAACATATTAGATCTACAAACCACAGATATTTGATAATTTAAAAATTCTCCACAATTCAATGAATGGATGATAATGAATCTGTTGGAAAGCTTGAAAATAAAGAAACTTTTTAAAAACCCAAAATTCACCACTCTCTATAGTCAACTAGAATTGAATCACTCTCCCAGTACACATGATTTAAAATAGGTATAGTTAGTACACTCTTTCTCACAACTGCAATCTCTAGACACTTGAAAATGACTTAACTGTCGAAACCAGTCGTGTGTATTAAAAATAAACATTGTGGAAATCAGACAAAAGTGTTTCATTTTATTTATATTGAAATAAATATCTGTAAAACAAATCCATCAACAATACCATTAATTGCAAACTAGTCTGAAGTTCTTTTTTGACCTACTCTTTGTCTTCTTCGTTTCTCAGTGGCTTTAGTAGAGTTCTGTGTTGGGTCGTTGGAAGTCGTCACGTACATATATATACATATACAAATACGTTCCAACGAATTGATTAGAGTAGGTGGCTGTCTGGTTTGATGTTGTGGATGGATTTGCAACATTAATGTTAAATTTTCCTTAATAAAAGTCTTCAATTTATTTCCAATATTGATATTACGATATATCAAAAATTAAACCGCAAGTTTCCAAAGCAATAACTGAATAATTACTCCCGCAAATGCTCGAAACGACAACCGTCTTGTTGAACACAAGGCATTCTTGCTTCGTATGATCTTTTTACATTCTGATGCAGTTATGATCAGAAATGCATCTCTTATTCCATTCTTCGTTTCTTTATTTCTTTCTGTGTCAACGATATCGTATACATACCACTATGAAAAGAAACAGAGACCAAGAAGTTAAATCTGGCGATCTTGCTGGTCGATTGTGAATCCCACCAAGAGTGAGATAAGCTGTAATTCAAAGCTCGGGGCGCTCCGTCTGAAAACGAACTGGAACACTCCAAATCAGTAGTCGAATTGTTTGCAGAATTTTACACCAAGACCTTAGCTTTCACCCCTATAAGCTTATGGTTATCTAGCACCTGAACAAAGGAGATTTTGCACAACGCCAGCAGTTTGCCGAGAGAATGCAAATGATTATCGCTGATGAAAATGAACCAGTAATAATGATGAGTTATGAGGCTCATTTTCATTTGAGTGGTTCGGTTAATGAACAGAACTGCCGATTGTGGACAGCAGAAAAACCTCGCAAACTGCATCAGCCCTCATTCACAGACAGAAAGCACCGTTTGGTGCACTATGAGCCTTTCTTTTCATCATTTCCCAGTGGCGCTGGTAGTAGCCTATGTGTCAGTTCATTAAAAGCACCATGTGCTTGATCTCTTCGTTGGATTGAGAAGAGTGGTGGCAGTCCTGCCTGCAAGATGCGATCTGTAAAAAGATAACGCTCCTTGTAGATGTCTAGTCAAAAGCATCTTGCAGACGCAGTGTGTAGCGTTGTGAAAGATAGTCGAACAAGAATGACTTCTTGAAGTTTTCTGTCTGATTTACGCTTTCTTTTCATCATTTTCCGATAGCGCTGGTAGTAGCCGTTGTGTCAGTTCGTTGAAGGGCGCTAACGCAGAAAAATGTACTTGAGTGCTTTAGCGAATTGCGATGAGGAACCGAAACTGCGGTCTATTGCTCATATTCATGCAATCCGACCAGGCTGAACCATTACTGTGTAGCCGAGGTTAACGATGACGTGGGGTAGATGGGAAAACCGGCACCTTCAGGGAGGGATATTTTCATTATTCTAGGAAAGGTTGAATATTATTCCTTGAATACAATATTCTCTAATATCGAATGTAAGAAGCCTGCGAATTGAAAAAAAACTCTTTTTCAACTCACCTCGATCTTAGAAAATGAATGAATCTGAAGTACTCGCATCTTGTAAAATTTCCATAATCAGGTCCCTTAATATTAATTCATTAAATTCATCTACCGCTAACTGAATATATTAGTAAATCATCGTTAATATCCTACGGTCAAAAATCAATCTCGAACATTACATAATACGATATCGTTAAAGTAATTTATGTTGGTAAACCACAGGAAGAAGGCCGGACCGCCGTTAGAGTTTGACTGATGGCAGCTAAATGATTTGGGTGAAAGTTCACACCTAAGCGAGGTAATGAGACTCATTAGAACGATATTGTTGCGGATTGTCTCCGGGGGCCAGTGCCCGCCGCCTCTCCACTAGCCGCCTCTTAGAACCCAAATTGATTTTGGATGATTAATGTTGGTACCCTGACCCATCCGTCAAACTCTTAAGTCGGATCATTCACCAGCTTCAGAGGTGGTTCGTTTCCCATCATGCAAGGTGGGAATATAATCGATGTTTGCTCATTGAAGTTTATCTATAAGTGAATTTATTTTAATTTCAGCATTGCAAGGAGAACAAATCCGAATAAATGAATCGAAGAATATGCTTAAAAATATTCAGTTAGCCGTTCATTCATTTATAATTATTTTTAATTTTTACTAACCAAAAAAATGAATCCTACATGGTTATATTTACAATTAAAAAAAAGAACTTATCCTAAAACTTAGAAGCACCTCTACGTTAAATTGAATCAAACTATAAAAGAAAAATAAAACTTAGTTAGTATCACTAAGAAAGTGATGTCCCAATTGGCTGTATATACGTATATTTTCTCAAATTGGTTCATTGTCACTGCACTGAAAACCTCACGAAGCAGGTTGTTCCAACTGATAAATACATGGTTGCAAAAGAAATGTTGCCTTACGGAGGACTTAAAGCTTTCTTTTGCCAATTTAAGACCGTCGTCCCGCAGGTGCTGATCAATGTTCCGTTTGAATAAGAACGAGATTCCTCATCCGATGAGGTTATTCATTGCTCGGAAAGTCACTATGAATAAGGTCGCCGCGGAGTTTTCATTGTTCGAAACTATGGATTCCCGCTATTTTCAGTCTTGCTGTATAATCAGGACGTATTCAGCCAAACGGGAGACATGTGGCATTGCGTTGGATTGCCTCTAAAGCATTATTATTATTATCAGACTTATTGATCTACAATTCTATTAATTTAGTTTTTCTCCTTTTTTGGAAATTGCTGTAATGATAGCATTTTTTCAATTGGAAGGTCATGGATGCTGCTTTGAATTCTGGGTGATAGTAAAGATGGAAACGACAATGTCGTAGGCAACCGACTGAAAACTGATCCGAAAGTTTCAGTATTTGCATTATCCACATTTGAGTGGCATATTTCTCCATTTGGTTTTTCGAGATGGGGTATTCTAACTGTGCTGTTGAAAGGTCGGCGAACATACTTAAGAAATTTCTTTTTATCTCCGGTTCCTAAACCACGGTCATATGGATCTCTGGCGATGCTGACCTGCTTTGACAAACTATTCGATGCCCTCCTAAATGTGCTATAATCGGCCACCCTTTGTGATCTGAAGTACCTCTTCCACAGCATGTTTTCGGTTTTGATTAGTGTCAAAACCTCCCCCAGTATCTACGGTTTATTGGGATAATGTTTAAAATCCTGCACGGGGTAGTTTTGATACAATATAATTGCTATTTTTTTTCAATGAAATAAATCTATGCTATTTAGATTTTCACCACAGTGTGGCTTCATCAGATAGATAGATATCTATCTGATGAAGCCACAGTGTGGTGTCATAGTTTTGTTAATATGATAAAAATCTAAATACCATAGTTTTATTTCATTGAAAATATGTATATCGATTTTCATCAAGCAACTACCTCCTCAATCAAATTATAATTGCTAAGTACACGTTTTGAATTTACAAGTTTTCATTAACTTTCTTTCGTTCGGAAGATTTTGTACTTATAAAGATTTGCCTATAGTAAATGATGATGGGCTATTCTTGAGAATAGCACGCTATCGTTTGATATTAAATGTTGGATCAAGGATGGTGTTTGATTTTGCCTAAATCTTGTTGGTTCAGTAATCAGTTGCGAAATATTAGAGAAAAGAATTCTATAGTTTTGAGACTATAGATATGATAGATTAATTTCAATGTCAGTTTCAACGAAGATAAAGTAAAGTATGTTTTATTCTTTCCACAATTCCATTTTTACAAACACGGCCGGTTTTGACCGTCAGGTCATTTTCTAGTGGTCAACTAGAGGAAAAGAACTTACTTATGTAGATACTAGCCTCATTTGATATCAAGTAGTGCAGAGGTGGTAATATGTAGCTGGCAATTAAGAGTAATTTTACTAGGGATTTTACAAAGTTTGTTGATTTCCAAATATTCCAACAGATTCATTTTCTTTCCTTTGTCGCAATAATGATGAATTTTGATATTATCTAATGTTATTGAATGTTTTGTGGTTTATATACGTTCACCTATTGGAGAATTATTGTCAGAGGAAAAATGTTCTTTAAATCTGGTTTCAAAACTCCTAGCTGTCTGTACACTCTTTACAAACAATTTTGGAAACTCCAATTAGTCTACGGTAGCTTATGATGGGCGGACAGGTGGGAACTTCGAAACCACATTCGAGGAACATTTATCCTCTAACTATTCTCCAATATATCAGCATATAAAAACCACAAAACATTCAATAACATTTGATAATATCACAATTTATCATAATTGAGATGAAGGAAAGAAAATGAATCTGTTGGAATGTTTCGAAATCAAGAAAGTTTGAAAAACCCATAGTAAAATCATCCTTAATAACCATCTAGACATTAATACCACTCCACTACTAAATATCAAATTAGGCTAGTATCTATATGAGTAAGTTCATTTCCTGTAGTTGACCACTTGAAAATGACCTGACGGTCAAAACCGATCGTGTATGTGTATATAAAGTTATGGAAAGTATGAAATATATTTTAGTTAATCTTCGTTGGAAATGAATTTCCATAAAATAAATAATTTATCAATATTTCACAATTAAGAATGGTAGGTAGTGGAACCGGTGGTGTTTAGAGAAAAACAATACTTAAAATTGCCGACGTTTCGGAAAATTATTTTTCCATCTTCAAGGGTCTCTCAAATCAGTTCCACTAAAGTGAACAAAATTTTCGACGATGGTCATTGCTTAATTTTAGTTGAAACTCATTACAGAAAATGAGAATTGAATGCGTTCGATCTCACCAGTTCAGACGCCCTTTAATTTACCAGTTACCATCATTTCCTTATTCTAATTGATTTTTGGGTATTCATAAAAACTTAATTCGGAATATTAGGATCGTTTCGAAACAAAACATAGCCAGGTGGTTCTAGAAGGGGTATCAACCCTCTCAACGCCTCTTTATATATTTTGAAACCAAACAAAGCTAGGTGGTTCCAGAAGGGGTTGATACACCATCTCAATGTAGTGAGTTCAGTTTTGAACCATGTAAGTTCCCAGATATAAGATGATGTTAAACTGAATCAAATTAGTGATTAGATAGATTTCTTGTTGTGAATAGAAGCTCAAATTGAGATTGCCACAATAAGAAATAAAGAAGGGTGAAGTCCTACCTTCCTGGAGTTATCCGGAAGGGATGCGCACCCATTAGTCGCCTCTTCTCATGGCTAGTCCAACAGCATAAGTACTCAAAAATGTCAAATAGAGATTTCTGTAACCAAACTAAAAAGTGATGAATTCATTAACTCCGAAAATTCAAATTGCGTTTGTGAAAATATTTCTTACTCGACGGGTTATTCGCGGCGCGTTTCTCAAGTGTTCTCAACGGAGTAACAACTGAAAATTCAGGAGCTGTCGCCTCCGTATCCCTTGCAGCTATTTCATTAGAGCTGTATACATAGTGATACGTCGATTATTCTGAAAAACTTGAGATTTAAAGTCTGTTGACTTTGACAGTTGGGAACAACTGATTTAGACCGTTATACCCATAAATTGTGTCATTTTATTCTGAAGGTCCAAGGAACCAAACTTTTTTAAGGCGTCACTTAACCCCTTCTTCCTTCTCATGATATGTGCGATTTTAAAAACTGGAATCCCTGCTTAATTGAAAATTTTATATTAAACATTTTCACATACTGCTAATTTTAGCGGCAAATTGAAATTCCGTGTACGTTGTTGAATGTCTCAAACGGCTGTAACTTTTGACGAATTCAATTTACAGAGAGGAGTTGGAAGGTAGAATAGGTAAATCTAATAATTCTAACTGATTTTTGACTATTCATATAAACCTTATTCGAAATATTAACACAAGATATAGCCAGATGGTTCCAGAGGTTCTCAAACGGGGGTTGATAGGTTACCTCAATGTGGAGCACTCAGACGTGTGAAGATATTGAACTAAATCAACAGGTGGATATCTTATTGTAAATAAAAGATCAAATTGTATTTGCCACTATTGAAGAAAGGTAAAAGTTCTACCTTGCACATTCATTGCGTTCTTCTGAAGCGATACTCATTCTGTAGTCGCCTCTTTATATATTTTGAAAACAAACATAGCCAGGTGGTTCCAGAAGGAGTTGATTCCTCATCTCAACGTAGAGAGTTCAGTTTTGAACCATGTCGGTTCCCAGACATAACATGGTGTTAACGTAAATTGAATTATTGAATATATAGATATCTTATTGTTGAATTGAGCTCAAATCGAGATTGTTACTATTAACAATAAAGACAGGTGAAGTCCTATCTTGCTGGAGTCTTTGCGTTCTCCGGAAGGATTCACAATTATTAGTCACGTCTTCTTATGGCCAATCCAACAGCACAATCACTCAAAAATGTCAAATGAAAATTTCAACAATGAAACTCAGAAGTGATGGTTTTATTAACTCTGAAAATTCTTACTGCATTTATTAAGATATATCTTATTCAGCGGGTGATTCGCGGCGCGTTTCTCAAGCCAGGTAAAGGAAGCCATTTCATTGGAGCAATATGCATTAGGGTGAAGCGAAAATATATGAAATTTTGAAAAAATATTTTTTTTTCAACGGCATAGCCACGAAAAGTTGCCTTGTTATATACAAAACAAACATAGAAAATATCACACAATTATCTTAACGTTCTGAGGTGCCCCAGCAGGGATGAAAAACAAACGAAAAACATTTTTTCATTTTTTAATTATTTATTACAAGAAATATCCAGAAACATTAAAAATATAGTTTAAATATTGAATTGATTTTTGTGTTAAAACTAGGCATAATTTGACGAGATAGTAATCTTGCTCTAATAAAACCATCTCGTTTGTTTTCCCCACAAACTGCACGCGATGCTTCTGTCACCAACTTAATGCAGCGCTCCACGGCTTTGGTGTGGCATGGAAAATCTTTAATATCCTGACATGTGCCAAGACCATTTTTTACAATTTCCTTCAAGGTTTCATCAGATAAATTTGAAGTTAGAGGTGGCTCAGTTATGTCACAGTCACGCCACAAAATAATGGCACCTTGAATTTTCGAAGTCCTCGAGTATTCTGTGATCTTGCTTTTATAATTCTTCGATATGCCAGATCTCGGATAACCTCTCTGTTACCGCCAAGCATGGCAATGATGATATTTTCTGGATGACCGAAATATCCATTTCGTTGGATTACTTTGTCAATAATAGCCTTCATATCGGAGTTCAAAGAGCGACTAAGATTAATAGTTTGCCAAAGGTTCTTAGCCCCGTCGATGCACGAGGAATTACATTTCATTGTAAACCACATCGGTCCATAAACTTTCATTACGTACGTGGCTAATACCACTAATTTTTCTTCAGGGTCAGTTTTTGTGGCATACAAGCTTAGAGTTCGATTAGCTGTTGTTAGCCATCTAGAATGGTTAAGGAGCCCAGGTTCTATACTAGCTAAATCAGAAGTAAATATACCAGTACTGATAGCGGTCATAATATCGTATAGATACTTTTGGTCGGTACTCAGCTCTGTCCTAGTAATTTCAGGTAATAATGTGAGTATAACGGAGAATGCGACTATCGGCATTGTTTGACAATTTTGTAATTGAGATCCATTGGCACCTGAAAAGCATTTCAGCCCTGTAGTTTTTTCATCTAACTGTAATAACAAATGTCGCAGGGGTAATTCATAAGAATGCAACTGGCAGATAAACCACTGTAATGGTCTGTTAAGCTCTTATTCCATCAGACGAATAACGCCACCTTTAAAACCTGTATTGACTACTGTTCCATCGCAGCCAACAACAGCTATTTCACTCAGTTTTACTGACTTAAATTTTGAGTGTGATATCAAAGTGTCTTTAATACCTTTAGCAGTCCCCGACTCACAAGTGACATGCCCGAAATAGTTGCTTCCTGGTTCTGATAAAATGACATAACGATCTTCTATCTGTCGTTTTCTGTAAAATTTCCCTTCTTTCTCAATACGAACCAAAGTCTTGTCCTTCCTTCCATCAAAATATAAACAGAGAAGCATTTTATTGCAGTCCGTTTCTTGTAAAGTTAATCTGACTTTAGTTCTTTCACGGCGCAACTTTGAACGATCAATGACACGACTTGGATCGTTTGGGGAAATAATGCCAACATTTTTTGAGACAGAAGAAGCTATAATAGCAGCGGCTCTATCGGACATTCCAGTACGATCACAAGCAAGAGCTAATGATGGTAAGTTTAACCTCTTTTTTTTCTGAGGTGGTGAACCTTTTAGTTTGACCTGTTCTGAGTTTTCATGGTAAGGACTAGAAGATAATACGGGTGAGCTAGCTCATGAACTGCTGCTTTCGATTGAAGAATCATCGATCACGGAACAACAAGGTTTGTCAAAATAGTTTACCTCTCTGTTCCGCGATAAACTTTTTTCTTTTCTTTCTTGTTTTCCACAGTTGCAATCACATCGATACCGCCTATCATCATTTTTCTGTCTGTTCCTTGGTCAATTAAGAAACTTGCTTCCTCCTTGGGAACACGACTACCTTTTACACAGTTACAATCACATATAACTTTGCATTTGCAACTGCTAATATCAAACAGTCTATGGGACTCTGATATAAATGTATGAATCTTTTCTTGGTATTCAACATTAATTTGACGGCCAAGACCGTCATTAAGCTTCTATATTTGTCGTGGTAGGCACGAATCAGTTGTAAAACTCTTTTTACACTCACAGGCAGCGACGATTTTTGCCATATTTTTATAACTTCGTGAGCCAATCTTTCAGTTATTTCATTAACTGTTGGCTCTTTTGTTGTTTTATCCGGCTTCAACTCATGTTTTATGAACAGATAATTCTTCATAACATCGTTATAAGTTTACACTGGTCTACAATGGTTTTGTTGCCCTAGATATGAAAATGATTTTGGGTCTATTTATGCACACAATTCGTGAAACTATCAATGATTTTGTAGGATTTGCTCTGATTTCTTTTTAAATCTTTATTTTCATTTTACAAAACAAAAATCGTAAAACAAGAAACAAAATAACAAATATATTTATAATGTCAGTTATGTTTTGAGAAATTCGGATACATCGAAGTAAATAAAGAGGAAAATGTCGAAAATATATTTCATATTTCCATAAAACGCCTTTTATGAGCTTTTCTTCTATAATTTTTCAGGGGACAATCTCTTTTCAAAGACCAGCAGTAATCTGCCATCATGTAACAATCCCATCGACCTTGATACCTTTCTTCCATCATTTTTAGATCTTGATGAAACCGCTCTCCCTGTTCCTCACTATAATTTCCTAAATTATCCGGAAATTTATCTAGATGATTGCGGAGATAGTGTAACTTAATACTCATATTTGCTCCTAAAGTCTAAAAGCTTGTCAGCATATTTTGCACAATTTCTTCATAATTTGCTGCTTTATGGTTACCTAGGAAATTTTCGACAACCAACACAAAACTTTTCCAAGCTTTACTTTCCGGAACAGTCATAACTTTGATAAAATCTGAGTCTTTCATCAATTGCCGTATTTGAGGACCATCAAATATTCCACCTTTCAATTTTTCCATACTAAGCTTCGGAAATTTTCTGCAAATGTAATTAAAACAATATCCGTCTTTGTTCAACGCTTTTACAAATTGCTTAATCATACCTAACTTAATATGTAATGGTGGAAGTATGATTTTGTCTCTGCTCACCAGCGGCTCCCTTATTACGTTGGCTTTACCGACAGTTAAAGAATTTCTTACAGGCCAAACATCTTGTTCCCAATGAAGTTGCTTTGCTCTACTATCCCACATACAAATAAAGCAAGGGTATTTTGTATATCCAGTTTGATGGCCAAGTAAAAAATTAACCATTTTTAAATTCACACAGATCAGCCATTGATGCTCGGAGTATTTAATTTTCTCTAAAACTAATTTTACATTTTCATATTCTTCTTTGAGTTTCGTTGAATGGGCAATTGGAATTGATGCAAATTTATTTCCATTGTGCAATAAGACGCATTTTAAACTTCTTTTGCAACTATCAATAAAAAGGCGCCATTCAGTAGATTTGTACTCTTTTAAACCCATGTCTATAAGCAGCTTCGCGATATCATTACAATACACTAATCCTTCATTTTCACTAAAAAATTGTAATAACTCTTTTTCTCGCGTTCTGTATGTTGTAAATGTTACTGTTGGTGCCAATAAATTTTTTTCTTTCAATCTTGAGGCTAACAGTTCTGATCCTTGTTTTGATAAATTGAGATCACGTATTAAATCACTGAGTTCATTTTGAGAAAATAACTTTGGCGTAGATGTTTCACCTTTCCATTCACTTCCACTAGTAGATGGTCCCGATTTCTGTGAATTTGGTAACATCATTGTTTCTGAGGGCATGCGAATTACTTTTGAAATGTATATGGGCCGAGGGAGATTTTCACTGTGTAGAACCGGACATTTCGTAGACTGTAAGTCTGGGTATCTCCACGTTTGATTTCGATTAAAACCTTTAACATCTACTACGCAAAAGTAGCAATCATCTAAATGATTCGTAGGCTCCATCCAGATCATAGGAATACCAAAGTCTAATCCAGAACGTTCACCATTTTTCCACAACCGTAAAGACTCAACACAGGACTCACAAACTTTATTAGGAACCCATGGTTTACCTAATTTGTCCATTTTGAAACCAAAATATTCAACATTAGTCTCCTTGACAAAGTCTGTGATATTTCTTTTTTGTTTTTTTGGTATATAAACACCGCAAATATAACAAAATAAATCACTACAATATTTACACTTTCTTCGTGACGAACTCATATTTTAGACTAGAAGACAAATATATAAGAATGGACATTCAGTAATTGAAACAAAATATTAATCCATGACACTTTATCCAGATTTACGTGTATATGTACTTCAATATTGTCAAATAACTGAGATCTCAGCTGTTCTGTGGAGCAAGGGGTCTGAGAGTGGGGATCAGGTGATGTTTGTATGCGCGAAAAAGTTGCGCAGAAGCCTAATCATGACTGGAAAATTAAATTTTATTTCCAACAAGCTTATAATTGTTCAAAATATAAGAAATGCAAAAATCATAAAAATACGAGCACATTGAGAACTTTCATGAATATATTCGTAATCTGGGCACTTGAAAACATAAAAATTTGCGATGATATCTAGGGCAACAATAAAATTTTTTTTTTTTTGTAGAGCTGTGTTATAATTGAGATGCTGGTAACTTTTGCGGCAAACCAAAGACAGGACAGCTCGTGGTTTTTCGCGTTTTAACTTGAGACATATTTCTGCAAACAATACAAATAATAAATACTCTAATATTACAGTCAGGAACTAAACTACGAGGATAAAATATGAAAATCACTACTTACAATAAACGTCACAATCCCAGTTAAAGATAAACTAATAGAATTTGATGCCTCAAATAAATGAACGGCAAACAGATGAACTGTAAGCGCGCGAAATTAATAAATGTCACTCCATCAGTGTTTGGGTATGAAGGCGCGGGGAAGTTGTATTTCGTCGAAATACCCTTCCCCGCGTCCCGCTACCTTAGAGTCTCAACACGCATGTTTCTACCGGTAATAACTGTCGCTCAGGTGTTTTGAAAAATTTCGGCAAAACACATAATTTACCTAAGTATTCAGAACTTTATGACGATGGGGGCACCTTGAAACATAGCATAAGCCAACTGATTTTTTTTGTGCTTAATGTTGACCTAAAAAAGCAACTTTTTACAGGTATACCGAAGCGATAAAACATAAAAAATGAAATCGCTCCACCCTAATATGCATGCTGGTACACCGATTATCCTGAAATACTTCAAATTGTACGCCTATTCAAAAAAGTTGGCAACCACTGATTTAGACTGTTATACCCATAAATTGTGCCAGTTTATTGTCAAGGTCCAAGAAACCAAACTTTTTTAAGACGTCACCTATCCTCTTCTTCCCGTCCCAATATATGTGTGATTTTAAAATAGCGGGAATTCCTCCTCGATTGAAATTTTTTTGTTAACATTTTCACTGATGATAGCAAAAATACTTTATTTACAGCAAGGCATTGGTGGGCAATCTAGGGAAATCCACGACCTCTCATTTCCCAGCTAACATCATTTTCTAATTCTAACCGATTTTTGGCTATTCATATAAACCTTTTTCGAAATATCAAAATTATTTCAATATAAGACATAGCCAGATGGTACCAAAGGTTCTTAACGGGATTGATACCTCACCTCAATGTACAGAGTTCATTTCTGGTGATTACAGGTTCCCTTAAATAAGATGATGTTAAAATTAATTAAATTATCGAATAGATAAATATCTTGTTAAAAAAGCTCAAATTGAGATTGTCACTATTAGCAATAAAGAAAGGTGAAATCCTACCCTTCCGGAGTCTTTGCGATTTTCAGAAGGAATGCACACCCATTAGTCTTTCCTCATGACCAATCTACTCAAAAATATCAAATAGTGATTTCAGCAATGAAACTCAGAATTCATATAAAAACCATAACGAAATATTTCTCATTCAGCGGGTTATTCGCGGCGCGTTTCTCAAACGATGTGAGCCAAGAAACACCTGAAAATTCAGAAACTATCGCCCCTGTATCCCCTACATCTATTTCATTGGAGAAATATACATGGTGGTACGCTGATTATCCTGAAACACTTCAAATTGTATGCCTGCTCAAAAAAAAATTGGGAACCACTGATTCAGGCCGTTATACCTATAAATTGTGTCATTTTATTGTCAGGGTCCAAGAAACCCAGACCAATAACTTTCGGGTGGTGTCACCCAAACCCCTCTTTCCGTCCCAAGATATGTGCGATTTTGAAAGAAGTGGGAAATCTTGCTCAATTGGAAAATTTCTTATAAAATTTTCACTGAAGATAGCAAATATATGTTATGCGTTCTACTGAAGGGATGCGTATCTTGTAGTCGTCTCTTCTTATCGATTATCCAACAGAACAATTACACAAAACTGTTAAATAGTGATTGATTTTTGTGATGAAACCTGAAGTTATGGTTTCAATAAGTTTTCAACTTGAGTTTGTTAAAATATATATTATTATTAAGAAACACCTGAAAATTTTTGTCTAACCTCCCCCAAATCCCCACCAGCTATTTTATTGGATAACTATACAAGGTGATATCTCATTTAACCTAGAAAATTTCAAATGGTACGCCTGTTCTTAAAGTTGGGAACCAAACTGGATAATTTCATTGTCAGGGTCCAAGCAACCAGAGCAATAACTTTCAGATGGCGTCACCAATGCGATGCCCCTCCTGCCGTTCTAAAAATATTGTATTTTTATAAAAAATTTGAAAAATTTTCAAACGATTTTTATAACACTTTCACTGAAAGCAAAAATATTGAAATTGAGGTTCGTGTATTTTGTTGAATCACTCAAACGGCTGTAACTGTAGCAGAACTTATTCTACAGAAAGGAGCATGTAGGCAAAAAAGGTAAATCCACCCACATTTCAGTTCACAGTTAACCTCATTTTCAAACAGATTTTTAGCTATACATAAAAACCTGATTCGCTGCTTTTGAATCAAATCATACCCAAATGGTTGCAGGGGTTCTCAGATAGTGTGCTTATATTTTCATTGATACAGAAATGACCGAAAGGGAATGAAAAGAAAAATGTAGTTGAATATTGAAATATAGAAACATTTATTCAAATTATCTTACACCTCGTTTTAAATATTTGGTTTTTCTACATCATCAACCTGCGCTAACTGTATCAGATATGCCGCTAAAAGCTTTGTCCCCTCGAAAAAATTTCTGTACGCAATATTTTCATTCGCTTCTCCAGTTTTCGAACCATTCCCTACCAATGGCAGAACTAAAATATTCTTTTCTAAAGTGCCATCCAAGGTGCTTATTGATGTCACTGGTCGATCTTCTCTAATAAAAGATGGTTCTTCTTTATAGGTCTGAAAAAGAGAATAAAAAAAATTTTTCATCCAATTCATTTCTACACATCCAGCTAGAAGCTGGACCTATAGGCTACAGTAGAAGCTACACCATGCTTGAAAAGTGAAGAATATTAAGAATTATGGATATAACATATTATCACCCACATATTTCTATAACTGTTTTCACTTTCTTTTATGGTTGTGCAACAAAAAAAAACATCTTGCGATTCAACACAGTGACTTTTTTCGATAGAAAATTAAAATCAAATTAAGTATAAGGTGTGCCGAATTTGATGAGTTCAAATGGAATCTCCGTTCATATCTCAACAATGAAAACATGTGAAATTATCGACACATTGAAGAATTTTATTCAGGAACAATATTCAACCTTCCGTAGAATGTTGAATATCCTTCCCTGAAGGAGTTGGTTTTCTCCTCCACCCTTCATAATAATCGTCAACCAGAGCCACCCAGCAGTGGTACAGCTCAGTAGGATGTCATGAATAGGATCTCATTTGATCTCGTCAGTATTGCACACCCTCTCACAATACCAGGCCAGACTGCCACCTACTCATCTCAATCCGTTGGAGCTTAACAAAACATATCAATATTATTGCTCACTCCAACAAACTGACACAGAGGGCACTCATCATCGCCACCGGAAAACTATGAAAACAAAAGTAGAAAACAGAAAACCTCAAGAAGTCATACTAGTTCGACTATTTATCGCAATGCTACACACTGTACCTGCAACAAAGCTATCTGTTGAAAGACTAAAGCTCCTTATTCATATCTAACAGTCAACCAGCTAAACATCATATCTCAATAATGATAATATGCGAAATTATCGCTATATTTGTAGACACATTGAAGAATTTTATTCAAGGAACAATATTCAACCTTCCATAGTATAGTATGCAATACTGACGAGGTCAAATAAGACCGAAACTACAGTCTATTGCTCCTATTCATGACATGCGACCGAGTTGTACCACTGCTGGGTGGTCCTGGTTGACGATAATTATGAAGGGTGGATGAAAAAACTAGCTCCTTCACTAGTGGTGCGGAGCTCTGTTGCTGGTACACTCTTGATGATTTCATTTTTGTTCGAACGTATTGTATTCAGAAAGTAAGAATCTACTTCAGCAATTTATTTTGCAGTAAAAAATTTTCTATAAAAAAATCTTGGGAGGTTTTTCGGATTGTAAGACCACTTTTTTGTTCAAGATTCAGGACCGGCCTAAACTCTGCTATAATGTCTTGAAGTAATGAGTTTTTTTGTGAGTAGTTTCGTCACAATATTTTTTTTCCGTAAAAATTCATGAAAATAGCCTCTCACAGCATTGCATGCTCCTTCGGCCTGAGAGGATGAATACTTTTTTCCTTTCGTTTTCTTATTGCCCAAGGATTGCTTTATTGATGAATTGAAATAGATTATCCTCATTTTATTCAGGAATGACTCAAAAAATTTATTGAATGTTGAAACACCCTGCATTTTATTATTCATGTCAACGCATAAAAAAATTGTTCTATATTTTTGCAGAAGTAACCTTATCTTTATCTTCTATCTTTTTCGAACTATTCGATTATTCGTAAAATTGTTGATGAAAATTCTACAAACCGTATCAAACTTATCAACATGCATCATTATCCGCACAGAAGTTTTTTTTCTTAATGATTCAAGTAGTAAAAATGAAACCTAAACAAGATAATTATTTTAACGAATGATAAAATCAAGATGATTAAAACGTAAATTGAGGTATGTGTTAGACATTTTTTTATTTGTGCCTTCTGTCAGGTCTCCGGACATATCATATTTATTTTACATGGTGAACTTATCAGTGTTACGTTATTAAACATTGTGAAGTGAGGTTTGAACCAAATTTTCTCAATTGACTGCCATGAAGTTCTCCATAGAAGAAATGGTTGATATGATTTTTAATCTGAGTGAGTGTGATAGAAATTCTTTGTTGGCAAGTAGAGTTTAGGCACAAAGGTTTCCTGATAAGAGGCATCCTAATGCAAGATGCTTTGAAAAACTTCTTATTAGATTTATCGAAACGGGTAATATAGCGTACAAAAAACATAAAAAACCAAAAACTGCTACAGCTGAAGACAACCAGTTATCAGTTTTGTTGACAGTGTCAGAGGACCCATATAAAATCCAAAGAGAGATTTCTCAGTTAACAGATATAAATCAAACTTCCGTCCAGAGAATCTTGAAAGTGAATAAATTTTATGCACATCATGTACAACTGCACCAGGAACTGAACAATCAAGACTATGAAACTCAAATCAATTTGGGGCTTGTTAAAAGGCACAACTTTCATTATTACGCCACGGAAAATCAACACCTCATGAGATAAATAGATCACCAGCATCGTTGGTCCTTGAATGTATGGGCCGCTATAATAGATGGATATCTACATTACATCACATTACATTCGTGGGGGTCGATTGGCTTCGCAAGCCTTTCCGAACTGCGACCAAATTGGTCTTTTGTTCGTAACCCTTCCAATTCATTTCCCTGTAGGTCTAAATCCCTTACAAAATTAAGAATCTCCCTGGGAGCTTTCGCTTTTACTTCGTGCGGCTCTAGTTTGTCGCTACCGAAGTGTATATGTCTTTGACGGAGAGTTGCGATGCAACTGCAAAGAATATGTTCGGCAGTTTCATCGCCCTCTTTCCACATTCTGCATGTTGCCGTTTCCGATTTCCCCATTTTATTGAGATGGTATCTCAGTAGGCAGTGTCCAGTAAGGAATCCTGTTATGATCTACAACTCGTCCCTAGAGAGATCGAGAAGCTGTTTTGCCTTCTTTGGCGAATAGTCAATAAACTTTTTCGCTTGCCTTTGGCCTGGAGTTTTCCTCCAGTATTCTTTTTTGCTAGATTCTTCCCATCGTTCCAGTTCCTGTCGTCTGTGAGGCTTACCTAGACCGCAGAACGGTTCAAGTCCGATGGGTGGGATTCCAGCAGCTGCTTTGGCCAGTTCGTCAGCGGCTTCATTCCCTTGTACGCCTTCGTGGCCAGGTACCCACCACAAGAAAAGTTTGTTCCCCTCATCAAGTTGCTTCAAGGATTGACGGCATTCCAAGGCAGAGAATGTCCGATAACTGTAAGAGTTTAGAGCATTTATCACTGCCTGACTATCCGTTAAAATGTAAATCTTTGCCCCTTTGAGTTTCCTTCGTAGTCCCTCCTGGCAGCAAAGGTTTACAGCAAGTATTTCTGCTTGCATGATTGTGAGAGTAGAGCCCAGAGGCCCATATATGCCTGCTTCTGTTCCATCAATCGTTTTTGATCCGTCCGTGTACCAAATGGAGGATTTTTGGTCTAATTAATTTATTTTTCCCTTTACGATGGTGCGGTCTTCTATGACCACTTCGAAGGGTGTGTGAAAATCAAACTTAAGCGGCATTATATCCGATGGTTGTGATAAGATTTCTGGCGCTATGTAACCCAGAATCCCCAGGTGTCCCTTCAGATCACCAGGTAATACTTTTTTGTGTCTTGAAGCCGTAATGCAGCCATCAACGCCTCCTTGTTCAATTTTATATGAAGAGGAGGGAGATTTAGGATTACCTCCAGGGCAATAGTCGGAGTGCTTCTCATAGCACCTGTTATGCCCAAGCACGCTAGCCGCTGCAGTTTTTGCAGCTTGTTTTGCGTAGTTATTTCTGATGTTTTCGTCTACCACACTAACGATGCATATGTGACAATGGGCCTTATAACCAGTAGGTTATTTATGGATATCTAATTGGGCCGGATTTTTTCGACGGGCACCTCAATAGTGAAATGTATTAAGATTTTTTTCAAAATCATCTACCAATGTTACTTGCCGATGTACCAGAGCATATAAAACAAGATTTGTGGTTTCAACAGGATGGAGCACCGGCCCATTACTCACATTAGGTTAGGGAGAATTTGAATCATATCTATTGAAACAAATGGATAGGACGTGATGGTCCTGTTAGATGGCCTGCTAGGTCTCCGGACCTTATAAGTCTAGATTTTTTTCTTGTGGGGTTATATTAAGGGCATCGTTAATCAGATTCCTTCTACAACACAATTGGATATGAGACAGAGACTAGTCGACGCCTTTCAGTCAGTTAATCCGCAAATGTTATCGAGAATTTAACGGCCTTTCCTCAGAAGGATAGAGTTGTGTCTACAAAGAAACGGGCAACATTTGGAACACTTATTGAAATAATTCAACACCTTGTAGATCATCTCACCAAAAACCAATCTATTACGTATTTCATACACGACCATCTTAAAATATCTCCATTTCTCTGATCAAGTGTAATGATATTTTTTTTTATTTCGAAAATGGTCGAAGATAAAGATAAGGTTACTTCTTCAAAAATATGGCACAATATTTTATGCGTTGACATGAATAATAAAATGCAAGGTGTTACAATATTCAATAATTTTTTTGAGTCATTCCTGTATAAAATGAGGATAATCTATTTCAAGTCATCAATAAAGCTTTCCTTGGGCAATAAGAAAACGAAAGGAAAAAAGTATTCGTCCTCTCTGGCCGAAAGAGCATGCGATGATGTAAGAGCCTATTTTCATGAATTTTTACGGAAAAAAAATTTTGTGACGAAACTACTCACCAAAAAAACTCATTACTTAAAGACATTATAGCAGATTTTAGGACGCTCTTGAATCTTCAACAAAAAATCTGAAAAACCTCCCAAGATTTTTTCATAGAAAATTAGAAAATCTAACCTAAATACAACACCGTTCGAACAAAGATGAAATCTTCAAGAGTGTACGAGCTACAGAGCACCGCGCCACTGGTGAATCACCCAGTATATATATGCGACATAGTAATATCAGCCATTGCTTATTTCCCCGAAACCTGTTAGTACCGAATATTTCCACACCTGGCGAGTATTAATATCTACGATTCATACTCAAAATCAGTGACCTTATAGCATTCTGATCAATTTCGTTCCAAATTTCGATGAGTCTATTCCAAACCTCATTCACGGTAGCTGGCTGGTTTTGCTGGCTTCTTAATCTTCTATTGAGAATGTCACAGACATATTCAATGGGATTGAGTTCTTCATGTGAACCCTTCCATTGAAGTGATTTCGTGATTTTGAAGGTAGAGTATAACGATAGGGGTTTGATGAGGTCTGGCGCTATTATGCATCAACAAAAAGTTTCGACCCATGTTTGCCGCAAATCATACAAAATATTTTTCTCAAATATCTGTAACGAATCTCTGAGCTTTCAGGATTCCATTATTTACGATGACCATATCAGTGCGGGCATTCAAAGAAACTACACTTCCAAAACCAAATGTAGGTGAAAAGCATTTTGACGTCTGTACACTACAGGGCGTCAATCGCAATGAGAACAACAAAACTCTCTCCCAGTGCGGGCATTCAAAGAAACTACACTTCCAAAACCAAATGTAGGTGAAAAGCATTTTGACGTCTGTACACTACAGGGCGTCAATCGCAATGAGAACAACAAAACTCTCTCCCAGTCAGCTTCTAACCAATTGACATGTTCCCTGGAAAAATTCAATAGGGGGCTCTTCGTTGTGCAGCGGTTAGGTTTAGTGCCAATTTGCACTCTACTGTTCTGTCGAGACTGCATTTGCCTAGCAGTAGGGAGCTTGTTTTCTCAACGAGGAAATCCTTAAATAACGGTCATGGATCACCGTTGTTGCTCTAGATCATCCTTGCCCAGGTGTCCTTTCATGACTATCAGTCTTCCTGTACCTACGGATCATTCTGAAAACAGTTGAATGGACACCCTAAACCCTTGGCCATTTCTTGTATGAGCCCAGCATAGGCCATCAAACACCTCTGAGTCAGCACATTCTGTTAGGGTCAAATTTCGTGATTCGCGTCGAATTATTAAATGCTACATTCAGTTTTCTAGAATGGTACTAGTTAAGCCATCTTCTATGCCTCCTAGACTTTCGAAATTGTACTATTACCAATAATAGGACATCTATTTTTACCAGAAGAAAAACTTGAATATTCTGAGTAATCAAATTTTGGGATAACTCGAACTTGGTAGAATAGAGAAGCATTTTGATCATAGCACTCTATAAATATTAAGCGTTAGAAAGAGTGATTGACACTTACCTGTATTGTTGCTCTTCTGGCTGCTTCATAATTCCAAGATCTAATATTCTCAGACCAATGTCTAGTAGAACTTATCATCTTGCAAGTTACCTTACTCTTGATTCCCAATTTAACTACGGTTTCTTCCACAAAAGAAGAAAATTGCATATAGGCGTTATCCATCACTTGCCTCTGAACCAATTTGACAATCACTTGCCGCTTGATGATATTTTTAGAGTTCTTATCGCAAGAACAATTAATATCTTCACTTATATGCATATTTGGCAACCGCCAGTAGTGCATGAGGAGCTTTATCTTGTCCCATTTTTGTTTATTTTTCGGAAGAGAAGGCCTAAAACATTATCTATATATATAAAAATCAATTGCTGCTCGTTAGTCTCGCTAAAACACGAGAACGGCTGAACGGATTTATCTTATCTTGGTCTTGAAATGTTCGTGGAGGTTTAGGAAAGGTTTAAAAGGTGAGAAAAATTCGAATAACTGCCGGGAAAACCATAAAAATAGCCCTTTTTTATTTCCAAACGTTTCCTAAATAAAATGTAGAGTCAATTTGAACTTTATTGCTAATAAAAAAAGTTCATATCTATATATAGAGGGATATCCACCGGGACCGTCCGTTAAAAACTTTTTGAGTTCCAATTACAATATCAAGCTGAAATTTTATACGCGGCCATAACTAGCGATTTCCAATTGAAGTGAAATATTTTAGAAGTGATACCATTTCCGGTTATACCGAAAGTGGGTCATCACTTTGTTATTTCAAATGGCAATCTACCTTTTTTATTATACATTTAGAACCGACATTTGAGCAAGGCATAAAATACCCAAGTTGTTGGCACTTATCTGTCAAAATTTTTGACAGAATTAATTATTTTTGTTATAAACTCGATTTCTGAGGAACATTTAAAAAAATTGTAGCTCGTAGATCTTTTGCAGTACAGACACAATTTTTGGTGGATAGAAGAAGGATCAAGGAGTTTTTTAAGCAGTCTACACATGTAAAATGTTTATTGCGTTGTTTTGTATGATTTTTTCAATTTGGCCTTTTTCAAACAGAAATAACTCAATTTTTTCAAATTGCACGTGCCAATTTTTATATCTCCATCAGATGAAGCGTCAAATTTCAGATGGAATTGTATCAGCATGTACTATACTTATTTCTTATAGTTCCGAAATAACTTGGGAATATATTGAATTTTAATGATTTTGCAAGAACTAACAGAGAATGCTCTGAAATATTTGAATCTAGTAGCTGAACTGGCTACGCTCACCTGACAGGTGCCTACAATTAATGTACTTGTCACTTTGTTCATTCGAATTTGATATTTCATCAAGAATTGTTGGTAATTTGAAGTGAAAATTTTTGAAAAACACCAGATTGATAATAAAATGGCTGACTATTCAAACGAGGATATGTTTAATCTCTTTTTAATTCATGGCGAATGTCAAAAAATTATGGATAGAACTTGCAGGCAATTCAATAACCAACTTCCAAATTTGGCGCTAATGAGTAAAACAAAATTTCGAAGGATTAGAAGCAATTTTCTGCAATTTGGAGGAACAAAATACATAAAAACTAGAAGAAAACCAATTTTCGAGGACGACGACAATCAAATTAATACGCTAGCGTATTTCGTGCCAATCCACATGCGTCCATTAAGTCAGCATCAATGGATATTGTATTGAGTTATACTTCCATTCAAAGGATCCTTAAGAAACGTAACATGCACCCGTATTCTTTTATCAGACTACAAAAATTGAAACCAACTGACCTTCCCAAGCGGCTAAATTTCTGTGAAAATTTATTAATTCGGCTTCAAGAAGATGAGACAATTCTGCAAAAAATTATATGGTCTGATGAAGCCAAGTTTAATGAAAGTGGAATAACCAACAGGAGAAATCGACATTTTGGGCCACAGAAAATCCACAATTCATTGAGGTTATTGATTTCCAAAATAAATACAGCGTGAACGTTTTTGAAATTTCAATGAATGATTTGTTGGCTTATCACATTTAAGAGAAAAATCTTAATGGACAAAGATACCAGGAAATTTTGAGAGGAACATTAGCAAATTTTTCAGATGGATTACCCCTTAACATTCTGAGGGATTGCTATTACCAAATGGGTGGTACACCAGCACATAAAACACGAGCTGTAGATCGGCAGCTAACAGAAATGTTCGAGGATAGATGGTGGGGTAATCAAGGACCAAATTTATGGCCTCCGCGTTCTCCGGACCTGACGCCCCTTCATTTTTATTTATGGGGCAAAATCAAGAGTGAAGTGTATCTTATTCCTGTAAGAAGTACAGACGAGTTACTAGAGCGCATTCATAATGCTTTTCGTAATATTGATTCTAAGGACACTAGGAGGGCAAATCATCATGTTCGTATACGAGCTGTCAAGTGTATCGAGCAAAATGGGGCCCATATTGAACATTTATTCAGATCGTAAATTAGTTTTATCCTATGATGTTTGCTATCATTTATTCGTATTAATTTTATTATCTTCGATGATTGGTTTTCGCTTAGTTCCTACAATTTTTATTCATCCGAATTGTAGATAATTGCTTCTAATGCTTCGAAATTTTATTTTACTCATAGACGGTAAATTTGAAAATTGGTTATCGAATTGCCTGCAATTACTACCCACTACTTTTAGACATTCTAAAATGAAATAAAAAGATTAAATATATTTTCGTTTGAATAACCAGTGGTTTTATTCCAAATGTGTTGTATTTTTTGGATATTTTCAATCTGAAATAACGACAATTCTTGTTGAAATATCAAACTCGAATGAACAAAGTGACAAGTACATTAATTTTAGGCACAGGTCAGGTAAGCGTAGCCAGTTCAGATATTTGATTCAAATATTTCTCTGTTAGTTCTTGCAAAATCATCAAAATTCAATATATTCCCAAATTATTTCGGAACTATAAGAGATGGGTATAGTACATGCTTATACTATTCCATCTGAAATTTGACGCTTCATCTGATGGCGATATAAAAATTGGCACGTGCAATTTGAAAAAATTGAGTTATTGCTGTTTGGAAAGGGCCAAATTGAAAAAAACATACAAAACAACGCAATAAACATTTGACATGTGTAGATTGCTTAAAAAATTCCTTGATCCTTCTTCTATCCACCCAAGCAAAAATTGTGTTTGTAGTACAAAAGATCTACGAGCTACAATTTTTTTAAATGTTCCTCAAAAATCTAGTTTATAACAAAAATAATTAAATCTGTCAAAAGTTTTGACAGATAAGTGCCAACAACTTGGGTATTTTATGCCTTGCTCAAATGTCGGTTCTAGATGTATAATAAAAAAGGTAGATTGCCATTTGAAATAACAAAGTGATGACCCACTTCCGGTATAAACGGAAATTGTATCACTTCGAAAATATTTCACTCCAATTGGAAATCGCTAGTTATGGCCGGGTATAAAATTTCAGCTTGATATTGTAATTGGAACTTAAAAAGTTTTTAACGGACGGTCCCGTTGGATATCTCTGTATAAGAAAAAACAAAAATTAGCTTTACAACATATTTATCCTATCGGTGAATATCAAGACAAGAAATTCAATAGTTGAACATATATAGGCAATATTAGCAATAATGTGAAATCCCTTTTGAAAATTCAAATTTGAATATAGCTTTCAAAGCATCAACAAATTTAGGTTCATTTATCAGAAATTATATAAGTCTCCAATTAATAAAGAAAATAAATCAGGTGTTTATAGATTGAAATGTACAGATTGCAATTGTTTTTATATAGATAGAACAGGAAGAAATTTCAATGTTAGAATCTCAGAACATTGCCGCAGTTTCAACAATGGAAAAACCGATTCGAATTATTTTAATCATCTTGTGGGAAAATAGTCATTCTTTCAATTCAGAATTTAAAATCCTACATTCTGAGAATGAAGGTATGAACCTCAACCTTCTGGAAGTACTTGAAATTAACAGATTTAGGTATTCCCCAGAAATTCTTAATGACCAGATAGACATAAATAACTCACCCTTATTGAACTTGTTTCCTAAACACTAGTTCAAACAGAGATAACTCTGAATGAATTGCCTCTTTAGTCTATATAGTAGTAGTAGTAAGTATACGTTTGTTAAGATAATTTTGTAGTATTCATTCGCTCTTGACAAAGATACTGTGTATCGAAACACGTCGAGCATTTATTTATATATTTTAGTGGAAATATTTGTTTAATTATATTTGAAGTTGGATTTCTATCATGTAAAAGCATCGTCAATTGAATTAATGAAGAGAACCATTGTCCAAGAATTACGTATGTTTTTCATCAGAACAACAATTTAGTAAACATGTTCAAAATAGCATTGAATCTTATTAATTACAGATTTCTTTTGTTTGATTTAAGTTTATACTATATAAAAGTTTGGGTCTTTTATTTATCGATTGAGACAGTACGAAGTCTACAGGGTCAGCTAGTTAAGTTATAATTATCAGAAATGTAGAAATGATATTTCATTTGGTCATAATTTTTATCAACAAGACGCAAAGTATTAATGTGCTGATGAAATTTCGAATTTAAGAGAGGAAAATTGAAACCAATAACTGTCGTACAAGGGTTACTATTTATATTTCGAGGTCTTGGCAATATTAATACAGTGTGTTCCAACGAAAATTTGACCCCCCCTCTAACTCCGAAATGAGTAACATTAGCGAAAAACACCAAGATACGTCGATTTTTGTTTCGAGGGGGAGCATTTTTCGAAATAATTCGAAACTTGTCAGATCAACCCCCTACCCCCAGCAACCCTAATTTCGAAATTCATCATAGGGAATAAGGGTCGAGTGGCACCTTACTGTAAAGGTCTGTCAATTCTCCACCTTGATTTGTCATTTTTAGAATTTTGAATTAACATACAGGGTGTCCCAACCAAGGGTGAAGTTGAATTCCTGGAAATCCCAAATACTAAATGAAATAGATTTATTTTGGCATAATGCAAGCGCAGGTTTATGCTCGGTCTAGAAAAACGACCTACACTTGTGAATTTGGAGTTGGTGCAATCAACCCCCTATTTCCAGCATCCCCAACTCAAAAATCATTCGATCGATAATAGGTCAAGTGGCACCTCGTTGGAAAGGTACTGCAATTTTCTCTTCGAATTTGGTATTTTCGAAATTCAGAATCATCATACAGGGTGTCCCGAAGCAGGAACATTGAAAATCCAAATAACTTTTGAAACTGGTTCATTTCGGTATACGAGAACATGTTTGATCCGAGAATAGGACTTTCTTGTGTGGTTATAGAATTTTTGCAATCAACCCCTTCCATTCAGCATCCCCAACTTGAAAATCATACAAATAATTCAAGTGGCATATCTTCAGAAAGGTTTTTGAATTCCAGAATGATTAAAGCATTTCATTCAGTTCGGCTCTCCATACAGGATGTCGCTTTCGAAAAATTCAATATCGTCATTTGAAATTATCAACTAAAATTAATTCGAAACTGTTAAAAGTATTGGGGTACGATGTGTTGAGCATCAATTACGAAGAAATAAAGCTGATTTCTGCATTGAAAATGTTCACATTTTTTCATTTCCATCTGGCGTGCAGTCATCTGTTATTTCTCATTTTGCAATGAAATATTATTATTATTCAGATCAGTTCCTCATTATTGTTGTTGTTCGTCAGTTGAAATTAATCTGAAAATGGTTTATTCCACTGAGGAAAGGGTCGAAATTGTATCGACGTATTTTCGAAATAACAGTTGTGCCAAAGAAACGGCAAGGATATTCGATAGGAACCATCCTGAAAGAGAAAGGGAGTCAGTCACCAGTACGTTAAATATTTGGTTGACAAATTCCTAGCTACGGGTTCGGTGGCAAACAAAAACATGAAGTGGCATGTCCTGTCAGAAATGAGGCAACGGAAGTGGCAGTAGTGGGTCATCTACAAATGGAGAATACTACTTCGATCAGAAAACTATCTCGTCTGACTGGTGTATCAGCTACAACTGTCCATAGAATCGTGAAACATCACAAATTTCACCCCTACAAGGTAAAATTAGTGCATGAAATAAACGAAGATGATCCAGATCGTCGTTTACAGTTTTGTGAAAATCTAAGTGAAAACCTAAACGCTAATCCAAATTTTCTGAATAACATCTGTTTTTCTGATGAAAGCACCTTTATGCTCAGTGGTGAAGTGAATAGACATAATTGTCGATATTGGGACACACAGAATTCTCATTGGTTTAGAGAGGCCCACACGCAAAGGCCTCAGAAGTTGAACGTTTGGACAGGAATTTTGGCAATCATCTAGTTGGGCCTTTCTTTATTGAGGGTAATCTGAATGGAAATGGCTACCTACAGTTGTTAGAGGAACACATACATCCTAGATTGACAGAAATTTTACAGAACGATCCAACTCTTTCTGAGGACGAAATGCGTTTTCAACAAGACGGTGCTCCTCCGCATTATGATGCTCGGGTGCGCCAATATTTAGACGAAAATTTCCCAGGAAGGTGGATTGGTAGAAGAGGACCTGTTGAGTGGCCAGCCAGGTCACCAGATTTAAATCCCTAGATTTTTTTTGTGGGGCCATCTGAAATCTAAAGTTTATGCCACAAGACCAGAATACCTGGAGGAGCTGCGGATGAGGATTATCACAGAAAGCCGACTTTTGACTCCTGAAGTTTTCGCTAATGTGAGAAGAGAGTTCGAAAATCGTCTGTATAACTGTATGGAGGTGGGCGGAGGTCATTTTGAACAATTGTTGTAATAATCAAGTTAGTTTTTGTTTTCAATTGAATACAAGTTCAATAAATCTCGTTTTCCTGTTTAGATGAGCATCCAATCAGTTTCTCCATCATCCCTCATCCTGATCCTCACGCCAGAAAACCTCGATTGCCAAACTGAAACCAATGCCTCAGTGATTCAGAAAATAGAAAAATCTTTCTGGAACTTTGCCACTCAACCTGTAATCACTTGTATGATTTTTTGAGTTGGGGATGCTGAATGGAAGAGATTGATTGCAAAAATTCCATATTCACGCAAGAGAGTCTTATTCTCGAATCAAACATAAACATGTTCTCGTATTATACCGAAATGAACCAGTTTCAAAAAGTTATTTGGGTTTTCAGTGTTCCTGCTCCGGGACACCCTGTATGATGATTCTGAATTTCGAAAATACCAAATTCGAAGAGAAAATTGAAATACCTTTCCAACGAGGTGCCACTTGACCTATTTTCGATCGAATGATTTTTGAGTTGGGGATGCTGGAAATAGGGGGTTGATTGCACCAACTCCAAATTCACAAGTGTAGGTCGTTTTTCTAGACCGAGCATAAACCTGCGCTTGCATTATGCCAAAATAAATCGATTTCATTTAGTATTTGGGATTTGCAGGAATTCAACTTTACCCTCGGTTGGGACACCCTGTATGTTAATTTAAAATTCTAAAAATGACAAATCAGAATGGAGAATTGACAGACCTTTACAGTAAGGTGCCACTCGACCCTTATTCCCTATGATGAATTTCGAAATTAGGGTTGCTGGGGGTAGGGGGTTGATCTGACAAGTTTCGAATTATTTCGAAAAATGCTCCCCCTCGAAACAAAAATCGACGTGTCTTCGTGTTTTTCGCTAATGTTACTCATTTCGGAGTTATAGGGGGGGTCAAATTTTCGTTGGAACACACTGTATGAAATTTTACAGTACGTTTTATGATTTGACCACTATAGGAATAATTCGTTAACGTTTCCGTAATATTTTACGACTTTCAACGTGGATTATCAAAACATACATCAATCCAGTTCGACTTTTTGCGATGAAGCCTCATCCTTGAACACCGTGAAAAGCTGGTATAATGAATTGAATGCCTACACAACATATCGAAGGTATCATTTGCAAAATTCTAGGCCCCGACAACAAACTATTTGTAATTTTGTACAAAACAGCAACATCCGTAATTTTGCTTTCACCTTTCAGAATACCCAACCCAAAAAGTTTACGAGCTTGCTTATAATCATGATAGATTATTATTATACCATTCTTAAATGCTAAATGTTTTGTTTTGTCCACTTTCTAGTATTTTTATGTAATACCTGTAATGAGCGTTCCATATTGTTCATGCATAATTTAAATTGCTGAATACAAAATTGAAAGTGACTTATCCCGTCTAAAATATTTATTATTTCTTTATATGAACCCCATCATTTTATTGGCATAATTAATGATTAACTTAATATGGCGGTCAAGAAGCAGTTTGCTGTCAAACGTGACACCCTAATCAGTGATATGATTTACTTGTTTGATCATCAATTAAATAATCAAATTTATAAACATCTATATTCTAGATGGAAGTAATTCTAGAACATTTTCATTATTTAAAAAAGGCAATTCGTGATGCAATAACTGCACAATCTATATAAGTCTTCCTGAATCCCAAGGCAATCATTCTTAATTTTTTTTTTAATTTTCAAAACATCGGCGTATAGTAGGAAGTCACAGTGGCAAAAGCAGATCTCTACATTATTTATGTATAGTATAAAAAGCAGGGGTCTCAGATGAGATCCCTCAGGCACTCCTGATGTATTAGGGAATTTTTCCGATACAAAACCATCCACAATAACAATTGGGATATGCCCTCGACATACGACCTCACCAGAGAGCACCTCCACTCACAACGGCCTTCGTAATTCCCAAGAAGAGTACATTATGACTGATTATATCAAAAGTCCGCGTAGACAACATCATTCTGTGCGCGGTCAACTATGAACCCTAAAAAATGCAATTTAACAAGAGCAAACTCTCTAATTAGCGTGATAACACAACAATCGACACTAAATGTGAGTAAATATAAAGCAAGTTTGAATGATTTGTGAACAAGAACACATAAATAAGACCATTAAACAAAAAAAATACAGCTGGATAGGACACACACTACGAAGAACTGACAGTATTCCCAAAGAAACTCTTGACTAAAATCCGCATGGCCAAAAAAAAACAACGAAGACCAAGAAACACATAAAAGAACAGTCCTTAAAGAAGTAGAAGAAGAAGGAAAATCATGATCTGAGATCAACATTTTCAACAAAGAACACAGTTCGATGCAAACTTTTCGTTGAGGCCCTTCGTCCCCCACGGGATTAAATGAAATAAAAAAGAAGATTTTAGACACCGAGTTACTAAAAATTTAGCCTAATTATATTGCTTTTCAATGTATATATGTGAATCATTTTTCGAACTTATTGATCAGTTTGAGAATTTTAATATAAACCTGATTTTGTCTATGTCGAACTCTTGAATGGCTTCGTATACACCTTCTTCATCGGGAGTAATTTGCTTCACAAAATCGTTAAAATGGGGTATCAAAATTTCCTCGCCAATAGGATCGTATAAGCTATTCATTATGGCTTCCATATCTGCTTTAATGTCAGAGTCATCTTTCTGTTCCACGAAAATGTCAAAAACCAAATGACCTGAAAAATTCAAAGTTGAATTATATTTTACTGATATGTAGCAGATTAGAAAAAAATACGAAATGTAAAGTTTATACCGGGTGGCTCACCACATTCGCGTCAGAAGATTAGGCGTATTTGAATTTTTTTTGAGCAGTAATTTATAGTACTGTAGTGATACACTAACTAATATTTCAGACTATACAGGCTGTTCCATAATAAAGTTACATACCAAAGTTATAATTAATTTTTAAATAGGATACGCTATATTTTGATTAAATGTCTGACTTTGTGAGGAAAAATGAAGATGAGTTTGTTTGAAACTTCCTATACCTGTATTAAGTAGTTTCCGAACTATTCGACATTTTCTGAAATTTGAGAAATTTCAAAAAGAAAATACTGTGCCCTCAATATTTATTTCAAAGCTTCAAATGTACAACTATTGTGATAGTAATTGTTTGAACATATGACACATTTTGTTGATCTATGGTACAAAGGGTGTTAGGAAAACGATTTTTGTAGTTGGGACTCATTCAAATTTTATTTCACTCTTCCTTTCAAATGGCATGCCCTATATATAATAAGTCGAATAGATGGTATACTTTAATACCTTTCGAATGGTACCTAGGTTCCCTATACCTATTTTCAACGGTTTGAAAGATTTTTGAAAGTTTTTATCGAATTTCAAGAAATATTCCAATTTTTCACTCCAATTTGTATTTCAACCGATTGTTGCCTCTGAAGAAAAAACTGAATTAGATGAAATTATTCATGTGTTTAATTGTCATAAATTGTAACCATCTAACAACTACTAAGAAAGTTGACAAAAAAAATCGAACTGATTGCTGCAAGGAGATGTTCGGATTATGGAATGTTTTCGGAAAAATCTAAAAAATTTATTTAATATACACCTGCTGGTGTTTATGTCTTATTTAAATAATGTAATTTTGTCCACAGATGACTGATGCCATACCCGAATCTAAAAAGAAAGGTAGACAGTACAGTGTTGATTATTTGAAATTTGGCTTCATTCCATCATTGTCGGACAAACAATTGTCTATGTGCCTTTTATGCAACAAAGTTTTGGGCAATGACGCTATGAAACCATCTAAGCTGCAAGATCATCTGAGAAGATGTTACCCTGATAAAACAGATAAAGATTTGAAATACTTTCAAACACTCGAAGATACGATTCAGAAAAGACCCACACTGGACAGAAAATTCGTTTCGACGTCACAAAGGAACGATGATGGCGTCTTACAATATCTCGCTACTTATAGTAAAATCCGGAAAACCGCATGCTATCGGAGAGAAGTTAATTTTGCCAGCCGTTGAAGAGGTTTTAAAAACTGTTTTACACAAACCTGCATCTGATATGATTATAAGAATTACATTGAGCAATAATACTGTTGAAAGACGTATTGATGAAATAAGTTCTGATATTGACAGCTTCTTGTGTAATTATTTGCAAACGACCCATTTCTCTATACAACTGGACGAGTCAACTTTACCTGGTAATGCAGCATTATTATTGGCATATGTACGTTTTGTTATGTATCAAGAAATCTACGAGGAACTGCTCTTCGCAAGAACTTTGATAACCGACACTAAAGGTAAATCAATATTTCATGTTTCAAAGGATTACTTCATTGGAAAAGCAATCCCTTTATCAAATATAATATCAGTAGCTACACATGGAGCCCCTGCCATGGTTGGACGTTATCGTGGATTTATAAGCTATTTAAAACAAAATGTGTCAGGGGTGTTGGCAATACATTGCGTCATTCATCGACAACATTTAGTTGCGAAAAATTTGAGTGTTAGATTGTATGAATCTCTTCAATTACTCATTGATGTAGTGATCCGAATCCGAATGATATCAGCAATTCTGGCTGCAAAACAACATACCCGTTACTTATCCCGTATTATGGAATATAGCGACGAAATTTTTAATTTCCTTTCCATCTTCATACCTAGTGGAAAGGGGGTTCAGCGCTGTTAACAATCTCCTAACGAAAAAAAGAAACAGACTGGACATCATTAGCCGAGAAGATTTAAGATTAACCCTTACAAAATTGGCGCCAAATGTTTAGTTTATTTTATGTTACGTATATTTTATATAACAAATACAAAATTTTATTTTGACTAGTTTTAATTTAAATTCGATTGAAAAATGTATAAATTAACATGTGTTTTTACTTTGAGTTTTTGACACTAAACTTATATAATATATATAGGGGGTTTTACCCCGACGAGTTGCCCATATATCTGTTCATGCAATAAAACTGATTTCATGAAAAAATATAAATCCACCACCCGGTAATTAATACCATTGCCAGGCAATGATTATAATCAAAATATATCCTGGAATAATTATATATTAGGATAACGTTAAATGTTATGAGAATATATCAATCTACCAGAATATATACATATTATAGCATCATCATACAATGATACCAACGAGTAGTGTCAGAGGCTTTCTCCCCGGAAAAATCCAGTGTACGGACCTTAGTCAAGTAACATTGAATGTTACTCATTAATAGTTTCCTTTGTGTGAAGTGGTGAACGATCGAATAGAATACTGCTCTGAATATAAATATGACAAAATTGTCAGTTAATTATATTACATTTATATAAACAAATAAATAAAATATGAAATGAGATTCTGAGCAGTATAAACTAAAGAGAAAACTATGACTCTACCTCATTATTATTTTCGGAAAGAAACCTACGAAGAATATTACAAGATTTGATGACTGTTATCTTTTGTAACTGTTCAAACAAATTTTCTTCAGACCCAAAATCTCAATACTTTTGTGAAGATTTTAGGAATAACACCTGTTGTGGAAATAATAATCGGTAGAATAAATATTTTCTTCATTTTCCACATTTTTTAATCTCGTCGCCAAGCATCATATATTTAGAAATTTTTCATTGTATTTATTTTGTATATTATGTGTGTCGGGTATAGCAATATCAATTATATATGTTTTTACTTTGAGTTTTTGACACTAAACTATATATATATATATATATATATATATATATATATATATATATATATATATATATATATATATATATATATATATATATATATATATATATATATATATATATAAAGATTTCCACCATAGCAGCACTAAAGGAAATATTAGAAGTTCATATTACAAAAGACTTAGAATTATCATCAAGAGTTATTTAACTAGTAAAAACCTTTTCAGAGCTATCAACTCCTATGCTGTTCCTATTCTTACATCTTCTTTTGGAATTATTAAATGGTCTAAAACTGATCTGAATGAATTACAATGTCAAACGAGGAAAATGCTCTGTAAATATCATAAGCACCACCCAAAGTCAGCTGTTCAGAGAGTTACACTACCTAGACATCTTGGAGGTCGTGGATTAATTGATTTGAATAATCTTCATAGTAAACAGATTTTTCATCTACGTTCCCATTTTCATGATAAACAGAGAACGTCTAAATTACATGATATTGTTGTTGCTTCAGATTATAATCTTACACCTCTGAACTTGACAATGCAAAAGGTAGATTTTGATATATTTGATGATAATTCTAAAAGAGAAAGTTGGATACAGAAGGAACTACACGGAAAGCACCCTAAAGAATTGAAAAATGATTATATTGATGAAATCGCATCGAATAAATGGTTAGTATCTGGAGAATTGTTTGCTGAAACAGAAGGCTTGGCAATTGCGATCCAGGATCAGGTTGTTTTCACGAGGAATTATAGAAAACACATCATCAAACAAAATATAGATGATTCTTTCCGTAGATGTTTCTGTTCTTCAGAAACAGTTTTTCATATATTATCATCTTGCTCAGTCCTTGCTTCAACAGATTATTTAGAAAGACATAATGCCGTCGCTAATATTATTCATTTTAATCTAGGAATTAAACATGACCTAATTCCCAAAAGAAAAAATTTCACAAATATGAACCTGGGATTATTTGTGAAAATGACAAATATAAATTTTATTTTGATAAAACAATTTTTGCAACAGAGCTGTAAAACACACTTACCAGATATCATTCTTAATGATAAACAGAATCAAATAACATATATAATTGATATTGCTATACCCGACACACATAATATACAAAATAAATACAATGAAAAAATTTCTAAATATATGATGCTTGGCGACGAGATTAAAAAATGTGGAAAATGAAGAAAATATTTATTCTACCGATTATTATTTCCACAACAGGTGTTATTCCTAAAATCTTCACAAAAGTATTGAGATTTTGGGTCTGAAGAAAATTTGTTTGAACAGTTACAAAAGATAACAGTCATCAAATCTTGTAATATTCTTCGTAGGTTTCTTTCCGAAAATAATAATGAGGTAGAGTCATAGTTTTTCTCTTTAGTTTATACTGCTCAGAATCTCATTTCATATTTTATTTATTTGTTTATATAAATGTAATATAATTAACTGACAATTTTGTCATATTTATATTCAGAGCAGTATTCTATTCGATCGTTCACCACTTCACACAAAGGAAACTATTAATGAGTAACATTCAATGTTACTTGACTAAGGTCCGTACACTGGATTTTTCCGGGGAGAAAGCCTCTGACACTACTCGTTGGTATCATTGTATGATGATGCTATAATATGTATATATTCTGGTAGATTGATATATTCTCATAACATTTAACGTTATCCTAATATATAATTACTCCAGGATATGTTTTCATTATAATCATTGCCTGGCAATGGTATTAATTACCGGGTGGTGGGTTTATATTTTTTCATGAAATCAGTTTGATTGCATGAACAGATATATGGGCAACTCGTCGGGGTAAAACCCCCTATATATATATTATATGTTTAGTGTCAAAACTCAAAGTAAAACACATGTTAATTTATACATTTTTCAATCGAATTTGAATTAAAACTAGTCAAAATAAAATTTTGCATTTGTTATATAAAATATACGTAACATAAAATAAACTAAGCAATAAGTAAATATTTTTAGTGAGAAGGATGAACATGATGCTTTGATAATAAATTATCAACATTTGGCGCCAATTTTGTAAGGGTTAATCTTAAATCTTCTCGGCTAATGATGTCCAGTCTGTTTCTTTTTTTCGTTAGGAGATTGTTAGTGTCAAAAACTCAAAGTAAAAACACATGTTAATTTATACATTTTTCAAAAAGTTTGGGAACCTATGATTTAGGCAGTCACCCACAATGCCGATCCCAACGTTCAACGAGAACTGATGTTAAAATCGATCTTCATATGTTTGATGTGGATTTTCTTCACACCATATACGATTATTATAAAAATTCCTCATGGAATCTCATGAAAAACTTGCTATATCAATGAACAGGATCAGCATAAGAAATTGAGGTTAGATTTCACCCTCCACCCTACACTAGCATACATATTTCTATGATACGAGTGCAGATTGAAGGTTCTTTAGAGTGTACCCCAAAGACTTACGCAAAAGCCATTGACAATACGCAAAACGGGCAGGAAAATTGGGAAGAAGAAGTGCTTATACGCGATGTAGGTGGAATGGATACAACAAATTTTTATTAAGAATTTGCCAAACAGTTCCATAGCTAGTTAAATTGAGAATATCGATTTCTACGAAAACAGAAACATCAAAGAAAGTTACTTTTCCTTTTACCAGACTTATGTTACATATATGAACTGAACCTTACCAACTGTTCCATAAATGATACACGGATATTTTTCTCCAATCCATTCACCTTCGCAACTGACGATGCAATTCACATTAGAAAAAAAATCTAACTTTTTCGTTTGCAGAAATTCGGCCAAGCCCTGACTAGATCGATGATTCATTGATTCAATCACGAATTTTATATTTACTGGAAGAGGTGTGTTGGTCCTCTTGAATGCCTCTATTATGTGAAACCAGCACAGAAGGATACCTTTTCCAGATGCAGTTCCGGCACCGTGAAATCTCTTGTCTACTTGAGTGAGTGTCCATGGATCAGTTTTCCATTCTTCCATTGCTGGTAGTTTGACATCTAAATAACCATAAACACAAACCTGAAAGCAGTTAAACTATACTTATTCATAAGTGTTGAAACAATCAAAATAGATATGCTTTTGAACATCTCTGAACTATTTGGAAATATTCAAACCTCGTCAAGAAGATTGATCCAATAGTTCTACATTCTGTTAAAAACTACCGCGAATTGATTATTTGAAAAACGATTCAACATTTTTGTTGTTGCTAAGTTGGCACAACTGTTTTCTATACTGGCGCGGAGTTTGAAGGAGATCTGTTATTTAGTGTGTATACAGTGCTCGACTTTATCAGTTTTCACAAAAGTGATTTGCGATTTTTACAATGGAAAAAATGTTGAACAAAGAATTTGTCGCAAATTTGGTATTGTGAATGGAATTTCGTGTGTCGAATCGCTGAAAATGTTGCAGAAGGCTTTATCAAAAACCCGTGCATATGAATGGTACAGTGCATCCAACAGCCGCCAAAATGTGGTGGAAGATTTCTTCGCTTTGGTCGGTCATCAACATCTTCAACTGAAGTCAACATCGATAAAGTGAAGGAAATGGTATTTGAAAATCGTCACTTAAGTTTGAGAGAGTTACGCAATGAACTTTCTCCAATCCATTTATTTGTTCCATATAAACAATAAATTGTCATAGAACACGTCACTATAAACAAGTATTTAAATGAAATCGTTTAGGATAAAGTATAAAACAAGGCAATAATAAAAAACAAGTACTGTGTTTTAAGGAATTTTACTTAATAATTGTAACGCGTCGTAACGCGTTTCACTACACCGCATCTTCTTTAGATGAATGAATGTACAGAAAATATAAATATAAATGTTCTTGAGTAATTAAAAGCTTATTGGGTTGCTTCTTCTTAAGTGGTTATTTATGACAGGTATATCCAATAAAATTAAGGAATAGATTGCTCCCCGAAGGGATTCAATAGAGGTGAAGGGCTTGAATCGACTTGTTCATTGATGAGTCTACCTAAGTGTTTTTATTTATTGATTTCTTAAGTTTCCCAAAGATCTATCTTCCAATATTTATTATCTGTATGCAAAATTTCAAACTGTGGGTCGAAAGAGTGATTATGTTCTAAGAGATGATTCGCGTAATTTGAATCTGATTTTTATTTGAAAAACTGCGTTTATGTTCCGATATTCTAATATTAAAATTTCTATGAGTTCTACCAATGTAGAAATTATCACAGTCATTGCAATTCAATCTATAAACACCTGATTTATTGTTTTTACCTGGTTTGGTTTTATTAGTTTGGAAAGCTATGTTGAAATTATTGCTACTAAAGAATGATTTCAGTTTCTCACTTGTAATGCCAACGTAGGTTAAGGTGTTGAATTTTTGTTTCAATTTATCGACAGGATAAACTTCATTCAATGCGATTCTACTTTGTTTTTATTTAAAATATTATTTATCAGTTTGGGATTGTAACCATTGGTTACTATTTGTTTAATCAAATTTAATTCTTTGTTGAAATTTTCTGGTGATAACGGGATGTTAATCAATCTATGAATAAAACTATTGAATGCTGACATTTTATGTTGATACGGATGACACGACGAGTTATGTATTATAATATCTGTATGTGAAGGCTTATGGTAAATTGCGAAAACATGTTTTCCATTTTCATTCGAAATTGTTACGTCTAAGAAATTTATCGAATTATTGCTTTCTATTTCGGTTGTGAATCCAATTTTTGGATGTAATGAATTTATATGATTTTCGAAAATTTTAACTGTCTATCTGTTCCTGTGAAGCAAATAATGATATCGTCTACATAGCGATACCAGTATAAACAATATTTACTGAGTGGATGATTATGAATTAATTTCTCTATGTTATTCATGAATATTTCTGCTAAAATGGACTTAACGGATTGCCCATAATCAAGCCGTCTTCAATAGTATAATATTTGTTATTGAAATGGAAATAATTTTGATCTAAACAAATTTGTAATAACAAGGCAGTGTAAACAAGTCGCTGGGAGCAGCACAAAAATAAGACAGTCAGCATAAAAATAAGACAGGCAGTGTAAAAATATTATATACAGTAAAGTACAGGACAGGCAGCATAAAAACATTATACGACACAAAAATATGACAGGTAGTGTAAAAGTAGGACATTCAGCATAAAAACAGGAATCAACTCAGACTAATGCTATCTGCAAAATACTCCTGGAGTGTGTAATATGGTTTGTGCCTAAGGTAGGTATTCAATTTTTTACCCAGTTTATTCCGTGACCACTTTCGCGCCTCCCGTGGAATATGATTGTAATTTTTCACAAGAGGGTAGCATTGTTTTGCAGCTAAGTATATTTGAATTTCGATATCTTCATATCATCTTCTGCTCTTGTGTTATAACAATGTTCACCCTCGGCATCCTCAAATAAATCTCTATTGTTTATTACAAACTTAACTGACACATAAACATATAGGCTCAAAACCGTTAGTATGGATCTTTCTGCAAAGTGAGTCCTGCAAGATTTTGTTCGACTTAGCGATCCCGTACCTCAGCCTACTATCAACATATTCATTGTACGCCATAAATGTTGTGGATACATTTACCAGTTCGGCGACCGTTCTTAGATAAGCATATCTGGCCATGTCACTTGAAAGTTGCTCTATATGATCACTCCAATCCAGTCGATAGTCAACTGAAAAACCCAAAAACTTGAGACCACTAGACTACAACATGGCATTCTCACATCCAAAAAGTGTCGGCATATATTCTCTTCAATATCCAAACTTGACAATTTGGGTCTTTTGATGATTTATCGCGAGTCCATTCCGGGAAAACCAAGCACCGACATCAGCAAACACTGCGTCTACCGTCGCATCCAACGAAACCTGATCACCCAACACCAGGGAAGTGTACAATCAGTTAAATCATTAGCATAAATCAGGTAGAGCAACGGACCCAAAACCGATCCCTGCGGCACCCCCTAACAACACTCAATGTTGCTGACTCTACCGTCTTTCCAGTTGATGGCTCCTGTTCAACCACATAATGCGACCTTTCTGAGAAATAAGACCGAAGCAAATCCAGTGGCCTACCTCTAATCCCAACTGCATACAGTTTCTCAGCCAGTCTGTTATGGTCTACGCTGTCAAAGGCCTTTTTGAGATGTATACACATCAGTGCTGTTATTTTACCAACGTTCAAGAAAGACAGTATCTCGATAATGACTTGATATATAGCTCTCGCCGCAGTTTAATCTTTTCGAAAGCCATTCTGGTATTCTGAAAGTACCTTGTAAGTCTCCAAGAAGTCTACAATTCTGTTGTCAATGGCTCTTTCAAATATCTTGCTCATGTTGCTGAGTATAGATATGGGTCTGTAATTTTCTTTTTACTGTTTGTTCCCCTTCCTGTACACCGCTCTAACCTTTGCTGTTTCAAGTTTCTCAGGATATACACCATTTTCAAATGTGACATTTATTAGATGGGTCAAAACAGGGGAGATCTCATCCGCCACAGATTTGATCAGTTAAACAGGAATTCAATTTGGTCCCACAGACTTCGTATGTTTCAAGGACTTGATTACACCAATGATCTCATCAGAGTCCACAGAGAAGAGCACAAGGCTACCACAAGGATTGTTCCCGACTGGAACTCGGCTCCTTAAATTACCATCACTTTGGGATAATTCTGAGCCATGACTCACAAAAAATTCATTTATATTATTCAGTACTTCACGATAATCCTGCGTTTGCCTTTTCACTTTTTCCAAAATAGAGACTCTTTTCCTAATCTTATTGCTGTGTCTTCTTATTAGATCCCATGTTGCGAAATGTTTATTTTTAGAATGTAAAATGTCTTCATTATTATGCATTCTTTTGGCCTAACAACCTTTCTAAGTATGCCACTGTATGCTCTGAAGAAGTCATTAGATACGTCTCCTTTAATTTCCTTTGTCGCACGAATCAATTCGTACCATTTTAAACGATTGTTTCGGCATGAAACGCTTTGCCGCTGGACTAGTTCCAAAAGCCCTGAATTTTCTTCAAAAATTTAATCGCACAAAGGTCGCTGAAGGCATGCTAGAACGAGTCAATTTCGACCTCACATTCATAAACGCATGGTAACTAGTGATGAGACATGAGTGTATGAGTTTGGTATGCAAACCAGCCTACAAGCCCACGTCGACCGAAAGTTGAGGTAGTGTTCATTGTTTTCTTTGATTATCGCGGTGTTGTGCACCCGGAATTCTTGTCCGGAGATCAGACAGTAAATAAAGAATATTAACTGAGCGTTATACGACGTTTGAGAGAGCGAATTCGTCGAAAAAGGCCAGATTTATGAGGGAAAACTCATAGATTTGCACCACTATAATGCACCATTTCACAAGGCTATCATTGTGAATGAATTTCTGACCACAAAATCAACAAATACCATCAAACAACCACCGTACTCGTGATATGGTTTCAGCCGACTTTTTTCTTTTTCCAAAACTCAAATTACCACTTCGAGGTACCCGTTTTGAATCGATAGAAGCCATAAAAGAGAATGTATTATTTTGGAATTATTAATAACATATATTAATGAAAAATTAACATTTTGTGTTTCATTGACCAATTCCCAGTATTTTTGGACAGAATGTAGGACAGACGAAGAATAAATGACTTATAGTTTCTTCAGCTTCACCACAGTCACAATTTGGATTATCTACAGAATTTCACAATGCCCATCCATAACCCATTCTCAAACGATTTATGGTACAACAAATTTTCCTTTTTAAACCAAAATGAGGAAGCTTATAAGTTGATCTGGTGTGCGGAAATTATTGAAAACAACAACCCTTTCTATTCACATTTTCAAAGGGCTGAAAGAAGAAAATGGAGTAAATTCGAAGAAAAGAAGGGATGGGAAGCAGAGCATATCAAAATTCATTTCACAAAATTGTTAATTTATGCGGTAAGAAAGAGAAATACGATATTTAAATCATTAAAAACAAAAGAGGATTCATTATTGAGGACAGGAGAGTAATGGATAGATCGAAGCAATATTTTCAAGACTCGCTTGGAAGGAAATAAAACGTAATAGAGAATGAGGAAGTTTATGCAGATGAAGACGGTGACAAAGAAAAAATAACGAAATAGGCGTTACAGGAATCAATAAATCGCTCGAAAAAGGTCAGGCCTCAGACCATGTGAAGATTCCGACCAAAATAATCACAAATATGGGACAATTGGGGGAAGAAATACTATCGAAAATAAATAATCTCTCAATGCAAGTGGAACAAATTCCAGAAGGTTGGCAGATTTCAGTGATTATTCCCATTTATAAATTGAATGGAGGAATAACGTTATTAAGTATAGCAATAAAAATATACGTACAAGTAATAGATATGAAGTTAAGAATATCATTGAAGAAACACTGGGGAACCGAAACCGAAAAAAACACGTCAAGGTAATGTTGACAAGAGGGCTTAGGCTGGCTGACCACGAAACAGAGTTAGGAATCCTGAAAGGGCCTAGGTCATGGAAAACACATTCTTTAAGGGCTTGGGATCAACAGATCGAGGTAAAAAGGCAGGTGAAATATATATGACATCTAACATGAGAAGAAAGACAACGGCCTTGACAAAATTCATGCCCAACTGCGGCGGCCTCAGCTGTAGGAGCAGGAGAATGTACACAGCATTGGACTCTATGCGGCGCCATTATGGGTGAAAGCAGCCGCGAAGAAAAGGAACTGAGACAAGGTAAACGCTATCCTCCTGCTGAGGACCTGTGCTGCATATAGGACGGTGTCCGCCGCAGCAGCACAGGTCCTCTCTGGAACTCCTCCTATGGACCATCTCGCGGAAAAAAACGTAGGCTGATGGAAAATAGGTATGACCACCAACCAGAGGTGCAAAGGCCGACTAGGAAAAGAATAGTTGTAATTTGGCAGGAAAGGTGGACGGGGAGCAACAACGCCCATTGGACCCGAGGATTAGTACCAGACATTGAAGGGTGGATGGAATGTAAACACAGATCTCTCAATTATTTTCTGACACATTGGTTGACGGGGCAGGGCCCCTTTGAGGCTTTTCGTAAAAAGATAGGAAAAACACAAGACTCCTCCAGCAGAACATGCGGGGAGGGGACTCTAGATCTGCGCGAGATGGAGAAGCAGAATAAATAGGTTGTCAGAAATACTCGGCGAAAGAGCAACGCCGGAAAGAATCATGAGGCATTTAATAGATAAGCCCAATATATGGCAAAAAGGAGCAAGGATAATGTCCGATATCATGGTGGCAAAAGAGAAAGGAGAGAAAAACCAAAGCGAAGATCGAAACGAGGAGAAAGACTGACAAACATAGGAGGGATAAGCATGATGGAAAGGAATTACGTATTCTGCACCATGCTGAGCCTCAAAGATGCAAGGCAAACCGTTGAAGGGTTTTTTGGTGGGTAGGCAGTTATACGACTGGACTTAATCCCACACTTGTTGGCAGAATAGCCTCCGCTCGAAGAACGAGTTTTTCCCTCATTGGTATGAAGAGGAAGCAATAAATCGCTCGAAAGATGTCAAGCCCCAGACCATGTGAAGATTACGACCAAAATAATCACGAATATGGGACAATTGGGAAAAGAAATACTATTGAGAATAAATGATATCTCAGTGCAAGTGGAACAAATTCCAGAAGGTTGGCAGATTTCAGAGATTAATGAATGGAGGAATAATAACGTTATTCCTCCATTCAATTTATAAATGAGAATAATCACTGAAACCTGCCAACCTTCTGGAATTTGTTCCACTTGCATTGAGAGATTATTTATTACATGTTCTATACTTACTAAAGTATAGAAATAAAAATATAGATAAAAATATTAGATATGAAATTAAGACTATTATTGAAAAAACACTGCAGAACCGAAACCGAAAAAACCACGTCAATGTAATGTTGACTATCTTCTTCGATTATCGCGGTGTTGTGCACGCGGAATTGCCAGAAGTTCAGACGGTCAATAGAGAATATAACCTGACCGCAGTGCTGCGTTTGAGACAGCAAATTCATCGAAAGATGCCAGATTTGTGGAAAAAACTCATGGATTTGGGACCACGATAATGCACCATCTCACAAGGCTATCATTGTGTATGAATTTCTGACCAAAAACTACACAAATACCACCGAACAACTACTGCATTCACCAGATATGGCCCCGGCCGACTTTTTTCTTTTTCCAAAACTCAAATTACTACTTCAAGGTACCTGTTTTGATTCGATAAAAGACATACAAGAGAATTTGAGGCGAGAACTGAAGTCGTTCCGGATTCCGTTTGAAAAATGTTTCGATGATTCGATTATTCGTTGGCGTAAATGTTTTATTTCGGAAGGGGGCTACTTTGAAGGCGATACATTAAATTTAGAAGAAAAATTTTGTGGTTCATTCACTAATTCCCTGTACTCTTTTGACAGAATGCAGAACATGTTTAGACTATCTTGTGTCTTGTCAACGATGATGTTGGTGGATAGCTAGAACTAGCATTCTATGAAGCAGCGAACATTTCGAAAAACTCTCTTTACATAGAAACCTCCTTCCTATCCAGTAAGAATAAATTTAATTTCCAAAGCACAGAAACACGAAATTCAAGATTGAAAATGTATCTAAGGTGTGAAATTCATTTAATGCGATTCACTTGTTGAGTAAAAGATTTATTTAGAGAATCTACTGTTTATAATCATCTCAGACTCTTCTGCCTTTTACAAAAATGGACGTTCAAATGAAAATCTCTTCGTAGTATCATCTATTTTGATCGATAACACAGACCATCAAAATAATTTTGGTGTAGCTCTATTTGAATCTATAGTGAGTAAGAAAGAATGTGTACCTGTATACCTTCAATACACTAGTTATTTTCTCTTGTCACCACTAGTTTATATAGTATCTACCTTTTACATTTTAATTTATTTGCCAATCTCGTTTAAAATCAGACAACCTCCCAAACAAATTCTTACTCTTTCGATTCCCCAAATTTTTATCAATTTTAAGAAGAGTGAGATCAAATAAAATTCAGTAACAATTAATTCTAGACCAGTGTCATAGTGAGAGAAAGCCTTCATTTAGTTGCTAGAAACTGTGCACATTGAAGGTAACATGACTTGGTCAAAACAGGTTATGGTGTGCCATCTATCGCTCATAAAACTATTACACGGAGGTTGCTTCGAATCGTAGAGGTGTAGTAAACTGTATTTTTCTCCTTTTATCAAGATCAGTACAAACTGTTAAATGAAACTATAAACTGTAATAACTATAATATGAATAATATGCCATTTAATAATAAGTTTGAAGACGATGTGATTTTTCTCAAATTGAACATATTAAACATTTTACAGAGATTCCTTCGAATCGTAGATGTGTAATGAACTTTATTCTCATTTTATCAAGATCTGTACAAACTGTTATATAAATGAAACTTAAAACTGAAGGTGTTACATATAATATGAGTGATATGCCATTTAATAGTAAGTTTGAAGACAATGTGATTATTCTCAAATTGAACATATGGCGTTGGCAAAAATTACGTAACAGAGTTGTTACTAATATAATAGGTCCCGCTTATAGATGTCGTAGATTCTTTGTAGATGATTGCCATCTCTAATCAACTATTCGGAATCCGCGCCAGAGAAGACCCTGCTCGTCCGGCGTACGGACCTGCGGAAAGCATGCACTTATCTTAATGCTTTCAGAATTTTTGATTTAAACCCAGGTGAACGCAAAGTCAAATTTTCCCTTGCTCCGAATAGTGAATAAACCAATTTTATATTGCTTTAACTCCGAAATTACGAACTTATTACCAGAAACCTTCATTTAGGAAATCTTCATTCAAGAATTGAATAAAATCACATAGATAATCAAAAAACTGAAAGACTAATTCTTGAGAAGGAACTTTAAATTTATAAATACAATAATATTCTTTCAGTCTTCATAGTCTTCATTCTTCAGTATTCTTAATCTCTCGAGCAAGTCTTTTACTGAACATGTTGTTTTTCGCACTCGTAACTTTTGGATTCAAATTCTCCGAGGAACTAGGTGGTTTTTCTACAGCGTGGCTGTTTTTGTAGGTATTTGGAATGGAACCCGAATATATCCTCAATTAGATTCATCGACTTAGCTCGTTCTTTCAATTGATTTTGAGTGCGAAACTGGAATTGTTCACGAATAGATCATCGCAATTCATTTTCTTCTTTCTGGGAAGTTGTTAGCTACAACGATGGCATGAGCATAAACACTGGCCATATCAAAGATAAAGAAAAAGATAGCAAGTTTCTTCTTCTTGACGTTCTCTACAAAGAACATTTTTGGCCGACATTGTCAACTCTATCCTTGGTCGAATTATAGTCAAGCATGACTTCAGGTTTTACAGTTTCGTTTTCAAGTGTTGCATAATGGAGATCAGGATAACAGTTCTACGTATTTTGGGACATATAAAACAATCATCATATTATCTCGAATTTCGAAAATTGACGAGCCTACAGGTCTCTTGGCATTTGTAAGATGGGAATTCGACTTTTTTTCAGTATTCCTGTGATAGAAGTACATTCTGAAGCCAAAACCCTGCCGAAGAAATGCTCATGTAATAATTGTCGGTAGTAACACTACGGTTCGAGTGTTTTATCGATGCATGATTGTCTATCCTTGAGTTCGGGACATGAGGTAGTGCGTTCAAACCATCGACGATAGAGTGGGCAAGGGAGAGGATCAGTGATTCCCGATCAAGCCATGCACAGTTGGAATGCTTGTGAGGAGGGGAACACCAATAGAAGTTACACACACGAAAGAACTAGTCAAAGCTTTATTTAGTGATTCATGGCCTAGCACAGAGAAACAAAGAGCGTAAGCGAACGATATGTACATCATGGTACAACAGTTATACAAAAAGAACTAATAAAATAAGACATATACAATTAATCTTTTATATGTAATTTTAGGATGTGTTCTTCTGAGAAAATAAGTACAAAAAAAATTTTTTGTACTTATTCATTCAGTTCAGGCTTTATTAATGATTTCGATATTGACTACCTCAATACCTCAGATGAGATTAAAGAATCAAAGTAAATGCTTCCTAGGAAGCAATCAAATTACCAACTAGTCATTTCATCCCAGTGAAACAGAGTACTATGAAATTATCGATTAAACTGTCTCTGTGAGTAATTATAGATGATCTTCTAACTTGTTCATATATGTATGTTACCTTACGAAATGTTATTTAGCATTCCTATGCTTGATCTCAAAACAATGACAATCCTCACCTGCATTTTCCCAAGAGACACTGAAGTGAATCTTCATTCAATTCAAAAGCATTTCAAGAAGAATGCCCTTTGCTGAAAACTCTTCCCTAACCCAACCTTATTATTATACTAAAAAAACATCTATTTCAGTGCAATAAGTGAGTAGTACAAGATATAAGATATAAAGAAAATATAATTACATAATCCAAGTAAATTTTATTTACCGTCCTCTTTTTGGGGTCATTCCCATAACTTGCCAATATAACCGGTGGAATCCTAACTTTCTGACCATTCAAAACATGATAACCAACGTAGAAACATTCATATTTAAAATCTAATTTGGTTAACCAATCTTCAGTCCATTTGATAATATGCCTTATATCAGTCCGATATCTCAAATCACCAGATACTGATTTAATTGCAACAGCTACCCTCAAATCTTCAAGAAAAGCCTTCACATGAGAATCAACACATTTCATGAGTCCTCCTAAAATTGGCCCAACAGATATTTTACCCCTTTGGCGTGTAGCGAAGTATTCTCCGTATTCTGCATTGGTTGTATGAGTTTCGCTATGCTCTGTTCGAAAAATATGTGGAAAAATAACACTCATTCTGTTTGTTTATCAATGCGGATGACTATATGAAAATGTAGCCAGATAATATGTGTACATATAGCTAAAAATATACAAGTATGTGGCAAGCAAAAACTCTGCTATCATCATAAAATAACGTCAAAAATAAATGAAATTGACAAATGAAAGAAATCTTGATTGTCGTATGAAAATTAGAGATGTATAAAGGTGTGCAGAAAAGGCGAATGGTTTGAAATTGAAATAAATCGATGTATTCAAAGAATACTGAAAATCAGCATGACTTTATACTAGTTTAGTCTCTAAATAGACGTTTTCATCCCAAGATTTTTTGTGCGCATGTGTCAACATCAGCCATCTTTTCCGTAATGTTTTTTGTAAATAACCATGCAGCAGTGCCCGCTTCTCGTATCAAAAATTAAAATATTGCTTTAAGTTGAATAATTTAAAAAAAGTGAAAAAAATAAAGTACTAAGTCGACATAACATTATAATTATGTTGTCTGTACGAAAAGTAATAACAAAACGGTGTTATTATAGAGTGTGTTAAAATGATACACGGTACAAATTTTTCAAAACCAAAACATACCATTTTATAAATTTTCCAAAGCCTTGTCTGGAATATCGGAGAAAAATAACCAAATCACATCAAATTGCCAAATGTTTGGATAATTTATTTTTGATTCAATACATTTGGACATTTTCCATAAATATTACTCGAAATATATTTTCAATTATTACAAATGAATTGACATTATCAATAAGAGTAAAATTGTAAATATTGATTTTGTTTATAAGTTGTCAAATATTAATCAAACGTCGACGCCTCACCTCTCAGTCAGCTCCCTTTTTTGCGCTTTTTGCGGTCGCCCATGACATTTCAGCCACCTTTTCAATTGTTCACCATTATAAGCTTCTACTGAATCATAAATAGGAGAAGCAACATCGATATTTTTTTCCAAAAATTAATTTTTTTGTGGAGATAATATTCTCTTCTCAGCCTTTGTGGATTCAGACAGTACGAATGTTTTGAATTACCTCCGTTTCACATGGCGGCTACGCTTGCACACATCTTATGATGAAGATGCCTATTGTTGGCTCGCACCTCGGTTTGCAACTGTTATGGCTACAAAAACAAAAAATCGGATCGCTGTGGGATCCACTGCCTGGACGCATGCTGGATCCACTTATCGAACATGTGTTATTTTCAGCACTTACTATGAAGCTGGATTTGAGCACAATCCAATTAGAAAGCGATGTATTATCCAGTTGGAGTGATTGGAAAATCTTGAAATAGTTCCGCACGCATCAAACACAAATTTCAGCTTGGAGACGCGTCCTATGAATAAAAATCATAATTTCTTTTGCCACAGCAAGTTCGAAATCCAGTACTAAAATTAAACATACAATCTAACATCAAATATAGCTCCACATGAGGCGTTCTTCATATGTAATGGGATAAAATGAAAATATGTACTCATGGAATATTGATTTTTGATCAGACATCATTTGTATCTTGCCAGAGTGACTGTCTGAATTAGTCTAAAGGATCCAAGGCAAAGGACTTTTTATGTTCAGTAAGAATACTCTATGATAAACGGTTCAGTGGGCTCATCGACTGCATTGTAGCCCATTCTGGAATTACCAATATTCCACTGAAGGACTCCAGAAAGATTGACATCTAGCTTTTAGATGGATCATAGGAGAAATAATGATGAAAAGTATTAGCAGAGATGGAAATTTAGCAAGTATTATTGAAACTTCTGTTCCAATACTCCTCTTTCTTAGCGTCCCCTTATTAATTTGAAAGATCTGCTGAAAAGATGGAGAGAATGGATTGTCTCTCCTGGTTTATTGCAACACAAATTCCCACTAAATCTTTGCTAAAACAAGAACATCAAAGTTCACTCAGAGTGCCTTATTTTACTCCTATTTTCCTTCCCGAAAATGACAATAAACCCATCCTACTGACTGCAGTTAGAAAATATACTCTTCAATGAAATAAATTAAAACAGACAGTACTGAGTACTAAAAGGTAGTTGTAGGGGAAATTCTATGGAGAAGAGAATTATCTTCAATCCAAAAAAAGAAGTGAATATTTGAGCATCCTCTTAAAAATACCTTCCATCTTCTACTGTCACAATTATATAATACACAATATATGTGTACATACAGTACATACATGATGAATTTCAGATATCTTGCAACGTTTAATTCAAGCTTGTTTGTTTGAAAATTTCTAACGACACAATATACATATTAGTTAAGTAATGGTTGACACCAGATCCCTTACGTTTTTAGACAACATGAAAGTAGTATTGATCGAAAAATAGAAAAACATTCACCAAAACTTCAGATCTTAGATAAATAAACATTTTCCATAAGTTTTCCTTTATTTACGTGACAAGCTTAATGCATAAAGTACTTATAAAATTTGGAATAATGTCTTCAATAAATTATAAACAGTAAGCACTTTATCTTCTTTTGAAACCATACTTTTTTCTCTCATAAAACAAGTCGGTTTTCGAACTACCCAAATTCACAATCTTTGGACAGCCATCACGATCCTTTTCCTGTATAGTACACTCCTTGCAATAATAAGCATCAGATACGCCTGGGCCACCACATATTACACATCTACCTTGATATGATCCATAATTACATTCATCACATATTCGAACAAGGGTGCAGGGTCGAACGTAAGAGTCACAAATTACACATTTTCCATCGCATTTTTCACACAATCTTCCAATGGCCACACCGGGTTGTTTACGGCAGAAAATTAAGTCTGGATGATGTTTCGCCATTTCGTTACACAGAGAGCACAAAGCTGAAGAATTGAACTATAGATGATATATATCTAATAATCTAAACAAAAATCATCCTATATTTCGTCAGTTTACAAACTTTAAAGGTTATGGTAATACTTATTTCGACCATAGAGGTTACATTATATATTCGTTATAAATTTGCGAATTCTGTGATTGCATGTAACTGTCAAAATCGTTTTTCATTTCAAATCTGAAAACTGAAATAAACATTTATAGCAAAAGTATTTGTGGCTCAACAAATTGAAAAAGTCTGAAGAAATTATAAGCATTGGAAAAAAATGTTTCTCTCTACAACTTCTATTCGACCATTCGTACAGAATGAAAGTAAGTTAATGTTTACCTTTGTTTCAAATTATTTTAATTGATTTCTGTAGACGCAGACAATGCAAGTGTTAAAAAACTTGAAGCTAATAAATCTACCGGATTGAATCTTAGGACTCCTTTCAAAGATCGCTCAGTAAATAGTGTTTCTCCAACTTCTAAATATAACAGCAAAATACAATTCCAAAATAAGCAAGAGGGATCTGTTATTAAAAAGATGGTAAAAAATGAAACCGTGAAGCACGAGGTAAAAACGGAAAACATTGATTTATTTTTGGATGATTATGCTTCTGTGAAAGATGTACAAGGTAAGAGTTGAAGATATTTTTTGAATTTGGCCTTCATGATCAAGTTATCATTTCCATTTTGTCAGATCAATACGAAGATGTGTATCCATCGAAAAGATTAGATGTACTGGAATTTTTGAGTGGCTACTACTTTCGAGCTTCTCCAAAATATTCTCCTGATGAAAATGAAATGGATAAGATACTAGAGTTACCAGTACCAGATATTGAATTCAGATGTTCTCCTTTACCATCATTAAATGTAAATGACGTTCCTTTGCCCATATTTAATTTTTGAAAGATTGTAGTAATTATGTCTCTTTTAATATGAATTTTTCATCATATATTTACTAGTTATTAATACATTGTAATAAAAATCTTTATAACTTTGGTACATTTATTTCAAAAATAGTCAACACAAAAATTTTAACAAAACAAAACTGGAATGTTAGCAAACAAAATTTCTTTGGCCTGTTAGGTTCATTATTACTACCATGTTTAAAGCTTCAACAAATAAAAATTACCCAACAGTTCCACTAAAATTAACTAGCTGAATATGAAGTCTTGAATATATTGTTTCAAGAAAAGAACTTTTGAGTAATATAAAACAATAAATACTTTTAACTCTATTAAGCAGAATTAAATATTTGTACTATAATATAAAAGAATATTTGCTTAAATGCGATTAACCCAATTGTTTGAGTATTTAGAGAAAATCCATTTATACAATTCAAGCTGCACAAAATATTCCATTGAATCAAATGATTCATAATAAATTGACAATGCTTAAATGCTTAGAAAAGTACATATAATGTTTTGTCAAGTAGATATAAAATTGGATGTTCAAAACCTGAGACAGGATAATAAGATATGGTATTCTTGATATTAAAATGAATTTAGAAAAATATTTTATAATATAAGAATGTGCTATAAATGGTAAAACTGAGATACTAGAAAAGTTGAAATGAAAATCTTGATTGAATTGTGCAGGGAAAATATTTCATTATAAATGATGAAACTCTTGCCCATTGCATGTAAAATTTGTCAAGGAATATGTTAGTTCTAACTCCATACTTATTGCAACGTCGAATTTTGTGCATGTATGATCAAACTTTATACAAAGGAATAAATAGAGGTTGAGGCTTAATGCTATCAAATATCAGCCATTTGAATCTAAAGCAATGTTTTGAATAAATATCTTTCCAATGAATATTAATTGATACAAGGGGATAAATAATTTTATCCTTCAACCAAATTTCAATAAAATAAAGTTTTAAGCCTATTGTTCTTACAGATACTGAAGAAATGTATTATTTGAAAATAGTATTTCATATCAAACTACCATGCATAGTTATATAAGTGAGATAATTAAGTTAGCAGAAAACGATAAAATAAAATTCTTTGTTTTGAGCTTTAGTGTAGGGATTTGAAACAGACAACAATCTGCGAAACCTTGTCATTAATTGGAATATGTAGAGATGTTTAATTTTTTCCTTTCCTTGCTTCCGAATTTTATCATTGAATACATAACTCTCCTCCTATTGTGCAAAATAAATTTAATAGTTAATGGTAACATTTATTTACCTAGAGAAAATAAAAGCGTAAAAAGACTTGAAAATAAAATGTCATTTACTCATTTCAAAAAGAACGTCTTTGCCCAAAAAAATACGGTAAGAAAAAACTGTAAAATGTAAATTTCTATGTCAAATGGATCTCCTTATTAAAGAAATAATTTTGAAATATTGGATTTTCCTTCTAGTATGATATAGTTATCATAAAGTTTGGAACTCTCTGTATATCTAGAATAGATCATGCATACCAAATACAGAAATTCTCCATATTGAAGTCCGACAGCTGACAGAAAGTTTGACCAACATTTAAGATACAATATTCGAACTATGTGCATGCTATGCTCATCTATTGAAATGAATCTCATTACTTGACACAGTCAGCACGAAAGCACGCCTAGTAATTTTAAATGTAAAGTAATTGATGAAGACAATGTTGTTATGTTCAAACAAAATTTAAGTAATTTGTTCACGTATTGCCACCAGATTTTGATCTGAAAAGACAAAATGCTGCAGGTGGAAGAAATTTTTTTAAGACCAAATTTGAAAGCTATTCAATAGCTACAAAACTAAATGCATCAGATGTCAAGATATCAATTCTTCCAAAAATAATTGGCACTGCCCTAGCCCAAATCATATCAGCATTCATCATTCTTGAAGAACATAATGATGAGTATAATAAAATGTTTGAATTTATAGAGAAATATGTAAAACCTCGCTGTGCTTTGAAAGGTGAAATTTTTTAGGAAAAATCAAAGGGCGGGGGTGGTCTTTTGAACGGATTACCGTCATATGAGCTAAAGCTGTATGTCTATGGGGTGGATACAATGAGGGCAAAGCTTTCAGGAATAAAATTGTGATGAGAATCATAGATCCAGAAACCCAAAAAGCCCTTATACACCTGAAACAATTAGATTGTCATTAATTTGTTGTCTTAACAGTGAGCAAATCAAACTTCCAAAATAATGAGAATGAGATGAATTCTGTAAAGAACCAGAAAACGAAAGCATCGGTAAATGTTACAAATAAATCTAGTAGTCAAGATAGAACCAAGATGAAAGGTTGACCAGGAATTTTTTTAATGTGAAGACTAAAAAATTCATGTTTTCAGAGAATGTGTAACATATGGAAAAAGCTGTAAGTAAAGAATGTGTTATTGATTTTTCGGTATTGGTCACGTTAAAAATTAATGTGATAATGATTTATAACGAAACTGAATACTAAAGCCAATTTTTACAAAGTATATCTTGTAATGTTTAGTAAGAATTTGTTTCATTAGAAAATATGGTTAGATTGTTGTATGTTCCAACAATATGAATATCTTCATACTTGTTGCGTGGGCATCACATATAATGACCTACCATAAAATCAATTATAGTCTAACATAGATATTCCATCTAATTACAATAACCTCCAAAATATAATAAAGTAGACATTATTAAAAGTACCTTTCAAAGGTGAGTTGTGTCGAATATTTTCAAGAATTTTCCTGCTCCTACCATTGAAGAAATAAAAACTAAAATGAGGTGTAGTCCGCATACCTAATAAATATGCATTAAATATACTCAACAGAATTTCAAACGAAAAATAATTTTAGCAAGTTCATGAACTATATCTTTACGTCATATTCATTTCTGGTAAGCATGAAAAGAACTAAATTGGTAGCAGAGGTTCGTGGTTGACAATTTTTACCATGGAGCCCACAAATGGAAAAGGTACAAGGAGTGAGTGCAGTATACGCTTGTAAAGGCAGTACAATATGTAAATGGCGGTCCCTAATATCTCACTTTCAATTATTTTTGATGGAAGTTATTTCCAAGAATGGTATTTTTGCCAATGTATTGATTGGTTAAAATATTATATGACAATTTCACAAACTGTGGATAACGCAAGGAAGCATAGGGCAACAGAAGCATGTATGTTCATTACTAGGCAAGTTAGGAGGGAACAATTGGCTTTTAAAGTAAAACAGACAACTGTTAAAGGATGATAATGGAATTACAAAAATATCCTTAATCAACTCTAAATAAAAAGACAACTGATATCTTTAAAATATAACATAACCCTAGATGTGTTCATCCAATGAATTTCAAAGAATTAATAAATCAATTAGAGTGAAAATGCGAAAGAAACTGATGTGATAAGACATTTCCTTCAAAACCATGTTATAGCATATTTTGATGCACTACTTGATGATTTATTCAAGAAATGAATAATTCAGATGAATGAGCCAACCAAGGAACATAAGGTATGTGAAACAGCCAAAAGGAGAATGCAGCATTCCATTCAAATCAGAACAATCAAAAATTATGGTGATAAGAATTCAGTACAGAGAAATCATGCAATGAACAAGGTGATGTAGTATACCACATGCAAGAAGTTCAGTCATAAATCAGAGACTTGCTGAAGCAAGAGAGAAGATGATATAGAGAAGCCCCAGGTTTCTTGATAATCCTACTTAACTGTTAACAATGCCTATATAAATAAATTTATATTATAATACTCATTGTGCTTCAATAGTCCAATATTAAGAAATTGAAATACTAGAATGTAGAAAAGTGAACTAAGCTGCTTAATGAAACAAAAATTCTATAGGCTTGCAATGGTTCTTTAAGTTTATGAACCAAATTCATTTACTCTATTGTTATGTACTTTTTATCCTCATTTTCGCGTATGCATTTGAATTAGTTTCCCCAACACGCTCATTGAATATGAAAAATTGAGAAGAGTTTTCAACCACTTAACATACTTCAAAATTTCATACTTCTGGGCCTAATTCTTTCATGTATTTAGTTTTAAACACAGTATATACACAAATTTTATTATGGTACATTGTTAGTCAATTTACCAACTTGATCTAGTGTGTATGTGCCGGAAGAAATTAAATCAATGTCAATCAGTTCAACTATGGAAAATATCTACTTGACCAGCTGTTCTGATAATTATAATTCACATCTATCAAACATAGAAAAAAAATTAAATCTATTACATAGATTGCTATAATTGACTAGGAACTGAACATCATCAGAATGTTAGAAGCGTCTAAATCTTATTTACATTTTCAACAACCATCAAACACAACTGAAGGCAAAATTTGGTAGAGAATTCTTTCAGAAATCTAGCAGAATTTTTCTGTACAGCACCGTTCGAAATCAGTTCATCAGAATCATTAGAAAAATCTTTGCAGAAAAGTAAGATCGACAGAGGATAAAAATATTTATCCATATTTTTCAATAAAATGTTTTCCAGAATAGGAACAGGTAAATTATTTATCAACCAAAATTCAATTACTTGCATCAGTATGTTCTGCATTAAAATATGATTTTCGAACTATATATTTTCTGTATATAGAAGTCAACAAGATTAGAAGCCATATCTAAAATATTTTTATATTTTTATCCTTTACTTCAAACTCTATATTGCTAATGAAACTAATTTTATTAGATTCTGAAACAAGTTTAGAAACACTGGATATTGGTGCTGATATTTGATTATTTTTTAAGGACTGCACGAACTGCGACATATTATGACGAATATCTCCGATCTCACCAGCTTCACAAGGGCTTTCACATCCTCCTTGATGCTCTTGGTCGTCCCAAAGTCGTATACTGTCTAAAGAGGAACTGGTGCTCAAAATTTGTGCAGGAGTATTCGAAGAGAGTTGTTCTAGAGAATCGGAACGACCACTATTTTTATCGTTAAGAGTGTTTACATTTCTGATCAACTCAATATAGTTTTCCTGCTTTTTATCCTGATTTAGAGAAGCATATTCCTCACAAAATTCTTGGAATTCGGTAGCATATAGGTTCATGAAACCCTTAAAGGCTTTTAGTTGAAAACTTAAACTATCACAGTAATGCTCACCAAGAATAGCGATTTTGCTAGCTGCCTGGTAATTTTGCAAATTCAAACATATTTGCTGTATGAAATCATAGTCATATAGAGAATAATAAGTTTCTAAAACAAAGTGAAGCGTTTTTTGACCGAAATTATATTTTGGTGAACTACGTATATCACCAAAACAATTTGTTCTAGTTTCTTCATCATCATATAGAGGCATGCATGTGTTTTCGATCTTTATTATAGAATGAGGAATGAAATTTCTTGCAAATATCAGCTGATGATTAGTGGGGTTGAAAGTGATTGTCATAGTAGGTAGACCTGGGACTTCTATAGGAAAGTGGTTTGAATTTCCTTGAATAGTATTTGGAAATCTTAAGATTCTTTTAGTATTTTTAGAAATGATGAACTTCCCATCAGACTTTGTCTCATCATCTACTGATCTCCCCAAAATTGTCTGAAAAGAAAAAATAATTGAAGTAAATTACAATTTAAAAATATCAACATTAGCTAAATGTTATTAGGGGGCCCATAAACAACCAACTAGGTTGTCAACTTTGATTCTTCATGATTTCCACATGATCAGCATTATGCAATCTCTCATTAACTTAATTTGCAAATCGCCTATGCTGGATGCTTTCGCAAGTTGAGCAAGTTCACTTTTCTATGTTTAAACTTCCATACAGATACTTCAACAGGATTGCCAATGTCAGCTCATCGAAAATTGAGTTTTAGATCTTCCCTATCCATTCACAGCAATCTGCACAAACGTGAAACATCTTCAACATAGGAAGTTTGAAACAAGGTTGAAAAGCAAGTTGGTCTACAGGGATCTTTATTTTAGTTGGTTTAAAAAACAACAGAATTGTAACTTTTCACCAATTTATATTTATTAGTAGTATTCATTGGCTTTCTCTTTTCCTGTAACATTCTGTCAAAATTGATACATAGCATAAAGTGCAATATAATCTAATATAGCTACTTTACATTAACAAGTATAAAAAAACATCCCCATATACATTTATCGAACATTCAGTATGTAATGATATTCCAACTCTCTAGGTTCATTTCAATACACACTTGAATTAGTTGAGAAGTGACTCCACTGGAACCAGTTCCAATGGAGTCACAATTTATGCGGTAGAGTGATGTCGGAAAAATCCAGCTTTACAACTTCACCAGTCCAAATTTCTGTCACTAGTGAAGCTATGGTCCCGTGAGGTAGTTGTTTGAATGAGCGGTCTAGTAGTTACCATAAAGACGGTCAAAAAGGTTTGGGCAGTATTAAAACACTTACTCAAACTAAAGGCAAGTAAAACAATGTTCATGGAGACCCGCCTCGTTCGTCCAAACGATTAAACGGTACAGAACTAGCGCTGAAAAAATAGTATGAGATGACCAGATGAAACATCCCTGTTGGTTATCGTAAATAAAATCCGTGATATTCATGAAAGATCGTAGAATAGAGGAGCAAAAGATGCTTTAGGTATTTTAATGGAGAGAAAAATTCCATATAAAAGTTGCGTGCACAACAGATGCCGGGATTGCAGACTCTTAATCACAAACGCAAGTAAAACATTTCTAAATCTGGATATGCGCATGTCCCAAGATATTTGTCGTCAATTTCTGAGTACGATGAAATCTGGTTCCATGATTTTATTTTCAAGTGGAAGAAGTAGTCAAAAATAAAGCTTAGTGAATGTGCGCCAAAAAGACTAAGACGGTTTTATCGACAAGAATGGATTTTTGGGTCATTTAAAATTCCACATATTTTCAATGGAAATATCAGAACATAATTAATTCTAGAATTTTGTAAATTTTCATAATCTTTAATAAAAAATTGACAAACACTATATGGTAGATTGTATTTCATAAGTGTAAAATGAATTTTACCTGTGCCATAGAAACACTCCCCCATGCCAAAAGCCTGCCAATATGATCAACAGCCATGGTATAGTCAAAGCCACATGAAACATGCAGAAATCTATAATTGAAAATATTCAAAGTATCTTGATCTCGCAAATGAGGTGGACTCAGATCATCGTCTTTATTTTTTCCCCATAGCATTTTACCATTGTGTAAGATGACTGTATGCCTGTAGCCAATTGAAATTTGATCTATTGGTCCTCTATTCGATCCAGAATATACATTAACGCTTATCTTCCACGATTCTGGAGGTTTAGTAGATATTCCATTAGCTTTATGATGGTTCTTTGCTTGAACTAAACGCACCTCTTGGGGACTTGCACCCCAAGTATATACTTCTTGATCTTCTAATATGGCTATCTGAAATTTCAATAATTTTATTCATTATTTTATAATTAGTCAGAGAAAACTGAAGTGAATGGTTTTAAAGTATTTTTATTTGGGTGCAAACATATTAAATAAAACTAAACCGTAGTGGATGTTTTACTGAATTACAAATCGTATTATTCTCACACAAAAGAGATGTTCGCCGAAAATGTACAATGAATTTATTTTAATTCATATTACATTAAAACTATCTGAATATCTTGGAAATAAATGATGCGTTTCTGTAACTACCTAGCTATGTTAGCATCAGTAGATGATTATATACTTAATTGAATGCTTGAAAGCATTCTTTATACCCGTTAGTATCATTAGAATATGATAAGATGCAGGGTGCGCGGTGAAAATTAGATTTAAATTTCCTGATGTTCTATACCAATCAAAGATGTCACGATTGCTTCCTGAATATCGTCTATGCATCTACTAGGCAAACAACCTCAAAACATTCGTAATATTGAGACAGCGACGAATCTAACCGAAGAGTAGCGATTATTGAAAGTATTCGCACTGGTCGCTCAGCGACAGATTATCCGGTTCTTTGGATTATATTGCTATGCTGGTATAATGGTAATATAGTGATATTAGTGTGATTCATCTTCGAAGGTTTCAGATGTCCAAGTTGAATTGGAAGGAGCTTTATATTAGGAGTTCAGCAGTAATATGAATCTTCATTTAATATAGTTGATAATGAACAAAAATATCTCAATAAAAAAATTATATACTATGCGACTCATATCAATGCTTGCTTCCCATATAAAAACTTCAATCAAGGAGCAGTATTCAACAATCTGCAAATTGCCCCCAGTGGTCTCTACCAGGTCTTAAATGGTGTGCCATTAGTAAGCATATACGACTTGGTCTCTGGGTATAAGTGTAGTTGCAATTTTGTTTGAATGTCATGAAAAGGTATGCAACTTTGACGAGTCCTAATGAGAACGAAACAAACTTCCCGTGAAATTTGACTTAATTGTACCATTGCTTTGGCGGCTCTCGTTGACGATGATGAGGATGAGCAGATCACAGAACTAACTCCTAAAGTAGGATTTCTTGACAATCTACATTCTGTTGAATATTGCGCCTCGATTGAAGTTGAAACACAAATAGCTTAACAAAACATAAATTCACATCTTTGGATGTTTTCTTCCTAATCCTAGTAATGAACAAAGTCAATACATAAACATACTAGTTTGGTATAGATAAACTTACATTATGAAAATAGGCTGAAGAAACTTTTTCAATTGGTGTCAATAATTGTGGCATAATATGTATGCGCATGGGGTTTGAATATTTATTAGCACCACCGTGCGAACTCTCAAGTTGTCCAAAAGCATTTGAACCAAATCCAAAGAGTTCTCCATCCAAGGTCAAAATGAGACTATGTGCGTGTCCAGCTGTTACTTGTTTAACTTTTTTGCTAAAATTCAATCTTCTAGGATGAGATTCATTGCTGCAGCCACCATGTCCAAGTTGTCCATGTATACCCCATCCCCAAGTATATACCTTTCCATCAGATGTCAGAGCCATGGAATGATATTGTCCACAAACCACTTGAACAATTTTTACTGCTGATAAATCAGACAATAATTGAGGATATGGACATTCTTGAACTGAATGGCCGAGTCCTAGTTGACCATAATTATTGGAGCCACAAGAGTATACCTTGAAAAAGAATTATGTACCACTTTATTTTAGAGCGAAATAACAAATACTCACCCCATAATCCGTCAAAAATAGGGTATGCTTTCGTCCGCAACTTACACTAATCACCCTGACTTTGAGATCAGCAAGTGTTTGAACCAATCTTGCAGGACTACTTTGAGAGAGAAGAGGCCCTAAACCTAAACACCCAGAGCTTGAAACTCCCATTGTATATACAAGGTCATTTCTTACAATTGCTGCATGTTCATAACCGCAATTCAGTGGTTGAATATCGGGAAATTTAGTCAAAGATGGTTCCAGAATTGTTTCATGAGATACTTTTATTCTTTCTAAATAGAGTAGCTTGTAACTGAAATGAAAATATTGATTTATTTATGGCTATTTTTCGATTCAAATAATTTAGTAGAGTTAAATATGTTATAGAACGCATTTATATGCTCAAAAATTGGAAATACTGCAATTTCAAACTTTTGTCTATAGTCAGATAGATAAGGTAAGTTTCAAATACATTGGTATTTATAAGAGGTCCTCTAGTATTAATCATTGACTAGGGTAGATAATTTTTAGATTATAAGCAAGATTTTATGAAGATAATGAATATTTTATTATTATTATTATTATTAGAGTTCAGCAGTGGGCGGAAAAATCCGATGAAACTGCATACAATTTTTTTTTGCAGTGCCAAAAAAATTCTTAAACTAACATTATCACAGTTAAAGAAGACTACAACTAAGTACATCACAGAATGTCTATCACAGAACAGATTGCACATTCTGATCACATATGGAAGATAGAAAAACATGGTCAGAAGTAGTGCACCAGACTAAAGTCTCATAGCTCCATCTCTTTGTCTAGTCTATTCTTGAAGGTGTTTAGCGACGGGGCAGTCACTGCCGGTTAATGAGGAAGTTCTTTTGTGGAAGTTTAGCACATCTTTCTTTCTTCAACACAAGGCCGTATTAGAGCAGCGATGGAATATGTCCACTTCAACATGATAGTGGTTGTGAAGTATCTTAAATGTCTCAATCAAGTCACCTCTGAGTCTTCTGTGCTTGAGAGTTGGCAAGCCAAATACTTTTTAAGTCTCTGGAGATAGGGTAGCTGTCTGGTTTCTGTGAGGATTCTTGGCACACTTTCGATTAACTGCACGTCCTTTATGAAGTATGGGTTCCAAATGCTGTGTCCATATTCCAAAAGTGGTCTTATATAGGTTTTGTGCAGTTTGCATATTGTATCCACTGACCTACTTGTGAAGACTTTCTGTATCAGACAATTATTCCAATGCAGTAACTTGATATGTATTTTGAATTGTGTTACATTATTTGCATATGGTTCTGAAGCCATTACCAGTAGGACCTATTAAAATTGTGGATCCCTTCCCTCGACACAAGAGGGGTTCGACAAAATTCCTGGGTTAGTGAGGTGACAGAATTCCCCGGCGTGTCATTAACCGAAAGGCTGAAATAAAGCATGTTAAAGGAACAAAAATAATTGTGGATAAAGTAGCCTGTAATCCTTATTTGTATTTCAAGTTGAGGTTTTAAGAATATATCAGAATGAAAATAGTTTATTCCATGGTTCAAATGTAATTTTAAGCTTCACTTTTGAGAAGTTATGTCAAAAATATTTGTTATCTCTCACATACCATACTACCATTAAATGTTTTCTCTATTGCAAATTTAAGAAAATTCTTAATTTTATTAAATTATTCAAAGTACTTTGAAAGTTATTCAAGAAAAACCGATTTTCAGGGCGTTCTTTAGGAGCACATATTTCCGTAGGGAGGTCCTATAGCAAAAAAATTAAAGAAACTTAAATCTGAAAATATATATATATATATATATATATATATATATATATATATATATATATATATATATATATAATCTTATCATGTTCTATCTGAATCCGATATATATATATATATATATATATATATATATATATATATATATATATATATATATATATATATATATATATATATATATATATATATATATATATATATAAACATTTAACGTTATCCTAATATATAATTATTCCAGGATATGTTTTGATTATAATCATTGCCTGGCAATGGTATTAATTACCGGGAGGTGGATTTATATTTTCATGAAATCAGTTTGATTGCATATAATTTTTTAGATAACTAGTATTTCAACTTACCTATTCTCATCAGTTTTCGATATCAGATGAACCAAAACGATTATAAATGTTTCTATCATATCCTTCACAACTGTAGAGTCTTCATCATGATAATCACAATCACTAGAATCAAGTGTAGATTCCAAGCTCAAAGAAGACTTATGGGTTTGAAATTTTCTGGCAACTAGAGGAATTGCACAAGGTTGACTAGGATCAAGTTGGAGTATAAATCTTTTTAAAATATCTATTGGAAATACTTCAACATTCGCACGAATGTATTGAAAAATAATTTCAGCACTCTTAGGAGATAGAAGGAGACTTTGAGTAAGGCTTGGTTCAGAAAGAGAATATATAAAATCTAAGTCGGTAGGCCTTGGTGCTCTAGCACTATGAAGGATTTGACCAAAAGCTGACACTACCTCTGGTTGAAGTCCTCTGGTTCTCGCCAATAAGTTGACAATTTTCCAATGAGCTGCTTGACAAGCAACATTTACAGCTAATATTTGGTCATAAAATCCTTCATATCTCAAAAAATTCCTGAAAAAAAGAAAATTACTAATAAATTTGTTTTTGTAAAATCATCAAGCTAATACAAGTTATTGTTGGTTTAGAAAAATGAAATACTAAGGTTCTTTCTATAACAAAGACTTCCAGGCACACCGCTTCAACAAATCTTCATAATTTTGTTGAAAGAACTATTTCTTTTCATATATGCATTAGAAGTTTTCCGCAGTAACGAACTGCATAAAATGTATCCATGAAAGCAAATTTAACTGAAATTTTTCAAGCAACCGAATGAAATGAAGTAATATGCCATGGGAGTGAGTCTTAATCCTTAAAATATCAAAATATTAAATTTCGAAAAAATACGTAACATGAATCAGAAGGAATTTTCACTGACTAGTTTAAATGTCATTGGCAGACATTCAATTGACTTTCTTGAGATGCACAAATAATCCTACTTTTCAGAACTTTTATTTAAATATGAATGCCTAGAGGGTAAACGGTTCATTACTTCATAGAATTAATAAAACATTCATGTATTTAAAATGCGCGCCTAAAATGTTACGATATTCAGAAAAAAACAAATGAAAAACATGTCAATGACGAATGTTCGTATTCAAGTATGTAAAATGTGGCCATTAGTTCATGAAATTTATCCCAAAACATAATGAACTAGCAATCGTTCAAGTGTATAATTAACAACCGGAGGAATTAACCATCAAAAGGGTTCTTGGCATTACCAATCTTTACTCACATAAAATCTTTGGTGTTTGAAATCCTTGTACTTCCTCCATACCTCAGTATAAGCTCAGTGTAAGCCATCACAGCCAAATTGCCTATGTGTATCTTGGTAGCCACAGACATATCCACTTTGCTAGCACTCAAACACAAGTGCACAAATTTAAGTAATGTCTTACAATCAGCCGATATGGCCAATTTCAACACCCTTTTCAGCAAGTGTACCTTTGCTTGTTTGTACAATATAATACCTGAATGAAAAGACCCTCGTGATATCAACAGATCTCCACAGCCTTCAAGTAATTGTTGAACATTAAGTCCAAAGATATCAGCTAATCTTTCTGCTTTGTCATAATCGCTCTCTCTAACTATGTGTTGTACAAATTTCTCTATAGGTGAAATACTGAAAGAATAAACGAAAAGATAATAACAATGGTCGGTAATACTAAGAAGAGCAAAACTTTCGTTATACCTTACCTGACATTTATTTTATATACTGCTTTACTGGTAACTAAAACACAGGTATCTATTCTTATTTTCCTTATATTTAAATCGTCAACAGTTTTTGGCATTTCGAACAGCTTATCCCGTTTGTCATCTCTGCATTTTCTCAATCTAACAGCACTCAAATCTGCCAATTTGTATATTTTCAGAATGTGCTCATTGTCAATGGAGAATCGGGCAACTAGAGCATCAATATTGAATTCCTAGAAATATTGAAAGCTAATCGACAGCAAGTTATGCTTTCTTATAGTTTTTACTTACTCAACACGAAAGTATAAAGAATCATACTTTCGTGTTATTTAAGTAGAAACTTTTATATCTTTCATATGTATATTCTATCAATAAGAAAACTGATAGAATTTCACGATTACGTTCTGGTTGATAAATAGAAATTACAGAATGTTTGGAAAAATATTCTTGATGGATCTCATATGAGAGACAAGATATTTCCGTTGTATAGCAAGCTGTTATATTAAAATTATGGAAAAGTCACAAACGAATAATATATACTGAAATATATAGGCTCTCACTGCATCAATAAACTGATATATTTATATATTCAACCATTTCACCTTTTTCACCTTGTGCAATATTGGTTCCCTATGTCATATACCAAAGGTCATCAACAAACAAGAATTTTGTAGTTTTTGAATTCTTTCAAAGTCAGAAAAACGAAGCAAAAACCATACACACACACTATCACAAAAGTTCATTGGTGGAAGTTCTTGACCTTGCATTTTATTATCGATAATTAAGCCCAAATATCTGGCACAGTTCTTTAAAGTTATTAGGTTAGAACTAAGTTCAACATGAAGATTTTCTAATACAGTGTTTCTTATTATCACCACAAAATGCAATTGATTTAGTTGGATTAATTTCAACAAATGTTTAGTAGCGAACTGCAATATGAAGTTAAATCTGAGTTAATCTGAGTCTTGGCTTCCATTTGAGAAGGTTTGAAGAAGCAATATATTTGAGTGTCATCAGCGCAAATATGTTTGCAATATTTTATACCTCATTAAACTGCAAGTTATAAATTGCATAGAGTAATAGACCCAGTGTACTCCTTGGGGTACACCTGCGTCCTCATCAAGGAGTTCCGATAGTAAACCATCTAAAATAACTTTTTGAAACCTATCTGACAAAAACAAGCGAATAAACTTAAAAGAGCTTTCAACGAATCGAAGGTAATGTAAGATACTTGAAAGTATTATGTGGTTTACCATGTCAAATGACTTCGTGAAATCTAAAAGTTCAAAGACAATTATTGACCTACTGCTGCCTAAATCTCTCAATATTCATAACAGCCAACGCACTAGCACAACAATAGCCCCTTCTAAAAGCAGATTAGTTTTAACATAATAATTCATCAATACTCGAGAAATCAGAAATTTGAACTTCCATCTTTTCAAGTACTTTTGAGAGAACTGGCATTATCACCGGTCAACAAAAAAATTTTTTTTTTAGGGTTTCTGTTCTTATGCTTAAATTCTAATTCTAGACTTGAATATTCATTTTTACATCTTAAAGTTTGCTTTGGTCTGATTAACATCGAAATGTATATTTTAATTGGGGACAATTTATTGAAGTTAGAAGTAAAAAATTCACTTTATCAACAAATTTGAAACTTTGTGAAGCCCATGAAGCCTATTTTAACCTGAAAATCAGTGATCAAAATGAAAATTGGGTACCTCACTTCGTCTGCGTTAATTGCAAAAATACTTTAGAAGGTAAAAAATTTAAGATTTTTGAAATTGTCGAATTAAATTGCACCGGTTTGAATTTTATTATTACTTGCTTGGTATCGAGAAGAAAATCGACACATGAAGTTTGCTATGCCAAGGATTTGGAAGGAACCTAGTGATCACGTCCATGACTGTTATTTTTGTATGTCTAATCCAAGTAAGCGTCGATCTAGTGAAAATGCAGAAAAGATTTTTTATTGTTTCCTACACCTCATGATGAAAATTTACCTGCACCGGCACGGCACGTTAGAAAGCTTTGAAGTTCAAGCGTCACAAAGTTCAACAAAATCTAGGGTACAACTAACCAACACAGATGGTAGTTATTTCATGACAAAATCGCAAAGTTTTGGGCCACATTTTATTAGCTCGGTGAATTTATTAATTAGGTGCGAGACCTGAACTTATCCAAGAGTACACGACTAAAGCTATGGAACTTGCTTGAAGATGATGTAAAAATAACTGATCAAAGAGAGTGCCATAAAACTTTTTCATGTTTTTTTTAGGATAAAAGCCGGTATTTGTTACTGCAACAATGTGACTAATTTGTCTAATTAAATCGGAATACCTTTCGTAGCATCTGAATGGCGGCTTTTTATCGGTAGCTCTTCAAAAAGCTTAAAAGCAGTTCTGCTCCACAACGAAGACCTATTGCCTAGTCTTTCTCTAGCACACTCTGTATTGTTGAAAGACAACTACGATAGTGTGAAAACCATACTAGAAAAATTAAAATACATAGAATACCAATGGCCAGTGATCGGTGATTTTAAAATGGTTGGTTTCTTAATGGGAATGCAAAGTGGATATACTAAATACCCTTGTCACCTTTGTTTATGGGACAGCAGAGCTGACTCGGTACATTATCAACAGCGTAAATGGTCTAATTGCGTCGTATTTCAGATTGAAAAACATAACGTAAAGACGGAACCAATCGTAAAGCCCCAAAATATATTGATGCCACCGCTACATATAAAATAAGGGTTAATGAAGCAGTCCGTGAAAGCTCTGGATCCAAACTGTAAAGCTTTCGAATATTTAAGGGGATTTTTCCCCAAATTATCTGAAGCTAAAGTTAAAGGAAGTATTTTCGTTGGACCGCAAATAAAACAAATAATGAAGAGTAGTGACTTTACGAAGCTTCTCAATGCTCGCGAAAAACAAGCCTGGGAAAGTTTTAAAGCAGTAGTTGATGGTTTTCTTGGAAATTATAGAGCTATTCACTATGCAGAATTGATTGAAAAAATGATTCAAAGCTTTAATTATGGGCTGCAGAATGTCGCATAAACTTCATATGCTACATTCTCATCTGGATAAATTTAAAGACAACATAGGAGCCTAATCCGAGGAACAAGGAGAACGTTTTCACCAAGATCTGATGGACTTTGAACGGCAATATTAAGGACAGTACAACGAGAATATGTTGGGAGATTACATTTGGGGTTTAATACGAGAAAGCTCATACGAGCATAAAATAAATACAAAAATATTCACTTTCAAATATCAATTTTTGTTATTTTACTTCTATATGCTATTGTCTATCACAAATCTTGAATAAAACGACTCTTGTATCTAAAAATGTTCTCTAATTATAATTTACAGTGAAATTGTAGAAGAAATATAAATATCAGTAACTTTCACCGAAAAATTGCTCTAGTTACTACAAAAGAAAACTTTAATCGGAAAAAAAATTTTTCTCTTATTTTTATCGTAGGAGAAACTGAAATTTAACATATAGAGGTCAGAACCAAAAATCGTGTTGACTGGTGTTATAGAAATGTAGCGCAATTATCTAAACTCTATTGGGTGATAACATTTAGAAGTGGAACAAAAAAATACCATTAAATTATTTCTAGTAAATCTTATTCATGTTTTCCTCTTTGACTAAACGAGAAAAAGTAACTTTTTTACTATAGTAAATGCGGAATAATCAGACAGTTGATGTGAACAATAATCGTGAGAGCATTAAGTTTCTCATTGGCCAGATGTCATAAATTCAGATGGTTCAGCTGTTTAGCAGCGAGTTAAGTCAGTTCAGAGAAGTATTCTCGCTATAATGCATTAACAGATACTGCGAATACAAACGAGGCACCTACATGTTAGGATGTAGGTCCTCCAAGGAAATGAACCTAAAAGCATCATTTTAATTTGTGGGATCTCCATTCCTTAATGTAACTGTGGGTAATCCTGTCTTCTAGGATGACGACTTCGGAGCACTAAAAACGAGTCGATCAGCTGTTTGCAGCATTGCATTTGAATTTTACACAGTGTTGTCAGATTACGAACAAAATAATATTTGGACGCACTGGTTCATCAGTATGCGAATACAATAATTGAACGCTCTTGTCTCCAGTAGACCTTTTTTGTTTTCTAGTTTCTAGTCAATAAATAATAAACTACTTCTCCTATGTCATATTGTTAATACCATAAAAAACAATCGATCGAATATTGAATCTAGAACATTTTTGGGAAAGTATGGACAGCTATTATACAGGGTGTTACATAATAGAATGTTACAACTTGAGGGGGTAAATCTACGTCCAATTTTAAGAAAAAAGTTCATATAAACACAGGTCCGCAAAAGCTTCGTTACGGAGCTATAAGGTGTTGAAATTTCCGGAAGAAAATTGTTTTTTTCTTCAAAACTCCTGCAGTTTTGAGAGATTCAGCCCAAATTTGGAATGTAAGCCATTTTTACAGCCTCCATCATTACACATCCTAGATTTTAACTGAAATTCACAAGGTGTTCTTTTCCGAGATCATGTCTCCTCTCGCACTTTCAAACTTTTTTGCAGTACGCCACTGATCAACGTATAATCAATTTTCGTCATCTTCGTTCAATTTAGAAACTTTTTTGACATTTGTGATTTTTTTCTTATCATCTCCAACCATTTTTGAGTGAAAAAATTATTGAACTTGAATTATTTGAATTGTATGTTATTCGCTAAATAAAAAAAAAATAAGAGGAATACTTGATAGGTATGCCCAAAATTTGCTTTTATTTTGATAGCTCGTCTTCTGAGACTCAACTAATTCAATGTCGAACAAAAAATAACAATTAAACACTAAATAAATTGCTGGAACTGTCCTCCACCTGCTAGAATACAGGCCTCTATCCTTCTTTGCATATTATCACCCACTCTTTGAAATATTCCTGGGGTATTTCTTATCGTGTCACAACAGGTTGTTATTTGAATTCTCAATTCTTCTACAGTGTTCACTGGAGTGGTATAAACTAAACTTTTGAGATATTCCCATAAGAAAAAGTCTGAACTATTTAAGTCTGGGGACCTAGGATGCCACGGTCCTGGCCCACCCCGACCTATCCACCGGTTGTTGAATGTATTATTCAAGAATTCCCTAGCTTCTCCACTAAAATGTGCTGGTTCCCCGTCATGCCTGAACCACATTATGTTTCTCACCAAAAGTGGCACATGCTCGAGCAATAAAGGTAACTCCTCCTAAATAAATTAAATAAATTAAATAAGCGGAACTGTTTAGTGAGAATTGTTCTTGATGATGAGATTCTTCAATCAAATGGGGGTTTTCCTCAGCCCAATAATGATTATTGTGAAAATTTGTGATAGCAGTTCTCGAAAAGGTTGCTTCGTCTCTGAACATTATTTCACCATCAAAATGAGCATTTTCTCTAATTCTATCTAAGAACCATCGGCAGAAATTCAGTCGTGAAGGAAAATCTCGAGAAAGTAGAGTTTGGACGCGTTGAATATGAAATGGGTACAATGAAAAGTCGTGCAGAATCCTCCAAACTAGAACATGTGGAATATTCAACTAATTTCCAATTTTTCTTGTACTCACATGAGGATTGAAATCAATACACTTCAAAACTGCTTTCACAATATCTTGAGTTCTCATAGTTTGAGTTGCACCTTTTAAATGATTATTTGCAGTGAAAGTACCAGTTTCCCTCGAATTTCTGTGGATATTTGAAAAGATCGCCTGTCTGGTGTTACTCGATTTGGAAGCGCACCTGATATAATCGCCTAGCTTCTGTTGTGTTTCCGTCAGCCAGACTGTACATGTAATGGATATCAGTCAATTCGGCGTTAGTAAAATTAGCCCTTTTTTCTCACAACAATAACTTCAAAAGTCTTAAAACTAATCGTTAATTTAATAAACAATTCGAGCAGACACTGGTTCAACTGAAGCAACTGTCAAATTAAATAAATAAATGAAAAAAACCAAAGCCTACTAGTCATTTTTTTAATTAGAAGTGCTTTCAATTCAGTGAATGCATACAATCGTTTAATAATTTTATGTTCAAGAACGGTCGGAGATACGAAAAAATTACAAGTGTCAAAAAAGTTTCTGAAGATGACGAAAATTGATTGTACACTGATCAGTGGCGTACTGCAAAAAAGTTTGAAAGGCAAAAGAAGACATGGCTCCAGAAAAGGAAACACCTTGTAGATTCTACTTAAAACTTAGGAGGTGTAATGATGGAGGCTGTAAAAATATCTTGCATTTCAAATTTGGACTGTATATCTATAAAACTGCAGTAGTTTTAAAGAAAAAACCAATTTTTTCCGGAAATTTCAACCCCCTGTAGCTTCGTAACGAAGCTTTTTGCGGACCTATGTTTATATGAACTTTTTTCTTAAAATTGCACGTAGATTTACCCCCTCAAGTTGTGACATACTATTATGTAACACCCTGTAAATAAAAACTGAACATTTCTTGTTCTGTTAAATTGTTGTCGTATATAGATTGGAAATGGATTTATTTCTCAATTATAATTTGTTAAAAATAGGGATAACGAAATGACATTTGAATCCAATCACAATACAAGCATAATTCCAATCAGAGAAGAATATGTCACAAATCTGACAACACTGTATAAAATTCAAATGCATACCGTAAACAGCTGATTGACTCCATTTGGTTGCGCAGAACTCGTCCTCATACAAGACAGTATTACCTAACTGTTTATTAAACTAAGAATGTTCTATACCTGTGGTATTGTCTGTCTATTTTGAATAAAACAACAACTTTCCAATGTTGTTTTAAACGCCTTCTATTGCCATTTAAAAAAAATGGATGTCATATTTTTGGAGGTGTTATTAAAAGAGCAAAAAATTTAATAGGTGGAAAAATGAAGAAGAAAATTAATCTGTTTGAGTGATTTCCCTAAAACTGAGTATGTTATGAAGATGAAAGTCATTATTATACAAACTATTTTTGTTAACTGTTGATTACGAACAAGTTTTACTTACAGAATCACAATCTCGAAGGCATTCTGAGAGATTACTGCTGACAATAGAGATAGTCTTTTTATGAGAACTTAATGTGAATATTAGTTTATCAGTTAATAGAAAATCCTCTGTTCCAGTTGGAAGTTTGTGAGTATACAAAGGTGCAGCCTCTACATCTGCAGCATGAACCTATAATTGGAGAATAAGTAGAACATGCCAAATGTAGAAAAGAACATTGAACTTACAGTGACCAAGCAAGTGGGTTTGTAAAATGTTGAAAACAAGTAACGATCTCTTGCATATTGGGGTGAAAAGTGTGTCTGAGGCAGATGTGGTATTAATTCCGGTCCACTATGTGAACTATCAGATTGTAGAGATGATTCACTGGTTGTGTCACTGCTATTATCTTTTTTAGAATTTCTGCCTTCAACTAGTCTCTGCCGTAAAGAGACTAGTTTATCTACACCCAATTGTCTCAAACTAGATAGCCTAGATTGGGTTGAGTCATCAGTATGGTTTGCCAATTCTGGTGGCCATACATAGCCCATAGAATGTTGTTCAAGTATATGTTTCCATTGTTTTCCACTAACACCATTTATCTAAAAAAACAAAATTTTAATATTCATAAGTCTAGTTTGAATTACAAAAAAATATCAATACCTATCTTTCATTCATCATTACAGAAAAATATACTAAGTCTAAGGAAGATTCATGTTCAAAAGTACTCATGATACAGATAATAATGCATGTTAAATAATGATATTCAGAGAATATCTGACAATACACTAAGAAATATTTCAAATTACTTACCAAGAGGAAAATGGCATCCAAACTATTATCCTGACATAAATTTAGTTCAGTGATTGCTTCATTAACAGAACAAGTTCCTAAACACCTACCATCAGTCAAACTTATAAGTGCAATTGTACCATCCTCATATCCAATCAAACCATTTTGATTTGAATCAAGTGTCTGCCACCACACAACTGCTGTTGGTTTCCTATCTGGGGTTTGTTGTGGTTTAGGAAAATGCGTTAGGTCAGTAGTTGACCATTTACAGTCTACTTTTTGTTTTTTATCAACTAAACTCAAAAATGGAACAATATGTAATGAACCATCTGCACCTGAAAGTGTATTTTTTATGATTAACATTTATTATCTAAAATATTACAAACTTACAAATAACTAGTAGCCAAGTAGCAGTGGGGTCAAAACATATAGCTTGAATAAATCGGCTTTTGCTCGCATACCATGGGATTCTCTTTAAGACAACAGGTAATTCCCCAAAGGAATAATGCAAGATTATATCGCTGTTACTAAAAGAATTCTGTAATGTTTTTCTTTTATCACACATATGATTTAAACTTACTGTGTTACAAGAGCTAATAATTGTTTTACTCCACTTTCTATTCTTGCACATAGCTTAATGTTTATATTTTGCAGTAAGCATTTCAATTCAAATATATCTAGATTAGAGGCCATTCTTATCAAAAATTTTTCGATGAAATGATGTTTATTCTGTATTATAATTCATAATGTTTATTGCTTCTGGATTATTCCATAATTACCATCACTGAACTTCTTGAAAAACTAGTCTAAAACAATCATTTTGCTAATTATAGTTGACATTATTGTTCGGTTTCCAGCTGAACTCAACCATTGCTAACCTTAATATTTATTGAATTTTTGTACCATAGAAGAAATAATTAACAGAAACAAATTTTTGTTAGATAATAGCCCTTAGTATTCTGTTATTACTAACCGAATATTATATTTTGTTACCACAATTTGATTAATTTAGTCAAGCCATTCTCGTTATGATTAGATCTTACTCGTAAAATCAAAACATTGCATTGAATTAGTTAATCTATCATAGTCGAATGAAAATATTCGTTTCAGTTTGACAATTTATGAGCTAGCTTTTTCATTATAAATGTGTAAATATTCATTTATTTTCATAAATTACTCATCTTCCTTAAAGAAAACTTTTCATAAACGAGCAAGGTTTTCCCAAAAAGCTGGAAAATATTGGAAGTCATGATTTCCTCTCTAAATGAAAAAATACATGCCTTCTTATTATAAAGGAAAATACATGATCAATTTTTTTTATCTCTTCATCCTAGGTAAAAAAAATTATAAGCGTCTTTGTTGTACCATTTGGAAGAGATTTCGACATAGGAATGAAAGGATAAAAATTCCATTACTCCATTCTACTATCTGTTTCGCTAAGTCTTTCTTTTTGTCATGGTTTCATGAAGATGCACATTACCGGTAACACAATTCTACATTGTATATTTCTTTCTACAGAGCCGATACCGCGCTTTTATAATGGAACGAGAGAATCAAAAACTTTTCAATTTCCTGGGAAGCTACCGGGGAAACATCGTGGAGCAGTGAATAGAAAACAGATTATGTGGCGCCATCATTTGTGTCAGAAGTTGATGGTTGAATTAGAGTCTAATGCTGCTGCCATAAGTAAAAGAGGTGGTTTTCGCACCAACAACAGGCGGGAGAAATTAAATTGGAAGGAAGATTCCTTGAATTCACATTCTTCACAATGATCTTCATGAAAAGTTCGATATGGGTGTCATTCATGAGCTCCTTTGTGATTAGTTCTTCGTTCTTGGGCTCTCTTTTCAGAGGATCAGACACAAATTTTGATAGCCTTTCAGCTTATCTTCTCGGAACGATGAATTATTCACACCTGAATCTTAGCTGGCAGAATGAGGTCTACTTCTGTCAGATTGGGAGGAGAGGTTGGTGTAGATTGTGGAAGCAACAGTTTTTTCAATGGCCAGAGTGTTAGTAGTTATTCTTTCCCGCTTGACATTATTGAGAAATGCTACCATTTGACGGTTTTGTCAGCGGCTACACTGAAAACGAACTTCTTATTTTTGAAATAGTTGTTTTTTTTAATGCTCTTCTACTGGTTTTTGCATTCGTCCTCGTTAGTTCTAGGAAGCTCAAACATTAAAATTTTTCACTATTGACAGATTAATCCTAACTGAACAGATGCGAAGAGCTGGCTTTTATAATTCTCTTCTCATAGGATACTCCAGAAGTGCTCGTCTTTCCAATTTATAGTGTGATGGTGGGCATTTCACATATATTTTTCATGAATTTTATTTGTTTCTTATTTATTATTCCTTTAACGTGCTCTATTTCCGCCTTTCGGCCAATGACACGCCGGGGAATTCTGTCACCTCACTAGCCAGGGAATTTTGCCGAACCCCTCTCGTGTCGAGGGAAGGGATCTTTAATGTCCAACACATCCCTGTTAGACAGGGCCGACGGCTTTACATCTCCTCCGAAAGATGGATACTCAAGCGATTCCCAGAATCCGAAAAATCGCACCGACTTTGTGGGGATTGAACCCAGGTTACGCATAATGGAGACTATTATACACACATGGCAAAAATGTTAAGATATTATTATATACAAATTCCTTCTAATTTCCAGAAATTATATGGAATAAATTCCAGTTTTTTATGAATTTTCACATTATTCTACCACATATTAATCGATTTCATTCCATGTTTTTATCTAATGTGCTTTTTTTATCCTAATAAAACTATCATCATTTACGTGTTTATTAAATGAATAGAGAAGTTGGGGCGCATTAGAGTGGGACAACGCAGACAGAAGTTGCATAAATGATGAGCACAAGTCAAACCCTTATTTCCAGATTCATGGCCTGGTATAGAGAAACAGCGAAGGAAAGAAACATGGTGTTAGACATCGTGTTACAACTATTGCACAGGATCACTTTTTCAACCAGAATCTCACTATTTCTCAATGTAATCAGTTGAATTAACTGGTATTCTGGATATTTCAAAAAGATCTGCTGGCAGCAGGTTGCATGAAGTCAGTCTTCGCAATAGAAGTCTTTGGGGGTGTCAGCCCTCAGCAAGATGAATACACTGAATATTGAATATCTGAATGGGTTTAAAAGCCTGTGGAATGGAAACCTAAAGGGTGCTCCAATGTTATATTTTCAAACGAATCTCCGTTTCGACGGAAGTCAAACCTGGTGATGTTCAAAAGCTCAGGGAAGCCCAGAAAGCAAAGTTACAAAGGAGGTATTGTGATGATCTGGGGTGGGAACTCTATCAATCACAGAAGGAATTTCATTTTAGTTGACAGCTCAGTAAATGCAAACTTCTATGGTAATCTAATTTTTCAACCTTCAACTAGCCGGATCGGTGGCGTAGAGGATATGATGCTCGTCGGAGGAGATGTAAAGCTGTCGGTCCTGTCTAACAGAGATATGTTGGACATTAAAGATCCCTTACCTCAACACGAGAGGGGTTCGGCAAAATTCCCGGGTTAGTGACTTGACAGAATTCCTCAGCATGTCATTGGCCGAAAGGCGGAAATAGAGCACGTTAAAGGAATAATAAACACAAACAACCCTCAACTAAACCCCCATTTCACAATACAGATGCAAGGACGAATTTTTTTAAACAGAATGGAATCAATATACTTTGGCCTGCTCAATCGTCTGATCTGAATCGGATCCAGCATGCATGGGGTGCATTTCAAGGTCAACATTTCCAAAATCGACAAGAATTATTTGATGATCCTCAATTGACTTAGTACACTATCCCCCAAGAATCTATCAATGTCTTGGTTTTTATCACGCCAAGGAGGTGTAGTGTTTTAATCAATTCAGGAAGAGGTCATATTCTTTACTAAGATCAATTTTGAATTATTTAATCTGATTTTTGATCGATATTACTTCACAAAACATTGATGAAATTAGGATCTCCAATCAATTATTTTGGCATACGGTCTTGTTTTTGTTGCTGATTTATACATAATATATTTTGGTCTATCGTTTAGCATAACTAATCTAACTTAAATCTTTCCATGTGTTTGTATTTTGATTAAATCTTCAATCGAATTACTAACCAAGTGCGATCCTTATTCTGGATATTGTTATTTCTACTTTATAATTTTTGTAACCAATGATCATAAATTGCAGAGCACTTTCGAAGAGAGGAATCCATTTCCTGCAAAAAAGAACCCAACTTTCAGGAAAAGCAGCTATTTGCTGCCGAAATCATTAACTTAACTTTAATTTGACGCCGAAACCGAAAATAAAATTAGGTAGGACACTACATATAACTTTTTAACACCAAATTCACTACTTTAGAAATTATCGAATCACTTGCATTTGCCAAATTGAGTGAATTATTTTTTTACATGTTTTTCTTGCACAACATGTTTTGAGAATAAATGAAATAGAGGTAGGAGAATTCTACAGAATTACCTGATCAAAATCCTTGTTCAAATAATTGAGATAAGACCAAGATTAGTATTGAGTATTTCAGCCTTAGGTCCTTATAGAGAAAAAATCATAAAAACGTCTGCTGACTAGGTGGAGTAACTTATATAACTTATTGTCAATCATCTTGATTCAATTGAATCTAAATCATTTATTAAAACAAAAACTGTAGAGAATAGAAAATTGAATTGTATCAAATATAAGTAAATAACTTCGAAATGGGACGCAGATCGTTATCAGTTGTTATATTGAACATATAAATAATCAATGACACCATGAATATGTGTGCATGAAGGTTTAAAGAGATTCAAAACACAATTAAGACAAAAATACAAAATACTTTAATAATATTTCTTTCTAAGTAATAACTCATTTCAGAATATATTGAATTTTTCTTTTTCTTCTTATTTTGACAGTTTGAGTTTCAGATTCATCGATATCTTTATCAGCATCCATTTTGTTTTTCTTAGATTTCTTCTCCTTGTTCTTTTTAGATTTGTTTTTTTCCTTTTTGCTCAATTCTTCACTAGCCGGCGTGCTTTCATTCCGTTGCAGTGAGAACATACTCATCTGGTCACTTATGCTTGTATCTTCATCAATTTCTCGTCGTCGGTTCATTTCGAGGCAATCTACGATCTCGTTTCTTCTCTCCACATTTTCTAATAGCCTATAAATGAAAGAAAAAATGAAATATTGAATATTTTTCGGACCTACATTAGCTTGTCGTGTCTTAAAACTTGAAATTTATCGATTAAAGAAATAACTGTCGACGTAGCCATGTAAATTAGATATCTAGCATTAATATAAATAAAACGAAACACTTCCATGATTTCCACAATGTTTATTTCTGATACACACGACTGGTTTTGACAGATTCCATAAAATAAATCCATCATTAATATCCAGTATTCTTTCTTTCGATATGCAATTAAGATTATTTGATATGAATGATACTTTATATCCCATCCAGACTTCATTTCTACATTCTAGAATATTTTTAAATAGTGTGGTAAGAGCAGTTCAAACTCAAACTGTACTGCAGTTGACAGGTTTGAAGTACAAGCATGTGTAAATGCAGTTCCCCACATTGCAGAAATCAATGATTTAGATTCTTCTCAGATATAGACCTATTAATTTTTCTGTTTCAACATAAAGAAATTCTGGTGATTTTATGTGTGCCAACAGGAAATAAGAGAAGGTATCATACTGTACAATACAAATTGAACGGACGTTATAACAAAACTCTGTCAGTTACCATGGTAATTAATTCAGTCAATGAATCAATCATTAAATAAAGATATTGAATTGAAATTGTAATACGACTTAATATTTGAACACAGTTTAAATTGTGTTTGAAGAAACGAAAATATTGAAATACTTTACCTCGCAGTTAGTTCTTCCTCCTTGGATTTTTCACTGTCCGTTTTATTTGCTTCTGGTTGTAGCATAAGGCACCTTATTTGATATTCCAACTCTGCATATTCCATTTCTAATCTATGTTGCCTTCTCCTACAATTACAAAATATGTTGATTTAGAATATGTATTATTACGAATAATTGGACAGTTGAGATTGAAATACCTATGTAGGTTGTTACGATAAGTTTAGTGAATTTTAATCAAGTAATCTAGTTTTGTTCACATGTCTTTCAAAGTATAGCAGACTTTGGACAGAAACGAATTCTGTGAGGTGATAAAATACTTCTAACCAAAGAAGTAAACAAAATTTAAAAGTAACCGCCTTTTTTCTTTAGTTAACTTTCCACCGAAATTCATTAATCAAACACCCTCATTCACAGAATTTCATTAGTTATAATAGAAAAAACTCAAAATACTTACAAATACATCAATTCCGTCTGTTTCCTGAACAGTTCATTCTTCTCGTTTACTATTTCAAACAGTTGGATCACCATATCTTCAACTTCAGGAGCAAGAGTCTCATCTGCAAAAATTAAAATAGAGATTATTTTAATTCTTTTAGTTTCCCAATTATAGAAAGATGATATTATATTGACATAGAATATAGTACCAGCATTTCTGCTAGTCAGATGTACCCTTGGAGAATTGATAAATTTCACAGATGTTAATATAATAAGATGATGAAAATGAGCTATAGTTATTGTCGATTTAATATATTTTTTCAAATGCTCACTATTGAAATTTTTGGTCTATTAGTATTTCAACTAATCAGAGATAGTTACTGGAAATATTTCAAATTAACGTTGCTTCAATATCATTTCACTTTTGAATTGATTTAGTTAGTATAGTACATTTAAATATTTTTGGCTAGTACAGAAGTTAACTTAATTGGCTTGATGGGCTATCTTCGTTGAACTATGTTCTGCTTTTCAAGCGGTAATTTCTTAGACGGTTTAAATTCATACAGTTGCATGTTGAAAGAAAATATCTCGTGAAGTTGTAGAGTTTACAAAGCGACAAAAGTATCAAATTAGAAAGCTAGTGCTTTCAAACTCAGATTGCAAGAGAGGATTTTATATTTTGATTTAGTTTTCATTATATAATGCATCACGTTAATATAATTTTTTAACAACTACAAATTGAGAAAAGTCATCAATTACCGCTACAGATTTGAACTTAGATTTTCGAAACAATATTTGTGCAGATGCCATAAGCCAGAATAAGTGATTTATTCGAAAATCAATATAATTCTCGTAGAATTATACAGGATGTTGTCTAAGTACGCATACAATCTTGAGGTAGTGATTCCTCAGATAAAACGTGGAAGATTTATCAAATGGAGCTTTCCTTTCTGAGATAGGTTGCTCAAAATAGAGACATTAAATGTGGTTTGCAAACGCAACTGATCATGCAATAACTATTTTCACAACTCCAGTTTCAATAGAAAATTTTTTTATCTCTTGTCTTTCTCGAAAAACTCAAGAATCAGAAAAATTCAAGTAGGCTACTTTCATTTATTTTTAATGACATTGTTACTTCAGTCTGGTGTCATATATGATGGGTTTCATTCATTAAATTGAATTTGAAGTTCTCTTCCTTATAAGATGTATCTATATTTCAATCATGAACTGATTGATATCATTGTGTGAACATTGTGTAAGGATTATCTTATGGAAATACAGTACTACCAGACGTTTGTATGCAGAAAGATTTTCTCACTGAAATTTACCAATTAAAAAAATATTGTTGTTGTTAAAAATTATACGACGGCAGATGACAAGCTGAAAGTGAAGAGCAGTTTATTCGAAGAATTCATCAAAAGTTTCAGGATATACGTATTGGAGCCGTATAGAACTTGATTGTGGGAAATGTTTGCAGAAAAGTCCGCATTGTTCGAGAGCACGGTCACTTATTCTATTATATTAGCAGTTGTTAATTATAAAATTGTCTAAAATGTAATAGAACTAAAAAAAATATATTCGTTCATAATAATCTCCTAAAACAATGTCCAAAAATAATGAACCAAGTAAATAACTTCTCGCGAAAATTTTATGAGTAGTATAAACAGGTGCTCAGTGCAAGGAATTTGCATTTTATTTACTTATTTCATTGGTATTTGCACAATATGTCAATTCTATAATATATTTGTTACATTACGACTCAAGCGTCTGTCATTGCCACCCGTAATGAGGCAGCCAATGAGCAAAAATCAGATGCTTGTTTTCTTGATAATCATCTGGGCGCTGGTTTCATTGAATGAATAAAATATTAATGGCTTTATTGACTTGATAATTAAAATTGAATCAGTTTATGCCTAGAAGGTCTTCAGTAGAAAGAAAATATTTAATATTTATTTAAAGGCGTGTAGCACCTATAATTTTAACTCACACCTGCAGATATTCTAGAAAATAATCTTCGTAATTTGTAATTAGTAATTTTATACCGAGAAATATTGCGCATAAAGATTAACGAGGCATCATATCAACATTTATAATAATTAATCGACCAATATTAAAAGATGGTTCAAATTGTAAGAATTCGAATTATATTTCTCTTCGTACTGAATGAGGGGTGCAGGTGGGATTGGAACGCAACTTGCCAAACGCTGAAGTTTTTTCTGAAAGCGAAGAATTTGTCGTGATAGATCGGCGTTTTCTCCTCCCGATGATTCGTTGCGCGTCACAGAAACTTTGAGGAAGGATCTTTGAACCGTGGAGAACCGAGTAGAAGACCTTTTAGAGGAAAAAAAAGATCGAGAAAACATGTTTCAAAGTTCCGAACCCTCCTTGGTTAAGAACGAAACGTTGATCATTCTCGAAAAGAGCACTGTGACTCGATCAACTTTCGCACTCCAAATTCCTCGATTTCGAGCCCATCGAAAATGTATTTCCTGAGCTAATATGATATTCACATTTAACATCCATAACCTATTTACTTTTCTCTTCGAGAACATTGTAACGACGGGGACGATCTACTTGTTGGAATTCCTTAGTAAGATTGAATGGATTGTCGAAGTGGAATAAAATTAAGGAATGACAGTTCCAAATATTCACGATTTGCGTATGACACATAATGTATGAGCACACAATAGTATGATTCATTGACTTGCAACTCTCTTTCAGGAAAGAATTCATAGCATATTGTTCTTAACAATTGCTTTGGTTCTAATATAATAGATACACTAAACTACTCCTATATATATATATATATATATATATATATATATATATATATATATATATATATATATATATATATATATATATATATATATATATATATATTATATATTATATTATGGCAGTTCAGAAATATAGTTAAATTTCATCTTATTTAGGGATGACAATTGCTATATAGTAAGGTTTCTGAAGTTTCGAAAATTGGTAATACGGTAAGAAATCCAAAAAACAATGATATGAAAGAATGTTATATCCAAAATGGATGTGAAGAACTGGATGCAGTTTAAGCAGTATTTTAATCGTATTTTTCAAAGACAACTAGTTAAAAGCATATTCCCAATACTGAAGTAAAAGCTCATTGACAATAAGATAGCTCCTTCCTTCTTGTAAAGGCTATAAGCTTTGAGACCTAATTCAAAGCAACAACGAATGAAAAGGAATGTTCCTTCTTCTGCTGCATCAGAATAAAATATTTTATAATAATATATCATAATATGGATTTCATAGTTGATCAGTTGATTTTTTATAATTCATTTCTTCATAATTCACACTCAAGTTCATTGAACATATTATTTCTAGAGCTGTGAAAGGAAATACCAATAGTATTTCTTCAAAACAAGATGTCATTTGAACTCTTTTGCCTTCTTAGATTATAAGGCTAAAAGTCACCTCATCAAAGGGGTTCGATCTGGAAAAGTGGAAAAATCAAAACAAATTATGTAACCCGAGAATTAAAGTTGACGTGCCCAAGCAAATTTTTGATGCCCAATCTGTATGCTGTATATGGATTTCTTTACCTTCATTTGCACCAGGCCCCTCGCTTCTTTCTCTTATCAGTTTTTCCAACGTGACTCCTTGTTTCTCTAAGCCCGACTGTTGAATTTCAATCAGATCCAACTCATGTTTGATTTTTTCTATCGGAAGACTTTGAACGAACCTTTTTTGGGGTATAGGTCTTGAAGGGGCCTGCCCTTTACGCCTCTTCCATTTCCCGTAGGTGCTCTTGTTTGGTAGGGATGATGGCATATCGTTCAAAGGCAAATCTGTAAATTGAAAAAAAAAACTATAAAAAATTATCTATTTTGTTGACTCTGTAGACTATTAAATTAAATGTTTTTCGGATGATTTTTTTCTAATGTTAGATCTGAAATTGTTCAACAAATGTAAAAATAAAAGCTCACTATTTTGGGAGGAGCGTTTACGTATTAAATGTTTGCCTGATTTTATCACAGCACTAGATGTGTAACATAATGAGTCCAGTGTTTTTAGGATTTACAGGTGCCTCGTTAGGTCACCAATCCTTGAAATTTTTAATCCTTTGAATCTTTAAGGCTTCTCCTTGCATACAAAGATGATGCCATGAGGTAAGTTTCATAGCTTCTGTTATGCTTAATATGTTTGGTGTAGTTGTATTTTATAGATGCTGAGTTTCGTTCCCTTCCACAAAACACAGGCGTTTTTTAGGATGATCGGTCTCAACATTTGAGTGTAGACCCATTTGCTCGTTTTTTGGGTGTGGCTTATCAATTGCTATAGGGACCATTGTGCCCTTGTAATTCTTTCCATGAGCTTGTGGAAATATTTGAATTGAATTTGTGTTACACATATTTGCAGCAGTTTTCATTTCCTAAAACTTGTAATGTAATCATGAGACAATATAAACTAACGATAATATATATGAGAAAATATAAACGAAACAAAAAACAGAAGAAATACCTAAGAATCCAACAAAATTTCTAGATGTGGGTGCAGTATCGAGGTTATATTTAAGCCACATGCTCGCCTGCACTTTTGTTATTATGTTAGAATCTTTTGGATCAAAGATATTTGAGAAGTCATTGCAGTGCTAAAATTTCAAAAACACGTAGATTTATTTTTTGGAACCTTTTACGACTCGAAAATTAGTGTGTTCCGATGTGTACTCTCTCAGAGCAAATTGAAATATTTGAATGGAAACATCCACATCATTGGATAGGTCCTGAGTAGAGTTGTGTATTACATGTCAACTTTTGAAATGTATTTCTTCTTAAATTCATCGTTTAAACCTGCTATGTTCATGGAAAAATTCACTTCGCTTAGGAAATGGAATTAAAAAAATTTAGCATTGTTGTGTGGCCCAAAAGTTTCTAAGTCAGGTCATCAAAGAAAGAAATATTTGAACTAACTACAGAAAAATTATTTCAGTAGCGCATTCATTTTGGAAGATTCCCTTATTTACAGTTCTTAGGCAAAACGTTTTAGATTAATTTGTGAAAAATTTCTCGTGAGAATGACGTAAGTATTCAGCTATCGAATGAGAAGAAATCACTTTGTTTATGGAAGTAAAGAACTTTCAAAGTCATCCAGACAAAAAGAGCGTAAAGTGACTAAGCTTTGTAAGTTCCATCTTCATAAAATTTATTATGTTAACGAGTTAAACGAAGATGATTTTCATCGAATAATTGAATTTTGTGGGCAGATGACAAAAATGATTATTCATAATCCGAATTTCCTAAAAAATATTTGTTCTAGCGATGAAATGAACTTTTTTTTAAATTGTTATGTTAACCAGCAGATAGCGGACCGATGAAAACTGAGACACTCGATGGCGAAGTTTATTTGAGTATTCTGGGAAATATTATACCTCCATTAATAATAATAATAACTCATAAAGTCGAAAATCTGCATGATTGGAATGGATATAGAATGTTGGATGAAAACTAACTGCTTTTCAACAACATGATGGAGCTCTTTCTCACTCTGTTCTCTGTACGAAACTAGTTGAATTATTTTGCCAATCATTGGATTGGTGGAGTGGAACAAGACTGGCCTGCAGATTCTCCATATTAAGCAAGTTTATACTGGGAGATTAGAGGTCGATTTGAAACATATTAATTTTCGAATCATAAAGTAGCCTCCAACAAACTTAAGTTTGAGTTTTCATGCAATTTGGCAGTGTAATAGTTTTTGAGATATTTTGGGTAAGATTTCAGTTTTCAAAAAACCACTCTGTGTAATAGGAGTCGCATGCAAGAGGCATAACGCTGGTTCGTAAACTAAAGATTTCTACTAATTTAATAACCTCAAGCCAAGCTAAGAAACTTCTCTACAACGAGCACTTTTTTAGAAAAAATTAAAATTGCATTAATTTTCTAGGCAAAGCTCGTACATATTCAGATTCAAAATCACAATCGTATTCTTATTCTATAATTTCAATGATTAGTATGTACTTACTAGAAGCGGATTGTCTGTTTCTGTTCATTTCGTCCTTAGCACTCTTTAAATTTTCTTCACTTCCAATTCTGAATTGCAGAGGTTTGCTCACATCAGTCCCAGTTTCGATTTGTGATAACAATGCTAATTCTCCATCGCCTTCGGATTTTTTCGTATCAAGCGGAGTTGACGTAGGCGGTGGAGGAGCTCTCTTCATCTTTCGATTCTTTGGAGTCGATTTTGGCGAATGGCACTGTGAACCAGTTGTAACATGAAATGTCTAGAAGTTATAACTACTCATACTGCAAACGAGCAGGTACTTAATTAATCATTAGAGCCTAATGACGGAAATAATTCTATTCGAAATTATGCTAAATATTACTGTTATTGGTAAATGAACTCGAAATTACGTTAACGGTTCTTTCATGGTAAGTTTGGGTTTGTTGATACCTAGATCTTTATTGTTTTTAATGTGGTATATATATATATATATATATATATATATATATATATATATATATATATATATATATATATATATATATATATATGCGGGAAAATGCGAATAAAATATTATCGGTATAAGATTTATCGAACACAAGTGCTTTGGTATATGTTAAAGTTTTGAGGGAGGAGGGGAGTAGTGAGTAGAGAGGAACCCATACCATCTTTTTCTTGAAGTCCCTCATGTTAGGTAAGAATGGGTTAGATACCTAGAATCCTGCAGTTCTACAGCATAGATAAGTACGTTATATGTCCTAAACCACAATATTTGAAATGAAATTATTGAACGGCCATTAGACTTTTTGAGCAGTTGCTTAGATAAAGATTATTTATTTGACTCTTGTCTTACATCGACATGAAGTTCGCCATTTATTTCAAATTTAAACGATAATGATATGTAACTGAAATAACGTAGTTCAATTAATTGATTGACGCAGTGTTCTACCTATCACTTTTATTAATCTTATATTATTTAATCGATGGTACCGTTTTCGCACTGAATGCGTCCATATGCAACAATAAAAATTAAGTTATTAAACTCATATTTATAATAGAGAAATACCAGGCAAAATGAACTTACTTATAGTGGGAATTACAATATCAAAGAAAAATGACTGGTAAGTAGTTAAAGTTAACTGTTCGTTGAGTATCTTACCCCTTTCAACCCTAGATGCTTTTGAAATTTTTATCAATTTTAAGGAATTAAGTATTACAGATTTTTCATATAATTGAAGTATTTTCACATGCTGAATTTCCGCAAAACAATGTGCGTTTTCGATACAATGTGCCGCAATTACAGATTATCGTTTTTCATGCAGGAAAAATCCTACAAGGCACTTTGAATCTATTGTTGAAAGAATGATCAGATTGTCTCACATGAAAGAAAAGTTTGGTACATAGCTAACTTTTCTAATTGGTCGATTTTGGTTTAAAAACAACGCTTTTTGATCAGAAGTTCTTACGAAATATTAATTTATCACGTTTATCTGTTTTGGTAGTGGGTAAACCAAATTGATGGAGATATTTCATATTTTCTGGTTAACCAAACGTTCTACAATTATCATTTCAAACCCGTTTTACCTAGTTATGAACATATTGTACAGTAATTCTAGTTCGTCAGCAACTGCAAGAGATCATTTGTGTTTTGAACATATTCCGTGTGCTAAATCTTTTCGAATGCTGGAAAAGGCTTATTGGGACTCTGTTTTACCGAAAACCCAAGTGTACTATTGGTACAAAGCTTTTAAAGACGGTCAGGGGATCGTCGAAGATTTGCCTCGTTCTGGATGACCTTGGAGCTCTTCAACCGACGATAACGTCCAAAAACTCAAGGAAATGGTGCTCGAAAATCGTCATGCCTATGTTAGAGAGATAGCTCGTGATCTCAACATCTCTCGTGATACCGTTCGTTTGATTTTGGTGAACCAATTGGGCATGCGGCGCGTCGCCGCTCGGCTCGTTCCAATAGAGTTTCATTTTCTTCAAAAACAGTACCAGATGAAGGTAGCTGCAGTTATGTTGGATACGACACACTAACGAGCCAACAATTATCGGAATGGGTGAGAAAAAATGAGCCAGAACCGGAAAAACCTCGCCAAAGTCGTTCGAAAATCAAGACGATGTTGATTGTTTTCTTCAGTATTCGTGGTGTGGTTCATCATGAATTCGTTCCGCAAGTTGCATGACAATAACGCACCATCTCATCGAGCCACTGTTAGTAACGACTTTAAGACGAAACACTCGATAAATACCATCGAACAGCCGCCTTATTCGACTGATCTAGCTCCGTGTGACCTTTTCTTTTCTCCAGGCTGAAATTGCCGCTCCGGGGAACCAGATTTGATTCCATAGACGTCATAAATGAAAATTCGCAGAAGGAGCTGAAGGCATCCCTGAAAGAGCCTATAAAAAATGTTTCGATGATTGGAAAAGCCTGATAAAAACAGGAAAAAGAAACGATGGATGACTGATGGAATCCTAAGTCTGATGGAAGAACGCCGGAAAGTAAAAGACAAAGATCAGGATAAATACAAAGATATTCAAAAAAGGATCCGGAAAGAGATAAGAGAAGCTAAGGAAACATGGGCTCGAGAAAAATGTTTAGAAATAGAAGATCTGGAAAAAAGATATGATAGTTTCAACATGCATCGTAAAGTCAAAGAATTAAGTGGCCTATACAAAACACCTAAGGTTGGCCGTCTGCTGGATTAAGACAACAACACCATCATAGATAGAGACGAGAGAATTAATACCTGGAAGAAATATATCAGCACTCTGTTCCAAGATGAGAGAAATAACGAACCAGTAATCAACGCTGACGCGGGTCCACCCATCACCTCTGACGAAGTGCACAAGTCCATTGAACAGATGAAGGATGGAAAGGCTCCAGGACCAGATGACCTTCGTGCCGAGTTCCTGAAGTTGCTAGACGGAGACGGAATAAAATGGCTGACAAATATATTTAACCATATTTACGACACCGGAGATATTCCTCGAGACTGGCTAAAGTCCACATTTATTCCACTACCTAAAAAAGCCAGTGCAAAACAATGCGAAGACTATAGACTAATCAGCCTCATGAGCCACCTACTGAAATTATTTCTGAAGATAATTCACAAACGTATAGATAATAAATGCGAGGAACATATATCAGACACACAATTCGGATTTAGAAATGCACTAGGAACTAGAGAGGCTTTATTTGCTATTCAGGTCCTATTCCAGCGATGCAGGGATGTTGGTTGGGATGTATACGTCTGTTTTATAGACTACCAAAAAGCCTTCGATAGGGTCCAGCACAATAAAATGATAGAGGTTTTAAGAACAATCGGCATCGACGAGAAAGATTTGCGTCTTATAATAAATCTGTATTGGCATCAAACAGCAAATATTAGAGTCGATGGTGATTACTCAGAAGATGTAAATATAAGACGCGGTGTTAGACAGGGCTGTGTCTTATCCCCCACTTTGTTCAACCTGTACTCAGAACACATATTTAACACAGCACTGGAAAATGTGGATGCTGGAGTGTTGGTTAATGGACAGAGATTGAACAATATACGTTACGCGGACGATACTGTTGTGTTCGCTGATTCTCTCGAAGGTCTTCAAGAATTGATGAATCGTGTCTTTAAAGCTAGCTCTGAGTACGGATTGTCTCTTAACATCAAGAAGACCAAATTCATGGTAATTAGCAAACAAAATACACCTCCTGACCAACTAGTAATTAATAATCAACAAATTGAAAGAGTAACTAATTACACATATTTGGGCACTACGATTAATGAGCAATGGGATCACTCTGTGGAAATAAAATGCCGCATAGAAAAAGCAAGAGCCACTTTCGTTAAAATGGGAAACCTATTTGAGAGTAGAGATCTTAATATACATACCAAACTAAGACTACTCAAATGTTATGTCTGGTCTGTGCTTCTATACGGTGCCGAGTCCTGGACCTGACGGGAGCATCTACAAAAAACTTGAAGCCTTTGAGATGTGGCTATACAGACGAATTCTTAGAATTTCCTGGGTGGATCGTGTTTCCAACAAAAGAGTCTTAGAAACACTACAAAAAGAGACCGAAATAATGAACATCGTTAAACAACGCAAATTAGAATATTTCGGACACATAATGAGGAATCAAAAAAGATATGGTCTGCTCCAGTTAATACTACAGGGAAAGGTTTTAGGCAAGAGAGGGCCTGGAAGGCGCAGAATCTCCTGGATGAAAAACCTCAGAACTTGGTTTTCTATGTCTACAAGAGGGCTGTTTAGAACAGCAGTCAACAAAGTACAAATTGCTTTGCTTATCGCCAACATCCGGAACGGATAGGCACGCTCAGAAGAAGAAGATTGGAAAAACGTTGGCATATGCGTATCGCTTCAAATGGAGCATATTTTGAAGGAGATTCAATAAATATTGAAGTAGATTAAGATTTTTGCATTTAATTTCGAATTCCCGGATAATTTTTGTCACAGTGTACTTCTACTTCTAATTTGAATTTGACTTTTGGATTAATACTGCAGAGTTTAAGATTTAATCCAGTCTGTTGAAATTGTTTCATTACTTGATCATGAACAATCATTAGGCCGTGAAACATAGAAACCGACAGAGTGGTTTTAACTTCGATGCCAGTTTCTATATTCCACAATGTTCTATGAAATTCGGCCACAGTTTAGAAATTATTTAAAGATACGAATAACACTAATTTAGTTTCTTGTTAAATGGAATGGCAAATAAATACTCAATCGAGGATATTATGAATTTAATTATCACTCAAGGAAAAGTTTGATTGTAATTTCTAAATTGGTTTCTGCAAATTCTTTGTGAATTCCGGTGCTTTTCGTTAAATCTTCTAGAAGTTCGAATTATTAGTTGTTGACATTGGCCGTGAATGATGAATAAATTCATTATATCTTCGTTTGAGTATTTATTTGCTATTGCAAACAATATTAGTGTTATTGCGATTTTCAATATTTTTCAAACAATAAACTGATGCCGAAATTCATAGAACTTCACATAGAACAATGTGGAAAATCGAAACTAGCATCGGAATTAAATCCACTGTGTCCGTTTTCTATGTTCCACACCCTAATGATTTAATTTTCCGAAGGAACTGCAGGTTTCTGATGAAACCGCGAATGAAATGAAAAAGGGCCATTTTAGATATAGAAAACATAATACCAATCAATACTAATTTAAAATAATGTTCTTATAAAGTAGAAAAAATAGGTTAGGTTAGACTCGTCTTCAAAACAAACGGTTTTTCGATAAGGTAATTCGAATTGAGTTGACGAGTTATTTTTGAGCAGCTTGTATACAAAATAGCATCGGAAAGTACGTTACCCTCAAAAATTACACTTTCCTAGTTAAACTAAAAAAAAAGTTATAATCTTATTTGAATATGAGTCAATTTTTTAGGGCAAAGAGGATGACAATATAATTCCGAAATTTTTGATGAAAAAATTCATAGCCCAATGGTGGTTGATATTATATAGAACAAATTGAAAAGGAATTTCCTTCAGTAAAAAAAAACTAAAGAAAACACCATGCCATTTGAGATAGCAGAGTTGTACTCGATGTCCGATTACCTTAAGTAGAACTGCTTTGAAAACTATTGCAAATTGTAGATCAAAATCCATTTACCCTAATGGCAAAATTTGAAATTGATCGATAAACCTGTTCCACAGATATGTTTAATGAGCCCCATATTCCCAAATCTTCTATGGTGAGATTCAAAGAATGCAAATTTCCATACCACTTGATGCAATACCGTTGCAAAAAGTTCCCCTCTACTTTTCTGGTGGGGTTTGATGAATTTAATACTCATGTGAGTATATAACAACAGTTATGGCGCCAAATTTATCATACTATACTCGTTTTCGGAAATTCTGTTTCAAGAGTATTAATATACCAAACATTCACTAGGAAACGCACCCAACTACCAGATAACTTGAATTTTGGAGAATTGTCACTTCCTCATAAAACTTCCGTGAAATTTCTGGGAATAACGTTGGATCGCAAGTTAAGTTGGAAAGATCATATTTTGAACACTCTCAACCGTGCAGAAAAGAACATTCAATTACTGAGATTCATCTGTCATAACGAATGGGGAGCCGACCAACTCATCGCCCTTAATTTTTATCGATCATTCGTAAGATCAGTTATTGACTATGGTTGTATCTTCTACGGATCAGCAGCAGACACTTGGCTTCAAAAGTTGGATACTCCACAACACAAGGCGCTGAAGATCTGTTTCGGCTATCTCAGAAGCACACCTAATAATATTGTACTCGCAGAATCAAACGAAATGCCTCTCAAACAACGCAGAGATTTGCCGACTCTCAAATTTCTCTCGAAAAAACACGCCATTTCTTCTCCACTTATGGTCAAGATTCACAGCTTATATATTCTAACACTCACATCAAAATATTGGAGTATCAAAAAAGATCCACTCTTGATAGCGAATTACGACCTATTCATGGAATATAAGGAAAGGATCACCACATTGGACAAACTAGTCATGTACAAAGTGGATTTCTTCAAATTACGAGATGAAGAAAATATTCATGTTCCCATCTACGGAGAAATGACGGCAAATGTCGATTTTCACCGACTGATAGACTCACGCTTCAGAAATTTTCATCACCTGTACACGGACGCCTCCAAACAAGATAATAACGTCGGTTGTGCTATTTTCGATCCCTTACACACCTCTCATTCATTGTTTCGACTCAGCAATAACTTCTCAATTTTTTCGGCAGAACTTCTAGCTCTTTGTAGAGCATTAGATTACATTCTATCGTACATCGATACATTTTCCTCAAAAAATTTCCTGATAATATCAGATAGCCTGAGCAGCCTGATGAGCTTGAAGAAATTGAAATATAACACAAACTTCAGTCTGACTCATAAAGATATTTTAGAAGCTTTGTCCCGGCTACCTGCATCAGGCTGTACAATCGAGTTTTTTTGGGCTAAAGCCCATTCAGGAATAGTGGGCAATGAAAATGTTGATTCCTTGGCCAAAGAAGCGGCATTTCTCGACCCCATCCACCTTCCTTCCGCCATGTACAACGATGCACAACTTCAAGATGGAAAGAAACCTTCAAATCCAACCCAAGCGGGGAGTTCTATAAATCAATTCAACCCTCCCCGCCACATTTCTACTGGTTCGATAACATATTTGATGAAGTAGACAAGTCTGATCCCATTAGGAATTTTGAACGAGATTTTATTCGTACTGTCTCTAGAATGAGAAGTGGTCACGCTCTCTTTCCGAAATATCTTCACAGAATGAAATTGAAAGATAACCCTCTTTGCTCATGTGGGGAAATAGGTACTTTAAACCACCTTCTGTTTCAATGTAATAATAATGTTCGAAGTATTCAATTGCTATGCTTAACCTTGAGTAAAATCACCAAACTCCATCAACCATATCAGGCTGAACAGATTCTCGCACTCAACAACCTTAACTTATGAACAAGCACGGGTCGGGTGGCTGGTCGGTCTGAGCTCTCAGATGCCCAGGACGTGAGGCTGTGTGTGTATTTAAAAACTTAACAGTCAAAGTTTCACCATTAAATGTATCGTATAAACAATTATCCTTCTGGACTTATGACTAACGACAGTCCAAACCCGGAGGATCGGGATTGATATGCGCAGATAACTTCCGTGCCTGCCTCGATCTTCCTTCAAATTCAAAAAAACAAAAAAAATATACCAAATATAGAAAAATATTTATCTTACCACACTTTGACTTGGACTTGAAGTTATAGAACTCATAGGTGACTCGTTAGCATCTTGATAGAAAATGGACATTGTAGGTGGCTTCGGTGCTGGTTTCTTTTTTCTGCCAGATCCGGTTAACGATAATGTATCTGCAGCATTACTTGATGACCTATCGATGGAATATTTCTGATAAAATAGATTTAATCGTTTAATTTCAAAAGTGTATTGATTTTTTTTTGTGAAAATTGATTTATTTAAACCTGGGAAAATATTGGATATATTAGGGAAGTTTTGGGCAACGATATTTTATCATACACAAATTTTTATGTATGGCAAAAGCAGCTTCAAAACGTTGGAAAAATTAAAAAAATATTAATCCATAGCTGCAATTTCTCGTCAGATAATGGTGAAAGAAATTAGCATCTCAGTTTTATTTGATTTGAACTTCACGAAAAACAATTTTCGAGGATGAAATTAATTCAACTTTCATAAAACGCATATTTAATGGGAGTTTATGCGTATGAAAAAACCTTTTTGTTTGCAATCATATCTGAAACACAATCATTGACGGATAATAATGGTATTGTGCAACACAAATTGTTGCCAGAAGTAGAAGTCAACAAAGAGTATTAACTTGGGTGAGATGTTCAAGGGGATAGTTCATTAAACGAGATAGGTCTTGTGATAACCAACCTAAATGTCGCACAATGATTCGCGTTTTCGATCAAAAACACGACGAATACCATCTAACAGTCACCAATTTGACTGGATGTGACTTTGAAGAGAATAATATCGATTAAGACAACAAAACTGTAACACCAATTAAACTTATTATCTTGTTGGTCACGTTTATTATTAATATTTATTATCGTGGACTTGTGCACTATCTCAGCTTTCAGCTGGATATAGTTTACCTTTCCCAGATTCAGGAATCAAAGGGAATAGGCTAGATTACAATATACTTGACGTAAATTTTCTCACTATCCTACATGTATTGAGAATTACAGCTTTTTGCATTTCTATATAAGTATTTTTATGCAATTGTAATTTCCTTCGGCTATCATGCAAATTTTTGGGTAATAACCCAGTTGAGAAATGATGACAGGAACGATATCTATTTTATCGAGGTGCCACATCTGCTTGATCTCAACAGCAAGGTCTGCGTATTTGGAATCTTTCTCCTGGAATTTGTTCAGCACGTTGTTATTATTCGGTATGGCGACATCCACCAGCATTGCTGTTCTGGCTCTATTATCATCACACCACTATATCCGGCCTATTATTCGTCTCCATTCTGTCAGTGATAAGAGGACTATCGTAATATGATCTGTAATCAACGGGCACCGGTTGATATATGTTATATGGCTGGAAGGTACCCAGAAGTCCGTATTTGTGTGCAAGTTTCTGATGGATAATGTTGCACATTTGATTATGCTTGTGAAGATAGTCTGTATTGGCCAGTTGTTCGCATCCGGACGTAATATGCTGTATCGTCTCCGATCTTATATGGCATTTTCTGCACCTATCTGTTTGTAATGTTCCGTCCTTCATAATAAATTTTTTGTAGTTATTTGTAGCGATCACTTGGTCTTGGATGACCATAAGGAATCCCTCTGTTTCCGCGAATAATTCTCCTTTCATCAACCATTTGTTGGAGGCTTTTTTGTCGACGTGTGGTTGATTAATTTCATGGTGATGTCGTCCATGCAATTCCTTTCTTGACCATTGCTCATATTTTTTAGTATCAGATAGAAACACTAGATTCAGCAGGTTATTCCTGGTAGCAAGATTCAGAGGTTTATATCCCTTACCAGCCAACGATACCACTCTATGGAGGTCAGAAGTGCGAGCTTTTGCAGAGAAGAATTCTCTGAGATTTTTAATCTGTTGGGTGTGTAAATCGACAACATCCATTGATCCGCGTCATCCTTTTTTCCGCCTCAAAGTTGTTCTTATCACAGACGATTTTGGATGATGATTGTTGTACTTTGTCAGTATCGTTCGGGTCTGCCTTTGAATATCATCCAGTCCTGTCTTAGTCCATCTGATTATTCCTAATGAGTAAAGTAACACTGGAATGGCGTAGGTGTTAATTGCCTTGACTAGATTCCTCGAGTTCAACATTGATTTCAGCACAGACTTCAGACGCTGACTGTATTCTGAACGAATCTTCTTCTTTGCCCGTTTTTGGTTTAGCAATCTGGCTTGTTGGTATCCCAGATATTTCTAAGTTTGGCCATCACTCATACGCTGTATAATATCACCATTTGGAAGTTGTGTTTCACCATCTATGACTTTCCCTCTTTGAATGTTCAGGGTCTTACATTTTTAAATTCCGAAGTTCATATGAACATCTGCCGAGAACTTACTGACAGTTTTCAGCAGATCATCCAATTGCTTCTTGTTCGAAGCATATAATTTGATGTTATCCATATACAATAGGTGGGAGATTATGTGATAGTTCCTATCTGCTTTTATCCTAAATCGGTATCCCGTTCTATTGAGCATTGAAGACAATGGGTTCATAGCCAAACAGAACCATAGTAGACTCAAAGAGTCTTCTTGAAAAATTCCTCAACATATGGGTATCTCGTCGGTTTTAATTGACTTATTGTTCATGTTGACCTGCAGAGACGTGCGCCAGTGTGTCATTGTTGTCTCCAAGAATGGGCGGTACTATCGAATGCATTCAGATAATCGAGAGAAGCTTAATGAACATTCTGATGCCCTCTGTGTGCCTGTTTCATTATCACAGAATCGATGATGAGTTGTTCCTTGCACCCGTAGTGTTTCTTTTTGGATCCTTCCTGCTTCTCTGCTAATATATTGTTGTCGTCAAGGTGTTGGTATATTCGATTGGATATGCATGAGGTGAGTATTTTGTTTGAGCATTGGCAAACAAGTGATTGGCCTATATTGAGACGGATCCTGTGTTCTATCGCTCTTAGGTAGCATATATGTTAAGCCTTGTGTTAGGAAAGTGGGTGTTTTCCTGGGATGTTGAAGAACATACGTGAGCTGTTTCGCTAGGGCTCCATGGAGCTCATCAAACTTCACGTACCAGAAGTTGTGGATATTATCTATATCTATGACTTTCCAATTGTTGGTCGCTCTAACTACTGTTGCGATTTCTTCCTCCGTTATTCCTTCGAAGTCCATATGTTTGATATCAAGGCGTTGTTTTTCATTCGTGATCCATTCCGCATCTTCATTGTGTTCTTTGAGGTTCGACCATAGCGATGACCTATAATCGGTCGAGCACTGTGCGTCAAGTCCTTCTCTGTTATTGTTGGTCTCAGTTTTGTTATTTCCCTTTTTATTATTATTATTATTATATTTAGAAGAGTTTAGGTGTGAACCTATAAACTCACTTACATAAAAGAAGAAAAATATACAAATTATGTGCTGTGTAACAGGTGGAAGATTAACCTAATACTAAATTTAATTCAACAGTGTGCTACTTAATTATAACAGAAACAGAAATATTTTGAAAAACGCAAGCAGACCGAGCCAACCCGAAACAAAAGAAGAAGGAAGATATAAACACAGTTCACTTCACCGGTTTTGTCACCCTTTTTATGTAATGATACCACTTTAGCCAGTTTTAACTGCTTTGGAAAAATCCCCTAGTTGAAAAAAATCATCATAAATGTTCCCTCCTTGCGCGGAAAAAACCGCTACTTGATAGATCTCAACATAAAATGCAAAGGATTGCTCGAGTCGATGAATTTAAGAAAAAGCAGTAAATTGAACATCCCTTCAAAGAGGCATCACACAACCACTTTCCCATATGGAGATTTCGGGTTCAAATGAGTTTTCTGAACAGAATCGATTCTGATCTTAAACGGAGATCGAACGGATAGATGAAAATTTGAAATTTGTCCAAGGAGTTCCTATTTCAATTCGTCACTTTATTTCAGAAAAGAAACAATTACGTGGTCGTATGGAGAATTGAATCGTCCTTTTAAAAATTTATCACACGACCCCTTTTCTGTATTAAAAAAATATGGGGTGGGAGTTGCCAGGAGTAGGAGGTTGATAGGGGGAGAACGACACATGTTACAAAAAAATTACTGTGAAATATTATTTTTAGAATATAGGAAACTCAAAATTTTTATAGAAGAACGATTATTGATACTGGTAGACTTAAGTACAGAGTAGGCCAAAAACTCTCAATTAAAAAGTACAATTAGATGAACTCGAAAAACTGCAAGAGGAAATACATAGTCGCCCAAAATCTCGTTGACGAAACGTTATTTATATCTCAACCATACAACCATAAATGATGATTTCTGCAGAGCAATGTATAAGGTGCGCCAGAGAAAACCGGACAATTTTTTTCCGTTATAACTTTCGCAATTTTAGAGCTAGACCATTCGTTCTTGCTTGATTGGAAAGCCAAAGGACAAGGTTTTTCAGAAATTGTATCGAAATTTGACTTCCGGTGAAATCCAATATGGCTGACTCATTCGAAAATGAGCAATATTTCAAGATCGCTGGAACGTTTTTTCTTCACTAGAGAATTCGTATGGGACATTCAGTCAATAATTCAGTCTTTTCTGAACAATTTGACATATTGATCTTAAAAATATTTTAAGAATTGGTAAAAAAGTAGCGTGAAGAATTTTTTTCATTCTGATTTTCAGTTGAAATCGAAAAATTTTTTTCACCTCATGGCGTTGGCACTCCTAAAGTTGTTGTGTTTTTCATGGATGTTCTAGAAAGACAAAGAACCATTTTTTACTAAAACCAACCTGAAATTTGATTTCCGTTGGAATTCAAAATGGCCGACTTCCTCGAATATTAACAGTTTTCGCGGTCGTAATGAATCAACTGCGTGATTCAATCACTAGATTGAACCTTTCCCATCATTTTGAGGGGTCGAACTCGAATATTGATTCAGAATTGTGCCAATTGTCGTCAATAATGTATCTCTTTTCCTCCATTATATGCACCTCTCGTTGGGAATCCTCTGAACATAGACTGCATTCATTAACTCTATGATAAACAAAAAATAATGAAATGTCATCGAGTTTTAGACGACATCTGGTTTGAACTCGAATCTTATCCTGATGTTGCTTGTTTTTGAAGTTTGAAATTGTTAACACTGGTTTTAACAAATGAGGATAAGCGTTTCATTGAATGGTTATTTGTGCGTGGCTATACTGCTAGGCAAATATTACGCCAATTTCCAGCCCCTAATTACAGTAGAAGTACAATCTATGATCTTGAGGAAAAATTTCGGACAACAGGGTCATTAGGAAGAAGATCAGGTACTCGTGCAGCTAGAACTGTTAGATCACAGGTAATCGCCTTTTCCATAATCTGTTTCAAGCATCAACTCTACATTTTTTGTATTACAAACTCAATTGACAATTTCAGGATAACATTCATAGAATTTCTGCATTAGCAGTCAGCCCTATCAAAACTCCAGGAACCAGCTTGACTGTTTCCCAAATGTCTCAGAGATGCCAAATCTCAAAAACCTCTGTGAGAAGAATAATAAGACACGATTTGGATCTTAAGTATTTTCGGAGGCACTATAATTTTCAATTGACTCAAGCTGTCAAGGAGCGCGGATTTGAGTGATGCAGAAATTTATTAAATAGATTGAGAACACGAAGACAAATTGAAAATATCTGGTTCACAGATGAAAAAATTTTCATTGTTGCCCTACCAAACAACAGGCAGTATGACAGAGTTTGTGTTCCGACGAATTTAATCAAGAGGAATGTGCCTTTAATTCGTTTGCAGACAAAAAGATAAAAGAAAACAATTTTCCAGGCATGTAATGGTCTCTGCCGGTATTTCGACGAACTTTAAATCAAATATCATTTTTATAGAACAAGGCATAAGATTAGATTCGGAAAATTATTGTTACATAACTCTCGATCATATGTTACCAACTATTGAGTAGGTTTATGGATGATTTTTATTGGTTCAAATCTTCTTTTGAATTCCACAATTTTTTCCATATTCTTCTGACGTTTGACGTTTGTCAAAGAAATGAACCAGTATTATATCACAACAAAACGCTACTTACTCTCAACTGTCCGTCAGTGTAAATGGTGTCCCAAATTAGATCTGAATGAAATCTATTTCAATTGATTTTAGGATGGAGCCAGATGTCATACCAGTCACTATACTATGGATTATCTAAGACAACCAGAACAATGGCTTCCAAATAGTCCCGATATTAATCCGTTAGACCATTTTCTGTGTCATTTGAAAGAAAAGGAGTATAAAAAATGAAATTATTTTCAATAATTGTGAGGAGTTGAGGAAAAAAATTCAAGATTGTTGGAACAATCTTGATCAAGAAGTAATTTCGAGATCCTTGGACAGCTGGAGAAGACGGGTGCAGATGGTTGTGGATGCTAATGGAGGTCATATTCCATTCTGCGTACTTGATTATTTTTTGAAGAATGTTTTTACTCATGTAATTTGTTAAACAAAATCATTTCGTTTTATTATTCTCGCAGATGTTTTTAACAGTTGGCATCTCTGAGATATTTGGGAAACAGTCATCCTGATCTTCTTCCTAATGACCCTGTTGTCCGAAATTTTTCTTCAAGAACATAGATTGTACTTATTTTGTAACTGGGGGCTGGAAATTGGCGTAATATTTGCCTAACAGTATAGCCACGCACAAATAAACATTCAATGAAACGCTTATCCTCATTTGTTAAAACCATTGTTAACAATTTCAAACGTCAAAAACAAGCAACAACAAGATAAAATTCGAGTTCAAACCAGATGTCGTCTATAACTCGATGACATTTCATTATTTTTTGTTTATCATAGAGTTAATGCATGCAGTCTATGTTCAGATGTTTCACAACGGAAGGTGCATATGATGGTGAAGAAGAGAAACACTATCGACGACAATTGGCACGATTCTGAATCAATATTCGAGTTCGACCCCTCAAAATGAAGGGGAAGGTTCAATCTAGCGATTGAATTACGCAGTTGGTTCATTACGACGGCGGGGAAAATTGTTAATATTTGAGGAAGTCGGCCATTTTGAATTCGACCGGAAATCAAATTTTAGGTTGGTTTTAGTAAAATATGGTCCTTTGTCTTCTTAGAATATCCATGAAAAACACAACAACTTCAGGAGTGCCAACGCCACGAGGTGAAAAAAATATTTCGATTTCAGCTGAAAATCAGAATGAAAAAAATTCTTCACGCTACTTTTTCACCAATTCTTGGAATATTTTTAAGATCAATATGTCAAATTGTTCAGAAAAGATTGAGTTATCGACTGAATGCCCCATTCGAATTTATAAGTGAAAGAAAAACGTTCCAGCGATCTTGAAATATTGCTCATTTTCGAATGAGTATTGGCCCGAGAAGGATTGTACGACTAGCTCAATAGTTAGTGATTTATTCCCTATTGAGTTACATTAGTTTAGGCATAAAGAACGAATGATCTAGCTCTAAAATTGCGAGAGTTATAACGGAAAAAATTGTCCGGTTTTCTCTGGCGCACCCTATATATGTGATGAGAATGATCTGAATCGCCTGAATATGATAAAAAGTTAAGAAAAGAGTTGTGAACAACTCAAATCGTATCGTAGAAGTATATCATACGTCAGACGACAAAAAACATCATAGAACCATCTATTGCCTTGAAGAAAGTAATGGAATTCAACAGTAGTGTAGGTGTAATTGAATTCAAACTCAGCTATAAATATTGCAAAATACAAATATCGACAGATTTATGATCGTATCACATTGGATCGAAAATATGTTGAAAGAAACACGTTGAAAAAAATCACCCACAAATTATGTTTTACTAATATCGAAACAACATACATAGGTAGAACTTCTATTAGTATGAGATCCGGCTGCAAAATTAATACATGAAAAATGTAGATAGTCAAAAGCTAATTTTTAAGTATTCTGATAGATTGGAATTCATTTTTCATAAGGTGCCAATTAAAATTACCCGCCAATGTTATTAATTAATCCATTAATGATCAATTTTAGTTAAAAATTTCGTTAATATCTTATGGAAATAAAACCTACACCACTTCTTAACAGTGTAATTGTAAAATGTGTAACGTCACAGTTGCAGCTGATTGCTTACCCGTAACCTCTTCGCAGCCAGGTTTAAACAGGTATGATTTTAATACAACTTTTCGTTCATGATGTATATTAATTTCGTTCGTGCCACGTTGAAGCTGATTTTTTTCTGTATTTAATGCTATATAGCTGCTTGTAAAGAAAAACCCGCAAATTGAAGTTTCCTGCCCTTAAAGATGCTAGGTACTGAAAATAAAGTGACAGAGAGTGAGTGCGTGACGTTACTTGTTAGACGAGGATGCTAAATGTCAGCTGTACTCGTTTTTCGAGCCATTGCGCATGCCTCAACAGATAGGGTTCTCAACCAACTGTCTAAGTAGTAATAACTACGATTCTATTTAAATGCTCCAAAAAACTTCAACATATCAAACGATAATAATAAAATTAAAATAATAATAATAATAATAAAAACAAACTTAGATACGTACTTTGTAAAAAATTGGATTTCATGAATTTTAGTTTAGTTGTTTTCAAAACCACACATGATGACAAAACTTTGATTTTAAAGTAAAAATCTAATTTATTTTTAAATAAGATTGAAAGACTATACTTATCAAAAATAACACATTGATTAATTATGACAAAGAAAATGTTATTATGTAGGTAGTGTTTGAGCAAACGTTGACTTTATTAATAATTTCAATACAGTCACTTATAAATTACAGTAAATTAACGGACGATAATTATTGAGTTATAATAATAAGTTACAGAATAATGAACGTTTTATACAAAACAAATAGGAGTGTCAGATAGAAAAATAGCCAAATTATTAAAAATTATAAAATTTCGTTTCCTGTCACTTATTAAAATCAGATTCCTCGCTACTGTCACTTTCATCGCTGCTATCAATTTCGTCGCTACTAATATCAGAGTCTTCTTCGTTGTCAGCAGATCTGTCCTGAGAATTACCTACTATGACACTCTCTACCTCTACAGGTGTTGAATCTCCTTCAAACCATGTTGGCTTAAGAAAACCATCCAACACTAACCAGCCGTTATTCTCTGCACTAAACTTGATGCAATCTGGATCAGTAGCACTCAACCACATAGAATTCACATAAATAGTCCTCAACATTTTTTGATGTAGAGATTTCCAACATGGCATAATATGAGTAGAGTCAAAACCTTTGATATTTTTTATAAATTTCTCATTTTTTTTATGTTTCGAGCCGTACATTTTATTAAACAAAAAGTATCTTGCCTCATTCACACTTTTACAATCGGGTATCCCGTACATAAGGCACGTAAATTCTTGAACCGCTGTAATTTTATCCTTATCAAAAATGTCAAGTGGGTCAATTAGTGATGTAAAGTGATATCAACTCTGATGATCTCTGAGAGAGCATCAAATGCTAACTGATGTAGCTGTCTATTTTTGTGCCAATCAGTGGGTTCTGGACGCTCTTTATCGTGTCGTCGTACTGACAATTGATACAAAGATAAACAATTAGAATGATATGCAACTGATTGATTACTATTCAACTTTGCAAGCAATTTTATATCATTTAATTTTTCAGCCATTACTCTTATTGTGTTAACAGTTGTTTCTGATCGTGGAAATGCAACATAGTTTCTTTTTTTACCAACTTTTTTCTGTATAGTATCGCAAAACAGACAGACAGGCTTTTTATTTTTATTCTCTGATGAGATTTCTTTCTCAGGTGTCAAGGAAGATGACAAAGAAGTTAGAGATTGAAACTGAGTGTCATCATGTGCAGATGAGGTAGTAGGCTGTTCGTTTGAAACACTTGTACTTATACGATGCTCATCCCAAGTTATGATAGGTTGATCTCCTGTCGTAGTATTTAGGTCATCCTATAAAGTTAATTTTATATATTAAACAGAAATTCTAATCTTTTTATATCCAAACATTACTGTTATGTATACTTACGGGATTACAATTTATAGGAGAATTGCTTTCTTCATAGATGCATTCTTGTAAAGGTAAACTTGGAATCTGTAATTGACAAAAAATACTGCGTTATAACTTAATTTTTAGATTTATTATTTTGATTGATAGAATGAAGTGAAAATGTTAATTTTTATAAATCTACAGAACAATAATTTATTTTCGGAGTTTACGATAATGAAGAAAACGTATATTAAAAATTGAAAAATATCGTATGTATATACAATAAAAAATTTAATTTGAATTTTTTCAATTGATGTAGTAAAATATATAGTATAGTAAATAGAGAATTTCTGTGATTGTATTCATTCTTACTACGTATTAAATAATACTTAAAAGGTTCGACTACCTGATAAATTCTACCTGCCTAAAAAATGTCATACTTTGGTACCTATAAGTTATACAAATATTAATATAATAGAAATAAATTAATTGTTTATGATTGAAAATAGACAACTGCATAATGAATAATTATTTATTGAAAAGATATAGATTCTGCAATTGTCTGAGTGTCCTTTATACTAAGTATTAATTTACATCTGCCACATTCACAGTCATATATATTCATACACTACTATTCTAGATAATACATGAGTTAAATAAAATTTTTACTTACAGTTTGAGTTTTGCAAAATTCTTCAAACTCGTCTTTATCTTTTGCTTTAGAACAGTCACTTTTTAAGACACTCAGTATGATAACCATAGTAATCCGTAGAATTCACAGTCAATATTATGTCATGATACTTATATTTTTTTTTCGGCGAAATAACAACATTGAAAAACATTTTCTGAACGATGCATTACTAAATTGAAGTACATTGTTGGATTTAGTACACAAAAACACTTAGGCATTTTGTAAATTTTAGCTTTGCATAAACAAGAGTAATATTATGTCAATATTTATAAGACAAAAACAATATATTTATAAGACAAAAACAATAAGTATCCACGAGCTCCAAAACAATGTGGTTAGAATTTCCAATAAACATAAGCCGTAGCTCAGCTGCTTGACTGAGAACCCTATCTGTTGAGGCATGCGCAATGGCTCGAAAAACGAGTACAGCTGACATTTAGCATCCTCGTCTAACAAGTAACGTCACGCACTCACTCTCTGTCACTTTATTTTCAGTACCTAGCATCTTTAAGGGCAGGAAACTTCAATTTGCGGGTTTTTCTTTACAAGCAGCTATATAGCATTGAATACAGAAAAAATCAGCTTCAACGTGGCACGAACGAAATTAATATACATCATGAACGAAAAGTTGTATTAAAATCATACCTGTTTACACCTGGCTGCGAAGAGGTTACGGGTAAGCAATCAGCTGCAACTGTGACGTTACACATTTTACAATTACACTGTTAAGAAGTGGTGTAGGTTTTATTTCCATAAGATATTAACGAAATTTTAACTAAAATTGATCATTAATGGATCAATTAATAACATTGGCGGGTAATTTTAATTGGCACCTTATGAAAAATGAATTCCCCAATCTATCAGAATACTTAAAATTAGCTTTTGACTATCTACATTTTTCATGTATTAATTTTGCAGCCGGATCTTAGACTATATCGATAACATACATTCTGGAATCTTCACAAACGCACCTTTGTTCTGTCAAACCACATGAACACTACCGATTGAACATAGACTTGAATATTAATTTGTGGTGAATGAAAGTATGACGTACATTGAATATGGTAGAAATATGAGTCTGAATACTAAAAAGGTTTATCGCAAATATTGGCACATGGTTTATTGCCTTCTAGAAACTGTTGAAAATTATACAGAAGGTCTCAGAAATATTGAGCATATTTCACAACATGCTATTTTGTCGGAAATACTATAAATCTAGGGCTTACCTTGATGAACGAGGTTTTGGAACTGGTGGCGCATCGTCGAAGTCCAAGGGCGTCAAAGTGATCCTAGGAGCTTTCAATAATTTTCTCACTGCCGGCTGCGGAGTTATGACATTAGTATTTTCATCATCTTCATCATTATCATCTTCAAATGGGTTGGTACTTTTCGGTGGCACAACTAACCTAGGCGCGATATCAAGCTTTTTTTCCGGAACTTCGTCTTGTTCATCATCTGTATCTCCAAAAGGATTCAGGGAAACATATTTGGATGTTTCAGGCAATTCTTCACTTTCTTCGTCGCCGAATGGATTCAAATCATCTGGATACTCGATCGCAGACGAAAACTTATCTTCTACATTTGCTTCGGAAATGGATTCTACATTCAAGGCGCACGATCTAAATTTTCTTCTGAAGTATCTGATATAACTATCGCTTCTTCTGAAACACTTGATATTACTATCACAGAGTTATCTTCAGTTTCTGAAATATTGGATGTCACTTCGATTGGAGCATCATTTTCAAGAATAGAGTCTTCTGCTAAGTCGCTTTTGTAAAGAGAGTTAGCGGAACAATATTCTTCAGATGAAATCCCTGTCAGTACTGGTGAAGAAAGTTGATTATGTTCACTGCTAATTACTTCATCTTGATTGAATATCTCTTTGTTCATATGTTGATCATCTGATACAGATACATATTGAGACATTGATTCTTTCGAAGATGATACTATACCTAATTCGCTTTTTTCACTTAATACAAAGTTGATACTATTATCAGCATCATAACCACTAAATGCGTTTTTATGTACATCATCCTCTTCCACACACGATTCTTCATACTGAAGCCGTGGCGTTTCAATTACTCTACTTTGGCTGTGCTCTAAATTATCTTTCACACGGTCTGCATTCGCGTCCGAACTGGATTGTCTCTTAGTTTTTTCGGAGGGCACTTCACTCAATTTAGAAAATTCTTTATTTACATCAGTCTTACGAACGTCGCGACGTTGACCAGTATCGCCTTCAAAAAGCATGATCCGAGATTTTATCGAAAGCGATCCGGGCCTTTCGTTTTCAGTAATGGAGTCTTTGGTAACAATGTCTTGAGATTCATAGAGATTTTGATCTTTCAACTTAGAACTAGGAAAACCACTATCACTAAAACTTGGTAACAGGATACTACCAACGGCATCTATGTTTTCGCTGTGCTTGACGACATCTTGCTGAACTGGTGGAATGTTGGACACTTGCACTTCCGGAGGTGTAATTTTAATGTTAGAATCAGAATCCGAGTCTGAGCTAGATGATTCTAGTTGGGTCGACATGAACTCCGATCTTGCTCCAGTGAATTGAGCACCAAGCTTTCTGTCCAAGGTGAAATTTCGGGTAAGAGAAGTGTCCTTGGGATCCTCTAAAACATCTTCAAAATTCGCACTGTAGAAATCTGATTGTTCCTTCAAACTGGCAGATTTCTCTTCATCGCTCAAAGATTTATGAAAGATGTTTGTTTTTATCTTGGTTGATGTTTCTTCGTCCGGACATGTTTCACAACAAAATTCATTACTTTCAGTTTCGTAATAATTTGCAAGGGTAAGTTTACTGTCGCAGCGCGCACAACGAAAACAAGTGCGATGGTAGAGGGCGTTTCCGACGTTCAGACGTTCTGCTATGAACACCGGAAAGCCGCATTTAACGCATGGTTCTCTTCTAGCGTTTGAGGTGCGAAGAGCAGTCTGGAAACGGAAAAATGAATCAGATAATAATATGAATAAAGGAAATATAGTCCATCTAATTCAACCATTTTGGGATTGTAGAGTTAACTTCGCAAAGTGTTGAAAAAACTGGAATTGGGTGAAAAGTGGATCTTATTTGGAGGTGATTTCTCTTTCACGACCAAACAGGCTAAAACATTTACTTTGGCAATGTTTTATATTACGGCTCACTAAAGTATGTACTTATATAATCAGCAAATTGTAATAAACACCTCAAAAAAGTCTAGGGAACACTTCTGAATATCGATATATCGTATCCAGAACGATCAATATGGATGATTTTTTTAAAGAAATGAACACCTGCATCAATTTCTCACCAAATTATGTAGAGTGCCGCAACAGATTTCAGTTTTTTTTATAAAAAACTAAAAATGCAGCAGATGCGACTCTGTTTTATAATCATTTCATGTATTCAGTGTTTGAAATCAGTTAGTTGGCACTTTGTTTCTGTTGTAAGCACAAATAAAAGATTCAAGTTTTGTGATGGAAAGAGGACATTTGACTAGAGAAGAGATGTTACGAGCCGTTGGCATGCTCCAAGCTGGGAGCTCACAACGGGAAGTATCCAGGGTTCTGGGAAGTAGCCCAAGTGTCGTAAACCGTTTATGGTCGCGTTTCAATGAAACAGGTAGCGTAGAAGAACGCCATACAGGTCGTTTCAGGATTACTTCAGTCGCCCAAGACCGATTTTTGGTTTTACAAGCTAGAAGAGATCGTACTACCACAGCATCTCAATTAGCTCAAGAGCTATCACGAGTTCATAATGTACAAATTTCCGACCAAACTGTGAGAAATCGACTGCACGAAGGTCAACTCCACTCCAGACGTCCTTTAAGAGTTCCACAACTGACCCATGAAAATCGCGCTGCTCGTTTAGCTTGGTGCCAAGAACACGTAAACTGGGATCAAGAGAGGTGGGCCATAGTTCTCTTCTGTGAGGAATCTAGATTTAGTTATTATCCCGATTCGGGAAGAATTCGAATATGGATGGAACCTGGAAAGCAAAACCGTCTTCAGCATGCTCGAGAATTTGTTAGACAGGGAGGCGGATCAGTGATGTTTTGGGGAGGTATACGCCTTGGTGGAAGAACTGACCTCGTTTTCATACAGAACAACCTCACGGGAAATTCTTACGCAAATGAGATAGTTTTACCTGTAGTGGTACCGTATCACCAAACAATGGGTCAAAATCCACTCTTCCAACAAGATAATGCCCCTCATCATCGTGCAAGAGTTGTCTTGAACGTTCTTGAAGAGAATGATATCGATCTTCTACCGTGGTCATCCTGCTCCCCAGATCTGAATCCCATCGAGCATGTGTGGGACACCCTAAAAAGAAATCTCCTCCGTCAAAACGTCTTCCATCATTAACAGGAGCTTCGATTAGCAGTTCAGGGGGCTTGGAATGACTTAGGCCAAAATGTAATAGACAATTTAATATTGAACATGCCGCGACGATGCCAAAGTGTCATTAATAACAGAGGTGGACCTTCTGGGTACTGAAAAATATAAGTGCTTCCATATCGTTTCGAAAATATTAGTTCAGGATTTTTTTTGTTTTACCAAATTTCGTCATTTTGAAATTTCAAATTTTTTTTATAATAGGTGCTTTGGAGAAGTCAAATATTATTTTGTTTTCTTGAGAATACATCATATACAATACATCCTAACAAAAACCGAAAGATTTCTATAAATTCGAATCATCAAATTCATATTTTAAAGATATTGGTAAGTGTTCCCTAGACTTTTTGAGGTGTTTATGTGTAAACACATTGAAGATTTGTATTCAGGGGACAATATTCAACCTTCCGTAGAATGTTAAATTTCCTTCCCTGAAGGAGCTGGTTTTCCGATCTACTCTTCATAATCATCGCCTTATGTTTAGAGGTGGCAGCCTATGTATTAGTGCATTGGGGTGCGCCAATTACATATGTTTACATGTACTTGACGCGCTCCAACGAGTAGGTACAAAACTGGCTTGGTGTTTTTAATGGGCGTGCAACACTGACGAGCTCAAACGAGACTAAAACTGCAGTCTGTTACTCCCATTCATGACATCCGACCAGATTGTACCATTGCTATGAGGCCCTGGATGACAATGATTATGAAGAGTGGATCAGAAAACTATCATTTTCAGAGAAGGATATTTAAATTATACGGAAGGTTTGAATATTGTTTCCAGAATAAAAATCCTCCTCAATGTGTTTACATGCATAGCCACAAATTTGACATGTTATCATTATTGACATATGATAACCATAACTGTTTAGCTAAATGGGAAGATTGCCTTACGATTTTTTTTCGAAGAATAGAAACGTCCAGCGGAGTGCGAACTTTGAATTTGAAGTATGGAGAAGCTCACGTAGGATTTGATGTGGGAGGTGTTAGATGTGGAGTAAGGTTCTTAGTGAAAATCCACTTATGGAGCCTTGCATTTGTTGAAAACCTTCCGACTGAGAATTTTCTATTTTTATACTATAATACATTCCCAAAATAGCCGAATAATTGACAATTAAGCATTAAGCACCAACGTTTTGCATTTTTTTACCTTCAGCAAAATATTTCAGGTTTGTATTGCCCCATTATATCCAAGCTTTCCTCCTATGGAAAATAAACAGTGTGGGTTAAAAACAAACTTGTATTGATAACACTTATATTTTTGTGTGCAATGCGCTCAGAAGTACAGAAAAAAATCGTTCTCCTGAAATTCCCACGAATTTTTATGGTATCTTACACCAAAAAATAAGTCATAAATAGTCATAGCAAATATTTAAATATCTACAATTCTACAAAAATATAACTTGAATGCATGTAACAATCCAAGTATGTTGTTTAAGAGAGATGGGAACCTATGAAACAAAATAATATAAATTGAAATCAGTAGCTCAGGCGTTAAAAAGAAGAAACAGTTTTCTTTTCAGGAAGTTTGTTTCCATCTATAATACTCTACAGTGTGGAAATGGACTAAACCTAATTATTAGGTAGTCTTTGAGTTCTATTTAATTAATAATCAAAACGAGATATTGGTCAGACTATACGCAATTTTTCGATTTTTGCATTGTGTGAAGCAGCCCGAAAACGGATGAAAATTCATTGCACATTATTTAGAATTGTGAAAAAATTGAAAAGTGCGGGAGCAAATGAAACTTGCACAATGGCAAGCATCAACGTACAATCACAGTGACAATTTATTCTGCTAGTTATGGCAAAAATCAGTCACCGTCAGAAAGATCTGAAAGGGGGATTTACTGGCAGGGAAAGTATACCCACAGAACAGTAATCATCGAACTGAGAATGATCGAACTAAATGGTTTTCGTTACTTATTATGGATGGACAGAAAATTATTCGACGATTAAAAAAAAACTGAATATTGTGTAAAAATATTGACCGACTATGGGCCACTTAAAAGAACCAGTAGCATATATCTTTCGAGTGGATGTTGAGGCTTATGACGATGTCAACCAACCTGGACACCATAACACTTTACCGAGGCTAACATCGACAAAGGCAATAAAATGATCCTGGAAAATCACTAAATCTATGGCAAGAAGACGTATATCTATTAGAAAAAATGACTAGCATTGTGGAAAAGCTTGCGAATTGCATCATAACAACGCTTCCGTTCAAACCTGTTTACTGATGTCGGGAAGATCGCGGGGGCAAAAGCTTTTAGCGTCATACCACGTGGTATTCTCAATCGGGCTCTCCGGATCTCAGTGAGAGTGTGCCGAACAAAAGCATTTCATGCAATGGAAATTAATTCTGGAAAACCAATATGCAACAAATTAGCATAAAATACAATCTAAAAAACTGCACTGAAAAGATGAGTGGTCAACGTGTTTGATAGCTCACCTAACTACATCTTCAACTTAAAGATTCCGAGAGATGTATGCCGAGATAGCCTTGGAATTTGCCATTAAGAAACAGCATGTTCTCTAACTAGAAACAATAATCGAAAGTACAAAAATCGTCAAGGAAAGGAACCGTCAGACAATAGGACCACATCTAGTTTTCACTGTAGAGTAGCATACCTGATATGTAACCAAGAAGTGATACAACTGGAGAAGTTTTAGGGGAATGAAAGTGACATTAACGTTGAATTCTTTGGACAGAATGAAATATTTCCTAGTAGATGTTCGTCTATTTTTTATCAAAAAATCCCATAGGAATCCAGTTTTTTTTAGATAGCTTCTGCGTTTCGAGATATTTTCCGAGTAAAAACATGAAATCATATAGAAGTCAACGAAACAATTCATCGTTGTTATCGTGAGTAACAGTTTACCGGAAATGCACGCAACTGTTTTTTGAGATTATGGTTTGGTCACACTGCCTTTTTTAATAAAAAAATCAGAAACAAAAAATCTGAATTTCCCACGATGAAAAAAGCTGAATATTTCAAAAATCGCCTTGCACAGATAATGAAAAACTTGTGTAGAAGTCAACGAAACAATTCATCGTTGTTATCGCGAGTAAGAGTTTACCGGAAATGTCATACGCACGCAACTGTTTTTTGAGATTATGGTTTTGTAACACTGCCTATTTTTAATAAAAAAAATCAGAAACAAAAAATTTGAATTTCCCACGATAAAAAAAGCTGAGACATTTCAAAAATCGCCTTGCACAGATAATGAAAAACTTTTGTGGAAATCAAACCAACAGACCTGTTTCTAAAATTTAAATTTTTCGAAATATTTTGCAGAACCTCTTTAGCATACAATTCATAGTCAAAATTGGAAGAGGTAATTTGTTCGTTTGTTTTTCCTCTATTTCTGTCTTTTGGCTAATGTCACCTCATTAACCCTGGAATTTTTCCGAACCCCTCTCTCGTGTCGAGGGAAGGGATCTTTAATGTCCAACACATCTCTGTTAGCCAGGACTGACGGCTTTACATCTCCTCCGAAAGATAGACACTCAATCGATTCCCAGAATACGAAAAATCGCACCGACTTTATGGGGATTGAACCCAGATAACTCTGCGCAGAAGACGAGCATCATATCCTTTACGCCACCGAGCCGGCATTATTCGAATTAGTACTATGTGTATGACATACACGAATGAGCAAATTTTAAACTTATTTTTCATTTATGAAGAACAGAGTAGAAACGCGAGAAGAAATGAGGAAGGCATATATCAAATTTTGAATTGTTTAGTTCAGTTCAGCATTCTCAACCGTTACCAGTTGAGAATAACGAAGCCAAGTACAAGTATTCTTTAGAAAATATTTCGATCCATGTGCATCAGTTTTGAAAACAGAGCATGATTTGGATGTTCATCATAGGAGTAAACACAGAACTTTCAAAAGGCCTAAAATGCAGCCTTTTAAATTTACATGGCTTCAAACTTGCACCAGCTTGTAGAGTTTGAGATGCTTCTTATTGAAATACAGGATTTCCTAGGAAAAAATATTACTTTAAAGACGGCAATGATAGATTTTATTCATGGTTTACCTTAAGCAAAATCAAGACATCAACTTGACAGATAGCTAGCCCATCGAACTGAAAGGAATTTATCGAATTATGAACAATATGTAAGATCACCAGACCTAATACCTATGGACTTTTTTCTTTTGGGAACTCTCAAAAAAAATTATTCGAAACCTATCACTTCCAGACATAATTTACATATTAAACTCCAAAATACTTTTATGCAACTAGATGTGGAAAAGTTGAGAGCATAATGTCATGCGTCGATTAGAAGCATGTTTAGATGTTAATTGGTGGTCTGGGAGGGCGTTCTGGTACTGGAATAACTCGCAGTAAACAACCATATCCATCTTCTCTGGGTTCCGGGTCACACCAGGATCAGAGGAAATGACATTCTGGTTGGTCTGTCTAGGGGCTAAGACAGACGGTCGGGGTCTCAGGCAGTGTTCTTAAAGGAAGGCTGCTGGATGGTTAACGGAACAAGATTGGGGCACCTGGTTGAATGATCGAATTGGTCGCCAGTCCAAGGCAATGCTGGGTACATCATCTAGTAAAACCTAAACAACGTTGCCATTTCAACGCAGTCCAACTATAGCATGGCTCCTCGTACATACAGTGGCGGGACATGGCAAGTTCAGATATCACCTGTGTAAGATAGCTCTGAAGAATAATCTTAAGGATCCACCTTAGGCGTAACCGACTGGGCGAGGAAATGATGGAAATAAGCTATCCGCCGAAGGCACCCCCTCGCTCTATCAGAGACTTCTTTGTAAAGATCGAGCAAGGAATTTAGTTACAAAGAAGGGGGACACAAAGAGCCATATGGCCAGGTGTCGATATCCATGAGGAAAATTTCAATTATTATTAGATCTTAATGGTCAAAATTTCGATCAGTTCTCATGAAATACAGAGAAATGAAAAGTTCATTTGATTCGGGGTTCATGGTTGTCTGTAAATTAAGCGTTGGAAATTCGTATACCACTGCAGTCCTTCCTTTATTTCATTTTGAATCAGATATCAAATGGCACAATGATAATTAGCTACATATGCTCTGTGAATTATTTATGCGCGAATCCAAGTCGCCTATGTCAATTAATCATCATCGACTGAATGTTGAAAAGGTTTTTGCGAAATATCTCGAAAATATTTAGAAATCTACGCGCAGTAGTCTTTGGTTATTATAGAATTCGTTAAGAAAAATCAATTCATTCGTAAACACGAATACAATCTCTTTATAGCCACTTCTCATCTTCAACGCCTGGACTTCTAGGTTATTTGATATGTCTACTACCATATTATTTACATCATCTAAAATTGAACCAGTATTTCTACCACCAATTAAAAACTAAGTTAGATTGAATAACATTTATGGTGAATATTTCATGATAAGTGCTATAGTGCTACCTGACATATTACATCAAAAAATATTAGGTTTCATGTGAAAGGCTTTGTGTAAGAGAAACTCTTCACGTTGAAATCATATGAATCAATTTCCGGAGAGTTGATGGTGCCGTGTGTCGCCCACACTGTTTATTTGAAGAGAAGAATAAAGTAATAACAAATGAAAAAGAGCCCTTATACTTCTCATAAAGCTAAGCATCACTATGTTACTAATTTTCTAATGACATATACTTGAAATGAACCGTATGCATCTGAAAAAAAACACACTTTCATTCGTCACAAGTATTAGCATGCAATGAAAACGGCACTACTGGTGAAGCTTTTAATCTGAAAAATTTATGAACTTGAAACTTGATTCTAGTGATTAGTTCATTCAGTGATGTTGATTATTTTTATTGATCTTATTATCTATTGAAAATCGAGACTGGCCTATGAGACAATTACAAAATAATGTTATGAGGATTGCGAATATTACTACATGATAAGTATCACTGTTTAAGATGAAAAAGTTTATTCAACGTTATAGATATTTAATAATAAAAACAAGTACTGTGTTTTGAGGAATTTTACTTTTATTATTGATAATGAAATAGCCTCCCAAATTCAAATGTTATAGATATTTCGAGCTTTCGCTCATCATCAGACAAATATAAGTTTCAAACTAAAATACTAAGTTAGCAGTTTTCTTATACCGGGTGGGGCAACTAAAACGAAAAAGACTCAATAACTGCTAAACTATTCGTTTCTGGATAAAAAGCAGAAACCGGTCAATTTTTGTCTAAAGGGGGACATCTTTTAACACACAGTGATTTTATTTTCCATCAACCTCCTACAGGGTTCACAAAACTGAATTTTTTGAATATGGAAGATAGGTCGTGTGTTACCTCATTGGAAAGCTCTTTTGATTCTCAACACAAATGTTTGAGTTTTGACATATTCGGAAGAAGATACAGGATGGTTCGTCAAAAGACGAATGATTGCAAAATCTGTCGATTTCGAATAAACATTCACCGAAATACTGTTGTGAGTTGTGTGTGTTAAAAGATGTCCCCCTTCAGAAAAAAATTGACCTGTTTCTGCTTTTTGTCCAGGAACGAATAGTTTAGCAGTTATTGAGTCTTTTTGTTTTTAGTTGCTCCACCCGGTATATAGGTACAGAAATGGAAAAATAAGTTAACAGAAGAGGTTGAATACAAATTAGAGATGAACATTGGGTACTAATATATAATTGAAAACTACTTTAAAATCCCAAATATTGGGGAATAACATAAATCAGTCAGTAATAAAAAACAAGTACTGTGTTTTAAGGAATTTTACTTAATAATTGCGATTCGTGACACGTTTCATACACCGTAGCTTCTTCAGACGAATGATTATGCAGAAAAATGTAAATGAGAATATAACTATAAATATTCTTGAGTAATTAAAAGCTTATTGGTCGCCTCCTCCTAGGTGGTTATTTGTGACAAGTATATCCAATAAAATTAAGGAATAGATTGCTCCCCGAAAAGATTCAATAGAGGTGAATGGCTTAAATCGACTTGTTCATTGATGAGTCTACCTGAGTGTTTGTATTTATTTATTTCTAAAGTTTCCCAAAGATCTACCTTCCAATATTTATTATCTGTATGCAAAATTTCAAACTGTGGGTCGAAAGAATGATTATTTTCTAAGAGATGATTCGCGTAATTTGAATCTGATTTTTATTTGAAAAACTGCGTTTATGTTCCGTTTATGTTCAAATTACAGTTTGAAATTTTGCATACAGATTATAAATATTGGATCATTCGATCGATAATAGGTCAAGTGGCACCTCGTTGGAAAGGTACTGCAATTTTCTCTTCGAATTTGGTATTTTCGAAATTCAGAATCATCATACAGGGTGTCCCGAAGCAGGAACATTGAAAATCCAAATAACTTTTGAAACTGGTTCATTTCGGTATACGAGAACATGTTTGATCCGAGAATAGGACTTTCTTGTGTGGTTATAGAATTTTTGCAATCAACCCTTCCATTCAGCATCCCCAACTTGAAAATCATACAAATAATTCAAGTGGCATATCTTCAGAAAGGTTTTTGAATTCCAGAATGATTAAAGCATTTCATTCAGTTCGGCTCTCCATACAGGATGTCGCTTTCGAAAAATTCAATATCGTCATTTGAAATTATCAACTAAAATTAATTCGAAACTGTTAAAAAATTGGGGTACGATGTGTTGAGCATCAATTACGAAGAAATAAAGCTGATTTCTGCATTGAAAATGTTCACATTTTTTCATTTCCATCTGGCGTGCAGTCATCTGTTATTTCTCATTTTGCAATGAAATATTATTATTATTCAGATCAGTTCCTCATTATTGTTGTTGTTCGTCAGTTGAAATTAATCTGAAAATGGTTTATTCCACTGAGGAAAGGGTCGAAATTGTATCGACGTATTTTCGAAATAACAGTTGTGCCAAAGAAACGGCAAGGATATTCGATAGGAACCATCCTGAAAGAAAGGGAGTCAGTCACCAGTACGTTAAATATTTGGTTGACAAATTCCTAGCTACGGGTTCGGTGGCAAACAAAAACATGAAGTGGCATGTCCTGTCAGAAATGAGGCAACGGAAGTGGCAGTAGTGGGTCATCTACAAATGGAGAATACTACTTCGATCAGAAAACTATCTCGTCTGACTGGTGTATCAGCTAAAACTGTCCATAGAATCGTGAAACATCACAAATTTCACCCTACAAGGTAAAATTAGTGCATGAAATAATAGAAGATGATCCAGATCGTCGTTTACAGTTTTGTGAAAATCTAAGTGAAAACCTAAACGCTAATCCAAATTTTCTGAATAACATCTGTTTTTCTGATGAAAGCACCTTTATGCTCAGTGGTGAAGTGAATAGACATAATTGTCGATATTGGGACACACAGAATCCTCATTGGTTTAGAGAGGCCCACACGCAAAGGCCTCAGAAGTTGAACGTTTGGGCAGGAATTTTTGGCAATCATCTAGTTGGGCCTTTCTTTATTGAGGGTAATCTGAATGGAAATGGCTACCTACAGTTGTTAGAGGAACACATACATCCTAGATTGACAGAAATTTTACAGAACGATCCAACTCTTTCTGAGGACGAAATGCGTTTTCAACAAGACGGTGCTCCTCCGCATTATGATGCTCGGGTGCGCCAATATTTAGACGAAAATTTCCCAGGAAGGTGGATTGGTAGAAGAGGACCTGTTGAGTGGCCAGCCAGGTCACCAGATTTAAATCCCTAGATTTTTTTTTGTGGGGCCATCTAAAATCTAAAGTTTATGCCACAAGACCAGAAAACCTGGAGGAGCTGCGGATGAGGATTATCACAGAATGCCGACTTTTGACTCCTGAAGTTTTCGCTAATGTGAGAAGAGAGTTCGAAAATCGTCTGTATAACTGTATGGAGGTGGGCGGAGGTCATTTTGAACAATTGTTGTAATAATCAAGTTAGTTTTTGTTTTCAATTGAATACAAGTTCAATAAATCTCGTTTTCCTGTTTAGATGAGCATCCAATCAGTTTCTCCATCATCCCTCATCCTGATCCTCACGCCAGAAAACCTCGATTGCCAAACTGAAACCAATGCCTCAGTGATTCAGAAAATAGAAAAATCTTTCTGGAACTTTGCCACTCAACCTGTAATCACTTGTATGATTTTTTGAGTTGGGGATGCTGAATGGAAGAGATTGATTGCAAAAATTCCATATTCACGCAAGAGAGTCTTATTCTCGAATCAAACATAAACATGTTCTCGTATTATACCGAAATGAACCAGTTTCAAAAAGTTATTTGGGTTTTCAGTGTTCCTGCTCCAGGACACCCTGTATGCTGATTCTGAATTTCGAAAATACCAAATTCGAAGAGAAAATTGAAATACCTTTCCAACGAGGTGCCACTTGACCTATTTTCGATCGAATGATTTTTGAGTTGGGGATGCTGGAAATAGGGGTTGATTGCACCAACTCCAAATTCACAAGTGTAGGTCGTTTTTCTAGACCGAGCATAAACCTGCGCTTGCATTATGCCAAAATAAATCGATTTCATTTAGTATTTGGGATTTGCAGGAATTCAACTTTACCCTCGGTTGGGACACCCTGTATGTTAATTTAAAATTCTAAAATGACAAATCAGAATGGAGAATTGACAGACCTTTACAGTAAGGTGCCACTCGACCCTTATTCCCTATGATGAATTTCGAAATTAGGGTTGCTGGGGTAGGAGTTGATCTGACAAGTTTCGAATTATTTCGAAAAATGCTCCCTCTCGAAACAAAAATCGACGTGTCTTGGTGTTTTTCGCTAATGTTACTCATTTCGGAGTTATAGGGGGGTCAAATTTTCGTTGGAACACACTGTATAAGACAAGATGTGTGGTTTCAACAAGATGGAGCACCGGCACATTACTCACATCAGGTTAGGGAGCATTTGAATCATGTATTTCCAAACAAATGGATAGGACGTGGTGGTCCTGTTAGATGGCCAGCTAGGTCTCCAGACCTAACAAGTCTAGATTTTTTCTTGTGAGGTTATATTAAAGGCATCGTTTACCAGAATCCTTTTATAACATAGTCGGATATGAGACAGAGAATAGTCGATATCTTTCAGTCAGTTAATCCGCAAATGTTGTCGAGACTTCAACGGTCTTTCCTCAGAATGAATGAGTTGTGTCAACAAAGAAACATTTCGAACACTTATTGAAATAGTTCAACAACTTTTAGATCATCTCACCAAATACGTATATCATACACGAGTAGTTTAAAAAATCTCCATTTCTCTGATCAAGTATAATGATATGTACTAAAAAACTCTTCTTTCGCAACCTCTGATTTTATTATTTTAGTTTATTAGGTTACTTCTGCAAAATATAGCACAATATTTTAAGCGTTGACATGAATAATAAAATACAGGGTGTTCCATTCTAAAAATCAAGATATATTTTTCAATTATAATATTCAATGATTTTTTTGAGGCACTCCTGTATGAAATGAGGATAATCTATTTCAATTAATCAATAAAGCTATCCTTGGGCAATAAGAAAACGTATTAATCCTCTCTGGCCGAAGGAGCATGCGATGATGTGAGAGCCTATTTTCATGAATTCATGAAACTAGTCACCAAAAAAACTTATTACTTAAAGACATTATAGCAGAGTTTAGGACGCTCTTGAATCTTCAACAAAAAAGTGGTCTTCCAATCTGGAAAAACTTACCAAGATTTTTTTATAGAAAATTGGGACACCATGTTTACTTCAAAATAAATTGAAATTCTGAATACAATCTAACCGTTCGAACAAAAATGAAATCTTCAAGAGTGTACGAGCTACTGAGCACTGCGCCACTGGTGAATCACCCAGTATAAGAAAATTGCTAACTTTGTATTATAGTTTTCAACTCATACTTGTCTGATGATGAGCGAAAGCTCGAAATAGCTAAAACGTTGACTAAACTTTCTCATCTTGAACAGTGATTTATTTTACGTAGTAATAATCGCAATCCTTATAATGTCAATTACATAGTAACGGCCGAATCTATTAATGTACTGGACACAAGATATAAAAATGAACTAAACAGAATGGATAGAAATAGTTAAATAAAATAACTCAAACACAACATTCTCTACGATTGAACCAGCAAGAAAAACAAATAAAATTAGGAAAAGCAAAATGAAAATAGATTCAAGACAATATATAGAGGGTAGCGGGACATCGTTCCAAGCTGAAAACTCTCTATTTGGCCTTATATGCTGGGATTGGGTTGTCTTTTTTTGCAATGCTTAAAACGGTGTCCATCTCTTCTGTTCATTGTCGTGCGTTTATCTATTTCGATCGCTTCTCTGATTTCTCTTGTTTGGAGTTGTTCTATGTTGACCACTTGTGTCGTGTTGTCGTAGTCACACAAAACAAGCCACAAACTCACAGAATACCTAAAGGACGAAAGTTAGATTTCTCAGAATCCATAGGAATTTTCAAACTCCAACAAACTCCCCATGGAGATAATTTTCTGAACGACCAGTATGGCCCGGCTTATTCGTTCATATTTGATATCTCCCGTTACAGGCCCGATTCTGTGGCTCTCAGGGAGATCCGTGGTTAAAATACTTGTAACAGAAGAGGAGAGAGAACTCCTGCAATTCTTTTCTGAATTCCTGAATAGCCTTGAGATGACTGGTTTATCATCGCATGAGGAGATCTTGGAAGAAGGTGCTTTTGTTATGCTTCAACCAAAATTGAATGCAATTAAAAAATTACTGAATGGGACTAGAGTAATTGTCAGAAAAATCCATGAGAAAAGTTTGGATTTGGACATAACTGTCGCCAATGTTGGACAACAGCACACGTTACCGTGCATTGCCTTATCACCATCTGGCTGTACTCTTCCATTTACATTGCGAGGTAAATTTCCAATAAAAGTGGCTTTTAGCGTAACTATGAACAAGACGCAAGAGCAAACTATTGAGAGGGTAAAAAACTACTAGCCTGAAGCGTAAAAGAGCGTACGAAGCTCTATCGTGCGGAAAATAAACACCTCAAAAGAGTCTAGGGAACACATACCAATATCTTAAATATGAATTTGATGATTCGAATTCAGAGAAATCTTTCAGTTTTTGTTAGGATGAATTGTATATAATGTATTCTCAAGAAAACAAAATAATATTTGACTTCTCCAAAGCACCTATTATAAAAAAAAATTTGAAATTTGAATATGACGAAATTTGGTAGAACACAAAAAAAATCCTGAACTAATATTTTCGAAACGATATGGAAGCACTTATATTTTTCAGTACCCAGAAGGTCCACCTCTGTTATTAATGACACTTTGGCATCGCCGCGGCATGCTCAATATCAAATTGTCTATTACATTTTGGCATAAGTCATTCCAAGCCCCCTGAACTGCTAATCGAAGCTCCTGTTCATGATGGAAGACGTTTTGACGCAGGAGATTTCTTTTTAGGGTGTCCCACACATGCTCGATGGAATTCAGATCTGGGGAGCAGGATGGCCACGGTAGAAGATCGATATCATTCTCTTCAAGAACGTTCAAGACAACTCTTGCACGATGAGGAGGGGCATTATCTTGTTGGAAGAGTGGATTTTGACCCATTGTTTGGAGATACGATACCACTACAGGTGATACTATCTCATTTGCGTAAGAATTTCCCGTGAGATTGTTCTGTATGAAAACGAGGTCAGTTCTTTCACCAAGGCGTATACCTCCCCAAAACATCTCTGATCCGCCTACCTGTCTAACAATTTCTCGAGCATGCTAGAGACGGTTTTGCTTTCCAGGTTTCCTCCATATTCGAATTCTTCCCGAATCGGGATAATTACTAAATCTAGATTCATCACTGAAGAGAACTGTGGCCCACCTCTCTTGATCCCAGTTTACATGTTCTTGGCACCAAGCTAAACGAGCAGCGCGATTTCCATGGGTCAGTTGTGGAACTCTTAAAGGACGTCTGGAGTGGAGTGGACGTTCGTGCAGTCGATTTCTCACAGTTTGGTCGGAAATTTGTGCATTATGAACTCGTGATAGCTCTTGAGCTAATTGAGATGCTGTGGTAGCGATCTCTTCTGGCGAGGAGGGGGGGCGACTATAGTAATCCTGAAACGACCTGTATGGCGTTCTTCTACGCTACCTGTTTCATTGAAACGCGACCATAAACAGTTTATGACACTTGGGCTACTTCCCAGAACCTTGGATACTTCCCGTTGTGAGCTCCCAGCTTGGAGCATGCCAACGGCTCGTAACATCTCTTCTCTAGTCAAATGTCGTCTTTCCATGGTCGAATCACAAAACTTGAATCTTTTATTTGTGCTTACAACAGAAACAAAGTGCCAACTAATTGATTTCAAACACTGAATACATGAACTGATTATAAAACAGAGTCGCATCTGCTGCATTTTTAGTTTTATATAAAAAAAAAACTGAAATCTGTTGCGGCACATAATTTGGTGAAAAATTGATGCAGGTTTTCATTTCATCCATACTGATCGTTCTGGACACGATATATCGATATTCAGAAGTGTTCCCTAGACTTTTTTGAGGTGTTTATTTCGAATATTGTCTGCCATAGGGCTGGCAGACAATCAATATTGTTTGGAAAGAAGTGATATCAGTCATATATTATATTCAATATTCCTCATCCTTCCAATACAACACAAATGCGAAATCACAATTATTACTTATGATATGACGGCGGTATTTATCAATTATTTAGATAAACGTATTATAACTTTATGCTGAGGCGCAGCACGGGTTCTCTAATAGGTTCCGATTCCTTTTTTAGTGTCGAGATCAAAATGCAACATAAATGGACGTTAATTTCGATTGCGTTGACTTCAAAGTTTGATTTTTTCACAGCTGCAAGACATTGCCGGTTAAAATTTCAACTCTTACATCAACTTCAGAGGAAAGATTTTTGACAGACAACGAACTGATCCTATAAGGGATATATTTTTCCTTTTGGGATACGGAAGCCTAAATTTCATTGACTAGTAATCTTTTTCATGAGCGTGAAATCGCGCCCAATGTGAATGCTTAGATCTATTTTACTATCGTTCATACTTTCGAAGTGATTTCAGTTTCGAATTCAGGAAGAAGAAACGAAGAATGGCTATGGCGTTAATGTTATTGAATGTCCCGTTTTTCTACTTTTGCAAAATTATAAATTCATTTCCGTACTACTTTCAATAATTTTTTTAAGCCTGCTCAGCTCAATTAGCCTCTCTATTAAAAATCAGGACCATATAACGAGGTTAACCTTTTTCTTCCTTTTTTAGTGTAACCAATGAAAGACGATGAGACTGCCGATTCATCAATAAAGGAATATTGCGTTAATTAACTGCAAGTTAGTAAGTATTCCAATTAAATGATCTCCTTTAGAGATTATTTTCAAATCATTACTCAGGAAAGTTGCAATGATGATAATTAAATATCTGCAGACGATGAATGTCAATATGACTCCAACGTTACCTCAAAAGGTTCAATTACTTTTGAGAAACAGAAAACTGGATGAAAGTGGACGAGTAAACATTCACATTACGTGCATTACTATTTCACAAGAAGTTGACAAAGTAATGGTGTAAAACATTTAATAATATAGGCAGAAAAGTAGGGTAAGTGTCGATAATTTGCGAAGAAGTGAACTCAGTTCGTTTACCCGTTTCAAGCACTTGGAATGAACCAATTAAACCAAATTGAACGGTTTATTGCTGCAATGAAGTCGCTGGTTTATAACCACTAGTCCTTCGAAATTTTTAATTTTACTTTATTCGAGTAATGGCTTTCAAGTTTTGCATATATATATATATATATATATATATATATATATATATATATATATATATATATATATATATATATATATATATATATATATATATTTACATATATGCAGGGTGCTTCATCAAAAAACTAAACAGAGGCTATTTCTACCAAGATATTCATTTCTGATCAAAACGCAAAAACGGGTCAATTTTTGTTTCAAGGGGGACATCTTTTGGGGTATAAAACTTGCCTGAAATATCATTGAACATTTTGAATAGGGAACATGGGTCGAGTGATGACTAAAAAGAAAGGTGGTATATTTGTCTGCATTGCCTTGAACGAATTTCCATTTTTAATTGAAAGCTGTAAAATATACAGGGTGAGCAACTGAAAGATAGGGAAGACTATTTCCCTGAGACTATTCAAGTTTCAGTTGGGTAAAATGGAACAGATCCATGCTGATCAAAGGCAGTCATCATCAAGAACCATCCTCAACTCGAATTTCAACCCCTGTATCAGGGGTGACAACCCTTGAAAATTTGAAAGAGGGTAGATGGGTCGAGTGATAACTCGAAAGAAAGGTATTATCTTTGTCTGCATTCCCGTGGAAGAATTTTCATTTTCGATTGAAAACTGTAGAAGATACAGAGTGAGCTACTGAAAAATAGAGGAGGCTACCTATCGCCCTGAGGTATCACTGGATCGAAATATTACCCCTGCTCTAGGGATTGAAATTCGAGATGAGGGTGATTTCGGAAGATGACTGCTTTTGATCTAAAGTGAATCTATTCCAGTTTTTCGCACTAATACGCCCATAGTCTTGGGGCGATAGACTCCTCTATTTTTCAGTGGCTCACTCTGTATCTTCTACAGTTTTCAATCAAAAATTAAAATTCTTCCATGAGAATGCAGACAAAGATAATACCTTTTTTTCGAGTTATCACTCGACCCATATACCCTCTTCCAAATTTTCAAAGGTTGTCACCCCTGCTCCAGGGGTTGAAATTCGAGATGAGGATTGTACTTGATGATGACTGCCATTGATCAGCATGGATCTGTTCTATTTTACCTCACTGAAACTTGAATAGTCTTAGGGAAATAGTCTGCCTTATCTTTCAGTTGCTCACCCTGTATCTCTTACAGTTTTCAACTAAAAATGGAAATTCGTTCAAGGCGATGTAGACAAAGATACCACCTTTCTTTTGAGTCATCACTCGACCCATCTTCCCAATTCAAAATGTTCAAGGGTTGCGACCCCCGCTTAGGGGGTTGATATTTCAGGCAAGTATTGTACCCCAAAAGATGTCCCCCTTGAAACAAAAATTGACCTGTTTTTGCGTTTTGATCAGAAATGAATATCTTGGTAGATATAGCCTCTGTTTAGTTTTCGTTGAAGCACCCTGTGTGTATATATATATATATGTACTGCGAGATGGGACATTAAAAGTATATGGAGTAATGAATGACTGATGTGGAGAAACTTTTTTTTTGTTGTCTTGAATGTTATTCGAACTAAGTTCAGAAAATATTCTCAATGCTGTGGCACTTTCCGTTATACCGAAAATTGACACCATCTTTGTTATTTCAAATGGCATAATATAAGTTTCTATTTTTTTTGTTGTAGAAAATTAAATGCTGGACAATTTTTTCTCATATCATTCCACCGAAAATTAAAGTTAACGTTATTAAAGTTGCAGATTGCACTCAGATTAGAAACTGATGAAAATGTTATGAGTATATTAGTATCATGTCCATATTATAAAACTCATTGTTTTATATTTTCTAGCAACTATAATCATTCAAATTACATTCTACGCACTGCATACTACTCAGAAAGTAACCAACCTTTCACTATGGAGGAAATAACTTTATATCAAGCTCAACTTTTTACAATGGAAAAATCGATTTCCTATCAAGTTCATGAATTTTCAGAGCAAAACAATTCGGCAAGACCACCCACTTCTAAATAGATGCACTGAAAACATATAACATTGATTAATAATGAGGTTAATAAAGCATGAGAATGAAAAAAAAATGTTTGTCAGTTGATAAAACATATGACAACCCAAATGCATTACTATCTAAAGACGCTTGAAAAGGGTCAATAGTACAAGCTATTGGTAGGAAAAGAAAAAAATAAACATTTTTCTTTCTCCTTGCTCATCATAGCAAGGCCATATTTAGTCGATCTTACGAACTTGAGATAGGAATGAGATATATATTCAAAGAAATCAATTCTTCATTGTGAAATAATAATGTTATCAGTTTGCATTAAATGAAACAATAAAAAATTAGCACTTCAAAAATCGACATTAAACGAATTAAACTATTCAACTACTCTTAATGTATTAGCGTTGCTGTTGACTTACTGTTGTCTTAATGTTAATTGTCAATATCAATAACCTTTAATGAAAATTACTTCCAAACTCACTAAATATCTCAGGTGTCACCGATTTAAGCGCAAGCTGTCAGATCAGGCAATCGTGCTGAGCATTATACCCATAACAAAAAGTCGTTCAAACAAGGTATCGTGCTGGCCATCCTATCGATTCTTGGCTACCTAATCTCAATAATGATAGCATGTGAAAATTTATCGCTATAGGTGTGAAATCATCGAAGACTTTCATTGAGGGAACAATATTCAACCTTTCGTAGAATGTTAAATATCTTTTCCTGAAGGAACTGGCTCTCCGATACACTCATCATAATTATGGTCAATCAGGGCCACGTATGGGCAGCAAATTTTCCATAAAATATAACAGCAACTTACTATTGTGTCTGAGTGTTATCTCAATAACCAATCAGTAAGATTGTTATTTGGTGCATTTTTATTAAAGAATCATTTTTTTTATATAGAGTTAATGGAATTCAAACGACTATTAATGACACTGTCACTAACACCAACTTTATTTTCTCAAGTGCACGACAAGTTGATAAGGCCAGCAGGTTATTTTAATAGAAATAAACAAAATTGCCACTTTTCATTTCATATCGGTAAAAAGGAATGTTTAAATTTATTATTGTCATATTTCGAATGGGTAGTGATGAACTTCTGTAATTGAATAATTTTAATGTTCAATGTTGATTTTTGCAATGAAATCTGCAAATTTTCTGATATGATACAAATACAGTGTGTTCCAACGAAAATTTGACCCCCCCTATAACTCCGAAGGGAGTAACATTAGCGAAAAACACCAAGACACGTCGATTTTTGTTTCGAGGGGGAGCATTTTTCGAAATAATTCGAAACTTCTCAGATCAACCCCCTACCCCCTAATTTCGAAATTCATCATAGGGAATAAGGGTCGAGTGGCACCTTACTGTAAAGGTCTGTCAATTCTCCATTCTGATTTGTCATTTTAGAATTTTAAATTAACATACAGGGTGTCCCAACCGAGGGTAAAGTTGAATTCCTGCAAATCCCAAATACTAAATGAAATCGATTTATTTTGGCATAATGCAAGCGCAGGTTTATGCTCGGTCTAGAAAAACGACCTACACTTGTGAATTTGGAGTTGGTGCAATCAACCCCTATTTCCAGCATCCCCAACTCAAAAATCATTCGATCGAAAATAGGTCAAGTGGCACCTCGTTGGAAAGGTATTTCAATTTTCTCTTCGAATTTGGTATTTTCGAAATTCAGAATCAGCATACAGGGTGTCCCGGAGCAGGAACACTGAAAACCCAAATAACTTTTTGAAACTGGTTCATTTCGGTATAATACGAGAACATGTTTATGTTTGATTCGAGAATAAGACTCTCTTGCGTGAATATGGAATTTTGCAATCAATCTCTTCCATTCAGCATCCCCAACTCAAAAATCATACAAGTGATTACAGGTTGAGTGGCAAAGTTCCAGAAAGATTTTTCTATTTTCTGAATCACTGAGGCATTGGTTTCAGTTTGGCAATCGAGGTTTTCTGGCGTGAGGATCAGGATGAGGGATGATGGAGAAACTGATTGGATGCTCATCTGAACAGAAAAACGAGATTTATTGAACTTGTATTCAATTGAAAACAAAGAACTAACTTGATTATTACAACAATTGTTCAAAATGACCTCCGCCCACCTCCATACAGTTATACAGACGATTTTCGAACTCTCTTCTCACATTAGCGAAAACTTCAGGAGTCAAAAGTCGGCATTCTGTGATAATCCTCATCCGCAGCTCCTCCAGGTTTTCTGGTCTTGTGGCATAAACTTTAGATTTTAGATGGCCCCACAAAAAAAAATCTAGGGGATTTAAATCTGGTGACCTGGCTGGCCACTCAACAGGTCCTCTTCTACCAATCCACCTTCCTGGGAAATTTTCGTCTAAATATTGGCGCACCCGAGCATCATAATGCGGAGGAGCACCGTCTTGTTGAAAACGCATTTCGTCCTCAGAAAGAGTTGGATCGTTCTGTAAAATTTCTGTCAATCTAGAATGTATGTGTTCCTCTAACAACTGTAGGTAGCCATTTCCATTCAGATTACCCTCAATAAAGAAAGGCCCAACTAGATGATGGCCAAAAATTCCTGCCCAAACGTTCAACTTCTGAGGCCTTTGCGTGAGGGCCTCTCTAAACCAATGAGGATTCTGTGTGTCCCAATATCGACAATTATGTCTATTCACTTCACCACTGAGCATAAAGGTGCTTTCATCAGAAAAACAGATGTTATTCAGAAAATTTGGATTAGCGTTTAGGTTTTCACTTAGATTTTCACAAAACTGTAAACGACGATCTGGATCATCTTCGTTTATTTCATGCACTAATTTTACCTTGTAGGGGTGAAATTTGTAATGTTCACGATTCTATGGACAGTTGTAGCTGATACACCAGTCAGACGAGATAGTTTTCTGATCGAAGTAGTATTCTCCATTTGTAGATGACCCACTACTGCCACTTCCGTTGCCTCATTTCTGACAGGACATGCCACTTCATGTTTTTGTTTGCCACCGAACCCGTAGCTAGGAATTTGTCAACCAAATATTTAACGTACTGGTGACTGACTCCCTTTCTCTTTCAGGATGGTTCCTATCGAATATCCTTGCCGTTTCTTTGGCACAACTGTTATTTCGAAAATACGTCGATACAATTTCGACCCTTTCCTCAGTGGAATAAACCATTTTCAGATTAATTTCAACTGACGAACAACAACAATAATGAGGAACTGATCTGAATAATAATAATATTTCATTGCAAAATGAGAAATAACAGATGACTGCACGCCAGATGGAAATGAAAAAATGTGAACATTTTCAATGCAGAAATCAGCTTTATTTCTTCGTAATTGATGCTCAACACATCGTACCCCAATACTTTTAACAGTTTCGAATTAATTTTAGTTGATAATTTCAAATGACGATATTGAATTTTTCGAAAGCGACATCCTGTATGGAGAGCCGAACTGAATGAAATGCTTTAATCATTCTGGAATTCAAAAACCTTTCTGAAGATATGCCACTTGAATTATTTGTATGATTTTCAAGTTGGGGATGCTGAATGGAAGGGGTTGATTGCAAAATTCTATAACCACACAAGAAAGTCCTATTCTCGGATCAAACATGTTCTCGTATACCGAAATGAACCAGTTTCAAAAGTTATTTGGATTTTCAATGTTCCTGCTTCAGGACACCCTGTATGATGATTCTGAATTTCGAAAATACCAAATTCGAAGAGAAAATTGCAGTACCTTTCCAACGAGGTGCCACTTGACCTATTATCGATCGAATGATTTTTGAGTTGGGGATGCTGGAAATAGGGGTTGATTGCACCAACTCCAAATTCACAAGTGTAGGTCGTTTTCTAGACCGAGCATAAACCTGCGCTTGCATTATGCCAAAATAAATCTATTTCATTTAGTATTTGGGATTTCCAGAATTCAACTTCACCCTTGGTTGGGACACCCTGTATGTTAATTTAAAATTCTAAAATGACAAATCAAGGTGGAGAATTGACAGACCTTTTCAGTAAGGTGCCACTCGACCCTTATTCCCTATGATGAATTTCAAAGTTAGGGTTGCTGGGGTAGGGGTTGATCTGAGAAGTTTCGAATTATTTCGAAAAATGCTCCCCCTCGAAACAAAAATCGACGTGTCTTGGTGTTTTTCGCTAATGTTACTCATTTCGGAGTTATAGGGGGGGTCAAATTTTCGTTGGAACACACTGTACAAATTGCCAGGAAGACTCCAGTCGCATTCTCTATTCTTCAGTTTGTTGTATACTCAAGTAAAACATATTTTCCTGAAGAAAAAATAATTTGGTTACTTTTCCTAACCTTACTCGTCCTTTGACCCACTAGTTTCCTAAATAAAGAAATAATATGATTAATTCAGTGAGGCAATGAGTTCAATGAAGATGTGCCCATACATAAAAACATTCTGCGTATAATACACATAAAACACAAATACGACTATACTTCGCAGCACATTGCACATAAACAAAGACAACACAAAGAAATCACATTACCTTTTTCGGAGGGCCGGAACTTGTAGACATCTGTAAGTCAGCTGGCGGTGGCCGTTTGGCTGCAGTTATGGTTGGTGAATTACCTGTAACAATAAAAACGAATTGATAACAAAAGACAACAGCAAATGACATCGATACAGAAAAATGTACATAACTTCAAGAAGATTACTATCGTGTGATACCTGAAAGAAAATACGGTGATATTTTCACGAACCACAAGAAATGTTAGCAGCATGCATTGTCGAATAATCAAATCTGAAATGGGTAGACTAATCTATGAATTTCCTGTTTCATGAATCACTACACCAAGTAGAATACGATTGTTCTATCCAATGCCAACAAGGAAACAAGGCTGAATACTACATTGTATCGTCTGATTATGAAACGTACATTACATAATAATATATATATATATATATATATATATATATATATATATATATATATATATATATATATATATATATATATATATATATATATATATATATATATATATATATATATATATAAAATTAGCACGTGCAATTTGATTTGAAATTTGAAAAATTGCAATAAACATTTGACATGTGTAGATTGCTTAAAAATTCCTTGATCCTTCTTCTATCCACCCAAGTAAAAATTGTGTCTGTAGTGCAAAAGCTCTACGAGCTACAATTTTTTTAAATGATTATAACAAAAATAATTAAATCTGTCAATAGTTTTGACAGATAAGTGCCAACAACTTGGGTATTTTATGCTGCTCAAATGTCGGTTCTAGATGTATAATAAAAAAGGTAGATTGCCATTTGAAATAACAAAGTGATGACCCAGTTCCGGTATAACCGGAAATGGTATCACTTCGAAATTATTTCACTCCAATTGGAAATCGCTCGTCCCGGTGGATATCCCTGTATATTCGACCCATGGAGAATATCGAGAAAAAAAATGTTCGTAAGAACATGGGTCGAAATATTCTTCGCTTTCGGGGTTTAGGGTGTTTCAAATTTTTTTCAGTATTTCCTTCATAAAAACTTCAGTTTTCGGAATTTTCAGCCGAACATTGACACAATAGTTTTTTGGAATATATACATCTTTGATTGTAACAGTGTACAGTTATAGTTTTTCGCAGGTCAGGCTTTCTTTTTTCTCCCTCAACTTTTCTTTGTGGTGCACCACTGAAGTGTTTGAAACATAAAATCGAAAAACTTCTCTTAAATTATTATCGATATTTGGTCGATAATTCTTACGATTGTTGAGATTTTGAGCTCAAATCCGATACACAAGTCACCTACGGAGATCTATAGCACAAGACAAGATGAAGTTATGTGAAAGGATACTGGGTGATATTTTTTTCCTGGTCATGTCCCCTTTTTGTCCCTCAAACTCCTTCTCATATACTGCTGACATATTTTGTAAACCAAATTTGATTATTTGGTCAGTTCGAAAACTTTTTTGCCTTCTGCATTTTTCCGAATCTCTCACAGTTTTCGAGATGAAAATCGTCGAAAAATCTCCCCCATTTTAAAACGCGTCATAAATTTTCATGCATAATTCAACTTACACGTGAATTATGCTGCCTTGGAACTTATTTGTTCCAAGGCAGTTGTATTTATTTATTTGAATATTTCAAATTATTTATTTATTCTATTCCATTCACGTAGTCTAAAGGAGTATAATGAAAATTGTTGGTTTCAATGTTTCAATATTCTATTAATTGTTCATTATTTCTCTCATTTAATTTAAGTGTATACTATTGAGGAATATTATTTCAACATGTGTTTTTACGATCGATTTCTTTCGCAATATTGTCAATCTTCCTAAATCACAATATTTTTCTGGCGAATATTCTATCATTTTCTACGTCATAGTTTAGCGAAATTACTGGAAAATGTGCCCCCAAATTTAAGAACAAATGTGTTTCGAATTGGTTGGTGCACTGCTCACTTCAATACGAATGTGCGAAAATTTACAGACCTATGATTTTCTTATAAATGAATCGAAAGAGGAGGAACTCACAATTAACTCACTCGTGTGGATTTCTTTTTCTAGGGATATGTCAAGGATGTCGTTTACCAGATGTCGGCGAAGATACAGGAAGATTAGAATAAGAGGTTAATTTCTGATCATAACTACCGAAATGCTTTTGAATATAAAAGATCATTCGAAGTAAGAATGAATGTATGCGGTCATTTGCATTTGCTGAGAGTAATTATTCAATTATTGATTTAGAAAGTTGTGGTTATATAATTAAAAAAATACGAATTGTCATTAAGAATGTTCATGTAACACATAAATCATGAAATGATCTTTGAATCATGGTAGTTTGCAGAAATCCTCCATTTGTATTGTCAAAATTGAATCTTGATGGTACCATTAGAGTTTTCTGAGTAGTGTGAAAGATCAAGATCCGATTGAAGATATTCAAAGAGAGATATTTGAATGAGGACGAACTGTTAAATACGTTTTTGAACATTCTGTATACGTGAAAGTGTAAATATGCTGCAATACTTATTGATAAATAGTTTTGCCGCAAAGCGAGCGCTCTGGAAGTATTATGTGACGTGAAAAAACTCGAAAAATATGCTCGAATTTCCAAATGTGTCTTATATTTCGAAAAGCCTTCAAATTAGATAAATGGAATGAAATTCACGTTTATTTATTTTGAGATATTCCTCAATTAAGTAGAATAGGGTGTTTTAAATAACATAACTTTTGAATTGTGGAGGCCGTTACTTGATGTAGATCCATGATATAAGTGAGATAAAAACACAAGGTTTAACTTTAATCTACACTTTATTTGAAAAAATTCGACGACGTTTCGCTGACACAGCAGCTTTATCAAGAATGAAAAATAGAATGAAGAGTATGGTATTATAAACAAATCGTAGAACAAGTTGGATGAATAACAGGAAAATCCACACCGAGCCATTGTACAGTTAGTATGAAAGGTAATAAAAACTAATTAAACAAGTTAAGTAGGGTGAGTAATTCAAATCTACCTGTTCATTCAAAAGCTTGTCCGAATGTTTGTATCGATTTATTTCTAATGCTTCTAGGAGATCTAATTTTGAACTTTTTGATTTTATATGTAATATGTCAAAGTTTTATTAAATGAATGGTTTTCTTTTATTAGGTGGTTTGAATAATTTGAATCAGATTTATTTTTATCGAAGCTACGTTTATGTTCAGATGTTCTTATGCCAAAACTCCTATAGGTCCTACCGATATAAATTTTATCACAAGAACCGCAATTGAGTTTATAGATTCCTGATTTACTTGATTTTTCAACACGAGATTTATTATTTTAATATGTTTACCTAAGTTATTAGAAGTTTTGAAAGCTATATTAAGATTTTGTTAGACGAGAAATGATTTAATATTTGTACTTGCAGAACCGCAGAATGTTAAACTGTTGAATATTTTATAGTCTTTATGAATAGGATATACTTCATTTATTGCTTTCTGATAGAGTTTTTACGAATGATTAGATCTATCATATCCGGATTATATGAATTATTAATGGCTATCTGTTTGATGGTGTTTAACTCTTTATTATAATCTTCTACTGATAAAGGTAAATTGAGTAACCGATGTACCATGCTGTTTCAAGCTGCAACTTTGTGTTGAATTGGATGTAATGAGTAGTTATGTATAATTGTATCAGTATGTGTAGGTTTACGAAAGACCGAAAAACATGATTATTATTTTGTTTAGTGATTTTAAGTCCAAAAATTTATGGAATCGTTCTGTTCAATTTCTATCGTGAATTTAACGTTCAAATGGATGGAATTAATGAAATTAACAAATAAGTCTAATTGACGAGTAGTTCAATGAAACATACTAAGATGTCGTCAACATATCTATACCAATAAAGAAATTTGGAAATGAGTGGATGTGTATGAATTTTCTGTTCAATATTATTCATAAAAATCTCTGCCAAAAGTGGACTCAAAGGATTTCCCATGATCAAACCATTTTCACTACTGTAATAGATGTTGTTGAAAGAAAAATAATTTTGTTCAATGCAAACGTCCAACAGATTCAATATTTCCGATTTAATTATGTGGTTAACATGATTCGAATTCAACATGTTTTCGATTAATATTTTGACATCACCTGGAGGAACACTTGGGTATAAATTCTCAACATCAAACGAAATAAGTTTTGCGTTAGGTGGTAGGTTAACGTTTTTATGTTATTTATCAATTCGAAAGAATTTTTATAGAAAATTTTGATTTGAATGAACAATAATTTTAATGATATCTATAAGGTAGTGCGACAATTTCACGGCTGGGGCTGTAACGTAAGATACGACTGGTCTAACGGGGTTATTTACTTTATGCAATTTAATGAGTGAATACAGTTGAGGTGGTTGAGGGTTTGGTAAAATTAATTTGTATTTATCTATTGCTTTAATTAAAGATTTTGCGTCATTTATTGCAATTTTAATATTTTTCTGGAATTTAATAGTTGGATCTTTGTTTAAAATTGTATAGTTTCCGGACGAAATGAAATTTAGAGTTTTAAATAGGTAGTCATTTTTATTTAACGCAATAACAGTATTACCCTTATCTGCTTTTGTAAAAATAACTTCATTTAGTTGAGATTTTTGTTTGATGGCCTTTAAAATATTTTGTTCAACAAAATAATTTTACCAAACCCTCAACCACCTCAACTGTATTCACTCATTAAATTGCATAAAGTAAATAACCCCGTTAGACCAGTCGTATCTTACGTTACAGCCCCAGCCGTGAAATTGTCGCACTACCTTATAGATATCATTAAAATTATTGTTCATTCAAATCAAAATTTTCTATAAAAATTCTTTCGAATTGATAAATAACATAAAAACGTTAACCTACCACCTAACGCAAAACTTATTTCGTTTGATGTTGAGAATTTATACCCAAGTGTTCCTCCAGGTGATGTCAAAATATTAATCGAAAACATGTTGAATTCGAATCATGTTAACCACATAATTAAATCGGAAATATTGAATCTGTTGGACGTTTGCATTGAACAAAATTATTTTTCTTTCAACAACATCTATTACAGTAGTGAAAATGGTTTGATCATGGGAAATCCTTTGAGTCCACTTTTGGCAGAGATTTTTATGAATAATATTGAACAGAAAATTCATACACATCCACTCATTTCCAAATTTCTTTATTGGTATAGATATGTTGACGACATCTTAGTATGTTTCATTGGAACTACTCGTCAATTAGACTTATTTGTTAATTTCATTAATTCCATCCATTTGAACATTAAATTCACGATAGAAATTGAACAGAACGATTCCATAAATTTTTGGACTTAAAATCACTAAACAAAATAATAATCATGTTTTTCGGTCTTTCGTAAACCTACACATACTGATACAATTATACATAACTACTCATTACATCCAATTCAACACAAAGTTGCAGCTTGAAACAGCATGGTACATCGGTTACTCAATTTACCTTTATCAGTAGAAGATTATAATAAAGAGTTAAACACCATCAAACAGATAGCCATTAATAATTCATATAATCCGGATATGATAGATCTAATCATTCGTAAAAACTCTATCAGAAAGCAATAAATGAAGTATATCCTATTCATAAAGACTATAAAATATTCAACAGTTTAACATTCTGCGGTTCTGCAAGTACAAATATTAAATCCTTTCTCGTCAAACAAAATCTTAATATAGCTTTCAAAACTTCTAATAACTTAGGTAAACATATTAAAAATAATAAATCTCGTGTTGAAAAATCAAGTAAATCAGGAATCTATAAACTCAATTGCGGTTCTTGTGATAAAATTTATATCGGTAGGACCTATAGGAGTTTTGGCATAAGAACATCTGAACATAAACGTAGCTTCGATAAAAATAAATCTGATTCAAATTATTCAAACCACCTAATAAAAGAAAACCATTCATTTAATAAAAACTTTGACATATTACATATAAAATCAAAAGTTCAAAATTAGATCTCCTAGAAGCATTAGAAATAAATCGATACAAACATTCGGACAAGCTTTTGAATGAACAGGTAGATTTGAATTACTCACCCTACTTAACTTGTTTAATTAGTTTTATTACCTTTCATACTAACTGTACAATGGCTCGGTGTGGATTTTCCTGTTATTCATCCAACTTGTTCTACGATTTGTTTATAATACCATACTCTTCATTCTATTTTTCATTCTTGATAAAGCTGCTGTGTCAGCGAAACGTCGTCGAATTTTTTCAAATAAAGTGTAGATTAAAGTTAAACCTTGTGTTTTTATCTCATTTATAACATAACTTTTATTTGGAACTTCATTACCAAACAGCCTGTATAGTTCAAATATTTTTACTCGTAGTACTGAAAGCGATGCGATACTACACGAACATAATTCCTTAAATTGTCTTTTTCCTTGACGAATCCTGCAAGGCGAATAAGGCGGAAGTAGACGCTCGAATTGAATTTTGGATTACATATCATCTTTTTCTTATTAAATACGTTAATTCATTTACACCTCAGTAATAGTTCCATTCTGGATAAATACGAGAAATCGTAGTCATAGTTCAAACCAATTCGAAGAACTTGAATCATTGTATTGAATTTCTCAAGAAGGGGAGGTAAATACGTTTATAACTTCATTAGATGAATTACAACATGGATGCTATACGTCAAAGTAGAAACAGATTTCGCATTAATGTCACCTCATTTTCCAACGGATCCAAGTCGGTTCTGTAGGCGACAGTTCGAAAAACTCGCCAACGATTTATCGACGATCGTAACGAAGACTTAACGACTCCAGGCATTAGAACTGTCAAAATCCGAAACAAATGAGGTTTATGACATTGTGTAAGTCATTCCCCAGAGATAACAAATGAATATGCACGATAATTATAAAATGTAGAATGCAACGCCGAGGATAAATGTCAATGATCTCTCCGGTTGCGTTAGTACTTGTGTGCATCCAGACTGCATGACTACTTTAGATGATTTCCCTTAAGAACGTTCTGGTTGCATTAATAATACCTTGAGCGTTTCATGCAGAATATTCAGCTGCGTATTAAGCAAGTTATATTAACTTGATTGGCGATGAATAGACATGAAGAGAACCCGGACTGTAATAACACCTCAAGCGTCGGAACTAAATATGTAGGGGGTTGTACGGTTATCAAGAGACTCATTATGCATCTAATCTGATTATATACATACCAACCACGATGTTGAAGATTCATTTCAAATAGAAAAATAATACGTTAATGGGAAAAACAGAATTAGAAAAAAATGCAATCTCACATCGCAGTCTTTCCTTTCCATTGTAAAAAGTTGAAAGAGTTGAGTTCTATCAAAAACAAAAACTGTAAAAAAAGTCCAGCGACATAGTCATTTGACCGCTTAAAGTTATGACAACTCATATGCAACCAAGTTGCTCATTTGAATTAGTATATACGAGAGCGCCTATTTATCAACTTTGTCATGAAAAAAATATACAAAACCAAATTTATATGGAATCACTCGGTATTTCATATTATTGATTGTTTTTAACCATGGATCTTTAACTACTTGTGAAGAATGAAGTTTCTGTTGTAAAAAAACCTGGATAATATGTTAAGAAATGTAGAATTATCACCACATGTTCGGGATATTGTACTCAGTCACCACTGAGATTTGAAACTATGAATTTCAAAATTTCAAAAAGTCTATAATCATAATTGAAAATGCCTTACGTTGGGTTGTCCGATGTGCAGAGTAGTCGAATAATTGCTCTCGTTGAACAAGGGGTGACACAGAAGGATATAGCGACCACAATGGGGGTATTACAGGGGGTGATTTAAAAAACCTACGCTCGATACGTGGAGCTACAATCTCTGCAAAATAGGCTTGTTCTGAAGAACATGACCGATTTTTGTGCCAAATTGCAAGAAGAGACCCTAGTGCGTCGCACCCCACACTCCAAAGGCAATTTCTGGAAGCAACAGGCAACAGTGTATCAGTCGAAACGATACGTCAAAGATTTCGTTCAAGGGGTTCATACAGCAGAAGGCACGTAGGAGTTCCAGAGCTGATCAGACAACAAAAAATTAATAGACCTAATTGGTGTATCGAGCATCAAAATTTGAATATTGAGAATTGGCGAAATGTTCTTTTTTCGGATGGGACCAGAATTGGTGTTCGATCAGATGACCACCGGATTCGGGTTTTAAGGGGTCGTGGAAGACAAGCTAGACTCCGAGCAGCAAGACAAATTCCGAAATACCAAGGGGGCAGTGTGATGTTTGGGGTGGCATTATGCTGGGAGGCAAAACAGATTTGATTTCGTTTCCTGCGAGTATAACGGCTAGAAATTACGTGGACCTAGTGCTGGAGCTCATAGTGAGACTCTGGTGAGAGATAATGCTTTTCCGCATACCAGCAACCTCGCGCGACATTATCTTGAAACAGAGAGAATCGCTATTATGTACTGGCCAGCTTGCTCTCTAGACCTGAATTCTATTGAACATTAATTAGTTCGCGCCAGAATAATCCAAGAATCTCACAACAGCTCATCCAAGCCGCCACAGTAGAGTGGCTGAATATCATCCCAGAGGTCAAAAACTTGATCCAAAGCATGCCTAGACGGATTCAGGCTTGTATCAGGCCAAGAGGAGGTAATACACGCTACTGAGGTTTGGAAAAAACATCTACTGCATGAGAAAACAATTTTCAATTTCTTTACTACATGCGGAAAGAGTCTATTTGTTTCTTTCTTAAAATAAACCTTAATTTATTTCCTTTTTCATTTGAAATATCTGAAAAAGGGTCGATTGTAACAATCCTTCGAAACTTCTAAAATCCCTGAGGTAATATTCAAAATATCGGGTGATTCCATATAAATTTGCTTGTGTGTATATATACAGGGTGGTCCAACGAAAACTCATTTTGAAGATCCTATCGAGTACTATCAGAACATAAATTTTCGCTTCAAAATTTTCAGCGTTAACTAAATGGCAGCCAAAAAAGTGGAAGACTACTCACTTTTGTGATTAGTTTATAAAGTAATGAAAATGGGCACCGTTCACTTCCATGCAGTAAAGAACGCTGGTGTATGGCTAGCTTATGTTGAATTTAACTCGAGGTATGCAATGTTTTTCTTTATTTGTTAATTTTTCGTTCGAAAAAGAAAACAGACCATGCGTTTTATATACCTTAGTCTCTCGTTAGTCTATCGTGAATTTTCAGGAATGTTGAAACTGTGCCAAAGCGATTGTTAATGCGTAGTAGGATTGAAATGGTGTATTCCGTAGAAGAAAGGGTGAAGATGATAAAATTATTTTTTAGAAATAACGACTCTGCGCGACTAACAGCAGCTTCATTCAACGAAGGACATCCTGAAAAAAATGTATCCGCTGCTTACGTTGTGCAACTGGTTGCTAAATTTGACGCTACTGGCTTAGTCGCAACAAAAAGAGGGCGTATAAACGAGAAGAAGCGAGAGAAGTGGCTATCTCAGGTCACGTAGCGATGGATCCGACCATCCTTTTAAGATACGATTGGTTCAGGAACTGAATGAGGATGATTTTGATCGCCGATTCATGTTCTGTGAAGTGATCAGTGAAATTATTAACAATCCAAACTACATGTTACATGTGTTCATTTGCCTTAACGGCACTGTAAACCGGCATAACTGTCGGTACTGTTAAGATAAAATTCAAGATTAATTCGAGAAGAGCATACTCAGCATCCTCAAAAGTTAAATGTTATACCACTGGCCAAATTTATTCAGAACTATTACAGAACGCTATTTACCCAGCCCTCGTGCAAGTATTGGAGAATGGAGATGGGACACGCACCTAATTCCGTTCAACCTGTGAGTCAGTTCTTAGACAAAAACTCTCCTCAGTCCTGGATTGGAAGAACGGGACATATTGAGTCGCCACCCAGATCACCTGATCTGGCGCCACTGGACTTTTTTCTATGGGGTCACCTGAAATCTAAGATTTACGCTACCTAGAATGAGTCACTGGATGACTTACGAATTCGGATCATTAATGAATGCCGTCAAATTGAACCAGAAATGTTGAGTAATGTACGTGAACGATTTGAGCAAAACTTATTTTACTGCATGGAAGTGAATGGTGCCCATTTTTAGTACTTAATAAACTTATCACAAAAGTAAGTAGTCTTCCAGCGGATACATTTTCTTCAGGATGTCCTTCGTTAAATGAAGCCGCTGTTAATCGAGCAGAGTCGTTATTTCTAAAAAATAATTTTATCATCTTCACCCTTTCTTCTACGGAATACACCATTTCAATCCTTCTACGCATTAACAATCGCTTTGGCACAGTTTCAACATTCCTGAAAATTCACGACAGACTAACGAGAGACTAAGGTATATCAAACACATGGTCTGTTTTCATTTTCGAACGAAAAATTAACAAATAAAGAAAAACTTTGCATACCTCGAGGTAAATTCAACATAAGATAGCCATACACCAGCGTTCTTCACTACATGGAAGTGAATGGTGCCCGTTTTCATCACTTAATAAACTAATCACAAAAGTAAGTAGTTTTCCACTTTTTTAGCTGTCATTTCGTTAACGATGAAAATTTTGAAGCGAAAATTTAGGGTCAGATAGTACTCGATAAGATATTCAAAATGAGGTACCGCAACACCCCTCATCCCTATTCGAAAACAAGGGGTTGAGCTCACCCCCGGTAGGGGATTGAAGTTACGGGGATAACAAAATCAAGTTCTCCCTCTAATCAGAAATCGACGGATCCGAGCGATTCTACATATTTTCATTTTAAAACCGGAGAATAGAGGTGTTAAGTTTTCATTGGACCTCCCTATATACAGGGTGTCTACAATAAAAGGTGCCAAACTTCAGTAGGTGATGGTACAAGTCATTTGCAACAAAAAATGTCCCATAACATTTTTTCGAAAAAGTGATTATTATCGAGTTATTTAACACTTCTTGATTCTACGAAATTTTTTGCTCTTCTCTATAAAAACAAGAATATTTCTGTTACTCTAGCAGCTACATCAAATCTGACCATACCATCGGAAAAAGCATTAAATTAGCTATAAGATAGGTTAGTACTGATGGTAAAAAATTTAGTATACCGGGTGTTGTAAAAGGCTAAATTAAAAAATTGTGAAATGAACAAAATTAGTGGTATTTTCTTGGTAGCTGTTTCACTGAAAACTGATCTGTTTTATTTTTAGTGAAAACTACTTCATTCAACTGGCTTTCAAATGGTACTTCAACTTTTGAGCTAACTATTTTTTCACCAGCAATATCATGGGTAAGAGTAATAAGAACATAAAAATTCGAAAACTTTAATATCTTATAATACTTAATGAAACATGAACAGAAACGTCCATTTGAAACCAAAGGTGATGCCGAGTAGCTATAGGCATTTCTTCCTGAATGTTCATTATTTCGTTATTCAATAGATTTGAAAATTCTTTTGAATTGAGACGATCTGGAAGTATAATTGGCCGAACAAGCTGACCCCTCCTTAACCCCAACCACACATTTACTCAAATCTCGTTCTGAGAGTATGACACAATAGTACCATGAGGATTTTCTGTATCCCATATATGGGAATTTCTCAAATTTATCATACCAAATTTGGTAAAAGTTGCCTCATCCGTCCATAGCATATTATCTGATCCCTAATCCTGTAATTTATTCATGTACCACCTAGAAAATTGCAACCTCATCTCACTATCCACTGGCAATAGGTCGTGAACCTTACTCGAATGGTAAGGATGTAACTTATTTCGCTTGAGAACTCTATGAACCGTGGAATGATGAAGTCTCAATGTAGCACCAATTCTGACTACTTGTTGTAGGGTCCTCGCGAACAGCCTGCAAAATTGCAGATGCTTGTCTCCATTGCTGAGCATTTACCACCTTCTTTAATTCTTAAACCACTGAATGAACCAGTTTCACCGAAGCGCTTAATCACTTCAACAAATGTCTTTCTGCAAGGTTGCCGTCTGTTTGGAAAGCGCAATGCATACTCCCGCACCGCTGCACGGGAATTCCATTTGCGAAGCCATAAGCAAATAACATATCTCGATATTCAATATTTGAGAAACTACACATGTTTTCTTTCTTTCGAATAAGAAAACGGAACCGTAAAAGGGGAAAATATAAACTTCAATTCATTAATTCATTGAGAGACAGTTCTTGTCAAACTCTTAATATTTTTATTTGTTTTAAAATCAAGTAATACAAGCCTTCTGTGATGTATTTTTACGATTATTTTTCTAATTTTCTTCTTATCCGAGAAAAATTAATTATTCCTAGTTTCTCAAACATTCAATATCCAGATATGTTATTTATTTATCGCTTATTATTATTGAAAACTCATTTGTGGAATTGTTTAGATGCTCCGGTGAAACTAGCTCATTTGTGATGGGAAGGATAAGAGAATTTAATATTCTTACTCTTCTTACTCTTACCCATGATTTTGCTGGTAAAAAAATAGTGAGCTACAAAGTAGATATACCGTTTAAAAGCCAGATGAATGTAGTAGTTTTTTCCAAAAAACAAGAACTGCTACTTATCGACCATTTTTCAGTGGTCCAGAAAATACCGCTTATTTTGTTCATATTACAAATTTTTCATTTAGCCTTTCACAACACCCGGCCTACAAAATTTTTTTACCATTAGTACTTACCTATCTTATAGCATAGTATAGTCAGATTTGATGTAGCTGTAAGAGTAACAAAGATATTCTTGTTTTTATGGAGAGAAGAGCAAAAAATTTCGTAAAATCAAGAAGTGTTAAATAACTCGATAATTATCACTTTTTCGAAAATATGTTATGGGACATTTTTTGTTGCAAATGACTTGTACTATCACCTAATGAAGCTTGGCACCTTTTATAGTAGACACCCTGTATAGTGTCCGTATCGAGATTAGACATCTAATGTTTGAGCTCCGAAAAATTCAGATAGGATTATCAAAGAGACAGTTGACATTTATAAGGTGGTGGCCTAATGTATATACGAGGGGATGGAGTAATGTGAAACTTCCTTCAAACTTGGAAACGCAATATTATTTTTTTCAATGGATGAAACTTTACTAATTTTGCGGCTGGAAACTAATTATTTCCCATAGTTCAAGGTTATGTTAAGTGTTCACTATAAAAAGGCGTTCAGTATATTATGCGTTTGAGTATAAAAGTCAAGTACAATGGGTCAATTAGTTGTCCAACTATTCACTACAAAGACGATAAATATATAAACGTTACAATAAAAAAACGAGAGAATAAAACTTATCTGATTTTCCCAGCCGACATTTCATTACGCAACTTGATGATGAGGATATGCATTCTTAAATATGGGTGCAGAAGACTTGTCATCGTCAACAAAGGCCCGATGGATCTTTGGGCCTGGCTAGCCGCAGACTTTCCCTTTCGCGAAATAATCATAAGAAGGAGAAAGCAGAATGACTTGCGACAACTGAACTTGTTTATATACGAATATACGGTTGTGCTTGAGGTGTGTGGTACGTATACGCGAGCGTCGGACAATTGGGCAATAGACGTAAAATAATATCGCATCGAAGATTTATAATATACGGTCGTCATTATTGAAAAAATTGTGTTTTTAGGAAAATTTCTGATTTCTTTGTTAAACCATGTTACTTAAATTACAATTATATGTAAAAGATTATGTAAATCCTTCTTCAATTTTACCGATATACCTGATTACCTTTTCTCCCAATGACATCTGAAGGCGTCAAATAACGAGATATTATAGAATTATTGTTTCTGATGCTAGAGCGGAAATGTGTACAATGATTAGGAGAAACATTACCACGATGAAACAACGAAAAATCAATTGATTCATGTTGGGAATTAGTTTCATGCAAAAAATTTCAAACCTGTATATGCAATAGAACGTAGATAAGAGTTCCAGTGTAAGTTATTATACATCTAAAACTGAAACTAAACTGGACGCGATGCCAGAATAACAGACAGAAGGTGGATCAATAAGAAATAGGTAGGAGGTCAAGCCGAGAGGTTAATAAAACAAAAGATGTCCTATTAAATGGGCAAATAATTGGAAGAACCTCATTTTGGAAGAGGTTTGACGCTGAAGCTGTGCCGCGTCACGACATTCTACTGGTTGACCCTGTACGATATCAGTTGCCATTCATACAGCGAAAAGGCGACCACCTGGACGTCCACGGTTGCGTTGGCGGGATAATATAAAAACAGATCTGTCTAAATTGGATATTTCCTTTGATCCAAACCTAATGGAAGATCGCAATAGGTGGAGGAGTATTGTGAAGTTAGCCACGACCCACCCAGGGTTATAGCGCTTTTTTGATGATAATGATTATCAGAGTAAAAATGATCCAATGTCTCCACCCTGTGAGACTGTCAGCGTACCAAACTGTTTATGAAACCAATAACAGTAGACAGCCGACTCGATGGCGTATGCGATATGATGCTCGTCTCCTGCGCAGAGTTACCTGGGTTCAATCCCCACAAAGTCGGTGCGATTTTTCGGATTCGGGGAATCGCTTGAGTATTCATCTTTCGGAGGAGATGTAAAGCCGTCGGCCCTGTCTAACAGAGATGTGTTGGACATTAAAGATCCCTTCCCTCGACACGAGAGGGGTTCGGCCAAATTCCCGGGTTAGTGAGGTGACAGAATTCCCCAGCGTGTCATTGGCTGAAAGGTGGAAATAGAGCACGTTAATGGAATAACAAACGAACAATGACAGTAGACTGAAATTAACCCGGAGCCAATGACGCTGGGTCATATTGACTCGGGACGTTTTTTAATGAACATATTTTTCGTTTGCTCGGGTCATGTGATTCAAGCGTTTGGGTAGCTGAAGCGATGTCTCACCGCTACCCGTCGCAACACGTATGTTAAGTCCAATCGGGTAAAATTGACCCAGCGTGATTGTAAACGTAATATTTTCGTGATAGCCTTTTTTTTCTACTTGGTGTTTTTATATTTATTTTTTGTTTTCTTCAATAGGTTTCAGAAGAAAATGGCACTGTCAAATGATCCGCGTAGAATTTTGGAGATATTGAAAGAGTCAGATGAAGCACAGTCGAATGCTACTTCGGGCGCCAATGTTGAAGATCATTTATCATAACGAAGTAACGATAGCGGCACCGAACAAGTTAGTGATCTCGATGCAGACTCTGATTCATCCAGCAATTTGGACCTTTTGACATTATAAAGTCAACAAAATCGGCACGTGTTCAAAAGAAAAGATGAAACGTTGTTGCAAAAAACACCAGCACGATCAAATGTACGAACCAGATCAGAGAATATTATATCCGATTTACCTGGTGTAAGATCTGTTGCTCGAAGTGCAAAAACTATATTTGAGTCCTGGAACTTATTCATAACGGATGATATATTGAATAAGATTCAAATTTGTACTATTTTACATATTATAGAAAGAAGAGCAAACATAGATGTATGGAAGAAATAGAAATTAGTGAATTGAAAGCTTCTTCTATACATTGCCGGATTTTACAAAACAAAATTTGAGTGATTTGTGGCAAGTAGATGGTACGTACAGGCGTAGAAATCTTCAGACTTACCATATCAGTCGAGCGATTTTACTCTATACATACCTGCCTACGATTCGATGACAAATCTACACGTGCTGAAAGACAAGAATTCGATAATTTATCGCCGGTGAGGAATATTTCTGAGACGTTTGTAGAGCAGTGTCAAAAAATGTATTCGCCAGGAGAAAACTGCACCATTGATGAGATACTGGTTGCATTTCGAGTACGTTGTAAATTCAATCAGTATATACCATCTAAACCTGCCAAATACGGAATTAAAATATTAGCCTTACTAGATGCATCAACATATTATGTGACCAATTTAGAAATATACAGCAGCCAAGTGGCCCATACCAACTTAGCAACAAACCTTTTGATGTATTAAATCGCATCGTCCTGTTCATCTCTAAAAGCCACCATAACATAATATTAGACAATTGATTCACGAGTTATGAATTAGTATCTCATCTCCTAATGGAACATAAACTGACTGCAGTTGGTACCTTACGTAAAAACAAACGACAGATTCAACCTCAATTTATTACAACACGTGGAAAACGTCCAGGATCATCTACCTTTGGACATCAAAATTACATAATTCTAAGTCTCCTACGTTACAAAGGAAGATAAAGTTGTCTTATCGATGTCCAGCCTTCATCATGATGAAAAAATTGATGAGTGTACAGGGGACTAAAGAAAATCTTAAATAATATCCTTTTACAATCATACCAAGAGCATAGTGGATGTAGTGAGAAACAACTTTCTGCATCTTATAACGTGAGTAGGCAACAGAACGATAGCCATTGAAGATTTTTTGCACAGATGAACCACCTCAAATGATCTCGAAAGAGATGCCAAAAATGTCAGTCCAAAAAAGATAAGAAGAGAAGTCATACTTGTCATGAATGCCAAAGTTATACAGTGTGTTTACATAACATAATAGTATGTCACAGCTTGAGGGGGTGTATCTACGTGCAATTTTGAGAAAGTTCATATAAACATGAGTCCGCAAAAGCTTCGTTACGGAGCTACAGGGTGTTGAACTTTCCCGAAAAATTGGTTTTTTCTTCAAAACTCCTGCAGTTTTTGGAATATTCAGCCCAAATTTGGAATGCAAGCTACTTTTCACAGCCTTCATCATTACACGTCCTGAATTTCTACTAGAATCTACAAGGTGTTTTCTTTTCCGGAGGCATGTCTTCTTTTGCCCTTTCAAACGTTTTTGCCGTACGCCACTAATCAGCGTACAATCAATTTTAGTCATCTTCGTTCAATTCAGAAACTTTTTGACTCTTGTAATTTTTTCGTCTCTCCGACCGTTCTCGAGCACAAAATTATTGTATGTATTCGCTGAATTGAAAGCATTTCCAATTAAGAAAATGACTAGTAGACTTTCATTTATTTATTTATTTTGACAGTTACTAAAGTTGAACCAGTTTAGTTTTAAACTTTTTAAGTTATTGCTGTAAGAAAAAAATGGCTAATTTTACTAACTCGCTGATATCAATTACATGTACGGTCTGGCTGAAGGAAACACAACAGAAGCTAGGCGATTATATCAGGTGCGCTTTCCAAATCGAGTAACACCAGACAGGCGAATATTTTCAAATATCCACAGAAGGTTGAGCGAAACTAGTACTTTTACTGCAAATAATCATTTAAAAGATGCAATTCAAACTATGAGTACTCTAGATATTGAGGAAGCAGTTTCGAATTGTATTAATTTGAATTCTCATGTGAGTACAAGGAAAATTGGAAATCAGTTGAATATTTCACATGTTCTAGTTTGGAGGATTCTCCACGACTTTTTATTGTACCCGTTTCATATTCAACGCGTCCAAATTCTTCTCCCTCGAGTTTTTCCTTCAAAACTGAATTTCTGCCGATGGTTCTTAGATGAAATTAGAGAAAATGCTCATTTCGATAATGAAATAATGTTCACAGTCGAAACTAACTTTTCGAGAACTGCTATCACAAATTTTCACAATAATCATTATTGGGCCGAGGAAAACCCCCATTTGATTGAAGAATCTCATCATCAAAAACAATTCTCACTAAATGTCTGGGTTGGAATAATTGGAAATTATTTGATTGAGCCATTTTTTTTGCCTAACAGACTGAACGGTCCTGCTTATCGGCAATTTCTTGAGGGGAGTTACTTTTATTGTTCGACGATGTGCCACTTTTGGTGAAAAACATAATGTGGTTCATTCATGACGGGGCACCAGCACATTTCAGTGGAAAAGCTAGGGAATTCTTGAATTATACATTCAATAACCGATGGATAGGTCGGGGTGGGCCAAAACCATGGCCTCCTAGGTCCCCAGACTCAAATAGTTTAGACTTTTTCTTATGGGGATATCTCAAAAGTTTATACCACAAATACAAATCGAATAATAACCTCTTGTGAGCAATTTATTTAAATGTTCTTTTTTTTAGTTCGATATTGAATTAGTATAAGTAGAGTCTCAGAAGACGAGATATCAGAATAAAAGCAAATTTTCGGCATACCTATCGAGTATTTCTAGTATTTTTTTCATTTAACGAATAACATACAATTCAAATGATTCGATACGAAAAAATACAAGTGTCAAAAAGTTTCTGAATTGAACGAAGATGACGAAAATTGATTTTACGCTGATCAGTGGCGTAATGCAAAAAAGTTTGAGAGGGCAAAAAAAACATGGCTCCGGAAAAGAAAACACCATGTAGATTCTAGTTAAAATTTAAGCTATTGCGGACCTATGTTTATATAACCTTTTTTTCTTAAAATTGCACGTAGATTTATCCTCTCGAAATGTGACATACTATTATGTAACACCCTGTATATGCCCAGATCATTTGATTACCTACTGCAGTAATTGTAGTACTTCGATGTCAGTAAATGGTGAAAAAGAAGACTGATTTGCAATTGTAATTAAAAAATAACTCAATTGGATCTCTTTTTAGTATTATAATATACTTATTACCAATGGTTATTAATATTACTTCACCAAAAATTGTAACTTACGTATGTTGTCTTTTCAAAATTGATTTTGCACGTCTCGATGAGTATGTCAATAAAAGTTTAATTACTATAATAATAATAATAATAATACACACAGTGCTTGACCGACTATTGGTCATCACTATGGTCGAACCCCAAAGAACACAATAGAGATGCGGAATGGATCACGAATGAAAAAGAACGCCTCGATATCAGACATATGGACTTCGATGGAATAACGAAGGAAGAAATTACAACAGTAATTGGAGCGACCAACAATTGGAAGGCCACAGGTATAGATAATATCCACAACTACTGGTACAAGAAGTTTGATAAGCTCCATGGAGCCCTAGCGAAACAGCTCACGTATGTTCTTCAACATCCCAAGAAAACACCCACTTTCCTAACGCAAGGCTTAACATATATGCTACCTAAGAGCGATAGAACACAGGATCCGTCTCAATATAGGCCAATCACTTGCCTGCCAACACTCTACAAAATACTCACCTCATGCATATCCAATCGAATATACCAACACCTTGACGACAACAATATATTAGCAGAGGAGCAGAAAGGATGCAGAAAGAAACACCACGGGTGCAAGGAACAACTCATCATCGATTCTGTGATAATGAAACAGGCACACGTAGGGCATCGCAATGTTCATTCAGCTTTTCTCGATTATCTGAAAGCATTCGATAGTACCGCCCATTCTTGGCTTGTTGAAGTATTGCAGATATACAAAATTCACCCAGCCCTGGTAGAGTTCTTGAAGACAACAATGACACACTGGCGCACGTCTCTGCAGGTCAACATGAACAATAAATCAATTAAAACCGACGAGATACCCATACGTCGTGGAATTTTTCAAGGAGACTCTTTGAGTCCACTATGGTTCTGTTTGGCAATGAACCCATTGTCCTCAATGCTCAATAGAACTGGATACGGATTTAGGATAAAAGCAGAAAGGAATTATCATACAATCTCCCACCTGCTGTATATGGATGACATCAAATTATATGCTTCGAACAAGAAGCAATTGGATGATTTGCTGAAAACTGTCAGTGAGTTCTCGGCAGATGTTCATATGAAATTCGGGATTGAAAAATGTAAGACCCTGAACATTCAAAGAGGAAAGTCATAGATGGTGAAACACAACTTCCAAACGGTGACATTATACAGTGCATGAGAGATGGCGAAACATACAAATATCTGGGATACCAACAAGCCAGATTGTTAGACCAAAAACAATCAAAGGAGAAGATTCGTTCAGAATACAGTCAGCGTCTGAAGTCTGTGCTGAAATCGATGTTGAACTCGGGGAATCTAGTCAAGGCAATTAACACCTACGCCATTCCAGTGTTGCTTTACTCATTTGGAATAATCAGATGGACTAAGACGGAGCTAGATGATATTCAAAGGCAGACCCGAACGATGCTGACAAAGTACAACAATCATCATCCAAAATCGTCTGTGATACGAACAACTTTGAAGCAGAAAGAAGGAGGACGCGGATTAATAGATGTTGTCAATTTACACACCGAACAGATAAGAAATCTCAGAGAATTCTTCTCAGCAAAAGCTCTCACTTCTGACCTACATAGAGTGGTATCGTTGGCTGATAAGGGATATACACCTCTAAATCTTGCTACCAGAGATGATCTGCTGAATCTACCATTCCTATCAGATACTGAAAAACAAGAGCAATGGTCAAGAAAGGAATTGCATGGACGACATCACCATGAGATTAATCAACCACACATCGACAAAGAAGCCTCCAACAAATGGTTGATGAAAGGAGAATTATTCGCGGAAACAGAGGATTCCTTATGGCCATCCAAGACCAAGTGATCGCTACAAACAACTACAAAAATTTATTATGAAGGACGGAACATTACAAACAGATAGGTGCAGAAAATGCCATATAAGATCGGAGACGATACAGCATATTACGTCCGGATGCGAACAACTGGCCAATACAGACTATCTTCACAGGCATAATCAAGTGTGCAACATTATCCATCAGAAACTTGCACACAAGCACGGACTTCTGAATACATTCCAGCCATATTACAAGTATCAACCGGCGCCCGTATTGGAAAATGACTCTATCAGATTATACTACGATAGGCCTATTATCACTGACAGAATGGTGACGAATAATAGGCCGGACATAGTGGTGTATGATAAGAGAGCCAAAACAGCAATGCTGGTGGATGTCGCCATACCAAATAATAACAACGTGCTGAATAAGTTCCAGGAGAAAAGTCCAAATACACAGACCTTGCTATTGAGATCAAGCAGATGTGGCACCTCGAGAAAATAGATATTGTTCCTGTCATCGTATCCTCGACTGGTTTAATACCCAAAACTTTGCATGATAGCCTTAAGAAATTAGAATTGCATAAGAATACCTATATAGAAATGCAAAAGCTGTAATTCTTAATACATGTAGGATAGTTAGGAAATTTATGTCAAGTATATTGTAATCGAGCCTATTCCTTTGATTGCTAAATCTGGGAGAGGTAAATTATATCCAGCTACTAGCTGAGATAGTGCATAAGTCCACGATAATAATAATAATAATAATAAATCTGGGAAAGGTAAATTATATCCAGCTACTAGCTGAGATAGTGCATAAGTCCACGATAATAAATAATAATAATAATCTATTTATTTAGCAATCTGCTACTTAATCACATACATTACATGAAAAAATCAGCAAAGATTTCGAAAAGATAATTCTAAGAACAAAAAACATTTTCTTCAATCTAACTTTGAAGATCCTTACAGTGCTAGATGACTTAACAAAAGTGGCAACGTATTATAAGCTTTCAGACCCTCAATAAAAGTGACCTTTCCATGGCAGTTGAGGCATATCTCTCAATTTGAAAATCCTGAGCGCCGCGCAACCCGTAACACACTGACTCTAATCTTCGTTTTAGAAACTTTTGCAAATACAAAGGTGTTTTTTGTTTACTGTTTTGTAAATAAGAACCAGACAAGATTGAGTCACAAGCTGCCGAACGCTCAGGAAATTCAGTTCTTTAAGCATAAAATTTATAGAGGTGCGCCTATTACATGTTAACAAAAATCTCATACACTTATTCTGAAGGAACTGTAACTGTTGAATATCTTTCTTATCACAAACACTCAAAAGAGAAGCACAATAATTGAAACTAGGATATATCATACAATTATATACAATTCTTCTGCTCCAGAGTGAAAGTTTATTACACACTCTATAAAAATAACCGATTTTTTCCCAATTTTTTGCATAAGATAGACACATGTTGAGACAGATTCAATTCGGGATCAATAGTGACTCCCAGATATTTAATTTCAGATACAAAATTGAGAGCCATGTCGCGAATTTTCAATACATAAACTTCACTCTTAAACTTACTACAATTAGCTTTAGAACCAAGTACCATACATTTAGTTTTGTTACTATTCAGTTTCAGTTTATTGAACATCATCCAGTTATTCATGATTTCCAGTTCCGCATTAATAACACCAACTACTTCCCGAAGTCATCCCCAGAGACCGATATCAATGTGTCATCAGCGAACAAATTCACAAAAGAGTGTTCCAAGTACCTATTTAAATCGTTCATGTAAATAATAAAGAGAAGAGGACCGAGTACACTGCCCTGGGCAACTCCATATTTTAACTCCCTCTGCTGAGAGAAATTACCATCAATCAGAGTCCTCTGACACCTACCCTCCAAAAACATGCTAACCATTTCAACACAATTCCTCTAATACCGATTTTTCACACTTTCTAATGAGCAATACTCTGTCAATTGTTTCAAAAGCTCTTTTAATGTCCACAAAAACACTAATAATGATTTTTCCGCTATCGATATCTTTTTCCATTGACTGAACACCAGTTGGCACGCTGACTCACATGAGTGGCCACCTCTAAATCCAGACTGATTGACGTATATCAACCCATTTTCTTCAAGAAAATTACTAATCTGCTCACGAACCACAATTTCAACAATTTTGTCGACTATGGGAAGCAAATTAATATATATATATATATATATATATATATATATATATATATATATATATATATATATATATATATATATATATATATATATATATATATATATATATATAGTTTTAATCTTATCTCTTTTATACAGAAAATATCCTTATTTTGTAAACATCAATTATAATTTACTACAAGTATATATTCTCATTATGAATCCTTGATAAAACTTCGGGTTAAAATGACCTGACGTCTTCGTTTTTGCAACTCGCACGTTATTGGCGAAAGATTTAAGTGAAAACACGTAACTGTAAATGACATGAAATCTGAATCTTTTTCATTTGGACTCATTAGTCGAACCTTCAATAATGTAACAGAACTTTATATGTTCAAACCTGACCAGTAGAATAACGGGTAAGAAAGAGCAACGATTCAATCAATACGTGATACGATCTTCAAAAAACTAAGGTGAAAAATTGTCCTCGCAATCTAAATTCGTAAAAAGTTCAATTGAAGTACTGTCTAATATTATTATCAAATTCAATGTAATCGATCATCTTATTTACTACGCAGGATGACTGATCGATACTGGAGAATGTCAACTGATGAAATCTACACTTCTATTTCTGAGGAACCTACCGATTTGCCTGATAAAATAAATTGAAACGTCAGATCCTTCTTGAAAAATGGAAATCTGCGGTAAAAGCCATGTTTCTGTTATATAGTGCTTCAGTTTAACCATCTCAAGCTTGAGAGTAGAAAACGCCTATAGGTAATATTTGCGTCAAATTTATACCTGCAAACGTTACACAATTAAATGTGTATGTTGATGATTGACTATATTTTGGTGGATATTGTTCCGAGTCCCGAAATCTGTTTAAACAAGTTGCCCAGTTGGAAAAATCTTCGCGTTTTGTCTTTATTAACTCAACTTGATGACAGTTGAATATCATGAACGACTCTTGGTCTTGAGAAATCAATCCCAAGCCAACACACTTTCTCGTCATTATCGCACCCAGTTTAATCGAGACTTCGTTTTTGCTTCATTAATTTCTAACCAGCTGTTAAGAAATTACAAACCCATTTCACAAAATGTGCAATTCTCGATGTAGAGATAACAGAGTATCTTGAGACGGAAGAGCGCTTTGACAAATACAAGAATGTAACACGATGTTCGATGTTTAGTAGTATTTGAAATACTGCAAAAAAATATATTTCTCTTATTTTCTTCAAGTTATTTCGTATTTCTCGATTTTTCGGAATTTCGGCATATGCTAATATTTCGGTTACTATAAAAGTCAGGTGAAAACTATTTTGACATTCTAAGAGCACATTTTTGAGTAGAATTCAGGGACGTGTTAAAGAAATTCTTTTGTAGAATGGTTTTCGAATTATAATATTAATTCGTGTTTTTCTAAATGCATTAATTATAGGTGAATTTGGACCAAAAAGGAAGAGTATTTCCTTCTCTTTCCAAGCCTTACAAATTCCTTCAAAAATAAGAATTTTTCTAGAAATGAAAATTCTTTAATCATTCTGCGGTATCATCTAATATGCATCCCAAATGTTTTCAATTCTATGCTCACAACAATGAAGTCCACTTATAATGAGAACAAACGAAAGTATTGAGGAGATAAATATCAAAATAATTAATCACAAAAAAATTTTCAACTTTCAAGTATTTCCATTATTAAAAACACAAGAATTTCATCGTCCAGAAGACTACTGCATGCTAATTGGATTTAAATATTGGTTCTGTAGCTAAACAATTCATAAAGTTTTGTTTCAACTCTTCTATATGTTAATTTTTCAGGCATGTTGTATACCGGGTGTGACTGAAACTAGGGCCACCCCTGTAACTTTCTTTCATTTGGATTATTTTGATGAAATTTGGGAATCGGATAGAAGACAACGTTTTGAATTTCATAACATTCATATGTTTGACATTTTGTTTCCGGTTATGATGGAAAAGATACCAACTTTCGATTTTCGAATGGGACACCCTGTATTTTTTTGCTTATTTTAATTGTTCATCTCATTATACGACCTTTTGACATATTTTTGGAAAAAAAACAGAACACAATCTTTTTTTTTGCAATTTTCATCTTTCGTTCTAGAAGGCCTTGAACAGTGACAATTGGCTAAGCTCAACATCTCCTATCACGAAAATACAAGATTGTATCTAAAAATTTAATTGCTCATTTTTTACCAGGTGTCAAAGTTCATAACAAAAGAGCGAACAGCGAAAACGAAATAATTATAATAAATTCTCAAGAATATCACCATTCTAACGAGCACATCACACGATTGATGGTTCCCCTTACAGCATTATTTAACTGTTGGGCTATAATGCCTGTGATAGCCTGTCTCAAACGGTTCTCCAATTATTGTTGGGTTCTAACAGGTGTTTGGTAAACCCCTTTCTTCAAATGGCCCCTCTGGAAGAACTCTAGTGGATTCAAATCTGGCGATCTAGCTGGCCATCTTATGGGACCATTTGTACCTGTCCATTTTTCGGGAAAAATTCAGTCGATATACTGCGAGTACTCCCTTGTACTGTGAGGAGGTGCAGCATTTTGTTGAAAATATACTTCATTCACAACAGCTAATGGCAACTCGTACAATTCATCTTGTATTTGGGTCCTCAGACCCAGAACGTTCTTCGAAGTTTCCATCGTTAAACACCTCAAAAAAGTCTAGGGAACACTTCTGACACTTCTGAACATCGATATATCGTATCCAGTATCGTAACAGTTTTCAGTTTTTCTTTATAAAAAACTAAAAATGCAGCAGATGCGACGCTGCTTTATAATCATTTCATGTATTCAGTGTTTGAAATCAGTTAGTTGGCATTTTGTTTCTGTTGTAAGCACAAATAAAAGATGCAAGTTCTGTGATTCGACCATGGAAAGACGACATTTGACTAGAGAAGAGATGTTACGAGCCGTTGGCATATTCCAAGCTGGGAGTTCACAACGGAAAGTATCCATGATTCTGGGAAGTAGCCCAAATGTCATAAACCGTTAATGGTCGCGTTTCAATGAAACAGGTAGCGTAGAAGAACGCAATACAGGTCGTTTCAGGATCACTACTGTCGCCCGAGACCGATTTTTGGTTTTACAAGCTAGAAGAGATCGTACTACCACAGCATCTCAATTAGCTCAAGAGCTATCACGAGTTCATAATGTACAAATTTCCGACCAAACTGTGAGAAATCGCCTGCATGAAGGTCAACTTCACTCCAGACGTCCTTTAAGAGTTCCACAACTGACCCATGGAAATCGCGCTGCTCGTTTAGCTTGGTGCCAAGAACACGTAAACTGGGATCAAGAGAGGTGGGCCACAGTTCTCTTCAGTGATGAATCTAGATTTAGTTATTATCTTGGGGGAATAATTCGAATATGGAGGGAACCTGGAAAGCAAAACCGTCTCCAGCATGCTCGAGAAGTTGTTAGACAGGCAGGCGGATCAGTGATGTTTTGGGGAGGTATACGCCTTGGTGGAAGAACTGACCTCGTTTTCATACAGAACAACCTCACGGGAAATTCTTACACAAATGAGATAGTTTTATCTGTAGTGGTACCGTATCTCCAAACAATGGGTCGAAAACCACTCTTCCAACAAGATAATGCCCCTCCTCATCGTGCAAGAGTTGTCTTGAACGTTCTTGAAGAGAATGATATCGATCTTCTACCGTGGCCATCCTGCTCCCCAGATCTGAATCACATCGAGCATGTGTGGGACCCCCCTAAAAAGAAATCTCCTGCGTCAAAACATCTTCCATCATGAACAGGAGCTTCGATTTGCAGTTCAGGGGGCTTGGATTGACTTAGGCCAAAATGTAATAGACAATTTAATATTGAGCATGCCGCGACGATGCCAAAGTGTCATTAATAACAGAGGTGGACCTTCTGGGTATTGAAAAATATAAGTGCTTCCATATCGTTTCGAAAATATTAGTTCAGGATTTTTTTTGTGTTTTACCAAATTTCGTCATTTTCAAATTTAATTTTTTTTTATAATAGGTGCTTTGAAGAAGTCAAATATTATTTTCTTTTCTTGAAAATACATTGTATACAATACATCCTAACAAAAACTGAAAGATTTCTATGAATTCGAATCATCAAATTCATATTTTAAACATATTGGTAAGTGTTCCCTAGACTTTTTTGAGGTGTTTATATCTGTGCTCATTCTGTTGCGACCAATACCTGGTATTTTGCCTATTAAACATCTCATTGTTCGTGAACCGTGATTCGTCAATGAATAAAATCTTTGTGTGATATTGTGGATCACCCTCTATTTTCTTTACTTTACTGGAGTCACCTAACACTATCGTTAACATACAGGTTATAGGTACAAGTTCCTCGGCAATTTCTCTTGTTGATATGGTTGGATTAATATCAACAAATGCCAATACGTCTATTCCGGTATCTTCATCGAAAACAAAATTTTCCTTTTCAGCAGGTTGCACCTCACGAAATTTTCATTAAACTTTAGAGGAATAGGTTATATTCGGATGAAGTCTTTCCGGATAGCGCTCTATGTATAATCCTAGCTGATGGTGTACTTGTTTCTTCGTCCAGCATTATTTGAATATAAAGCAAAAATACTGCTTATATAGGAGGGAAATAACTAAGAGGTGAAAAAGGAAAAAAGTTGAAAAATTATTTATGGAAAAATAAAAACCATACTTTTCTATTCAAGAATCCCAATAATTCGCAATAAAAACTTCGAGAATACGAACAAAGAATGATTACTCATTCCACAACTGTCAGAAAGCTCCACCTCATATCTCTTTCAATAATTCAAACTTCAAATCGAAGATCGTGATTAGAACAGTGGCCTATTAAACGAATCGATTGCAGTCGATATCGTACGCGATGTATGTGCACACTGAAAAATCAATTTTAATTAACCTTCAACCTCTCACCCATATCTCTAGATACAATCGATTGCAAATACCCCCAACTCTGATTACAAATATTTCAATATTCTTTTGTGCAACACGAACATCGTGTTGTTCGTTCTGAAAAATTAAGAGCTTAGACGACCTTGCTTGAAGAAACGATTGTTTTATTGAATCATTGCATGCTTCGTTTAAAATCAAGGATTTGAATGATTTTCGTTTTTTTTGCTTCTAGAAAAAGAGAAGAAAGGAACATACAAAACAAGTTATATCAGAAGAGAACTGAAAAGTATAATGCTTCAAAGGAATCGGTAGATTCGTTTGATACAACTGTGGATGAAATAAGACGATGTTTTCATTTCTTAATGACGCAATTGGGCCCTACCGACAGAACTTATATTCGTATATACAGCCCTTCAATGACAAACATAATATAGGGCGAGGCATCGAAAGCTTCCCACCTTTGCTCGCATACATCAACAAATCCTTAAACAATGTTATCTCTCTTGAAATCTCTATAGGGAAAAGAGGTTGACTGACATACATTCTGTCAGAAAGTACCGGTAAATTGTCAATAAAATTCTGGAGAAATTCATTGTGGTCCAGATAAATGATCATTTGTTGGAAAAGAAAATTATATCACCGATGCAGTCGGGATTTCGAAGGGGGCACAGCATGGCAATCTTGCTTCTAGATTGGTTGATGAAATTGTTAGGTCCGTTGATTGTGGTATGATCGCGGCAGTTGTCCTCTAAGATTTTGCGAAAGCTTTAGACAGAGTTGGTCACCGATTACTATGTGCAAAATTGAAGTATTTTCGTTTCGATGTGACTGAGTTACCGTTTTTTGAGTCATATTTGGACAAGCGTTCCTAGGTGCTAGTTATCGACAATCACCGTTCTGACGCCATTCCTGTGACATCTGGGGTGCTGCAGGGATCTGCGCTGCGGCCCGTACTTTTTCCTCTTTACACTGCAGATATTTATCAAGAAATTTATTCGTGTAAGACTTGTCGTAGGAAGGGATGCTTAACCCTTCAAAATTGAATAAGGCAGAAAGGTCGAGCGATACTTCATTTGATAGCTCTTCGAAGCCTCTTTATATGAGAATAGTAATTTTCACGAATCTTTTCCCCAAGCAAGCATTTCTTATCTCGAATAATTTGGCTATTTTCAAGATTATTGTAGAAAGGAAAACAAATCAATTTTCGTTTTGAAGGGCAACCTTTAGGCAGGTGCTAATTGCGCCTGCGTGCATTACCCAGTAAATTCAGGTGAGAGAAGTAGGCTTTATTGTAATGTCCCTTTCAACAAACTACAATAATCTCAACCCTAGAACGTTGAAGATAATTTGGAAATATCTTAGCGACAAGGTTCCCAATGCAAACTTCTTGTGATTTGTAGGTCCCAAGAATCTATGTTGAACTAGATCAACTCGTAAACTTACTTAATGTCGCCTTTTAGGATTATACAACTCAGCGAATGGTTCCTAAGCCTTTTACTCCAATAAGGTAGAAAATGATGGTCATTTTCGATAATATGTGAAGCGATAGTAGATTCGTCGGTCCTCTGGTTATTGTAATCTATTTGATGCTCTTTGTATCTACTTTCGAATGAGAGACCAGTCTGACTTATAGACACCTTCACAATCCATACAGGTCAAATCTATCAGTTTCATCTTTACTGTTGATAAATTCTTGGCGAGTGGGTTTTGAAGGCTCCTTTTTATACTGTTTTGAAATGGCATGTGCAATCTTTTCGCTGATAGGGCCAAAATATATTAATGAAATATATTCATCAGTAGATTCTATACGTGGGTAAATATTATGGTATGCTTATGACTCAACACATCCAAAATCTTACGGAATGATAAGAAAAAAAAAAGACAAATAGCAAATCATAATATTTATCCACGTAAAGAATCAACCAATACAGAAGTAAATATATTTCATTAAAATATTTTAGCCCTATCAGCGAAACGATTGCAAATGTCATTTCACAACAGTATAAAAAAGTAGCTTTCAAGCCCCACATGAAACTCTCCCAGGAATGTTTTAATAGTAAAGATAAAACTGATAAATTTGACTTCACTAGAGTTCACAAGTTATCCTGTATGGATTGTGATATGGGTCTATATAGGTCGAATTGGTCGGTCATTCAAAACTAGATACAAAGAGCATCGATCAGATTGCAATAACCAGAGAACCGACGAATCTACTTTTGCTTCACATTGTATCGAAAATGGCCATCATTTCCACCCATAGATCAACTTCAAATTATTCCCAGAATACCTAAGAGATGAAAGTTAGATATCTTGGAATCCATCAAAATTTTCAAATTGCAACAAACCCCCTATAAAGATAATTTTCTGAACGACCAGTATGACCCGGCTTATTCCTCCCTATTTGAAATCTCCAAATAATACCTGCTTTTATCATGAATATTTTATTACCTCTTGTTTGCACCCTTATTAATTTTGTATCTACCTATTTATACGAGGATGGATGGATAAGTTTCCGGCCTGACCAAGAAAAACAACGTTTTTAATATATTTTCTTTATTTCTCAACATAAAATCTCCTTTGAGGCTGATACATTTCTCTTAATTTTTTCATTTGAATATTTATTTCCAATAATTGTCTAACACACATGGTTGTACAATTCGTTAATAGCAGAGAATAAAAAACATAGCGGTGTTCTAGTCTAGTAATGCCACCTCTATAGGCTGATTCGTCAAGTTTCTCAAAATACCCATTTACAGCTTCGATTACTTCTTTACTCCCGCAAATCTCTTACCGCCAAGCCATGTTTTGAGGTTAGGAAACAGATAATAGTAACTCGGGGCTAGGTCTGGAGAGTAGGAAGGTTGCGGCATCAATTCGAACTCCAGATCATAGATTTTAGCCATGGCAACGTGCGAAGAATGCGCTGGTGCGTTATCGTGATGAAACAAAATTCTTTTCTTCGCCAAATGAGGTCGTCTAATTTGCACTTCGTGGCTGAAACGTTGCAATAAGTCTGCGTAGTATTGACCAGTGATAGTTTTACATTTTTCAAGGTAATCAATGTATTTAATACCTCTTGCATCCCAAAAAACCGTAGCCATAACCTTGTTTGCCGATAAAATTGTTTTTGCCTTCTTTGGAGTTGGTTCCCCTGTTCCAATCTTCTTTTCAGACTGTTGTTTGGTTTCAGGAGTGTAGTGGTGAACCCAAGTTTTGTCAACAGTAACGAATCGAGGCAAAAATTCGCTTGGATTATGCTTATACAGCGCCAAATTGGCGGAAGCAATGGTTCTTCGAATCAATTTTTAGTAAACGCGGCACCCACCTTGTACAGAGCTTTTTCATATGCAAATGTTGGTGCAAAATATTTTGCACACGTTCATATGACATCTTACAGGTCTCAGCTATCTCACGCACTTTTGATCTGCGGTCTTTCAGCACTATTTTATGAATTTTGAGATGCTCACACGACCCATTTTGAACTCGGAAACCCACTGCTTAATGGTTATGATGGGGAGAGGATGTCCTCAGCGTTGAATTAATCTCTTCTTTAATTTTCTTCGGCGTTAACCCCTTCAAATGAAAGTATCTGATGACAGCACGCGTTTCCAATTTTTCCATTTTCACAAATAACACAGAGGCGTCTTGTTTAGCGTGCTTTCAAACGTATCCTAACATGGCGATCGGGCTGAAACTATACCTGCAAGCCATATGAGGATGGTACTGCAGGAAGCCACCTCTGAAGTAGGCCTAGTGGAGCCATCTCTTGGTCAGGCCGGAGACTTATCAATCCAGCTTCGTATATGTATGTATTTTCAACTCTAGTTCAATACTTGTCAGCTGAAGATGGTCGAGAAACCTAAATTGCAATCCTGATTTTCAATAAATTTTTTGTGAAGTATATTACATAGTTTGATTTTCTTTATATCATCATGATTAACTATCATGTAGTAACGGCGAAATCAATTAATTACAATCACTACAGGATAAAAATATACAGAGAGACTCGTTTGAGATGGAACACCCAATTTACCTACAAGAATGCAGTAAACCCAAGGTGCACAATTTCTACTCGGACTTGACAGATTTATTCTCATGTTTTAGTACATATTCGAATGTAGCTGCCGTGTGACATTGGTATTTTTCACTGAAGAAACAAGAAATAATGAAATTCATCGCACACTTTTCAGAGATTATCAGTGTAGCTATGAGGACGATTGAACACTAGTGAACACAAGAAAGTTTTTTCCAATAAATTGCGCCATTTAATGCATCAGTGTCAACAGGTGAGCTGGTCTGAAATGGGTTATGCACATTCATTGCTCGTCTACGAGCTGTCAAGTTATGCATATAGAGCTAGAATTAATTTAGAGCTTTCGAAGACTAAAGTTTTTCGAAGTATTCTCCGCGAAGATTAATATACTTCTGCATTCGCTCGAACCAATTCTGGAAGGATTTTTTACAATTTTATGATGCTACGTTAAAATTGGTTTCTGGAAGGCATTAACAGCTTCCTCTGAAGACTGAAACCTTTGACCACGCAGTCTGTTCTTGATTTTGGTTAACACCAGTCAACAGCTTACTGTTGACTGGTGTGGAGCTTCAATGCCGAAAAAAAATCACCGAGATATTCTTGTTGAGATAATTGTCTCCGAAAATTGTAGAAAATTATTGCAAGAAAGAGGTCACGGTTTAATTCCATTTTCAACTAACTTGTCAACTTTGACAGTTTGTTGCGTCTTTAACACAGCACGCATAAAACTGAAATTCGGGATTTATATTAACAAATCATAGAGGTTCATTTTTAGTACTGACAGTTGATAATGGTGTCCTCTATCTTCCAGCATGCAAAATATAAAAGACATTCCACGTATTCAACTCTTAATAAAATAAATTATTTTATTGGGTTACGCTGTTTCGAGTTTGTCTTTCAAGATTCGAAAGATTGTTCATGAACCAATTCATAATAATTCATTAGCTTTCATTTATAATAGTATTAGCCACATTTCTATTGATAATAATGGTTATGGCACAATCAATACGTTGGTATGCGTATAAATGAATTTGATTTATTTCATGTGCATGTATAGCACGTAATTTTTATAAAATATGGTATGAATTATATAGGGGGGACAATGCAGCTGCTATTGTTCTTGTAATTACGAACATTTCATTACGCTTTCACTGAATCCACTAAGACGTTGTTATCATACAAAGCTTTTAGTCATTAGTTGCATAAGGTCATAAAATAAGAGATGTTTAGGGCGAAGAAGGTTCCCAACACTTTAAAGATCTATAAAAATCATTCTTAATATATTCCGCAGAAACTATATACCTGGATGGGTTTTCATTTCAAAAATTCGTTGTTGAGATTTATACACCCGAATATGATCCAACCCATAAAATATATTCTATAATTTCGACACTGCAACCTTCAGAATGAATCGCCACTCAAGCCGAACCTCTCGTGAAAAGGTTAAGTGCTAATAAATCAGATTTTGCTATCTAACTAATATACTGTCACGTTTGAATTGTTCGTGAAGAGTAATGAGTAACACATGGGATCGCTCCTCATTGGAGCAGCATTCTCGGTAGAGAAACAGAAAACACTCGCAGAGGTGGCTACACCATGAAGAAGAAACCACTAATCCAAAGTACACCTTGCACTTCAAAGAACCTCGGCAGGATGAGAAGCTTTTCTCAGTATCCCAGACTGCTTCTCTAAGGTGTTCTGCAGAAATGAAAACCTCTATCAGTGCAGAGATCGTATGAATCAACTAGTGGTGGCTTGTTTTGAAAGGACTAAGACTTTACATTGAAACTCACAAATCTGCCAGATTCGTGTTGCCACTGACTGCACGTAACACGATAACGACGAGCGACGTTCCTCATCACCGGAACTTGGGCTTTTCGAGTGGAGTCGCGAGTCAGGTTACATACAGGGTAGTTGCCGAATATGAGACATTAAAGGTATACGGAAAACGGACGAATCGATTATCATACGAAATTCATGATTTAGGTCTTCAGGTTACGAAAGTATTTTCTGAAAATCACTGCGATAGTGAAAATTTATGGTAGGCAAATTAATATTAACACATGTTTTTTTTTTTTCCTGAAATGTCCGAACATATACCAACAAAATTTGATGTTTTACTTGGCGCACATTTTCCTCTCATCCCTGAGATTTTGGAGAAATCACCACGTACCGATAACAGCAGTTCTTTATGAATTTTGGTGAGTAACGTTTGTTCATCTTGAAAATTCAAATTTTCTCTAATAATGAAACGCGAATTTAATCTTATATAAGAATAAGTCCAGGACTTGATCCCATTCAACTGTTTCCAGAACGATCCGGTACAGGGAGATTGGTAGTTATGAGAGGAGACCTGGGCCAGAAGGAATTCGAGAAACAACGGCGATCTATGACCAATGTTTAAAAATTTCTTTCTCGAGAAAACGGTTCGTCACTGCGAGGTACCTTCAAATGCAACTACGACATAACAGTGGAGTGCAAATTAGTACTGAGACGATACGACCACGTCTCAAGGTACTTGAGGCCTAGCTCACATCGCAGCACACGGAGGAGCTAGATTGAATTTTACCAGGGAAGATGTCAATTGGTTATAAATCTAAGTGGGAATGAGTTGTGTTCACAGATGAGAGTCGAGATTTAGTCTTTTTCATTGAGACTGACGTTCTCTAGTGTGCAGACGTCTAAATGAGAAATGTCTAGTGCAACTTTTACCCCCCTATGATTTTGGTGGAGGTTCAATAATGCGGGGAAGAATTTCTTTCGAACGCCCGCACTGACTAGTATTTGTCAATAATTGAATGTGGATGCTCAGAGGTACCCTACAGATATTTTAGAAGAAATTGTTGTACCGTTTGCGGAAAACAAGGGTGAAAACTTGGTGTTTATGAATGATAACGCCAGACCTTACCAAGCTTCATATTGTCTGTCACAAAGTCCCAATACAAGATTAAGAAGCCTGCCAAATCATTCAGCTTTCGTGAATGAGGTCCGGAACAGACTAATCAAAATTTATAACGAAATGGATCAGAATGCAATAAGGTCATTGATTTTGGGTATGAATCGTAAATGTCATGCGGTAATTCTCGAGAGGGGTGGAAATATCCATTATTCATTGTATTGTATTAACAGATTTTTGGTGTCTGATTTTTCCAAAATTTTTGCATTTTCACTGCATATTTTAATATCTAAGAATACCATTTTATTTTCAATTATTCTCAAAGATTCCTTAGTGCTGATTAGTTAGTGGAATAATTATTCTACAACATAAATATATATATATATATATATATATATATATATATATATATATATATATATATATATATATATATATATATATATATATACAGGTGCTTCAACGAAAACTAAACAGAGGCTATATCTACCAAGATATTCATTTCTGATCACAACGTAAAACCAGGTCAATTTTTGTTTCAAGGAGGACATCTTTTGGTGTACAAAAAATATGAAATATCAACCCCCTAAGCGGGGGTTGCAATCCTTGAACATTTTAAATAGGGTAGATGGATCGAGTGATGACTTAAAAGAAAGGTGGTATCTTTGTCTACATCGCCTTGAAGGAATTTCCTTTTTAATTGAAAATTGTAAAAGATACAGGGTGAGCAACTGAAAGATAGGGAAGACTATTTCCCCGAGACTATTCAAGTTTCAGTGAACAAATGGAACAAATCCGTGCTGATCAATGGCAGTCATCATCAAGTACCATCCCCTTCTCGAATTTCAACCTCTAGAGCAGGGGTGACCACCCTTGAAAATTTGGAAGAGGGTAGATGGGTCGAGTGATACCTCGAAAAAAAAGGTATTATCTTTGTCTGCCTTCCGTGAATTAATTTTCATTTTCATTGAAAACTCTAGAAGATACATCTGAGCTACTGAAAATAGAGACTATCTATCGCCTGAGCTATTCAAGTATTAGTGCAATAGTCTGGGGCGATAGTCTTCTATTTTTCAGTGGCTCACTCTGTATCTTCTACAGTTTTCAATCAAAAATGAAAATTCTTTCACGGGAATGCATACAAAGATAATACCTTCTTTCGAGTTATCACTGACCCATCTACCGTCTTCCAAATTTTCAAGGGTTGTCACCCCTGCTCCAGGGGTTGAAATTCGAGATGAGGATGGTACTTGATGATGACTGCCATTGATCAGCATGGATCTGTTACATTTTACCCCACTGAAACTTGAATAGTCTCAGGGAAATAGTCTTCCCAATCTTTCAGTTGCTCACCCTGTATATTTTACAGTTTTCAATTAAAAATGGAAATTCGTTCAAGGCAATGTAGACTAAGATACCTTCTTTGAGTCATCACTCGACCCATTTTCCCTATTCAAACTGTTCCTCCCCTAAGCGGGGGTTGATATTACAGGCAAGTATTGTACCCCAAAGGATGTCCCCCTTGAAACAAAAGTTGATCTGTTTTTGCGTTTTGATCAGAAATGAATTTCTTGGTAGATATAGTCTCTGTTTAGTTTTCGTTGAAGCACCCTGTATATTTTTTTGTTATGTAATCATCTCCGCCATTCGAATGAATCAATAAATAATCCTGATAATTCAACTATTCCATCTTGAGCGTTTTGTACAAGTACATTTATTAGGTATATCCTTGAGTAATTCCGATTATTGACTAGTCAGAGCCATATCAAAACGTGACGATCATCCGTGCATGGAATATCTGTGTCAATGTGTGTGCATAAATTGATTTGCTATCAATAAATTGCTTTTTGCATTACCAAGCTTATCCGATCGGTCAAATCGAGTATGTACTTGCTCAATAATGGTCGGTTACGTAACTTTATTGTGGTCGTTCTTGTTTTCGTATAAATAATATTGATAGCTGTTAATGGATTGGATTGAGGTTTATTACCTCGCAATATGTTATTGCTCGGATGATTTACAACAATTGGTTTATAAACTCAATCGTAAGATAAGTGAATAGGATCGACATCGAGTTTTTCCTTCATTCGATTATGACAAAACATTTATAGTTTGCTGAGAGCATGGAATCATCGAAATTATAATGTTGATTTCAGCTTAGTCTACAAAAGTTTTGTGCTAAGAGACAAATTTTAAGTAAGGTTCAAGTCTAACGTTCGATGAAACACTTTCATCTAAAAAAAGAATAATGAACGAGATTAGAACCGAGTCAGACGAAGTTCATGGGAACTCTGTTCCTGCATGAAGACTATCTAGAACTGGGAAAAATAGTCCAATAGTGTTTTCTTTTTCGGAGCCATGTCTTCTTTTGCCCTTTCAAACTTTTTTGCAGTACGCCACTGCTCAGCGTATAATCAATTTTCGTCATTTGCGTTCAATGTAGAAACTTTTTTGAGAATTGTAATTTTTTCGTATCGCCAACCGTTCTCGAGCAAAAAATTATTAAACGATTGTATGCATTCGCTGAATTGAAAGCACTTCTAATTAAAAAAATGACTAGTAGGCTTTGATTTTTTAAATTTATTTATTTATTTTGACAGTTGCTAAAGTTGAACCAGTTTCTGCTCGAATTGTTTATTAAATTAACGATTAGTTTTAAGACTTTTGAAGTTATTGCTGTAAGAAAAATGGCTAATTTTACTAACGCCGAATCGGCTGATATCCATTTCATATACGGTCTGGCTGACGGAAACACAACAGAAGCTAGGCGATTATATCAGGTGCGCTATCCTAATCGAGTAACACCAGGCAGGCAAACATTTTCAAATATCCACAGAAGGTTGAAGGAAACTGATACTTTTACTGCAAATGATCATTTAAAAGGTACAACTCAAACTATGAGAACTCCAGATATTGAGGAAGCAGTTTTGAATTGTATTGATTTGAGAAGAAGAGAAGAAAAATTGGAAATCAGTTGAATATTTCACATGTTCTAGTTTGAAGGATTCTCCACGACTTTTTATTGTAAACTCTACTTCTTCGAGGTTTTCCTTCAAGACTGAATTTCTGCCGATGGTTCTTAGATAAAATTAGAGAAAATGCTCATTTCGATAGTGAAGTAATGTTCAGAGACGGAGCTAACTTTTCGAGAACTGCTATCACAAACTTTCACAATAATCATTATTGGGCTGCGGAAGACCTCCATTTGATTGAAGAATCTCATCATCAAGAACAATTGTAACAAAATATCTGGGTCTGAATAATTGGAAATTAATTGATTGGGCCATTTATTTTGCCGGACTGACTAAATGGTCCCGCTTATCAGCAAAATCTTGAGGAGGAGTTACCTTTATTGCTCGAGGATGTGCCACTTTTGGTGAGAAACATAATGTGGTTCATGCATGACGGGGCACCAGCACATTTCAGTGGAGAAGCTAGGGAATTCTTGAATAATATATTCAACAACCGACGAATAGGTCGTGGTGGGCCAGAACCATGGCCTCCCAGGTCCCCAGATTGAAATAGTTTAGACTTTTTCTTATGGGGGTATCTCAAAAGTTTAGTTTATACCACTCGAGTGAACATTGTAGAAGAATTGAGAAATCGAATAATAACCTCTTGTGACACGATAAGAAATACCCCAGGAATATTTCAAAGAGTGCGGCGTGATAATATGCGAAGGTCAGACGCCTGTATTCTTACAGGTGGAGGACATTTTCATCAACTTATTTAGTTTTTAATTGTTCTTTTTTTAGTTTGATATTAAATAAGTAACAGTTGAGTTTCAGAAGACCAGCTATCAAAATAAAAGCAAATTTTGGGCATAACTATCGAGTATTTCTATTATTTTTTTTTATTTAGCGAATAACATACAATTCAAATAACTCAAATCCAATAATTTTTCACTCGAAAACAGTTGGATATACAAAAAAATTACAATTGCCAGAAAAGTTTCTAAATTGAATGAAGATGAGGAAAATTGATTGTACGCTGATCAGGGGCGTACTGCAGAAAAGTTTGAAGGGCAAAAGGAGACATGGCCTCGGAAAAGAAAGCACCTTGAGAATTTCAGTTGAAATTTAGGACGTGTAATGATGGAGGCTGTAAAAAAATAGCTTGAATTCCAAATTTGGGCTGAATATCTCAAAAACTGCAGGAGTTTTGAAGCAAAAAACAATTTTTTCTGAAAATTTCAACACCCTGTAGCTCCGTAACGAAGCTTTTGCAGACCTCCTCAAGTTGTGACATACTAGTATGTAACTGTATAGATAGTGCAATTATGTGAGAAAAAATTGCACCGATTATATCTTCAGAGGCGCCTAATATATAATTGATGGCCCGGGTCTAGACGTCCGGAGTTGGGAACTGTCAGGTTTGACACAGAACGTGTGTCTATTTGAAATACAAATAAATTCATTATAAGTAAACTTACTAGATTAGTTTCTTACGAAATATTAAACACTAGTGTCTTTATCTGGTTGCAGCCCTATAGGTTGCTTACAAATATTGTGAATATTTGCAATAATAAAAATGATAATTTTGAATATTGTGTAGAACGGGATTTTGACTGGAAAGCATCTCGTTTTTCCCACATCTTCTTAAAATAAAGTTTATGTAATTTGAATTTGATAGTTATTCAACTTGACTACAAAACAGTCGCTTAAATTCGATATTAACGGTTCTGCCGTTGTTTTAAGATGATATTGTCCAGTTGATTCAGTTGATTGTGAAGCTGTGTTACTAATTACATATAACCGGTAAGCAAAAGATTTCCTCGTTAACGTGTCGCGTTGTCAAGAGTATTATCGTTTGAATTATCATAGGAAGTTTGTGTAGCTGCATAACTATCAATAGCAGTTGCAACCGCTTAGCTCAATTTGAAGGTGTATCACCAGTAATGAGTAATGCATTGAAGAGATGAAGTTCGAAGGATTGGGGTTGAAGAGAAACCAAGAATGGACTTGAACCCATAACGATTGATCACATACTCAACCTGTTTTACTGAAGCTGTCACTTATATGTGCACAAAAATCTGTGCACGGAATTGTTTTTGAAAAAATACAGGGTTCTACATATCTGACTACGATGGGGATATAGCAGTTTTGGAAAGTACAAAGGCGCTTGACAGAAGAGAATGTGGTCGACAGCGTACCAACAGCCACGCCTCAGCAACAAATATATATCACTAATAGTCTTAGACGTATTTTGTCTCTTGAACTTACAATTGGAAAAATATAATTATCATGAATAAATTGAGGATATGGCCGAGATGAACATAGAGATTATACACCTCAAATTCAGTTGGGGCTAAGATGGGCACTTTCCAAATTCTTATACCAGGGTCCTAAGCCGAGATGTAGATCACCATATTCTTGCACTGTCCCCTATTTATCCTAGTTTGTCTAGTTTATAAGGCATGCTTACATTACTTAGCAAATTACGCCCTCAAATTATCAAGATCGTAGGATAGGTAATAATGGAGGAGTTTTCCTCATTTAGACGAGAGTTGAGGACGTCCAAGACCATCTTCAACAGATGTGATGATATCACGCCATCCTGTAAACTGAGACTTTCCAGCAGTGATCTTTAATCTTTCAGTTTTTAGACGACATACTGATTTCACTAAATAATATGAGTCGCCATAATACTTTTCCAGAGTTCTTAACGTTTCAGTATCCGAAATTTCGTTGAAATACTCCATCTTCATACATTTTTTTATTGTAAAATTCGCAGAACAGCTTCAATCGGTTGCTCTGAGCGAATAGGTTGATATACACACAACCAAATTTATATGGAATTACCCGATATTTTGAATATTACCTCAGGAATTTTGGAAATTTCTAAGGATTATTAGAATTGATTCTTTTTGAGATATTTCAATTGGAAAAGAAATGAATTGAGGTTTATTTCAAGAAAGAAACAGATAAAAAAAATATAATTTCCGCATGTAGTAAAAAATTGAAAATTATTTTCTCACGGAGTAGGTGTTTTTCTGCGACCTCAGTAGCTTGTATTACCTCCTCTTGGCCTGATACAAGCCTGAATTCGTCTAGGCATGCTTTGGATTAGGTTTTCGACCTCCTCTGGAGTGATATTCTGCCACTCTTCTGTGGCGTCTTGGATGAGCTGTTGTATGGTTCTTGGATTATCCTGACGCGATCTAATTTTCCTTTCGAGATTATTCCATAAATGTTTAATAGGATTTAGGTCTGGAGAGCAAGCTGGCCAGTCCAAAATAGTGATTCCCTCTGTTTCAAGATAATGCCGTGCGAGGTTGCTGGTATGCGGAGGAGTATTATCTTGCATAAAAGTGAAAATCTCACCGCAGGCACTAGACCAGAGTCTCATAGTGGGCTCCAACACTAGGTCCATGTAATTTCCAGCCGTTAAACTCGCAGAAAACGAAATCAAATTGTTTTGCCTCCCAGCATAATGCCACCCCAAAACATTCCACCTCCCCCTTGGTATTTCGAAATTTGTCTTCCTGCTCTGAGTCTTGCTTGTCTTCCACGACCCTTTAAAACCCGAATCCGGCGGTCATCTGATCGAACACCAATTCTGGTCTCATCCGAACATTTCGCCAATTGTCAATATTCCAATTTTGGTGCTCGATAGACCAATTAAGTCTGTCAATTTTTTGTTGTCTGGTTATATCTCTGGAACTCTTGAGGGGGGCTTCTGCTGTATAAACCCCTTGAACGAAGTCTTTGACGTATCGTTTCGACTGATACACTGATGCCTGTTGCTTCCAGAAATCGATTTGCAGTATGGGGTGCGACGCACTTTTTAGCAATTTGGCACATCACAAAGCGGTCTTGTTCTTCAGAAGTGATCTTCCCACGACTTCTTCTAGGTCTATTTTGCCGAGATTGTAGCTCCACATATCGGGCGTAGGTTTTTGAAATCACCCCTGTGATACCCCCATTGTGGCCGCTATATCCCTCTGTGTTACCCCTTCTTCAACGAGAGCAATCATTCGACCCCTCTGCACATCGGATCGTAAGACATTTTCAATTATGATTAAAGGCTTTTTAAATTTTGAAATTCACAGTTTCAAATCTCAGTGACGACTGAGTACATTATCCCGAACATGTGGTGATAATTCGACATTTCTTAACATACTATCCAGTTTTTTACAACAAAAAACTTCATTATTCACTAGTAGTCAAAGATCCATGGTTAAAAACAATCAATAATGTGAAATACCGAGTGATTCCATATAAATTTGGTTGTGTGTATGACGATGAATTATGGCATTGTAATTGAGGACAGATATACCAACGTAAAGAAACTTAAAATATATAAAAATACTTAGTATGGGCACTTTGAATAGAAATTCCTCGGTACTTTTTATCTGAAGTTAATTTCAATGTAGATGATTGTTAGCGAGCGGTCTCTATCAGTTACTGGGCTTTTGCATCGTTTCTTAAACAAAACGATGTGCTACTGATGGACCAATATGTTTCAACAGAATACGCTCGTGTGAATTATATATAAGATTCAGTAGACCAAACATATTTCAGTTTGTTATAGTTCCAAACTGTTTAGAAAGGAAGAATTGTCATTAAAACTCTTGGAATTACGTAAAATATATTTTCAGGTGTCTGCTTAATGATATCTTTACGATCGAAACATAAAAAAAAGTACAGAGAACTAACAATCGTTTGACACGCAATCATTTTGGATCGTTATTCCACAAACACATCGTGTGAAATCGGTTTGCCAGTTCCGCGTGAGATAACACAAAGATACCTAGTGTATTACAGATAATTTGCATTTAAAACAACACGAGCTCGTTTCCAATAAATACTTTTTGTTTACAAGATACTCAACCTGGACACAAAATGGCTTCGACTGATCGAAACGGGTTTACGTCTGAACGGTTCGTTATGCCAGATTGAAGTACATACGTAAGCCGTTACATTTCTGTTTTATCGGTTATAAAAGTGAGATGCGTAATTACTGCGACCATCGAGTTAGCTGTTATTGACTACGGAATTGGAATAACGACTTCATTGCAACACCGCTCTAAATACGCTATGCATGATTCTTAACATTTCAATAGATTTATCTCGACAAGGATTAAATTTGACACCAGTTTACAGCTATGTTTATGGAAATGCGTAACGAATCTTTCCATTAAGGTTAATGGATGTTAATAGCAAATGGAATCGTTCTGTTCAATTTCTATCGTGAATTTAATGTTCAAATGGATGGAATTAATGAAATTAAGAAACAATATATAAAATAATATATAAAATAATTATTTCTTAATTTCATTAATTCCATCCATTGAACATTAAATTCACGATAGAAATTGAACAGAACGATTCCATTAATTTTTGGACTTAAAAATCACTAAACAAAATAATAATCATGTTTTTCGGTCTTTCGTAAACCAACACATACTGATACAATTATACATAACTACTCATTACATCCAATTCAACACAAAGTTGCAGCTTTAAACAGCATGGTACATCGGTTACTCAATTTACCTTTATCAGTAGAAGATTATAATAAAGAGTTAAACATCATCAAACAAATAGCCATTAATAATTCATATAATCCGGATATGATAGATCTAATCATTCGTAAAAACTGTATCAGAAAGCAATAAATGAAGTATATCCTATTCATAAAGACTATAAAATATTCAACAGTTTAACATTCTGCGGTTCTGCAAGTACAAATATTACATCCTTTCTCGTCAAACAAAATCTTAATATAACTTTCAAAACTTCTAATAACTTAGGTAAACATATTAAAAATAATAAATCTCGTGTTGAAAAATCAAGTATATCAGGAATCTATAAACTCAATTGCGGTTCTTGTGATAAAATTTATATCGGTAGGACCTATAGGAGTTTTGGCATAAGAACATCCGAACATAAACGTAGCTTCGATAAAAATAAATCTGATTCAAATTATTCAAACCACCTAATAAAAGAAAACCATTCATTCAATAAAAACTTTGACATATTACATATAAAATCAAAAGTTCAAAATTAGATCTCATAGAAGCATTAGAAATAAATAGATACAAACATTCGGACAAGGTTTTGAATGAACAGGTAGATGTGAATTACTCACCCCTACTTAACTTGTTTAATTAATTTTATTACCTTTCATACTAACTGTACAATGGCTCGGTGTGGATTTTCCTGTTATTCATCCAACTTGTTCTACGATTTGTTTATAATACCATACTCTTCATTCTGTTTTTCATTCTTGATAAAGCTGCTGTGTCAGCGAAACGTCGTCGAATTTTTTCAAATAAAGTGTAGATTAAAGTTAAACCTTGTTTCTTATCTCATTTATTGCTTTATGCTGATGACTTAAAAGTATTTCGATCTTTAAAAAGCTGGGAAGACTGTCTTAGACTTCAAGAGGACTTAAATGAACTAGTCAAGTATTGTGAAAAGAATCAGCTATTCCTAAATTCGAAAAAATGTTTCACAATAACTTTCACCAAAAATCAATCAATCTTTACCTTTCCTTATGAATTATTATTCAGCTTTAGATCTGGGCGTCACATTCGACTCTAAATTAATTTTTGATTTGCATATAGATCGTATAGTGTGAAGTTGTAACCGAATGTTGGGTTTCATATTCAGAAGAGGTAAAGAGTTCAGACTAGTTAAATCCTTCATTATTTTATATCATGCGCATATTTTTAGTAGGTTGAACTTTGCTTCTGTTATATGGAATCTCCATTATAAATGTTACTCTCATCTTATCGAAAGTGTTCATAGATTCATCCGATTTTGTGTCCTAGAATTAATTTCAATATTCTTGATCACGACTGCGCCCCTGCTCGAAGATGTTTGAATATTTCCTCCCTTGAAAATCGTAGAATTATTTCTGATATTTTGAATATGTTCAAAATCTTAAACGGCTTGCTTCAAGTACCTGATATTCTATAGGAGATAGCTTTCAACATTCCCTCCAGAATACTGAGGCATCATGACCTTTTTTCCATTAAGTTTCGTAATACTAACAGTGCTTAAAACTCCCCACTTGATAGAATTGTTCGTTTGTGTAACCAATATCCGAATCTCGATTTGTTCGGGATTCCTCTAGTTTCTTTCAAGAGGAACCTTCGATTGATGTTTAGCTAGCTATAGTATATTGAAAGGTTATGATTATTTGTTGAGTTTGATTTTCTCTTATTTTGATTGCTGTGAATTTTCGCATTTGTTTTGTTACTTACCTGTTAATATTAATTTGTATATTTAGCAATACTTCTGACTAGACATTTTAATTCAAATTGTTTCAGTGGATGTCGTTTTGGTCTTGGCCGTGTACATTTTAATGTTATAATAAATAAATAGTCAACAGTTTCTCGTTGCTATGGAGAATTTAAACGCAAAAGGGTTGGACTTAGCGACGATCCAATGCCAGGTGCACTCAAGAAAATGTGGATGCTTACTGAACTTAATATCATCATAAAAATTGCCTCAAATAACAACATACCACAGCATTTTCTAAATACAATCATTAAACGCAAAGAACAACGTATTACCTACCAATTACTATATAGCATCGTAGAAACCTCAGGAAAAAAGATACACTAGTCTCAGATACACCGGCAAACTCTCTAAGAAAATCAGTAACTATTTTTCCAAATTGAACGTAACTACTTCATTCCAAGGCGGCCCCAACTTAATCAGAATATTATTCAATGCCAAACAAAAGAACGATAAATTCAAGCAATCAGGAATTTATTAAATCAAATGCAATGAATGTCAGGTAGCCTATGTCGGACAAACAGGGAGAAGTTTTGAAGCTACATTCAAAGAACATATTTCCTCAGATGAAAATTCGCCAATATTTGAACACATAAAATCAAATAACCACTCGATATCATTGAACGATCTTAAAATCCTTCATAAATGTAACAAAGGGAGAGAGATGAATTTGTTGGAAAGTTTGGAGATTAACAAACTATGTAAAAACTCACAATATACTACCCTCAACAGCCAACTAGAGCATAATGGATCCCCACTACTCAATATTTAGGATAAATTTCATTCTGTACTTATACTTCCTACTCATGTATTATATTGTTATTCACTTGAAAATGACCGTAGGGTCGAAACCGGTCGTGATTGTTGAATAAATTGTGGAAAAGTGACAAAAGTGTCTCATTTCGTTTTACTTTGTAGATACCAAGTATATTAAGCCCCTAATAATAAGCAGCAACATTAGAATGATTGGGATTAAGTAGGTACCAACTGAATACAAGGAATGCGATAAAGGTATTTCGATTGTTTAATTACCGTGATGCTATTTGCCGCATTGAAATTAAGTCGATAACGGAATTTGATTCACCGAATGTGGTGAAATGAATGAATATTATACTTTCTTCTGGGGATAAGCAAGTGTAACTGTAAAGCTATAAATTGGAGTGAAAAATTGGAATATTTCTTAAAATTCGATAAAAATTGGCTTAACTTTCGAATATCATCGAAACCGTTGAAAATAGGTATTACCTAGTTATTCGAAATGAATTGAAATATATCACTTATTCGACCATTCAGATATAGGGTGCGTTATCTGAAAAATAAGATTTGCATTTGTCCCAACTTTAAAAATCGTTTTCGAACTCCCTGTGTAACATAGATCAATAAAATTTGTCATATGTTCAAGCAACAACAATTACTATTACAATAGTTGTAACCTGAAACTTTGAAATCAATATTGAGGACACAACATTTTATTTCAGACCTCAAATTTCCGATAATGCCAAATATTTCTATAACTATTACTTCCTTATTTGAATATGCAGTAGCTCTAACGTGTGTAGCTATTGAAACACCCCCAACCCCGGTCTATGAAAGACGATGCAAAATGCATCGCTTTTACGTAAATTGCAATACCTGAATTATCTTATTTTCTTTATTTTTCTTATAATCGGTCAAATGAAAAGCCATGTGATCGTCTAGTACCTGAACTTGCCTTGAAGTTCTCTTATATAAAATAGGACCCTTTTCTTTGTTGAGTTGTGTATTTGTAGTAACCTACTCAAGTTCTTTTATGTGAGGTTTGATGTGATACGACCAATTCTTCGTCGCTTAAACCATAGGTAAGGAAATTAGAAAATCAAAAACAGATTCCGTAACAATGTCCATTTGATCTCTGTAGCATTTGTATTAAATTCTTATCCTTGCATTCTTTGGCGTCTTCTAATGAATTTAATGAAATATGATCATTCAGATAGAGGCCCAATTTGCCCTCACCCATAATGAGGTTAGTGGTGAGTGGAAGTTGATACATTAGATTATTATATACAGACCTAATTGGTCCTCACCCATATTACGAGTGGAAGTTGGAATATTTAATTATTATGAACAGACCTAATTGGTCCTCACCTATATTTCGAGTGGAAGTTGGAATATTTAATTATTATAAACAGGCTTAATCAGCCCTCATCCATATTCTGGATGAGATTCGGATATGAGCTTATTATAGACAGGCCTAATCGGCCCTCACCCATCTTATGAGTGGTAACTGACCCGATCTAAGGGTTTTGGTAATATGATATCATGTTTTCTGAAGAGGTCGTTGCCCTGATACTCCAAACTCTGAAAGATTTACTTTTAAAATTCTAAGGAACACGTCCACAGCTGACAACTTTCAAGCGTTAATTCGCTCGCGTATTTTCAATCGAATTCAGTAATTCTTATGGTATTAAAACGTTATATATGGAACTAGAGGTAAGCCCGTAAAGCCATACGTGATTCTTTTAGCTCAACTGAGCGGCAACGGGCAGTTTTATTATTATTTTATTGTGTCACTGACTGCGGATCATATTCTATTCCCATATCGCGGATTTGCCAACCAGGGAATCATGCCCTCTGATCATACACCTGTATGTACCACAAACGTCAAATACATTCCCCAACTCAGACATTCTTCAAAACTTTCATACCGACAACATACAAGCCTCAATGTCTGTGGGTCCATACATGCGTATCGTCCCTAAAGCCATTTATTTATACTAATGAGTAATGCTATTCTTCGTAGATGATCATTACACCTGAAGGCAGGGAAAGTTCCCTTATTGAGCTTAAGAGTATCGGACATCAAATCAATAATTTGAAAGTAAGATCTTCCCCAAAGTTGGACACAATGAAAATAGAAACATATTCGTTACAGTTAAGTATGTTCTGCTAAGTTATAAAATGAGATAAATAGAAATACTGAATAAAATGATTATGATATTTCAAATAGATAATTGGCCCATTTATAGAAGCAAAGATAAGAATTAATATCAAATGTTCTCACATTTGAACGTTTCGTTCATCAGATTATAACAAAAGATTTCTATTGGCAAATGGTTAAGTAACATTTCACTGAGATCAATTTTCTGAGTTACAAAAGTAAAGTTTCACATCAATATTAAACTTCATAACATTTAAAATTCAAATAGTTCTCAAAGTTGTTTGAATCAGCACACAATAGCTTAATTACGTTTCAATAATGTTGCCAGTTTGATAAACAAATGTTGAAATCAATACTAAAGAATTTTAGTATACTTCAAAATAATGTGTCAAGTTAAAACAACTGTGAATCAATATGAAATAAATTCAGTACATTTCAAAGTTTACCAAGTTACGAAAGCAAATGTCTTAAATAAGTCTATGAAAATAACTCTTCAAAATAAATATTAGAAAATGTCAGTGCAGTTCAAATAGATCAGTAGAAAAAAATTATGTGAAAATAATTTGGAATTTGAGAAATGATTATTTCAACTCGCCCTTAGTGCGTTTAGAAATTAAGTAGCATATACTTCAGGAAATTCGTAAAGGTTTATATTGGTCAGAAATTGTGAGGAAAGATTCGGAAAATAATTAATTGGGACACAACGGGAACTGCAATTCCTCTTCCCGTGTTGGGCTTCTCGGTAGGGAACAATTCGCGGATTCCATACTTTCGGACTTACGTTACGTACGATAAATGAACTTCAAATTTAATTCCGGCTCGCACGGCTAAACGAAAAAAAAATTACATAAACTTCAACTTAACTCTCCTCGCACTAAACTTGGTATTCTCGAAACAATGAGAAAATACGGATGCTCCCCAGGGAACCCCGTCCTGGTATCGAAGGCGAGTGGGTTGGACCACTTCAAGCCTACGGGATCAAAAGGAAGTCCTCCAACAGTTTGCGAGAACTGTAGGTCCTGAATGAACATCAATATTGTTGCCATTGTGAGCCCGTCCCTTTATGCGAGTGGTTTGGACCACTTCGAGCACTCCGAGATGAACCCCGAGCAATCTTGTGAGTACCTCAGCCTCCGAAGACGAGTGGATTGGACCACTTCAAGCCTCAGGCGTACGCCGACCACACTTCTTCCTGGTCATGAGAACGGGGTTTCGATATCTCCTGGTCAAGCCAATTTTGTCTTCCGTAGGCGAGTGGGTTGAACCACTTCGAGCCCCAGAAGAGAAAATCGAACACCAATTCCCACAAATACAATGATCTTAGCGCGAGTGGGTTGGACCACTTCGAGCACTCCGAGTTGCATTCCAGGGTTGGAACGGGTCGTCGCCTCTCCCCAGGGACGAGTGGGTTGAACCACTTCGAGCACCAAGGAAGAACCGAGATATCCACAATCGAACCAGCATCACTTACTGAGTAAATTCACTGAGCTTCGAAAACTGAATAATCCTAACGCCGCGACTGCGGCGTTTATATATGCGTGGTCCCAGAAGCCCTTCCACCCGCCGACCCCTTTGTCTTACTTACTCGCGACGCGAGGATTGCAGCCGGAGAAAATACCAGATGACATCTGGGCCGTGGATGCGAAAGGGTGCTTTAAGAGCTTTGATACAAAAGTCGAATATTGTTTTCGCTGGATTTCTTATCTGGGTTGGATAAATTCCTTCGTGTCGATGTTTACGCTTTTGGGTGATTTTAAGCTGCCTTAAAAATACGTGATATTCTACTATATTGAGAATTTAAAATAAAATTATTGAATCATTCTGGCAAATGACCGTTTTTCACTGTAATTTTCAGTTCAGATGAACAATATGAATGTTACGCAGTCAGATATACCAAATACAGTTATTACAACTGATGATTAGATCCAATTAGATTGAACATAAAAAATATATGGATTGTTTTAGCAAATGAACAAAAAAGAATCAGACCCCGGTTCCGGGTCGTCTGACTATCTACATAACTTGTATGTAACTTTTGGCGAATGCAATGTTTGAAATATGATTCTACCCGAATGGAGAAAACCTTCTTCATATTGTTATAACAAAGTAATTCATTACACAATTGCATCGAGTGCGAGTAAAAGGAAACTTTCCATTTCTATCTCTAATCAACCATCTGCGATGTTATCGCCGTTGTTTCTATACAATATAGTTAATCAATTTCGAAACAAACATGCATATTATTCCGTACACATATAAATCATTAGAATCGTATTACATCCAAACACTATAACGCCCAGTCGTGGCAATTAGAAATTTATTCAATTTTACGTCGTTAACGTTAATACCGAGGAATATTTCGCGGTTGAAAGGTGCAGAAAACAATTATCGAGTATCACGTGGAGATGATATTTTACTCCTGCGGTTAGATATTCAGTTTCGTTCTGGCCGTAATCGATATGAATTGGAATATTTAGATTTGAATCTATGGTAGAAATTCAATCTGCTGATAAGAATTAAGTTGAGTGTACTTGATTGATGTAAACATTTTTTATACCTCAACATTAGTTGACTTTCATTATACAGAGCATTGCAATTAAAATGAATCACTTGAATAATCGACTGGTTTTATTTTTTTATGAATTTCCTGAGACAGGTAGATTTCTGATTGGAAAGGGACATTTTCTGTTACATGTTTCCGTCTTCCTCAATCAATCCACTATCAGTGGCAACTTCTATCCCGAATTTCTGAATAGGAAATAGGCGTCCTTTTTGAAAAGACGATTTCATTCTTTATACCACCACGAATATATTCACTTTCTAAAATAACATGTAACGAATAGAAATCAAAATTTTAGGAAAATTTCCCAGGAGTTCCAGTTGATCTCCGTTTCAGGAAAACATTCGATCAAAATCGATTTGGTTGAACCGAAAAAATTTTTGTTACATTTTGCGTATTCATCTCCTACCCATATCTACAACCGCCCTGAAAGTTTTTATAATGAGAAAAGGGTTGTGATACCTTTTGAATTTGGGAGGCTTTCACTTGGTAAAATTCCATTATCTATAATAAAAACGAGTACTGTGTTTTAAGGAATTTTACTTAATAATTATCGATTCGTAACTTATTCACATGCGATTCTAACCGTCGATAAATTGAAACAAAAATTCAGCACCTTAACCTACGTTGGCATTACAAGTGAGAAACTGAAATCATTCTTGAGTAGCAATAATTTCAACATAGCTTTCCAAACTAATAATAATTTAGGCAAATATATAGAAAATAATAAAATCAAACCAGGTAAAAACAATAAATCAGGTGTTTATAGATTGAATTGCAATGACTGTGATAATTTCTACATTGGTAGAACTCATAGAAATTTTAATATTAGAATATCGGAATATAAACGCAGTTTTTCAAATAAAAATCAGATTCAAATTACGCGAATCATCTCTTAGAAAATAATCACTCTTTTCGACCCACAGTTTGAAATTTTGCATACAGATAATAAATATTGAAGGTAGATCTTTGGGAAACTTTAGAAATCAATAAATACAAACACTCAGGTAAACTCATCAATGAACAAGTCGATTTAAGCCCTTCACCTCTACTGAATCTCTTCGGGGAGCAATCTATTCCTTAATTTTATTGATATACCTGTCATAAATAACCACTTAAGAAGAAGCAACCCAATAAGCTTTTAATTACTCAAGAACATTTATATTTATATTCTCATTTATATTTTCTGTACATTCATTCGTCTGAAGAAGCTACGGTGTAGTGAAACGCGTTACGAATCGCAATTTTTAAGTAAAAGTCCTCAAAACACAGTACTTGTTTTTTATTGTTGTGATACCTCATTAGGATATCTGATTCCCGAATTAGCCTGCTTTTTGAAGTACCACTGCGTGTATTTTTATGATTCTCATGAGAATCTAATATGAAATGAAACAGATTATTGAGTTTTCACTCTTTTAATCGTGGAAGGTTCCTATAAAAAAGTGGCCCCCATGCGTTGGTACAATCGAGATTCGAATGATTGCATAACATTTTGTGTATGTATTTGTGGTATTACCTGGTGACATGCTGAAACAATCTTATCTCTTAGTTCTTCCAACGAGTCGGATGGCATAACATAGACTTCAGAGTTAAGATAGACCCACAAGAAGAAATCGAGATGTGTGTTGATCTTAGAATTTTAGGTATATCAATTCTAATTGGCTAATTATGTGAAGATAAAGGATTATTCAATAATCTGTGAATCATGCTGTGGAAAGCTGCCATTTTATGTTGAACCGGTTGAAACGATATATTATGAATTACGATGTCCGCATAAAGAATTCATGTCTAGAGAAGAAGGTGGTATTGTGGCCTCTGCAGTTATATTGGCCCCCTTCGATATTTATAATTTAGAAGAACGCCATCTAGTCAATTTTTGTGCAAACGTTGTGCATGTGTCAATTAGTATCCAAAAATTTCACACGATGGCGTTACGTACTTTTTTCATTCGATGAAGTCGAAACGCGGAACTGTCAAACTTCTAAATGAACTGTGCATTTTATTCATTTTTTCCGGAAATACTGAACCTTAGCTCTTGTACATTGTGTTCGGTGAACGTTTTCCTGTCGGATTTTGAAGGTAATTATAAAAAAAACTTCTTATTAATATCTCTGATATGGTTTGTTTATATATTCTTTGATACATGCAATTTGGCCCCCTTACATTGTTAGTATTATGATGTATGACATGAATATATCATATCGTTTTTAACCCTTTGCTACAGATGTCCCCGCAAACTTTGATATCTGCATCTGTAAATAAAAGAAAAACTTGGGATCCTGACTAAATGAAAAAGGCAAATGAAGCTGTAAGGACAAAGACGATGGGCTATATAAAGGCTGTAAAAATATTTTGTGTACCAAGATCTACACTAAAAAGGTTACTGAAGGATTCTCAAGAATCGTTAGAGTTACTTGTGCATAAACCTCTCGGAAGAAAACATATACTACCACCTGAGCTGGAAAAAAGTTAGTGGAATATATTTTGTTTATGGAGTCGAAATATTATAGACTGATAAGAATGGATGTAAGACGAATGGCTTATCAGTTAGCTTTAAGAAACAACATCGAAAATAATTTTAGGAATGAAGAAGCTGGGCGTGCTTGGTTGGATCACTTTTTGAAGCGTCATAAGAACTTTTTATCATCACGCATACCAATGGGGACTTCATACGCTTCATTTCGATATATTCCAAACTGAAATGAAAAATAAGAATCATCCTCCTGACAGGATTTTTAACGTAGACGAGACTGGGTCTAACTAACCTAACAAAACAATACCCAGCCAATCGTCATACAAGTCCTGTTGCTGACCAAGATCCGTCAGATGTGTATGCTGCAGCACAAGAGTCGTAAGCTCGTTTGGTTCTGCCCATCCTCGGAGATAAGATTCGAACTTCTAATCGCGGAAGAAAGACTACCACAGCAAAAGCAATCACATCCTCTCCATACAAGAATGAATTAGGCAAATCTTTGCGCTCAGCAGAAACTCGTGGACGTGGGGGCGGTTCCGGATGTAGTCAAGCTGGAACGAGCAGCAGCAACAAAGCCCGTCAGCGCCAGAGAGTCATTCAGTCATCACCCAGTAGTAGCTGTAAAAGTGATGTATTCGTAGAAACAGATTCGGAGAATGACAGATGTAATTATTTTTGTTATAAACTCGATTTTTGAGGAACAAAAATTGTAGCTCGTAGATCTTTTTCACTACAGACACAATTTTTGCTTGGGTGGATAGAAGAAGGATCAAGCAATTTTTTAAGCAGTCTACACATGTCAAATGTTTATTGCGTTGTTTTGTATGATTTTTTCAATTTTGCCTTTTTCTCAACTCAATTTTTTCAAACGGCACGTGCCAATTTTTATATTGCCATCAGATGAAGCGTCAAATTTCAGATGGAATTGTATCAGCATGTACTATACCCATCTCTTATAGTTCCGAAATAATTCGGGAATACATTGAATTTTGATGATTTTGCAAGAATTAACAGAGAATGCTTTGAAATATTTGAATCAAGTAGCTGAACTGGCTACGCTCACCTGACAGGTGCCTACAATTAATGTACTTGTCACTTCGTCCATTCCAATTTGATATTTCAACAAGAATTGTTGGTAATTTTGAAAAACACTAGATTGATAATAAAATGGCTGATAATTCAAACGAGGATATGTTCAATCTCTTTTTAATTCATGGCGAATGTCAAAAAGTGGTGGATAGAACTTGCAGGCAATTCAATAACCAATTTCCAAATTTGGCGCCTATGAGTAAAACAAAATTTCGAAGGATTAGAAGCAATTTTCTGCAATTTGGAGGAACAAAATCCATAGAAACTAGAAGAAAACCAATTCTCGAAGACGACGACAATCAAATTAATACGCTAGCGTATTTTCGTGCCAATCCACATGCGTCCATTAAGTCAGCATCAATGGATATTGGATTGAGTTATACTTCCATTCAAAGGATCCTTAAGAAACATAACATGCACTCGTATTCTTTCATCAGACTACACAAATTGAAACCTACTCACCTTCCCAAGCGGCTAAATTTCTGTGAAAATTTATTAATTCGGCTTCAAGAAGATGAGACAATTCTGCAAAAAATTATAGGGTCTGATATGTTGCAAACTGAAATGAAAAATAAGAATCATCCTCCTGACAGGATTTTTAACGTAGACGAGACTGGGTCTAACATAACCCAACAATACCTAGCCAATCGCCATACAAGTCCTGTTGCTGACCAAGATCCGTCAGATGTGTATGCTGCAGCACACGTAAGCTCGTTTGGTTCTGCCCATCCTCGGAGATAAGATTCGAACTTCTAATCGCGGAAAAAAGACTACCACAACAAAAGCAACTACATCCTCTCCATACAAGAATGAATTAGGCAAATCTTTGCGCTCAGCAGAAACTCGTGGACGTGGGCGCGGTTCCGGATGTAGTCAAGCTGGAACAAGCAGCAGCAACAAAGCCCGTCAGCGCCAGAGAGTCATTTAGTCATCACCCAGCAGTGGCTGCAAAAGTGATGTATTCGTAGAAACAGATTCGGAGAATGACGTTAGTCAATATCCAGATAGGTCCCCAGGAAACCGCAGATACGAACTGCATGTTTTGTGAAACTAGTTATTCTAACGACAGACATTGGGAAGAGTGGATACAGTGCCAAAGTTGCAATTTATAGGCTAATACAGCCTGTGCAGATCCTGAAGGCGAATATTATATCTGCGATTTTTACCGTTATGTTGTGTTTACGCTCATACATTTAATATGGCCCCCAGGGTGCCATAAAACCCTCATCTGATCTCAAATTGCTAAATTTGATTATTTTTAAAATATTAGGACGTTCCGTACCAGTAGAACGTACAATATCATCCACATACCGAAACCAATATAAAAAGTTTAGCTAAAGGGTTGTTGTGTATTGCAGTGTTTGAGTAAGATTCTCCTCCATAAATGGGCATTAATGTCACTCCAGACTTTATAGTTATGGATAGGCACCTCGGCATTCAAAAATAACCCGATTCGTCAGACAAACAAACAGTTTGAAACAAATCGTATCCTATCGTTATTGATTTACCGAGACATGCCATCAGAATAAATTTCATTTATTTATTCAAAGAAATTTAGTTTCTTGTTAGGAGAAAGATATATCACGCTCCGTTTCCAATTCCAGATCAGAAGAATTATTAACTGTTCGATGCAAAACCGACATGATAGATCTCAACATAAAATGTTAATATTGGATTTCAAAGAGATATTACATAATCCCTTTCCCATAAGGAAATTTTCGGGATGGTGATTGACAACGGTAGGCGGATGATGCGCAAACATTCAAGTGAGGGAAAATTGATCTGAACCAATAAATTCGATTTTGATCGAGTGAATTTCTCAAACGGGAATCGACATTTTCATAAAAACTTGGAATTATTCCAAAACATTCCCGATTTCAATTCGTTTCAGGTTATGTCATAAAGTAAATAATTACGTGGTCGTGAGTTGATTGAATAATCATTAATAACGAATGAATAAGTACTTGATCAGAAATGAGGTGTGCCATCAAGTAAAACAGCTTTAGAAATATGATAAATTGAAAATTAACCAGTAGACAAAGCACTTAAAATTTATACCCACCGATGAACCACTCAGTCAAATTCAGCTGTCAGAAATATACCGACTAGGGCTCGTTTTCAAGATACAGGTTATTTAATTCGAATGGTTCTAAAAGCCGCTTTCTGCCTATTTTCCGTGCTCCGTCCACAAACCACCTTCAAACAATAAAATATGAATTCCTACCAAATATAAATGAATGAACTATCAAAAGCAAATACTACAACTGCTTAAATTTGAAGGCTCTAAATACAGAATATGGTTTGACGAATCACACGTCTATTGAGTTTTAAGCAGTTTAATCAGTACTGAATGAAAGACATGAACAAACAAGAGAATATTTTTAACTTCTTAGAAAATTGAGTTGGCACAAATAGAGTTGATTTTCTGGTGTTATAGTTCTAGTGTAGAAGTGTCTACTATCCCACGTACAATGTGCCAGCAAGTTTCCACAAAGGAACAGGTACACGAATCACACGTTGCACTGAAAATTTATACCACTCGAATTACACGAAATTTTGGTTGAAGGTATTCTGAACCTAGCATGTCGATTCTCCTTTCAGAAACATACCTCCTAGGGTTGATTTCCGAGATACAGGCTGAGCAATTTGAGCGGTTCTAGAAGCGGCTTTCTGCCGAATTTCCGTGCACCGTCTACGACGCACGTTTAAAAAGTTTTAACCAATTAAATATTAGGAATTTCTAAAAATAAAGATGAGTATAATATTAAACACTTATTCCGCCATTTCACAAGATGTAGGGAGAATAGAAATAAACGTGAACTCGAAAAATATGATTAAAAATGGAAATAATTTGAATAAAGACTATTACCGCGCTTTCGAACTTTAGTTCATCATCGGACATTATATACATTCTGTTGAAAAAGTACCGGAAATTGGTCAATGAAACACAAAATATTTATTTTTTATCCAAATTTATTGTATCGCCTTTAAAGTAGACCCCTTCTTCCGAAATAATACATTTACGCCAACGGATAATCAAATCATAAAAACATTTTTCAAATGCTTTTTCCGGAATCGACTTCAGTTTATGCCGCGAATTTTCTTTTATGCCTTTTATCGATTCAAAATGGGTATCTCAAAGTGGTAATTTGAGTTTTAGAAAATAAAAAGAGTCGGTCAGAGCTTTATCAGGTGAATACGATGGTTGTTCAATGATATTCGTTGAGTTTTTGGTCAGAAATTCATTCACAATGTTAGTCTTGTAAGATGGTGCATTATCGTGGTTAAAAATCCATGAGTTTTCTCTTTCTCGACTTTGACATGGTTTTTTTTGGTTTCGGTTTAGTTCAAAGCCGCCATTCCAATGCTTATTGGCTAGTTTGCATGTCAAACCTACCCTAACCTTTTTGTGATTCAGGTCTTTTAGAAATAGTCGAACGGCAACGCGTTTCATGCCGAAACAATCATTCAAAATTGCACGAACTGATTCATGATACAGAGAAAGCTCATTGCCTCTCCTTCTCAAACTCAAATGAAGATTTTCAATCACCATTTCGTTCACTCTATCGATATGAACTGTAGTTGGAGATGTTCATGGCCGACCAGAGTGAGGCAAATCTTTCACCACATCTCGGCAGTTGTTGAATGCACTACACCACTCATATGCACGTGTTTTTGATAAAGTCAATTCACCGTGAGACGTCTGTAACATTTTCAGCGATTCGATACACGAAATTCCATTTGCAATACAAAATTAGAGACAAATTCTTAGTTCGATATTTTTATCTATTGTGGAAATCGCAAAACACTTGTGAGAACCGGCAAAATAAAGCACTGTAAACAAACTGAATCACATAATGAATATTGAGTTTTCCAACCTTTGAATCAAAGCGTAGAACTTTCAATTAACCAATAATACTAATAAAAAGGTGGCCATAATGGTTAGCTGATGTTGAATTTCGTTCATTTCTAAGGAATTAAGTTTGTAATTATGTATATATATTAATTATATATATATAATAATATATATATATATATATATATATATATATATATATATATATATATATATTTTCGAGTGATACCACTTCCGGTTATACCGGAAGTGGGTCATCACTTTGTTTTTTCAAATGGCAATCTACCTTTTTATTATACATCTAGAACCGACAACCAAGTTGTTGGCACTTATCTGTCAAAACTTTTGACAGATGTAATTATTTTTGTTATAAACTCGATTTTTGAGGAACATTTAAAAAAAATTGTAGCTCGTAGATCTTTTGCACTACAGACACAATTTATGCTTGGGTGGATAGAAGAAGGATCAAGGAATTTTTTAAGTCTACACATGTCAAATGTTTATTGCGCTGTTTTGTATGATTTTTTCAATTTGGCCTTTTTCAAACAGCAATAACTCAATTGTTTCAAATGGCACGTGCCAATTTTTATATCGCCATCAGATGAAGCGTCAAATGGAATTGTATCAGCATGTACTATACCCATCTCTTATAGTTCCGAAATAATTCGGGAATATATTGAATTTTGATGATTTTACAAGAACTAACAGAGAATGCTTTGAAATATTTGAATCAAGTAGCTGAACTGGCTACGCTCACCTGACAGGTGCCTACAATTAATGTACTTGTTTGTCACTTCGTTCATTTGAATTTGATATTTCAACAAGAATTATTGGTAATTTGAAGTGAAACTTTTTGAAAAACACCAGATCGATAATAAAATGGCTGACTGTTCAAACGAGGATATGTTCAATCTCTTTTTAATTCATGGCGAATGTCAAAAAGTGGTGGATAGAACTTGCAGGGAATTCAATAACCAATTTCCAAATTTGGCGCCTATGAGTAAAACGAAATTTCGAAGGAACAAAATACATAGAAACTAGAAGAAAACCAATTCTCGAGGACGACGACAATAAAATTATTACGCTAGCGTATTTTCGTGCCAATCCACATGCGTCCATTAAGTCAGCATCAATGGATATTGGATTGAGTTATACTTCCATTCAAAGGATCCTTAAGAAACATAACATGCACATGTATTCTTTTATCAGACTACACGAATTGAAACCTACTCACCTTCCCAAGCGACTGAATTTCTGTGAAAATTTATTAATTCGGCTTCAAGAAGATGAGACAATTCTGCAAAAAATTATATGGTCTGATGAAGTCAAGTTCAATGAAAGTAGAATAACCAACAGGAGAAATCGACATTTTGGGCCACAGAAAATCCACATTTTATTGAGGTTATCGATTTCCAAAATAAATTCAGCGTGAACGTTTTTGCAATTTCAATGAATGATTTGTTGGCTTATCACATTTATGAGGAAAATCTTAATGGACAAAGATACCTGGAAATTTTGAGAGGAACATTAGCATCCAAATAGATGGATTACCCCTTAACATTCTGAGGGAATTCTATTACCAAATGGATGGTGCACCAGCACATAAAACACGAGGATAGATGGTGGGGTAATCAAGGACCAAATTTATGGCCTCCGCGTTCTCCGGACCTGACGCCTCTTGATTTTTATTTATGGGGCAAAATCAAGAGTGAAGTATATCTTATTCCTGTAAGAAGTAAAGAAGAGTTACTAGAGCGCATTCATAATGCGTTTGCTAATATTGATCCTGAGGAAACTAGGAGGGCAACTTATCATGTACGTATACGAGCTGTCAAGTGTATCGAGCAAAATGGGGTCCATATTCAACATTCATTCAGATCGTAAATTAGTTTTCTCCTATGATGTTTGCTATCATTTATTCGTATTAATGTAATTATCTTTGATGATTGGTTTTCGCTTAGTTCCTACAATTTTTATTTATCCGAATTGTAGAAAATTGCTTCTACTACTTCGAAATTTTATTTTATTCATAGACGGTAAATTTGGAAATTGGTTATTGAATTGCCTGCAATTTCTACCCACTACTTTTTGACATTCTAAAATGAATTTAAAAAAGAATAAATATATTTTCGTTTGAATAACCAGTGGTTTTATTCCAAATGTGTTGTACTTTTTGGATATTTTCAATCTGAAATAACGACAATTCTTGTTGAAATATCAAATTCGTATGAACGAAGTGACAAGTACATTAATTTTAGGCACCTGTCAGGTGAGCGTAGCCAGTTCAGCTACTTGATTCAAATATTTCAAAGCATTCTCTGTTAGTTCTTGCAAAATCATCAAATTCAATATATTCCCAAATTATCTCGGAACAATAAGAGATGGGTATAGTACATGCTTATACAATTCCCTCTGAAATTTGACGCTTCATCTGATGGCGATATAAAAATTGGCACGTGCAATTTGAAAAAATTGAGTAATTGCTGTTTGAAAAAGGCCAAATTGAAAAAATCATACAAAACAACGCAATAAACATTTGACATGTGTAGATTGCTAAAAAAATTCCTTGATCCTTCTTCTATCCACCCAAGCAAAAATTATGTCTGTAGTGCGAAAGATCTACGAGCTACAATTTTTAAATGTTCCTCAAAATCGAGTTTATAACAAAAATAATTAAATCTGTGAAAAGTTTTGACAGATAAGTGCCAACAACTTGGGTATTTTATGCCTTGCTCAAATGTCGGTTCTAGAAGTATAATAAAAAAGGTAGATTGCCATTTGAAATAACAAAGTGATGACCCACTTCCGATATAACCGGAAATGGTATCACTTTGAAAATATTTCACCCAATTGGAAATCGCTAGTTATGGCCCTGTATATATATATATATATATATATATATATATATATATATATATATATATATATATATATATATATATATATAAATTTTTTTTGGAAGAAACGACAAGTCTGACTTATGTAAAACTATTGCAGTCTGGACAAAATAACTTATAAACTTCCGATTTATTTGAGTTCTCTATAGAATTTCTACCATTAAATGAGAGTGAATACAATTCATGTGAAGCACTGAATACAATTTTAGATTTCTATTTGCAAAAGTTATTCGCGACATCTTAGCTTATTTGTCCAAAATATGTGAAACAGATGAATTTTTCGGATTTATTTGTACTTGGATTTATTCTGCTGATATGTAATTGTTTTCGTTCCACTATTCTGTCAGTTAAGCCACCATCACGTTGTTGTGAGCTGTAGATTCAATAAATTCATTTTATTTACAAGATTTTCTGAAGATAGAAGTAACGAAAATGCTCAGCGGATCATTAAGCTATAAGCCGAAATTCTATGTGAATTTGGGTTTGCAATCCTTAGGGATAACCATATACTAGGTTTCTGAAATATGTTGATGGTAATTAAGCTATTTAAATGGAAGATTTATATAAATGATGTTAGATGATCTCCTTTGTCGAATTTGAATTTCATTTTCGGATAAATACTGTTTATGAATTTAAAAAAATGATCAAATTGTCTAGGTGTACCGTTTAGGCAGATAAGTATGAGCAAACATGAATTTCACTAGATAATTTAGAATTTATAGGTACGTTTCTAGAAGGAGAATTGAAATAAGAAGTTCAGAGAGTGCATTGCACCAAAATTCGGTGAAATTTGTCCGGTATAACACATTGTACGTAGGATAGCGGACAATTCCTCGCCAATGTTGTTTTGGAGCTGGCCAATCATAGTTTATTTATTGGACTAAAACCTCAGAAAAACAAATCTAGTTGTGTTAGCTCACAAAACTAATAATGGCAATTCACTTGACAAAAACGATGATATTTTTTTAAAATCCGAATCAACTCACATTATGTCGACATGTAAAGAAGAGTGAATATAGAAATGCAGAAAGTTAGATACAATAAGGTTGTTACTTTCAGTTTCTCAATCTACATCTTTTGTACTGTTCGCTTACGTATTCGGGAATTTTCGCCAAATTTACATCAATATTCATAACGCAAGAATCATGAGGAGGAAGAAGGTTCTCTTTATGGTTTTTTGATTGCCTATTATTTTATTTGAAGTAACAATATTTTCAACTCCTGCCGATGAAACTATTTCTAAATTTGTTAAGTCGACTCAGCTATCAACCATGAAATAGAAATAATTTTATCATTTAGTGGTTTATCTAAAAAATTACTTACTGTTTGATGCGAATGCTCGATAGAACTGTGACAAATAGGTGAGAATGGACAGACGATCGGGAACAGTATACTCTACCATATCTTCCGGTTCCAATAATGCTGGAATGCCAAGATGATCCTCTGCAGTTCTGAATGCCAGATCATTATTATAATAGATATCATTCTTCTTGAGTTTTGAGAATTCGCTGAAAAGAAGGGACCAAATAAATACATTTTGGGGATAGTCGATAAAATATAGACATGTCCAATACAGATTCCTATGGTAGATCATGTAATCCTCCTATGGTAGATCATGTATATTCAATTCTTACATTGGAATCCATTGGATCTAACTAGGTTTGTTTAAAAATATATGTATATACATGTACAGAATATCCAATCTTAGACGAGTCAGGATATTTTTATCACGTGGTAATACGAGAAGTTTTATTTATTTTATTTATTTACCAATAAGGCATACACACAGGTGAACTAACACCCAGAAACTGTATTCACAACTTCTTAATTTAGTGTTGAATTTACAACAATGATTGATATAATGAGTACTGAGTTTAAATTAAATTACAATTGAAAATTACAATTAACAAAAATCATGTGCAAAGGTTAAGAAAAGTAAGGAAAGGAGGGGACACTGACTACAAATTCATTATAGACTTTTATCTAATATAAGCTTCAATTTAGTTTTCAGAAATTCCCTCTTACGACCAAGTAAATCGATTTCTTGATTAAAATAATTGCACGAATGTTGAATTCTCGGAGAGTTTCGTGCACTATTAGTATTTTTAAAACACAAGTAAAATAGGTCCTGCTGCCTGAACCGCCTAAGTGGAACGTAAAAGAAATACACTGGAGAATATCCGGAAATCCAAAAACTCATTCAGAAGTTTGATAACGAACAAAATGTCGTTAATTTTTCTGCGTTTTTCCACATTCAGCAACCCGAAGTGTTTGAAACGTTTGAGATAATTTTCGGGGTCCCCGAGAGTCAATCTCAAATTACACCTGAAACTTAAAAACCTCATAAATCTCTTTTGTACGCTCTCTATACGTTGGCATATTATATTGAGGATTCCAAATCGATGAGGCAAAATTCAATTTTGAATAGATGTAAGCATTATGAAGAGATATAAGAGCTTTTCGATCGTTGAAGTATTTACACTGTCTAGTTATGAATCCAAGCATTTTACTACTTTGATTTAATATATACTCGATCTGGCCATTGAAAGTTAACGTTGCATCGAATATTATGCCGAGATCTCTAATAACATTTACCCTAGATAGCTGAGTACCTTCAATGCAGTATGGGTATGAATCGACATTGTACCACCATATCCTCTTGTCGCGTTCAAGATTTAGGAAGAGGGTATTGTTCGGAAAATGAGTCACAGTCTCCCTCGGTTAGGGACGAAAGCAGCGTGATATCGAGTAGGGATAATGCAACACAAAACCAAATGGGAAACAACATCAATACCTCCCAACCGACTCTTGATGTTTCAACGGTGGCGCAAGCCATTATGCCTACGACCACGAGAGACGGACTCCCTAGGAAACGCATGAAGTGGACCCCAGAAATGAATTCCTTCATTATGCGTTCCTATTACAAGATTACAAACTTGGAATCGGAAATGACATCATGCAGATACGCGTTACATCTTGCATTCGTGGAAAAATATCTGGAATTACTGCACATATCCGAGCAGACAATTTCGGATCAACGCAGAACAATCGTTAAAAACATGCTACTTTCTTCAGAAGTGCTGCCAACCATACGAGAAGAGGTCATAATGGAACTCAGAAGCGAAGATGATACTCATAACGGTATACCTGCCGGAGTCAATGGAAGTGTTACAGATTTCATCGAAGCCACGGAAACGAATATTAACATAAAACGTCCTCCTAACTGAATTCAGTGGTAGCAACCCAACTAAAAGACCTTAACTGCCCAAACTCAAGACAAACAAGAACACCAATATCAACCTACCGAGCGTAAACTCAGTGTTTGAAGAATACACTGACCAGAACACCTTGGAGAAGATTTACACTTCGATTTACTGTAGAGGGGTAGCGGTTCTTCGACTACACAAACAACAAGTCTCCACAGCTCTGATTCGAACTGAGCCAAAAAGCGTCAGAAAACCTCCATGGCAAAAACGACTGGAGAAGAATACTGCTAATATTAGAGCTGAAATCGGTCGCCTCACAGAATTCCTGATAAAGAAAAAACCCTCAAGGCGCTTGAAATAATATAAACGCAAAATTTATAGGAAAATTGGTACGAACACAGAACACCCTGATCACAAACAACACATCGACGTGCATATGTGCTACTTTGAAATAGAAACTCCTAGCAAAAGAAAAGAGAATCTCAAGATACGTCAAGTGTACTGAAAGGAAACACCAAAACCAAAGTTTCCCCCAAAGCGCGGCAAATTTCCATGAGGGAAATAACAAAACTGCGACCAACAATAACAGAGAGAAGTTAGAGCGACCAACAATTAGAAGGTCACAGGTATAGATAATTAATATCCACAACTTCTGGTACAAGAAGTTTGATAAGCTCCATGGAGCCCTAGCGAAACAGCTCACGTATGTTCTTCAACATCCCAGGAAAACACCCACTTTTCTAACACAAGGCTCAACATATATGCTACCTAAGAGCGATATAACACAAGATCCGTCTCAGTATAGGCCAATCACTTGTCTGCCAAAGCTCTACAAAATACTCACCTCATACATATCCAATCGAATATACCAACACCTTGACGTCAACCATATATTAGCTGAGAAGCAGAAGGGGAGCAGAAAGAAACACCAAGGGTGCAAGGAACAACTCATCATCGATTCTGTGATAATGAAACAGGCACACGGAGGGCATCGAAATGTTCATTCAGCTTTTCTCGATTATCTGAAGGCATTCGAAAGTACCGCCCATTCTTTACTTGTCGAAGTATTGCAGATATACAAAATTCATCCAGCCCTTGTAGAATTCTTGAAAACAACAAAGACACACTGGCGCACGTCTCTGCAGGTCAACATGAACGTCGAGGAATTTTTCGAGGAGACTTTGAGTCCACAATTGTTCTGTTTGGCTATGAACCCATTGTCTTCAATACTCAATAGAACAGGATACGGATTTAGGATAAAAGCAGATAGGAACTGTCACATAATCTCCTACCTACTGTATATGGATGAAATCAAATTATATGCTTCGAACAAGAAGCAATTGGAGGATTAGCTGAAAACTGTCAGTAAGTTCTCGGCAGATGTTCATATGAAATTCGAAATTGAAAACATTCAAAGAGGGAAAGTCATAGATGGTGAAACACAACTTCCAAATGGTGATATTATACAGTGCATGAGGTATGGCGAAACTTACAAATATCTTGGATACCAACAAGCCAGATTGCTAGACCAAAAACAGCCAAAGGAGAAGATTCGTTCAGAATACAGTCAATGTCTGAAGACTGTGCTGAAATCAATGTTGAACTGACGGAATCTAGTCAAGGCAATAAAACCCACGCCATTCCAGTGTTGCTTTACTCATTTGGAATAATCAGATGGACTAAGACACAACTGAATGATATTCAAGAGCAGACCCGAACGATGCTGACAGAGTACAACAATCATCATACAAAATCGTCTGCGATAAGAACAACTTTGAAGCGGAAAGAAGGAGGACGCGGATTATTGGATGTTGTCAATTTACACACCGAACAGATTAAAAATCTCCGAGAATTCTTCTCTGCAAAAGCTCGCACTTCTGACCTGCATGGAGTGGTATCGTTTGCTGATAAGGGATATACACCTCTGAATCTTGCTACCAGGAATGACCTGCTGAATCTACCGTTACTATCTGATACTGAAAAACAAGAGAAATGGTCAAGAAAGGAATATCATGGACGACATAATCATGAGATTAATCAACCACACATCGACAAAGAAGCTTCCAACCAATGGTTGATGAAAGGAGAATTATTCGCGGAAACAGAAGGATTCCTTATGGCCATTCAAGACCAAGTGATAGCTACAAACAACTACAAAAAAATTATAATTAAGGACGGAACATAACAAACAGATAAGTGCAGAAAATGCCATATAAGATCGGAGACTATACAGCGTATTACGTCTGGCTGCGAACAACTGGCGAATACGGACTATCTTCACAGGCATTATCAAGTGTGCAACATTATCCATCAGAAACTTGCACACAAGTACGGACTTCTGAATACTTTCCAGCCATATTACAAGTATCAACCGGCGCCCGTATTGGAAAATGACTATCAGATTATACTACGATAGGCCTGTTATCACTGACAGAATGGTGACGAATAATAGCCCGGGCATAGTTGTAAGATGAGCCAGAACAGCAATGCTGGTGTATGTCGCCATACCGAATAATAACAACGTGCTGAACAAGTTGCAGGAGAAAGAGTCCAAATACCTTGCTGTTAAGATCAAGCGGATGTGGCACCTGGATAAAAAAGAAAAATTTATGTCAAGTATATTGTAATCAAGCCTATTCCTTTTGATTCCTGGGTCTGGGAAAGGTAAATTATATCCAGCTAAAAACTGAGACAATCGCATATTCCAAGAAACAATGCAAGCAGTTTTCGAATCAACAATTTCAAATTTGTGTTTCCGTTTTCATTCAGGAAATACTTTTTTATATTTCTTCATCATTTATTAATAGATTATCATCATATTTGATCAAATCAATCAAATTTCTTCTGAAGAAAATACTGTGCGGTAGAATGCATCACTATTCCGCATCACATCGCTAGTAAAACTCCTTAAATTTATTAATTGTTTTATTTTGTTATGAATTTTTATCAACTTCAAATAATCTTTGCATTGATTAAAAAAGGACGTGTTTTTTTGCCAATGTAGCCACTATATACGCTATCAAAACCAGTCGGGGAATGCCTTATCCACACCGCGAAAACACCCTCAGTGTTGCCGGAAACATATACTCTAATATTGTCTATATTTTAGCGGAATTTTATGCGCAAACTAAACTGGAAAAAGTGCTAGTGAGGCCCAGAACTAAGTAAAGAGGACGTGAAAAACACGAATATGGACTTTCTTATTTTGTTCATATATATTACGAATTTGAAGGAATATTTTATTTTGTGATACTCATATGATCATCTGCAGTAGTGAGTGATAATACAACCACAAAATTGTAGGAGGTGTTAACTGAAAACATCTCAGTCGTAATGAATAGAATATCTATTGCGTCACCCACCAACTAGGACGGGCACGTTTGAACATTATCCATTCATTTACCTTCAATTACTCAACAAACCATGCAAACAATGTAAGTTATAAATGAGCATTTAAATGTCTACTAACACAATCAGTTTTGAAGTTAATAATAGAGAAGTAAGAAGTCTTATGCTTGAAAGCCATTAAATTTGTACTTTCGAATCTATCAACCATTATTCCACGCTTTAGAATCAATTATGCATATACGAAAGATGATGGGAACAGATGCTTCTACGAACATCAAATCTCAAGAAAATCAAGTAGCCACCATTCATACAGGCTGGTCAGATTAAATTGTTTTAATAGAACAGTTAAATAAAGTGATTAAAGAGGTATGGCTCAATTCTAAAACAAAAACAATTGGTACAACTCTCTCTGAACTCTGAGAAAGCTTGACAACGCCATTATATGTCCTCGCATATTGAGTTGCTAAAACCCGTTTATCTAGTGTTCCAAGGTCATTGATTTTTACCAGAGACCAAACACAACGCAGGACAAATTAGGGAACTCTGTTCCGAATCACCTGGTCGTGATTAGTATGAATGTTCATTTTTTTACAAATGCACGTATATGGAAGAAGAGACATAAGCATCATGTCGATTTCGGGTTCCTCAGCGAATTCTGACTTTCAAAAAAGTGCTGCGTCATTATTTTACAATTCCTTACTTTATTACAGTCTAACTACCTGACGATCCCCACGTGAGCGTACAAGACTGATAATTTGGCATTCCACCAACTAAGTTGACTAGGAAGTTTTGAAGGTTTTGTGCCAATATCTGCAGAAGGGTTGCATCATCAAGATTTTAGAGGAGGGTTCTGAAGAAAACTAGTGAATTGGGTCCAAACAAATTCAATGCAGTTCATGTCTGGAGAATGTGTTAGCTTTTACATTCTTAGAATTTCATATAATTTAATGCATTTTACGCAGAAACTACGCAATGCCATCCGGTATTGTCATCTAATAAAATGAAATTGTTACTGAGAGCATTATAAAAGGGAACAAGTGTTGGTTCGAGAACCATATCGCGATGCTGAACGGCATTCATTATACAATTCTGAAGAATATCCAGGTCTGCTCGGCAACCATACCTTTCAAACCCCAAATAGAAATGAAGTCTTTACCAGAGCCTGTCACTGCCTCCCGTTATTGGTCCACATAATGCTGCCCTCGTTCTCTCAAAATTTTGCACGTCCATCAGAATGATACAAGGAAAATTTCGACCCAACAGTAAAAAGGCAAGTTTATTTTTGGTCCAGTTCCTATGTTCTTCGGCCCAGTTTCGCTGAACTACAATATACCGCTGATGTAACTGTGCTGTGCATACAACCGTCTTTTCCTTGTTTCCTTAGCTATAATTGTTTCTGTTGCATTTTTGGAGCATTTTTAGTATTTTCGCAAGTGTGTACGGCAAAATTCCCTCATACTTCAATTGACTTTACTTGAAAGCTAAATTTTTCTACATATACAAAGGATTGTGAAGTTTCAGCATGATACCTTCACCCATTCCGGAGATGAAGAGTCTAAGTATACAGGCAAATAGACAACAATTTGCCAGACTGAATTATCAAATTAATGTCAATGGCGCGTCACGTTTAAATGTTGTGTACATTCAACATATATCCTTCAGCTACAACACCAAGGCTCAAAAATGACTCCAACTCATCCTCCCACCCCCAAACCTAAACTTGAAAAATTAAAATGGGAATAGCCTCGTTGTGTCATAATTGGACAGCTCGTATCTGCCTGAGTACAGTTATGTATAGCAATTCTAACGCAGGGTTCACAGATTGATTAACATACCAAATGTTCGAATATACATAACTATAATTGGGGTGTTCCTATTCAATTATCTTGAATTATTTCGATAAAAACCTTTAAATCACTAGAGAGGCACATGAAAAAGGTTCCTCAAAACTAAATGTGTGAGCTGGCACCCTTGGAAACAGAGTTAACTAAACCGTTTTCATGGGACTGAATGACGAAGTTTATTTGAATATTCTGAAAAATGTCATAGATCATTAATTCATCATTCAACATGATAAAATTAATTGTCGTTTCTTAGAGCAGACTAGGACCATGAACAGTTCTGGTCCATGGTGAAGCTAATCGAAAAAAATTTTAGCAAAACGTCCATCCCGCCTTTAATTAGAGATGGCGATTATATCGCAACATCACCTAAAGAAGAGGTAGATCTTTTTACAGTACCACCAAGCATCTCACAAGTTCAATCGACTAGCGCGTAGTGGGTCTAGATGGAAAACCATCAACTGTTTCGAAGAAATGTGCTCCAGAGTTAAGACCTATTCTCAATCGTCTGTTTCAGATTTATGAGAGTCAGACGTTTCCGGAATCTCGAAAAGTTGCGAGACTACAACCGATCTCAAAGAAAGGGGAGAAATTCCTACTTCAAAATTACCGCCCAATGGCATTGTTGCCCATTATGCCCAAAGACATGGAAAGACTGATAAACGATGAGTGACAGTGATCAACTGTTGAACTGCTGACATACGTTACGCATTTCTGGACATCAACACTCGAAAAGTATTACGAATCAAGAGCCATTGCTCTTGATATCTCAAAGACCAACAACCGGGTTTGATTGATAAACTAATCGCAAAAATTGCGATCAGATTAGTAGCTTTCTGTTCAATTGATCGATTCAGGTGGTAGTTGATGGTGTGACGAGTGAATATTAGTTACAGGAGTACCTTAATGCTCCATAATAACTCTTTTTCTGTTGCAGATTAATGATCTGGTTCGCTCGACCGAGAACAAAATGTGTAGATTTGCCGACGACTGCACCCTCGTGTCATCATCTTCTAGTCAGCCTCCTATAACTGCTGATGAGTCACACCGACAAAGTTACCAACAGAGCATGTCAATGATTTCAGACTTGGAGAAGATATCAGAGTGGGGCTGGTTGAACTTGGTCAACTTCAATGCGAACAGGGCGCAATCAAAAACATTCTGCATGATTTAGGACATCGAACTGCTTTGGGAGGTAATCCACACCGGAGTGTGCTGACACGACCATGGGTCAGGCATTGCCAAAGCTGCTCTTACTAAACTCAGTTGGCGTTTCTGGGATGAGCATCACTGCTGATGATTTTATCGAAAGAATAGGTGCAACTTGGTCTGTTTCCATGTGTGGGACTCCGCATCTCAAATATCATTACATCCATTGAATACAGTCCAGAAGAGAGCAGTACGCCTCACCGACCCCACCCCCCTCTCTCACTCTATGAAAATTCTTTTGTTCACAGAGCTAGTCGCTTCCATTGAATATTTTTCCAATAACCTACAATTTGGACGTCTCCAAGGTGCGAATGAGCACATTGAACTATCAAGGGGGCCATACCCTCCTCCTAGGAGTTGAGAATAAAAAAAATGGTGGAGCTCCTCACTATGCTCTAAATGTATGAAACTGGCTCAGTGATAGAATTACCAATCATTAGTTTCATAGATGCTGAGTAATAGAGTGGCCTGTAGACTCTCCAAGTTTAACCAGTTTTGATTATTTTTGAGGACATCTAAAATCTATGGTTTACGAAACACAAACTGTGACTATTGATGATTTCCGGCAACGCATAACTTCAGGTTATGTTAGACCAGTTTGTATTTGTCTGGAAAAAAAAAGTTGCTCAATTTGAACATTTTCACCAGTAATAATCAATAAAACTTCTATCTGCCTGAGTATAGTTATATAAAAATACATAACTATACTCAGGTAGCTACGGGCTATCTATACATTGTCCCAAGGGTTATGTTCCCATATAAGGTGTGGAGGGTGAAAGGGTGAATTAGAACACATTCATTTTCGAGTCATAAAGTGGATCCTAAAAAATTAAAGCTCACGTGTTTTTGCCATTTTTTGGAACTACCACCTTTTGGGATATCTGGGTGGACAGTTTTCACGAAATCATCCTGCATGAGTTACAAAATAATTGATACGTTATAAATTTTGCGCTTACATTAAATCTGGTCTAAAATGATGAATGATCGCACAAAAAGCCAAGCCATCTCTCCAGGACGTGGTCATATTATCGATTTTGACACCTGGATATCCTTCGGTCATCCTTCGACACCATAATTCCAAACCTCTTGTTCCCTTTCTTTCACCCATTTGTGAGTCCTGAAAAAAAAAGGAATTTCACTAACAATTTTTCATTCAATTCCTCACAACTCAACGAAGCAGAAATCGACTGAATTCTGATGAAAATAATATAATATAGTCAATTATGTGTCAGTTTTTTTTCACAAATTTTTAAAAGTTAAAAATTGAAGAATCAATACTGCAGCTTGAGGTACTGATAGAGATGCCCTATATTTTCACAAGAGAATTCTACTTATGAGCAATTGCTCATGCATACTACTTACAGCACGACCGAAAAGAGCGCCTGAATAGCCTTAATTGCCCTGGTCCCACTGTAACAAGTGATCGCAAGAAGAACGCAGATTGATCTCCACCTGTAGATTCTACTTTTGCCACAACTGATGTCAAGACATTGAAATAGAATGACCATGTCACATGGTTGCTTACTTAAAAATGCTATGTATGATAGGTACTGCGAACGAAATATGGTGAGAGTCATTAAGATCGGCAGATTAAGATGGACGAACTGAGGATGTCTGAGAATGAACCGGTAAAATTGACGTTACGGGGCAGGCTGGTTGGAGATCGTAAAGAAGGACGGCCAAAAGATGAGATTTTGCAAAAATGCCGAGGGGACAATGGAGATGATATGGGTGATACTGGGGAACAAAAGATCAGGGTTTAACATTAGGTGACACATACATAGAGATATGAAAGAACAGGATCCCTTCCGGTTGAAAATTTTTCTGATGATGGTTTGCATGACATTTTGAATGGGGAGAAATCCATGGATATATGTCCGTGGAACACTGGGTTTCCGTGCTACACAGTTGACTGCGTAAGCTGGTAGGTTTTCCATCAACATACACCCAGCTGACGTTTCTTTCATTGGAAGTATCATGCATTCGGTAAATTTTCAATTGGGTGGAAATCGCAAATTTGTGTGTGCCACTGCTCCACGCTATTTTGTTTGCTTTTGTCAGTGTTTAATGTAAATGTTTTTTGTCTGGTAATTTTGATACAGACTTCAAGAAAGAAGAATCTGCTCCACTCATTGAATACTTGAGAGAAGTATTCAATCTTGAAATGATGATAAAAAACAAGTACTGTGTTTTGAGGAATTTTACTTAATAATTGCGATTCGTAACGCGTTTCACTACACCGTAGCTTCTTCAGACGAATGAATGTACAGAAAATATAAATATAAATGTTCTTGAGTAATTAAAAGCTTATTGGGTTGCTTCTTCTTAAGTGGTTATTTATGACAGGTATATCCAATAAAATTAAGGAATAGATTGCTCCCCGAAGAGATTCAATAGAGGTGAAGAGCTTAAATCGACTTGTTCATTGATGAGTCTACCTGAGTGTTTGTATTTATTGATTTCTAAAGTTTCCCAAAGATCTACATTCCAATATTTATTATCTGTATGCAAAATTTCAAACTGTGGGGCGAAAGAGTGATTATTTTCTAAGAGATGATTCGCGTAATTTGAATCTGATTTTTTATTTGAAAAACTGCGTTTGTGTTCCGATATTCTAATATTAAAATTTCTATGTATTCTACCAATGTAGAAATTATCACAGTCATTGCAATTCAATCTATAAACACCTGATTTATTGTTTTTACCTGGTTTGGTTTTATTATTTTGTAAATATTTGCCTAAATTATTATTAGTTTGGAAAGCTATGTTGAAATTATTGCTACTCAAGAATGATTTCAGTTTCTCACTTGTAATGCCAACGTAGCTTAAGGTGTTGAATTTTTGTTTCAATTTATCGACTTATGGGCAATCCGTTAAGTCCTTTGTTAGCAGAAATATTCATGAATAACTTAGACAAATTAATTCATAATCATCCACTCAGTAAATATTGTTTATACTGGTATCGCTATGTAGACGATATCATTATTTGCTTCACAGGAGCTGATAGACAGTTAAAATTTTCGAAAATCATATAAATTCATTACATTCACTTTATCCTATGCGATTCTACTTTGTTTTTTATTTAAATTATTATTTATTAGTTTGGGATTGTAATCATTATTGCTTTCTATTTCGGTTGTGAATCCAATTTTGGATGTAATGAATTTATATGATTTTCGAAAATTTTAACTGTCTATCAGCTCCTGTGAAGCAAATAATGATATCGTCTACATAGCGATACCAGTATAAACAATATTTACTGAGTGGATGATTATGAATTAATTTGTCTAAGTTATTCATGAATATTTCTGCTAACAAAGGACTTAACGGATTGCCCATAAGTCGATAAATTGAAACAAAAATTCAACACCTTAACCTACGTTGGCATTACAAGTGAGAAACTGAAATCATTCTTGAGTAGCAATAATTTCAACATAGCTTTCCAAACTAATAATAATTTAGGCAAATATATAAAAATAATAAAACCAAACCAGGTAAAAACAATAAATCAGGTGTTTATAGATTGAATTGCAATGACTGTGATAATTTCTACATTGGTAGAACACATAGAAATTTTAATATTAGAATATCGGAACACAAACGCAGTTTTTCAAATAAAAAATCAGATTCAAATTACGCGAATCATCTCTTAGAAAATAATCACTCTTTCGCCCCACAGTTTGAAATTTTGCATACAGATAATAAATATTGGAAGGTAGATCTTTGGGAAACTTTAGAAATCAATAAATACAAACACTCAGGTAGACTCATCAATGAACAAGTCGATTTAAGCTCTTCACCTCTATTGAATCTCTTTGGGGAGCAATCTATTCCTTAATTTTATTGGATATACTTGTCATAAATAACCACTTAAGAAGAAGCAACCCAATAAGCTTTTAATTACTCAAGAACATTTATATTTATATTTTCTGTACATTCATTCGTCTGAAGAAGCTACGGTGTAGTGAAACGCGTTACGAATCGCAATTATCAAGTAAAATTCCTTAAAACACTGTACTTGTTTTTTATTATTGATAATGGAATTTTACCAAGTAAAAGCCTCCCAAATTCAAATCTTGAAATGATGAATGATAGAAATATACCCACCATGAGATATGGTACAACGATCGATACGGTTTTTATTAGATACATTGAAAATCGAATGTGAGTCACTGTTCACGTATTTTAGTTACCATAAAATATTGTTTACATTTATGAACTGTGAAACTCATGATGAAGATGAAATTGATAATAGAATGATTGAAAATAATCGAAAACGGATCAAAATGACTCAAGGATAATAAAATATTGTATTCAGTTTTTCAATATGTGCATATAATCTAAATAATTGTTAAGTATTATGTATGTCGTACTCTAAGACACAGAGTTCAATGAAAATATTAGTTGGAGACTTAATCTACTTTTATCATTACTCATTATCATTCCAATTTTTCAAGTATAAAATTAAGCGATTTTTATACCATTAATGGGTATATTATTTTCAGTTACATGTCTGGAATGTTTAAAGTTTCACTTTTACCGTGGTTTCATAAAACCACACAATCCTTTTTATATTTCCGTATAAACAGCTGATCTATATTCAATCCACCTAAATCTACCAATAGTGCCACACTTGAAGTGTATAATGAAAATAATAATTATCTCTATAGTTTTGAAATAAACAATGAACGCCTGATTCTGAATACTGACAGTCTTCATTAACAGGTGATTTTCATGTGAAGTGAATATCGACTCATCTCCACCACGAAGAAGACAAGAGTGGGAGAATGGCACCTCATGGCATTGGATAGAAACGAATGGAAGCTAATACTAAGGAAAGCTATGGCCATCAAGGGAAGCAACGTCATCAAAAGATATAAAAATATATTAAATTATGTTGATCAACAATTCAACTTCGACTGAAAATTATAAAAGCCCATTTGTTGAAAGAAAAAATTGAGCTAAGCATTTTCAATAAACAACTCGATAGGGAGATTTAGTACTGAAGAGCGAACCTAAAAGTGGAATAATCGTTCAGAGAATTGAAGTGGAATTGAAATTCGACCCATTTATGCCTATATGATCTTCAAGGCAGATACACACACTTAGAAAAAGGGATTGCCCCACAAATTCCAAATTCACAAGTAGCAGACATAAACCTATCCTCATATTTGATCGAAATGACCCTGTTTTTTGAAGTTTTTTTTGCAAATGTACATTGAAATACAGTGTATAGACGCAGCATAGCAAATGACGATGAAAGATTAACGGTTTCGTCATTTCTTTCTATTTTAAATTAATACTAAAATAAATACTATACCTTAGATAATCATTGTCACGTAGTCGTAAAATCGTTTCCTACCATCAAATCATCTCTTAATTAACCATGACGGTGTGTTTCACAAGCTCATAAATTTCAGTTTCTAGTAAATGGTATTTTAATTATGGGTTTGTACTCTCTATTTATTTTTCACTTCTGACATTTGTTTGAAGGATTTGACATATATCCGAGAAATGGTTGGCGGAATCATTAAAACTTGAGACAAATGTCAAGATCAACTCCTAAAATATTTTATTCGTTCCTAAAAATTTCGCGAATACCTATTTTATATACAGGGTGCCCAACAGGGTCACGAATTTTTCGGGTACAAGGGGTTAGTTGTTCCTTTAAGCATATGATCATTTTCGGTATAACATCAAGTATAATTCAGAAGCCAATCATAACTCGTGTCCCATTTACATGTGTATTCTGCTAGCAAGTAATCAAGCTTGGATAAGCAGCTGCTTCTTTTGTTAGAGGCAGTGAATACAATTTCACTTCAACTAAGAGTGCATGCAGAATATTATATTTTTGACTAATCCTTGATACCTGAACGAAGAAGAATATAAAAGTAATAATCATGAATTTAGATGAATTTGCATTTTCCCAATATTTTCAAGAACATATTCCTTGTATGTTTGTATATATGGTACCATTTTAGTATACAGGGTGTTACATTATAGTATGTCACAACTTGAGGGGGTAAATCTACGTGATATTTCAAGAAAAAAGTTTATATAAACATAGGGTCCGCAAAAATTGGTTTTTTCTTCTCTCCTGCAGTTTTGAAATATTCAGCCCACATTTGGAATGCAAGCTATTTTTCACAGGCTTCATCATTAAACGTCCTAGATTTTAACTGAAATTCACAAGGTGTTTTCTTTTCCGAGGCTATGTCTCTTTTTGCCCTTTCAAACTTTCTTGCAGTACGCCACTGATCAGTGTAGAATCAATTTTCCTCATCTTCGTTCAATTTAGAAACTTTTTTGGCACTTGTAATTTTTTTGTATCTCCAACCGTTTTCGAGTGAAAAATTATTGAATTTGAAATATTTGAATTGTATGTTATTCGCTAAATAAAATAAAAATAAAAATACTCAATAGGTATGCTCAAAATTTGCTTGTATTTTGATAGCTCGTCTTCTGAGACTCAACTTATACTCATTCAATATCAAACTAAAAAAAAAGAACAATTAAATACTAAATAAATTGCTGGAAGTATCCTTCACCTGCAAGAAAACAGGCCTCTGTCCTTCTTCGCATAATATCACCCACTCTTCGAAATATTCCTGGGGTATTTCTTATCGTGTCAGGAGAGGTTATTATTCGATTTCTCAATTCTTCTACTGGAGTGGTATAAACTAAACTTTTGAGATATCCCCATAAGAAAAAGTCTAAACTATTTAAGACTGGGGAACTAGGAGGCCATGGTTCTGGCCCACCCCGACCTATCCATCGGTTGTTGAATGTATTATCCCAGAATTCCCTAGCTTCTCCACTAAAATGTGTTGGTGCCCCGTCATGCATGAACCACATTATGTTTCTCAAAAACAAAAAGTGGCACATCCTGGAGCAATAAAGGTAACTCCTCCTCAAGAAATTGCCGATAAGCGGGACCGTTTAGTCTGTTAGGCAAAAAAAGGCCCAATCAAATGATTTCCAATTATTCCGACCCAGACACTCAGTGAGAATTGTTCTTGATGATGAGATTCTTCAATCAAATGGGGGTTTTCCTCAGCCGTTCTCGAAAAGTTAGCTTCATCTGTGAACATTATTTCACTATCAAAATGAGAATTTTCTCTAATTTTATCTGAGAACCATCGGCAGAAATTCCGCCTTGAAGGAAAATCTCGAGGAAGTAGAGTTTGGACGCGTTAAATATGAAACTGGTACAATAGAGAGTCGTGGAGAATCCTCCAAACTAGAACATGTGAAATATTCACCTGATTTCCAATTTTTCTTGTACTCACATGAGGATTCAAATCAATACAATTCAAAACTGCTTCCTCAATATCTGGAGTTCTCATAGTTTGGGTTGCACCTTTTAGATGATTATTTGCAGTAAAAGTACCAGTTTCCCTCAACCTTCTGTGGATATTTGAACATATTCGCCTGTCTGGTGTTACTCAATTTGGAAAGCGCACCTGATATAATCGCCTAGCTTCTGTTGAAACTAATCGTTAATTTAAAAACCAATGCGAGTAGACACTGGTTCCACTTTAGCAACTGTCAAAATAAATAAATAAATGAAAAAAATCAAAGCCACGGATGAAGCCACAGTGTGGTGAAACCGGTCATAGTTTTGTTAATATAGTGAAAATCTAAATATTTTAGTTTTATATCGATTTTCATCAAGTAACGACCTCCTCGATCAAATTATTCTATACTCGGCAAATTGTAATCTCCACAGCTAAGTAACGCCACGTCCGGATATTCGTCCATCAATTGTTCAACATCTTCACAATGATTTTCGTAGATTTCATGTTTACATTTGGGTGGGATGTAGACGTTAGTAATTAGAAGTTAATTTTTATTGATAGTGATCACAACGATCACAAGGTTCGCACTTGGATTTTTGATTTCATATGAGGAAAGATTCTTGTTAACAGCGATTAGAACCCCTTCCCCCATTGTTTTATTGCTTGATTTATTGATTCTATCACAACGACAAACTGAATATTCATTCATTTAATCCAAGCTCTGCATTGGTGTATTCTTCTGTTAACCAAGTTTCAGTAAAGATTGAGATATCATATTTTGCCATATTTGCAGCTATTGAAAAGTGAACCATTTTTGTTCGTAAACCTCTGACATTCTGATAATACACATGAAAATTATTATCCATCTTGATGAATGTTTTGCTTAGAGTTTGGATTATCATTCCAAATATTGGATTGCACTGACCTGAATCGAAAGGGCTGAGCTGTAATTCCCCTCAGAACAAGCACTTGACATTGAGTTTTGTTGCGTTGAGCAGCTACTTCCCACTTTAAACGACTTTTTCCTACGTTTTGATTTCAAATCGAATACAAATAAATCTTTAGACATATCTACATCTTGATGGATATTTTGTATATGCATATAAATGTCTTCAGGCATTGTATCTCCAGCCAACCCACCTAACCAAATCTAGTTTTTACTTGAGGAACGGGTTTCAATACACTACAAGGACGAGCGGAGGGAGGTCTTTCCTTTGTAATATGACAATTTTGGTTGTATTGTTTTGTTTACGGATTTTTTTCGTAAACTATATTCCTGTGGTCTGCAAGCCAGATTCTCATCCCCTGGAAGTTTATTGTGGGTTTCCTTTGATTTTATGGTACTTGTATGATCGGTTTAGGGCTTTGAAACTTTGGGTCTGTTTGAAACCGAACTATTACTAACAGTTATACTGGCATATACACGGTGCTTCAACGAAAACTAAACAGAGGCTATATCTACCAAGATATTCATTTCTGATCAAAACGCAAAAACAGGTCAATTTTTGTTTCAAGGGGGACATCTTTTGGGGTACAAAACTTGCCTGAAATATCAATCCCCTAAGCGGGGGTTGCAATTCTTGAACATTTTGAATACGGAAGATGGGTCGAGTGATGACTCAAAAGAAAGGTGGTATCTTTGTCTACATCGCCTTGAACGAATTTCCATTTTTAATTGAAAACTATAAAAGATACAGGATGAGCAACTGAAAGATTGGGAAGATTATTTTCCTGAGACTATTCAAGTTTCAGTGAAGTAAAATGGAACAGATCCTTGCTGATCTATGGCAGTCATCATCAAGTACCATCCTCATCTCGAATTCCAACCCCTAGAGCAGGGGTGACCACCCTTGAAAATTTGGAGGAGGGTAGATGGGTCGAATGACCTCGAAAGAAAGTATTTTTCTTTGCCTGCGTCCCCGTCAACGAATTTTCATTTTTGATTGAAAACTGTAGAAATCTTGAAAATTTCAGTAGCTTACTCTGAATCTTTTACAGTTTTCAATCAAAATGAAAATTCGTTCACGGGGATGCAGACAAAGATAGTACCTTTCTTTCGAGGTATCACTCGAACCATCTACTCTCTTCCAAATTTTCAAAGGTGGTCACCCCTGCTCTAGGGGCTGAAATTCGAGATGAGGATGGTACTCGATGATGACTGCCATTGATCAGCATAGATCTGTTCCATTTTACTTCACTGAAACTTGAATAGTCTTCCTATCTTTCAGTTGCTCACTCTGTATCTTTTACAGTTCTCAATTAAAAATGGAAATTCGTTCAAGGCAATGTAGACGAAGATACCACCGTTCTTTTGAGTCATCACTCGACCCATCTTCCCTATTCAAAATGTTCAAGGATTGCAACCCCCGCTAAGGGAGTTGATATTTCAGGCAAGTATTGTACCCCAAAAGATGTCTCCCTCGAAACAAAAATTGACCTATTTTTGCGTTTTGATCAGAAATGAATATCTTGGTAGATATAGCCTCTGTTTAGTTTTCGTTGAAGACCCTGTATATTACCTGGCAAATTAGACAATAAATGAATTAGTTCAATATTAGATTCTCTCAAAATGGTTATTTCATTATTCTGATCGACAATTGTATCCATATAGGTTATGTTCACCGACTGAATTTCATAAAATCTTTTGACGATTTTTTCTGGAATCGTATCTGTTACTGTTTCATCGGGGCTCTCACGATCTTTTTTCCGATTAGATGATAATCTCCCGGGAGATGACAACGTTTCCTTCACCCTGTGAAGACAACCATCACAGAACCAAAGTAAGTTGTCCGAATCCTGAACTGATTCTTGAATTCCATCTTTCATTCTGGAACAGTGCAAATGAAATTTATTTTGGCAATAATTGCAACTTATAAATTTGGTATTAACGATAAAATTATCGGAGCACACCGAACAAACAGCGCTACCCGCCGCCATGTGCTGTTATACAGTGTGTTCCAACGAAAATTTGACCCCCCCTATAACTCCGAAATGAGTAACATTACCGAAAAACACCAAGACACGTCGATTTTTGTTTCGAGGGGGAGCATTTTTCGAAATAATTCGAAACTTCTCAGATCAACCCCCTACCCCCAGCAACCCTAACTTTGAAATTCATCATAGGGAATAAGGGTCGAGTGGCACCTTACTGAAAAGGTCTGTCAATTCTCCACCTTGATTTGTCATTTTTAGAATTTTAAATTAACATACAGGGTGTCCCAACCAAGGGTGAAGTTGAATTCCTGGAAATCCCAAATACTAAATGAAATAGATTTATTTTGGCATAATGCAAGCGCAGGTTTATGCTCGGTCTAGAAAAACGACCTACACTTGTGAATTTGGAGTTGGTGCAATCAACCCCCTATTTCCAGCATCCCCAACTCAAAAATCATTCGATCGATAATAGGTCAAGTGGCACCTCGTTGGAAAGGTACTGCAATTTTCTCTTCGAATTTGGTATTTTCGAAATTCAGAATCATCATACAGGGTGTCCCGAAGCAGGAACATTGAAAATCCAAATAACTTTTGAAACTGGTTCATTTCGGTATACGAGAACATGTTTGATCCGAGAATAGGACTTTCTTGTGTGGTTATAGAATTTTTGCAATCAACCCTTCCATTCAGCATCCCCAACTTGAAAATCATACAAGTAATTCAAGTGGCATATCTTCAGAAAGGTTTTTGAATTCCAGAATGATTAAAGCATTTCATTCAGTTCGGCTCTCCATACAGGATGTCGCTTTCGAAAAATTCAATATCGTCATTTGAAATTATCAACTAAAATTAATTCGAAACTGTTAAAAGTATTGGGGTACGATGTGTTGAGCATCAATTACGAAGAAATAAAGCTGATTTCTGCATTGAAAATGTTCACATTTTTTCATTTCCATCTGGCGTGCAGTCATCTGTTTTTCTCATTTTTGCAATGAAATATTATTATTATTCAGATCAGTTCCTCATTATTGTTGTTGTTCGTCAGTTGAAATTAATCTGAAAATGGTTTATTCCACTGAGGAAAGGGTCGAAATTGTATCGACGTATTTTCGAAATAACAGTTGTGCCAAAGAAACGGCAAGGATATTCGATAGGAACCATCCTGAAAGAGAAAGGGAGTCAGTCACCAGTACGTTAAATATTTGGTTGACAAATTCCTAGCTACGGGTTCGGTGGCAAACAAAAACATGAAGTGGCATGTCCTGTCAGAAATGAGGCAACGGAAGTGGCAGTAGTGGGTCATCTACAAATGGAGAATACTACTTCGATCAGAAAACTATCTCGTCTGACTGGTGTATCAGCTACAACTGTCCATAGAATCGTGAAACATCACAAATTTCACCCCTACAAGGTAAAATTAGTGCATGAAATAAACGAAGATGATCCAGATCGTCGTTTACAGTTTTGTGAAAATCTAAGTGAAAACCTAAACGCTAATCCAAATTTTCTGAATAACATCTGTTTTTCTGATGAAAGCACCTTTATGCTCAGTGGTGAAGTGAATAGACATAATTGTCGATATTGGGACACACAGAATCCTGTTAGAGGAACACATACATCCTAGATTGACAGAAATTTTACAGAACGATCCAACTCTTTCTGAGGACGAAATGCGTTTTCAACAAGACGGTGCTCCTCCGCATTATGATGCTCGGGTGCGCCAATATTTAGACGAAAATTTCCCAGGAAGGTGGATTGGTAGAAGAGGACCTGTTGAGTGGCCAGCCAGGTCACCAGATTTAAATCCCCTAGATTTTTTTTGTGGGGCCATCTAAAATCTAAAGTTTATGCCACAAGACCAGAAAACCTGGAGGAGCTGCGGATGAGGATTATCACAGAATGCCGACTTTTGACTCCTGAAGTTTTCGCTAATGTGAGAAGAGAGTTCGAAAATCGTCTGTATAACTGTATGGAGGTGGGCGGAGGTCATTTTGAACAATTGTTGTAATAATCAAGTTAGTTTTTTGTTTTCAATTGAATACAAGTTCAATAAATCTCGTTTTCCTGTTTAGATGAGCATCCAATCAGTTTCTCCATCATCCCTCATCCTGATCCTCACGCCAGAAAACCTCGATTGCCAAACTGAAACCAATGCCTCAGTGATTCAGAAAATAGAAAAATCTTTCTGGAACTTTGCCACTCAACCTGTAATCACTTGTATGATTTTTGAGTTGGGGATGCTGAATGGAAGAGATTGATTGCAAAATTCCATATTCACGCAAGAGAGTCTTATTCTCGAATCAAACATAAACATGTTCTCGTATTATACCGAAATGAACCAGTTTCAAAAAGTTATTTGGGTTTTCAGTGTTCCTGCTCCGGGACACCCTGTATGCTGATTCTGAATTTCGAAAATACCAAATTCGAAGAGAAAATTGAAATACCTTTCCAACGAGGTGCCACTTGACCTATTTTCGATCGAATGATTTTTGAGTTGGGGATGCTGGAAATAGGGGTTGATTGCACCAACTCCAAATTCACAAGTGTAGGTCGTTTTCTAGACCGAGCATAAACCTGCGCTTGCATTATGCCAAAATAAATCGATTGCATTTAGTATTTGGGATTTGCAGGAATTCAACTTTACCCTCGGTTGGGACACCCTGTATGTTAATTTAAAATTCTAAAATGACAAATCAGAATGGAGAATTGACAGACCTTTACAGTAAGGTGCCACTCGACCCTTATTCCTATGATGAATTTCGAAATTAGGGTTGCTGGGGTAGGGGTTGATCTGAGAAGTTTCGAATTATTTCGAAAAATGCTCCCCCTCGAAACAAAAATCGACGTGTCTTGGTGTTTTTCGCTAATGTTACTCATTTCGGAGTTATAGGGGGGGTCAAATTTTCGTTGGAACACACGAACATTCAGTATCTCGAAAGTATAATATGTCGATATGAAAAATTAAATGAAACATTTCTCTAAACCATTTCTCCCAGAGAAGGTTAATACCAACAGATTCCCATTATCAGTTTTGCTTTGTTCGTTTTAGAAACAAAGGTTGGTCGTCTGGTCGTTCTCACATAACGTGAGTGACCTGAAACTCGTGAGATCATCCCAAATTAATTCTTGGGAAATGTTAAGTAACAGTGACTTGCACTTTTTGCATTGCTCTGAACAGAAGGAAAGGCGATTAACCTGCTATTATTCACACATAATACAACGTACACGAAATGCATTGCTCAATTGAATTACTGAACATTATTATTTCGGTAATTGTTTCTTCATAACGTCGTTAGGATACTATGAAGATAATTTTTAATGATACTTCTCGTAAAACGAATTGTTTATACGATAATACAATCCTTAATCATTTCACTTACTAGGTGCAATATCATAATAAGCATAAATATCAGAATGAGCATTCAATACCTATTAGGCTGACTTAAAATAGTATTAAAAAAAAAGGGAGGGCAAAACTGGCCACTTCATTTCAAACTGTATACAGGGTGTTCCCCAAGCTCTATGATAAACTTTGAGGGGTGGTTCCAGAACAAATTCTAAGACAAATTATCGAGGACGCTATGGTCCGAATCTTCTTAAATTCGGAACAATTCAGCTTCAAATGTTGGATCCTCACGGGGCCTGAAATCACAATTCCCACCATACGAGAGTGATTGTGTGGTGTTACCATAGATGGAATGAAATACACATCTTGTCATAGAGAAGGTCACATTCTTATGAAGAATTTTTATCTTTGATAGATAAATGTCTGGATATCTTTTTCGATAGATAATTACTATTTTGAAACCTTAAATTTTTCGAATTAAAAATGCAATACTTCGTTAATGAAGAATATGCATATATGACCTATCCTTGTGATTTTTGCGATGGAAATGCATGACAAGCTTTTCACCCTTGCCTCGCCATTTATACTACAATCAATTAAGAAGTGGCGCGTCATGAACGAAATATCTATGTCGGACCACCAAATGATTGGTTTCGAAATTGGGTCAGATAAGATTCAAAAAGGTGAAGGACCACCACACACCAAAAAGGGCGGACTGGGATCTCTTTGAAGAGAGGTTAAAGTTTGAACTGGATGGTCTCGAATATAACATAACCACAGTACAAGAACTGGAAAATGCTTCTACTCACCTAATCCGAACACTAATATCAGTATTTGAAGAGAAGTGCCCAATGAGGAAGAAACACTTCTCAAGGGATACGCCATGGTGGAACAAGTAGCTTGCTCAACTCAAAGCTAGAGCTAGAAAAGCATTCAATAAAGCGAAAAGAACAGGTGAATGGGATGCCTAACGAGAAGCTCTAAATAAGTACAACAAAGAACTCAGGAAATCCAAACGACAATCATGGAAATCCTATTGCGAGGGGTTCAATGATCTTGCCCCAGCTGCACGAATTCAAAAGGTTTTAGCCGAAGATCATTCGAATGCATTTGGCCTTATTAAGGAGCCTGAATAAGAGTATTCCAAAGACTTCGGCGGAAGCTTGAGGGGACTTTTGAATACCCACTTCCCGAACTCGGAAATACTCCCCATTAATAGCACCCAAGAACAGGAGCTAGAACTGTATAGCTCCATTAGGGAAAGCAGAAATCTAGAGGCTGAATCTTCACCCTAGATAGGGTGAAGTGGGCCACCGAAAGCTCCAAGCCCTACAAATCACCAGGGGCGGACGGAATCTATCCGGTCATGTTGCAAAGAGGCAACACATATACAGCCCCATGTCTGCGGCTACATACCCCAGTCATGGAGAAAAGTCGAAGTATTATTTATACCGAAAATGGGCAAGAGGTCTCCAGATGAGCCTAAATCATATCGCCTGATAAGCTTAATCTCCTTTCTCCTAGAATCAATGGAGAAAATTCTCGACAACCATATGAGAAGTTTCATAAAACTGTATAAAAAACGATTTGCCTACCAACAGGGCGAGTCTACAATTGATGCCCTACACGATCTAATCAAAGCAGTAGAAGGAGCACTAGAGGCTAAAGAAGCCTTAGTTTTATTTGGAGACATTGAAGGAGCCTTCGATAATACCTCCTATACATCCATTAGCAATGGTGCAAACAACAAGTGTGTCGAAACACCCACTATCAAATGGATCAAAGAAATGCTCAAGGGCCGGATCATAACGGCCACTTTTGGAGACACTGCAATATCGGTGTCAGCAGTGAAAGGATGCCCTCAAGGAGGTGTTCTATCACCGCTACCATGGTCAGTAGTTGTTGATGGCCTCTTAGGAAGACTGAACAATGCTGGCTTCAACGCACAAGGCTATGCTAATGATCTAGTTGCCATCATTAGGGGAAAGCATGATGGAATCTTATCGAACCTGATGCAAAAAGCCCTTAACATCGTAAATGAATGGTGTGCTGAAGAGGGGCTCAGCATCCATCCAGATAAAACCATTCTAATTCCATTCACAAGACGTAGAAAGTCGAACTTAAGTCCCCCTTTCTGAATGGACATACTATGAAATTTTCGCATCAGGCTAAGTATCAAGGGTTAACCCTAGATCAGAGACTCAACTGGAATTTACACATTGACAAAACTTTTTCCAAGGCTACATCGTGCCTATGGGCATGCCGCAGACTCTTCGGAAAAACCTGGGGGCTACGGCCAAAAATAACCTACTGGTTATACACAGCGGTTATAAGACCCATTGTCACATATGCATCGTTCGTATGGTGGACGAAAACATCAGAAATAACTACGCAAAATAAGCTGCAAAAACTGCAGCGACTAGCGTGCGTGGGCATAACAGGTGCTATGAGAAGCATCCCGACTACTGCCCTGGAAGTAATCCTAAATCTCCCTCCTCTTGTCCTTATAAAATTGAAGAAGGAGGCGTTGATGGCAGCATTACGGCTCCAAGGTACAAAAAAATTATTACCTGGTGATCTGAAGGGACACTTGGGGATTCTGGGTTACAAAGCGCAAGAAATCTTATCACAACCATCGGATATAATGCCGCTTACGTTTGATTTTCACACACCCTTCGAAGTGGCCATAGAAGAACGCACCATCGTAAAGGTAAAAATAAATCAATTAGACCAAAAGTCCTCCATTTGGTACACGGACGGATCAAAAACGATTGATGGAACAGGAGCAGGCATATATGGATCCAAGTACTCGACATCAGTGCCTCTGGGCTCTACTCCCACAATCATGCAAGCAGAAACACTTGCTGTAAACCTTTGCTGCCTGGAGGGACTACGAAGGAAACTCAATGGTGCAAAGATTTACATTTTAAAGGACAGTCAGGCAGTGATTAAAGCTCTAAACTCTCACAGTTATCGGAGCATCTCTGTCAGGGAACGCCGTCAATCCTTGAAACAACTTGATGAGGGGAACAAACTTTTCCTGTGGTGGATGCCTGGCCGCGAAGGCATACAAGGCATACGAACTGGCTCGATCAGCTGCTGGAATCCCACCCATCGGACCTGAACCGTTCTGCGGTGTAAGTAAGCCGGACAGACGACAGGAACTGGAATGATGGGAAGAATTTAGCAAAAAAGAATACTGGAGGAAAACTCCAGGACAAAGGCAAGCAGAAAAGTTATTGACTATTCGCCAAAGGAGACAAAACAGCTTCTCGATCTCTCTAGGGACGAGCTGAGGACTATAACTGGCCTCCTTACTGGACACTGCCCACTGAGATACCATCCCAATAAAATGGGCAAATCGGAAACGGCAACATGCAGAATGTGTAAAGAGGGCAATGAAACTGCCGAACATATTCTTTGCAGTTGCATCGCAACTGTCCGTCAAAGACATATACACTTCAGTAGTGATACGCTACAGCCGCACGAAGTAAAAGCGAAAGCTCCCAGGGAGATTCTTAATTTTGTAAGGGATTAAAACCTACAGGGAAATGAATAAGAAGGGTTACGAACAAAAGACCAACTTGGTCGCAGTTCGGAAAGGCTTGCAAAGCCAAACGACCCTTTCCAATGTAATGTTATGTAATGAAATGGTAGAGAGTACCACTGAAGATTCAAGACCGATTCTGAGGTGATGAAATACATATATCAATTATAATTTTTGGCACCCTCATGTTGAAAGTCTGCGAGCAATTAACTTTGGCTTGCTTTGCCCTGTACCGGCTTAAAAGTATAACTAATATCAATGTGCTCATCATACCATCATACAACCATCGCTTCCAGAATGTCATAATTTAAAACAGATTACTCTTGCCGGTAACTTCCGATCATTTCAAGGCCATGATTCCAGCCAATATGATCGATTATACTCTCAGATTATTCAATGACGTACATCCAAACCTAAAATTCACCTACGAAGTTGGGAGGACTCTCCCTTTCTTGGATGTTCTTGTCACTAGAATGGAAGATGGTAAACTTAGTACAAACGTTTATAGAAAGCCAAATAAATCGCATTATCAATTTTCAGTCGATACACCCTCTGCATCAAAAAATCAATTGGATAAAATAGGAGAAGCAACGAATATTATCTCTTAGTGCTGAGATTCACCATAAGGAAAATTTGGCAAAACTGAGGAGGAAATTCCTTGAGAATGGATACCTTTCAAAATTAATAAACAGAATCCTCAATAACACCAGAAGTGGTAGAGTGAATATTGAGAATAATCCTGATGATATGAAAAAAAGATTTTTAATGCCTTATGTACCTGGGCTATCAGATAGATTGAAAAAATCGCTCCAGTCGAATAACCTGGACATTGCTTTTTATAACAAGATAGTGGGTAAAGTCCTTTTCACAAAACTCAAAGAGATAAAATTAAGAAGGAACATGCAGCGAATACTATATACAAAATAAATCTGACTGCAATCATGCTAACACTGATCAGACAGCTCTTGTATCACACCATTTTTCGAAGGGGCATTCGTTCAACTTCGATACTGATGACATTGAAATTCTGATGACTGAACAGGAAGCGAAAAATCGCGGAAATGATTCTGATTAAAGAACATAGCACTCCCGTAAATTTCAAGCAAGACACAGAACACTTAAGTAATATCTACTTCAATGTTATCAAGAACATCCCATAGTTTGAAATTTATATGAACGGCTGTTATACACTTTTATGACAGTACGGGTCTGCGCTGCATTCCAAGATTGAAGAAGAAGAACCTGCCAGTACTACTAGACTCTGTGAAATAACCTTACTTTCATCAGTGTACAATAAGTTATGATAGGCTTTTTGTATCAATCTAAAATATTTTAATTCGTCGTTTTCAACCCTTTTCAATTGAATTTTCATGTGTTGTATCGTTAGATTTTTTGAACCTTTTATTGACTAAGCATTTCAATAATGTTTTTGATAATGCAAAACATACAACTGTTTGGTTTCTTAAATTCTTGTCGTAAGGTGGATTAGATTTCTATCCGATGTTTGTTGTCACAAAAATGAGTTTGTATTAAAGCTCGAAAATAGTTAGCACGAAAAACATCATATAGTGTTTCATTTATATTGCCGAAAAGCCAGAGTACCTATACCTTAAAAAAAATAGAATGTCAAAAGGAATTCTCTTCTGGAGCACCTCCCTTGGAAGAAATAGTCATCAAGATGCAAAAAAGGGCTATAAGAAGTATAGCTGGAGTCTCACAACGCAGTTCATGTTGCGACTTCGTGAATATTAAATATTAACACTACCCAGCATATACATTTTGGGGACTTTTTACGCAAGCACAATAACAATTCATTCAACAAAAATAATTTATCCCATTGACATTCACACGATTCTACTTAGTTTTTTCAGCTAAATTATCTTACTGAAACTGATTCAACCAATCCAATCATTCAGCCTTATTTTACGTTTAAAATTTCCTTTCTTATCTTTGCCTCATCGCTGCTACGGCATTGATTCATCGATATCTCTCAGTATCGGTTACTTTTTTTTATTAGCAGAGGAAATATCGATAGCATATTTTATCAATTGTCGTGGTTTTTTTTTTCTGATTAAAATTCAGTATTGCTTTCACGGATTTTTTTTCAGCTGAGATTTGTCCTTTCAATCTTTAATCAATCCACGAATTACTTGTATTGTCATTGAAGTAAACGGTTTCCCGTCTTTGGTCGATGACTTCATAAGTTAGAAGAAGAAAAGATATTGTTTAGTGAACTAGATGAGGGAATTGATATAAATGAAAGAAAAAAAAGGCCCTTTGCAGTATAAGACAATCTGCGTTAGGAAAATCAACCATCAAAATAAATTGAAGAAGATAAGAACGAAGAACGCATTCTTAACCCGCTCCTGTCAGTCTTCATTTTGTGTTATGAACAACGAGTTTTTGATTTACCAGAATTATAATACAACCCTACGGTAAGGGCAGTAAATCGATAAACCAAAAACAATTTCTCCCGAAAGTGTAGTTCAAGCTTCACAGCTTGAAATAAGTTCAGTCACTGTTGAACTAGCGAAACAAAGGTAAGCCACTGCATAGCGTGCACGTTAGATTTCTGTGGTGTGGTCGAGTACTTCCAGGTCTCGAAGGTACCAAGCTGGTAAGCTCTTGGGTCAGCGTTGGATTACTTCAAGTGTAGTGACTTCTGTTCCTAAGGAAAGTTGTTAGTGTTTACTTGAAGAGTACCGGACCAACACTGTATTTCTAGACTGTTGCATGGGTCTTTATGTATGGTCGCTTGTCCCTTCTACTTAGAACTTGAGGTAGGGTGACACGACGGGGTTTGTGCCCTTTCGAGGATCGCCTGATGGTAAAAGTTCGAACTGCATCGGGCCTCTCCTGGTTGCTTGTATCAGCTAGCTTGGAGGCGCGTTGGTGATTAGTCGTTGATGCCTTAGGTATTGTCGCTACCCATCTACGACCAGTTTTCGTCGAACTGACGAAACGTGCATTGTTTTTGACAAATGAATATAAAAAGATTCCCTTCGTAATAACTTACAAGCAGGTTATTACACGTAAATCATGTGGAAGTAGAGGAAGATCATTTTCAAGAGAAATCGTTTCTTATTTGGCACATAGAGTTTCCAGTTAGAATTCAATATTTGGCCAATTCGCCTGAATTTAGAATCTGATTCGATCAAATCATCGAATGAATGTTTCTAGAAATCTTGACCGTGATTGCAGTGATAAGCTTTATTGCTTCTGGTTTGTCAGTCGACAGAGAAACACATCGTGACAAGATGAAGTAGTTCGAAATTTGCATTGAATTGATAATGAACGAAAGGCTTCCTTTCGATTCCGATAAAACACACTCGATGAATAATGGGGGTAATTAGTACAATTATTTCTGAAGTATCAGTGATTTATTTCCCCATTGATTTCATAGGGCGTGTCAAAATTGTCTTGATTTACGTCGATTTATATCTGAGATCTGAATAATGAGCGAATTTCTTTGGGGGTAGATGAAACTTAATACTTTCCTAACTTTCGTATATCTCGTGTAAAAGAGAGATAATTCCGGAAGACATATGCCGAAATACATTGACATTTTATGTTTCTATGTTAAAACAAAAACAACACATTAATCCGGTTGTATAAAGTTACTTGACAAATTGTTGAATCTAACAATTTGTCAGCTCTATGTTAAATTCATATTTGGGTTGCAATATGTGAAACCGATTTCATCTCTGTAGTTGGTTTTAAAACTTAACGAATTCATAACTTTTTGTTAAGCCTATGTCAACTACTTGTGAGGTAATTGATAAAAGCCCTTTGATAAACTTCTCGTTAAATAACATTTTATTCATTATTCAAATTTTCAATTACAAATAATTTAATTGAAGATTTTAAAATTAGAATATTGTTCAACATAGAAGATGAGTAGTATCGTTTGTAGATACTTTTTGAACTTTAACAACAATTTAATTTTCAGAAAATATCTATGTACAGTATCCATCTCCGAAAGATGATACGATGTATATAATTTCAAATTAAAATATCGAGTGGGCAGAAATAATTTCACTGAAACTTTGGACTTATTTTCTAATCACTTGGAACCGTAAACGGAAACAAATCAATCCATTTCGGACAAATTTCAACTTCTCATCACGATGAGAATCTTTGCAACTGGATAATTACAGCAGCCAATTGATGATAAAATAGGTATTCAAAAATTTTCAGCATGTTGCATCATCACTAAAGTATGTTACCAACTGGTAATATATATATATATATATATATATATATATATATATATATATATATATATATATATATATAGTGATTAAGTTGATTTTTACTGGGAAATCGGGGTTAAGAGAACAGAAATTGTTTGAGGTTAAAAACTCAGAATTTGCAGTGTTTTTACACGTTTCGGCACAAGGCCATCATCAGAAAACATTAATCTCTGCACAATTATTAAAAACAAAAACCACAATTTCAGTAAAACACATAATACAATTCTAACGTTAAAAGCTATTCACCTACACATTCTCTCTTTACATCATTATCGTCAACGGCAAAACAATTACAAAATAGCAATAATACAATAACAGGCAATAACAATTAATTTTTGAATATAATTGATTGCAGCAATCCATTGAAGGGTGTATTCAAATTATCAGATTGTAGACATACATAAATCCGTCAACGTCAGCTCTTGAATTCACTGTCTTAGGTTCATTTTGGATTTCCATCATTTCTAGAATGTTTCTTTTAAAGTCGTTGCTTTCGGATGCAAGAACTCGTACATCAGCAAAATTAAATTTATGTAGTGGTTCAATGCTATGTTTCGCTAGGGCGGTACTTTTTTTATTAGATCTAACGGAGTAGTCGTGTTGGTATATTCTTTTATGCAAGTATTGTTCACAGTATTACCGATATAGCACACTCCATAGTCCTGACAATTAACCTTGTATATACAGTGTACTTTGTTCCCATGTTTCACCCTTGGCCTTAGAGTGGTGAAAAATTGTTCGCAGTAGTTGTTAGGTTTGTGTCCAATCTTGATGTTGTATATATATATATATATATATATATATATATATATATATATATATATATATTTTACATTAATGATTTTTTTAATCCTGGATCTTTGACTACTCGTGAAGAATGAAGTGTTTTGTTGTAAAAGAACTGGATAGTATGATGAGAAATGTTGAACTATCACCACATGTTCGGGATATTGTACTCAGTCGTCACTGAGATTCGAAACTTGAATTTCAAAAATTAAAAAAGCCTATAATCATAATTGCAAATGCCTTACGTTGTTCGATGTGCAGAGGGGTTGAATAATTACTCTCGTTTAAGAAGAGGGCGACACAGAGGGATATAGTGGCCGCAATGGGGGTATCACAGGGGGTATCCAAGAACCCCACAGCTCATCCAAGCCGCCACAGAAGATTTGCAGAATATCACCCCAGAGGAGGTGAAAAACCTAATCCAAAGCATGCCTAGACGAATTCAAGCTTGTATAAGGGCAAGAGGAGGTAATACAAGCTACTGAGGTCGAGAAAAAAAGACCTACTCCGTCAGAAAAGAATTTTCAATGTATTTACTACATACGGAAAGAGTCTCTTATTTTCTTTTATTTGTTTGTTTCTTGAAATAAAACTTAATTTATTTCTTTTTTTAATTGAAATATCTCAAAAAGGATCTGTCCGCGATAGTATTACCTTCAATGACTCACCAATATGCTCCACTAGAATAGTGGAATACACAAATGAACAAATCAATGATATTTTAGTGATTTATGGCCAATGCCATAACAATATCAGTCAAAGATGCAGAAAATTCATTGAAAGAAACCCAAACCCGTTGAATAACAAGACATTTCTGAAAACTTCATGAAATTTGGTTGGCTCTTTTTCGAAACGAAACCTGTTAGGACAGAATACAACATAATTGATGTTCCAACTCATTTTGAGGCTCATAAACTATCCTCAATCAGTTGCGTTAATGGATAATAAGAGATATGGTCCACAATTCTGGAAATTCTGAGTGAATTCAATATGCATTCCTACAAATTTGTCAAAGTCTAATCATTGCTTCCAGACGATTTTACGAAGAGGATCGAATTTTATGAAACAATATTAGTTAATTCGCAGGAAAAGAGAATGGATTGATGAGTCGAAATTCTCTAGTAATGAGATTAATAATTGGAAACACGAACACTTTTGGGCAACGGATAATCCGAGTATGACTCGAGAAACCGGACAACACAACCAATTCAGCTTTAATGAAATTGGTTTAATAATGAATCGTCAGATACGATGTGTCGTATATGACGAAAATTTAACATCTGAGAGATTGTTTGTTATTCTTTTAACGTGCTCTATTTCCGCCTTTTGGCCAATGACACACCGGGAAATTCTGTCACCTCACTAACCCAGGAATTTTGCCGAACCCCCCCTCTCTGTTGAGGGAAGGGATCTTCAATGTCCAACACATCTCTGCTAAGCAGGACCGACGACTTTACATCTCTTCCGAAAGATGGATACTCAAGCGATTCCCAGAATTCGAAAAATCGCACCAACTTTGTGGGGATTGCACCCAGATAACTCTGCGCAGGAGACGAGCATCATATCCTCTACGCCACCGAGCCGGCTGATCTAAGAGAACCATTCGTAAAAAATTTGCCTCTGGCTATGCAGCAAAATCGTTGGGTTCGACTTGACGGTGCTCCTGAACATTCTACTAGACGAATTGCAGCAGAATTGACTAGGGTTTGCGAAGACATGTGGTTCGTAGAAACGGATCTTGAAAACCACGGCTTTCGTTACCAAATGTAACAATAATTTTTGAATTGTTTTACTCTTAGCGTTATAACTCCGACTAGATTGAAATTTAGGTAGTTTTTGCCGCGAATGCATTCATTTAAAAGTGGGCGAACTTTTTGTTTTGTGTAATTTTCGAGTTTCGATCAATTTTCTTCACAAAAAGTGAAATATTTTCAAAACCGTACAATAATTCGTTCCTATGAAGTGGTACATTTTTGAAATCACTATTGAGAGGACAATAATTCGATTGTGGAAAAATATACAAGGTGTTCTTTTCTAAATAAGAAAGTTTATGTCAACTTCCGATCTAAACGGAAATGGTAAAAGTTAAAATATTTTTAAAATGCAGTTTCTCAAAACCAAATATAACTGTAAACATTTCAGGAAAAAAATCTTAACACATTCTTCATAAACTACTAATAGGCCTCCTAACTACGGTACCCCGGAATTTAGGTCAAAAGAAAATATGCATTATTTCATTTAGGTTGGCTTAGTTGTAAGGCTGAGTAGTTCACACTTTATTCAGAAATTACCAAAGCAACACTTTGAAAAAATTCGCGAACATTACTCAATAAATCAGTTCAAAGCGTTTATGTTTGATTCACCCACAACGAATTTATATCCTTTTCAGCGAAAGTTAATAATCATCAAATTTTTCAATATTCTGCGTAAATTCCCCTTCACAAAATAGACTAGAAGAAACCATCAAAACTTAAAAATCAAAATTATCATTTCCGCCACATTTAATCGTTCCGTTCTGAATAACGAAATATGCTAGAACCCATATTTTTGTGGAATTCCAAACATTTTACGTGTCACAATGTAATCGTAACTGTACTATATATCCCTTTCAAATAATGAAATTCTTTAGTTTTTGTTGGTTGGATCGGTGATGCGCGAAATTATGGAACTGTATAAACATCATTTCCTGTGGATCAACTAGGTGAAAATAACAGACTTGCACAACCATTACTTAGCAGTTTATACAGATTCTACCTTGAAATACACACCTTCACCACTTCTGGGTCAATGGTGAGATTATTTCTTAGATATTATCGTTCTTACCTTAGAGGACGAATGCGTAAGTTGTAATTTGGAAGAAATAAATCCCCATATTATCTGCTTCTTACATATAACTTTCTCGACTATTGCGCAAGACGTTACTATCAGTACTGAGTAATTTCACAATGATTCTTACTTGAAATAAAGCTGTTTTCATATCAGAAGGACGATTTAGAGAATTCAAAAAAAATTACAGGTGAATTGATTCTAATAACATCCAAGTACTGTGTTTTAAGGAATTTTACTTAATAATTGCGATTCGTAACGCGTTTCACTACACCGTAGCTTCTTCAGACGAATGATTATGCAGAAAAATTTAAATGAGAATATAACTATAAATGTTCTTGAGTAATTAAAAGCTTATTGGTCAACTCCTCCTAGGTGCTTATTTATGACAGGTATATCCAATAAAATTAAGGAATAGATTGCTCCCCGAAAAGATTCAATAGAGGTGAAGGGCTTAAATCGACTTGTTCATTGATGATACAAGAACCGCAATTGAGTTTATAGATTCCTGATCTGATAGATTCCTGATGAATCAGGAATCTATAAACTCAATTGCGGTTCTTGTGATAAAATTTATATCGGTAGGACCTATAGGAGTTTTGGCATAAGAACATCTGAACATAAACGTAGCTTCGATAAAATAAATCTGATTCAAATTATTCAAACCACCTAATAAAAGAAAACCATTCATTCAATAAAAACTTTGACATATTACATAAAAAATCAAAAGTTCAAAATTAGATCTCCTAGAAGCATTAGAAATAAATAGATACAAACATTCGGACAAGCTTTTGAATGAACAGGTAGATTTGAATTACTCACCCCTACTTAACTTGTTTAATTAGTTTTTATTACCTTTCATACTAACTGTACAATGGCTCAGTGTGGATTTTCCTGTTATTCATCCAACTTGTTCTACGATTTGTTTATAATACCATACTCTTCATTCTATTTTTCATTCTTGATAAAGCTGCTGTGTCAGCGAAACGTCGTCGAATTTTTTCAAATAAAGTGTAGATTGAAGTTAAACCTTGTGTTTTTATCTCATTTATATCATGGATCTACATCAAGTAACGGCCTCCACAATTCAAAAAAAAAAAAAAAAACAACTTTGTCGTTAATTGTTTGTTATGTAGTTTGTCATCTACCAACATTAATAGTGTCCATCTTCATTTCTATGAGAAAAATAATGACTTAACAAACGCACGGCAACATATAACGGTTCAATTTGCGTATAGAAACTTTTTCATATCTTCTAAAAAGGCTGATCCTACCTTAAATTGGGAGAATTAGAACTGAAATACATTTTATATTCTTGTGGGATTGGACTGCTAAGTTTCACTTGCTGCCACCGTATCAGCAAACCGATGCTGGCCGTTGGCCATCCTTACATTCGCTTATTTTGTTATGGGGTACTGGAGATAGTCGTACTCCTTGCCACATCGCTGTTGGTCGTTGGACATGCTGGATTTCCTATTTCTTTTGGCCTTCCTTACTATGGGATATACGAGGCTTGGTATACGGTTTGTTTAAGCGCACCATACCACAGGTCACTTACTATCAATGTGACCCTCCCTTTTCTTGTCTTTTCCGTTTCTCTCCTTATTCGTTGTCAAATTTTTAGTTCGAAAAGTAAGGTTACCTGGTTTATTTACGAATGAGCGTGATGTAGTTCTGTGTTCTATCTGATGATCTCAGCTGTAGATTCATTATTTTCTCCACTTGGTTTTATATTTTATTTCAGTTGTTTCTTCTTATTTTATGTCAAAATATGGAACTAATGAAGACAATGTTTTTAAGCCCAAGCGTTGCATTTCGAATTGTTTTGTCCTCAATTCTTCTTGTTTTATAGCGGGTAATAACTTTCTACTTTAAGTAATCAAACTAGTTAGAAGTTAGTGAGTCAATTATTTAGTTATTTGTAACTATCTTTTGTGAAACTCACGGCCCCTCACCGCAAAGGCTCGCTGGGGTGATCAATCTGCCCCGAAGTCATAAAAAGCGAATGGTTGCGGGGTAATACCCACAACGAGAATACATCTATTTCCATTGGAAGTAGAGCTAGCCAGTTTTTAAGAGTAGAGCTTTTCAAATATTGAATTATGTTGCCATGCGATTAGCAAGTCATAACATTTATTATAAAAATAAAGATGTCTAATTTTGATGTCGAAAATATAAATGTTCCAGGTTAACAAATTAACAATTTATTAGAGAGTTGAGGAATAAGTGTTTTGATATATACTAAATGAAATTTACTACTACTACTACTATTTAATAACTTGGATGGGATCTGGCATTTTTTGTAGGATACAGTGTGTAAGTGAGGTGAAAATGGCGATAGATAAAAGTAAGTACCGAATACTTGTTGGATAGGTGCTTCAATAGGAGGCTTGGCATTTTCTTATCGGTTTTATTTTTAAATTAAATGGTTTATTTTGCTAGTGTAGTATCATTGGTAGAGATGGGTATCTAAAATAAGATTTCGCAGTTCATGTAGTTACGCTGTAAATAGTTCGAATAGTTGTTTGAGCTCATTTTAACACATAAACTGCTAACAAAGAATACCCATTACTTGTAAAGCGATTGGATGAATTCAAATACATAGAAGGAAAATCTCGTACACAATGTTCTTTTCGAGACAGATTAGAACATCTGCTTGAATGATTATTGAAGATAGTATTTAGGTAACCTGATACTCACAATATATCTGCATCGGTAAGAACTAGTTCACCCCACCATCCCCATTATATTTCTGAATATGAATATTACCATTTCAGTGATAATGAGAAAACTGAACTAGCAGCGTTGCATTAACGTAAACATTAATGATTATTATTGATTTTTGTGAGAAATATAACATTTAAATACTTGTTTCCACACAGAAATGGTGTGTATAATATAACATAATTTTAAAATAATCACAAAAACAGATGGACTGAGAAGACCATATATTATTTTTGTTGATACTAACCGTTAGATTATACTTGTATAAGTTTCCCAACTGACGAGTAGTTGGTTCGTGAGAACTAACATCTTGAGTGAAGCTTTTGATATTTTCGAAAAGATGGATACAAAAAAGTTTTACATGTAAATAAAACATTCCTTATTAACGAAAAAAATACTGTTGAAACCAAGGTTTGGCTTAATAAACATTATTCAGACTCTGCACCAGAAAAATCAATCGTTGAGAATTGGTTTACTTAGTTCAAACGAGACGAAATGAGTGCTGCAAGCAGCGGATAACTGAAACAGGCAGTTATCGATGAGAACATCAAGAAAGTCCACTACACCAATTTCAATGATCGTGGAGTAAAGTTGATTGAGTGTCTAAAGAAGTCATACCAATATGTAAGATATATAATATATGAATATTTGGACATATTTGTCTGCTATCACCTACCTTTATTTTTGTAGATAATAGTATTCTATAGATATTGATTCTATAACCCAAATGAATCGGAACTCAGAGTACATTGGATAGCTATTGAAAACAAGATGGAAATTATAAATGATTTGGACGCCACGTGATTTATATAGGGCATGAATGATGTATAGGTATTCTTCTTTGAATCCAACTATTCAAGATGAAATAAGAAAAAACACGAAACAAAGTAGTGCTAATGAAGATCTATATTTAATAGGTAACGCAAAATGTGATCAATCGCATAAATATATCAGTTCTACCAATCGTGTAACACAGATCGATCTCGTCCTTGTTTATCGTATACAATATATCAGGCGCACACTATAAGTAAGTATATTATTCATGTCGATTAACATATACCACTATTTGCCAATAACATAATACCAATACCTGGAATTGCGTATTTAAATTTCTATAGGAATTAAACACTATGTTCATAAAAGAAAGAAAAGTAAGATCAAAATTGAGAGAATTAAACATACAGCATTCAGAGAAGAATTATTGTACTTGATACTGAAATATTCCTAAACATAAGAAAATTAATATAAAAAAATAATGAAACACTCAAAATGTTCAATAGTAATTATGGTTCAATAGTTGAGAGAAATGTCAATCGTAGTTAACACAAAATGAGATGACTCGAGGTAAAAATGTCTGAAATATGGCAACTTTTCTGATAAAATAAAAGGTAAAGATCTGACCTTTTTCCTTTGACACTGTAGTTTGTTTTACTTTCCAAATTCACTTCCAACTTAGTCTTTTCTTGAGGATGGTGAGGACTATCGAATATCTGCTGGTTGAATTCGTGAAAATTCAAACAACGAAAGTTCTGTTAGACGACTCGAAGTACACAGGTGGGTATGATCTCAAGAACTCTTCAACTAACTTGATTTATCGAAAGGTAGCATCTTGAGGAAACCATATATTCGTAGATAAAAATCAATTTAGGGAAAATACCTCAGTTTTTGGTATTGAAGTTCCAAATTTATTCACCTCACAGTACAGTAGAAATTTAATAATGACTTCCAATCACTGCAGAATCCAACAAGGTTGAGATAAATAATTTCACAGTAGGTCAGATAAGGTTGAGAAATTACTCACTAGATTTGCACCTTTGGGATGTAATATCTGTATAAACGAATTTAAGAATTAAGGTAAGATAACTATAATTTTACACCCTCAAAGAATAATTGTTTTACCGATTAAAATACTACGTAGGCAGGGTCTCCGTTGTTCTTATTTCGTTAGAATCATAAGAAAAATTTATGGGAAGTTCTGGACAGCATACGCTACCTAGTAATTATCAATTGAATATTTTATCGATAGTATCAGATATTTCAGGTATTCATGTATTGTAGAGATAATTTACTTGGGTACTACATAAGAACATTATAGATTTCTTTCCATAATTTAATGACGAATTCAACCCGCGACACTGCAAGGTGGGTTTCGAGCGTACTCACAATAGATCAGAAACAATAACGATGAGATTATTCAGAGTAGTGTCTAGTAATATTTAACAGTTTCTCTTGGATATATTACAATGGATGCAACTTGGATTCATGATTATACTTCAGAGTCCAATCGACAACCAGCCGGGTAGCTTAGACGTGAGGAATCGAAGCCTGAACTTGGAAAGATGCAACACTCGGCAGGCAAGGTTATGTATATGAGATGAGCAAAGTATTACATTCATCGATTACCTCAAAAAGTGCCAGACTATCAACAGTAAGTATTACATATCATTACTGGATCGTTTGAAAAATGAAATCACGAAAAACGGCATCATTTGAAATAGAAAAAATTTCATTTCATTAAAACAATGCGCCGGGTGGTAGAACAATGGTAACGATGGCAAACTTGTATTAATTAGACTTCGAATTGCTTCCCTATCCACCACATTCTGCAGATCTGGCACACAGTTACTTTTTCCTGTTTGCCGATCTCAAAAAAATTGCTCGTTGTAGAAAATTAGGCCATGAAGATGTAATCGCTGAAACTGAGGCCAAAAAGAAATCATACTTTAAAAAGGTATTTCGATTGGCGATAGTTTGTAAGCTATCAGATATAATAGTATGTAATTCGGGAATATGGCTCATTTTAATAAGTGAATTTTGTTACCCAAAATGAAAAGTATACAGGGTGCTTCAACGAAAACTAAACAGAGGCTATATCTACCAAAATATTCATTTCTGATCAGAACGCAAAAACAGGTCAATTTTTGTTTCAAGGGGGACATCTTTTGGGGTACAAAACTTGCCTGAAATATCAACCCCCTTAGAGGGGGTTGCAATCCTTGAACAATTTGAATAGGGAAGATGGGTCGAGTGATGACTCAAAAGAAAAACGGTATCTTTGTCTACATCGCCTTGAACGAATTTCCATTTTTAATTGAAAACTGTAACAGATACAGGGTAAGCAACTGAAAGATAGGGAAGACTATTTCCCTGAGACTATTCAAGTTGCAGTGAGGTAAAATGGAACAGATCCATGCTGATCAATGGCTGTCATCATCAAGTACCATCCTCATCTCGAATTTCAACCCTTAGAGCAGGGGTGACCACCCTTGAAAGTGGGTAGATGGGTCGAGTGATACCTCGAAAGAAAGGTACTATCTTTGTCTGCATCCCCGTGAACGAATTATCAATTTTTGATTGAAGACTGTAGAAGATAAAGAGTGAGCTACTGAAAAATAGAGGAGACTATCTATCGCCCTGAGCTATTCAAGTATTAGTGCAAAAAAATGGAACAGATTGATTCCAGATCGAAGGCTGTCATCTTTGATCTAAATGAATCTATTCCAGTTTTTCGCACTAATACTCCAATAGTCTTCTCTATTTTTCAGTGGCTCACTCTGTATCTTCTACAGTTTTCAATGAAAAATGAAAATTCTTTCACGGGAATGCAGACAAAGATAATACCTTTCTTTCGAGTTATCACTCGACCCATCTACCCTCTTCCAAATTTTCAAGGGTTGTCACCCCTGCTCCAGAGGTTGAAATTCGAGATGAGGATGGTACTTGATGATGACTGCCATTGATCATCATGAATCTGTTCCATTTTATCTCACTGAAACTTGAATAGTCTCAGGGAAATAGTCTTCCCTATCTTTCAGTTGCTCACTCTGTATCCTTTACAGTTTTCCATTAAAAATGGAAATTCGTTCAAGGCAATGTAGACAAAGATACCACCTTTCTTTTGAGTCATCACTCGACCCATCTTCCCTATTGAAAATGTTCAAGGATTTCAACCTCCGCTTAGGGGGTTGATATTCAGGCAAGTATTGTACCCCAAAAGATGTCCCCCTTGAAACAAAAATTGACCTGTTTTTGCGTTTTGATCAGAAATGAATATCTTGGTAAATATAGCCTCTGTTTAGTTTTCGTTGAAGCACCCTGTATTACGGATGTGCTTTCGTTAAACTTGGTGGAACCACTGCCTTTCCAACAGATACAGGGGATTTCATAATTAACTTTGAAGAATTTAGGGGTTGAATTTCTTCATGTCATTTTTGGAAAAAGAGAAAGCTCTGCAAATGCTTCATTACAGAGATACCGAAAGGCGGATTACTTGTCTAATAGAATACGAATTGGGGTCGCTCCATACAATACTGCCTTACTTAACACATTTCAATCTAGCCACCCTATGTGTTTCCAATACTGTAAATCAGTTGTTATTTCATCCACCTATGTGATGATTGTCAGATTGAAAACAATGATTATGAGATTTCAGCAATCATCGTTGTTGTGCATCATCAATCGGAACTCGCTTCAGCACATTAACAATACAGCGCCAATTACAAGTACAAGAGAAACACCTGCATCGAAGTAATTCAACGGAGAATTTCTTTAATGTAAATTGCACTCATCTTGTCGTGATTGTACCTTCCTATGTAATTAAACGAATTGAATACATGAATTTCTGACACATAGCCTCCTTTAAATGTTTTCATAATTATCCGAACGCTGCAAAGTTAAGACGAGACAAGCGAATCCACATCGAAGGACCACCTATGTTCACAAATTGCTCCCGAGTCATGAATGATGAAATTTCTAACAATCGTGAGTTGGATTCAAACCTACACGTCTGTTATAATATTATGAAATTTTGCATGAAAAATGATGAAAGTTTAGCCAGGTTAATATTTGTGCTCTATGTAATTAAGAAAGCAGAATTAATTTTTGTGTTCAGAAATCATAGGAAAAGGTTGAAGTTAAGTGTGATGGAAACATAATCAAAATCAAAAGTCGTTTATGATACTGTATCGATTTAGCTGTTACTACAATCTCCGGTAAAAAATTCGATGAAGCAGAAATTATGCTGATTTATTGTTCGATATACAGTGTGTTCCAATGAAAATTTGACCCCCCCCTATAACTCCGAAATGAGTAACATTAGCGAAAAACACCAAGACACGTCGATTTTTGTTTCGAGGGGGAGCATTTTTCGAAATAATTCGAAACTTGTCAGATCAACCCCCTACCCCCAGCAACCCTAATTTCGAAATTCATCATAGGGAATAAGGGTCGAGTGGCACCTTACTGTAAAGGTCTGTCAATTCTCCATTCTGATTTGTCATTTTAGAATTTTAAATTAACATACAGGGTGTCCCAACCGAGGGTAAAGTTGAATTCCTGCAAATCCCAAATACTAAATGAAATCGATTTATTTTGGCATAATGCAAGCGCAGGTTTATGCTCGGTCTAGAAAAACGACCTACACTTGTGAATTTGGAGTTGGTGCAATCAACCCCTATTTCCAGCATCCCCAACTCAAAAATCATTCGATCGAAAATAGGTCAAGTGGCACCTCGTTGGAAAGGTATTTCAATTTTCTCTTCGAATTTGGTATTTTCGAAATTCAGAATCAGCATACACCCTGTATGCTGATTCTGAATTTCGAAAATACCACCCTGTCCCGGAGCAGGAACACTGAAAACCCAAATAACTTTTTGAAACTGGTTCATTTCGGTATAATACGAGAACATGTTTATGGTTGATTCGAGAATAAGACTCTCTTGCGTGAATATGGAATTTTTGCAATCAATCTCTTCCATTCAGCATCCCCAACTCAAAAAATCATACAAGTGATTACAGGTTGAGTGGCAAAGTTCCAGAAAGATTTTTCTATTTTCTGAATCACTGAGGCATTGGTTTCAGTTTGGCAATCGAGGTTTTCTGGCGTGAGGATCAGGATGAGGAGATGATGGAGAAACTGATTGGATGCTCATCTAAACAGGAAAACGAGATTTATTGAACTTGTATTCAATTGAAAACAGAAAACTAACTTGATTATTACAACAATTGTTCAAAATGACCTCCGCCCACCTCCATACAGTTATACAGACGATTTTCGAACTCTCTTCTCACATTAGCGAAAACTTCAGGAGTCAAAAGTCGGCATTCTGTGATAATCCTCATCCGCAGCTCCTCCAGGTTTTCTGGTCTTGTGGCATAAACTTTAGATTTTAGATGGCCCCACAAAAAAAAATCTAGGGGATTTAAATCTGGTGACCTGGCTGGCCACTCAACAGGTCCTCTTCTACCAATCCACCTTCCTGGGAAATTTTCGTCTAAATATTGGCGCACCTGAGCATCATAATGCGGAGGAGCACCGTCTTGTTGAAAACGCATTTCGTCCTCAGAAAGAGTTGGATCGTTCTGTAAGATTTCTGTCAATCTAGGATGTATGTGTTCCTCTAACAACTGTAGGTAGCCATTTCCATTCAGATTACCCTCAATAAAGAAAGGCCCAACTAGATGATTGCCAAAATTCCTGCCCAAACGTTCAACTTCTGAGGCCTTTGCGTGTGGGCCTCTCTAAACCAATGAGGATTCTGTGTGTCCCAATATCGACAATTATGTCTATTCACTTCACCACTGAGCATAAAGGTGCTTTCATCAGAAAAACAGATGTTATTCAGAAAATTTGGATTAGCGTTTAGGTTTTCACTTAGATTTTCACAAAACTGTAAACGACGATCTGGATCATCTTCGTTTATTTCATGCACTAATTTTACCTAGTAGGGGTGAAATTTGTGATGTTTCACGATTCTATGGACAGTTGTAGCTGATACACCAGTCAGACGAGATAGTTTTCTGACCGAAGTAGTATTCTCCATTTGTAGATGACCCACTACTGCCACTTCCGTTGCCTCATTTCTGACAGGACATGCCACTTCATGTTTTTTATTTGCCACCGAACCCGTAGCTAGGAATTTGTCAACCAAATATTTAACGTACTGGTGACTGACTCCTTTCTTTCAGGATGGTTCCTATCGAATATCCTTGCCGTTTCTTTGGCACAACTGTTATTTCGAAAATACGTCGATACAATTTCGACCCTTTCCTCAGTGGAATAAACCATTTTCAGATTAATTTCAACTGACGAACAACAACAATAATGAGGAACTGATCTGAATAATAATAATATTTCATTGCAAAATGAGAAATAACAGATGACTGCACGCCAGATGGAAATGAAAAAATGTGAACATTTTCAATGCAGAAATCAGCTTTATTTCTTCGTAATTGATGCTCAACACATCGTACCCCAATACTTTTAACAGTTTCGAATTAATTTTAGTTGATAATTTCAAATGACGATATTGAATTTTTCGAAAGCGACATCCTGTATGGAGAGCCGAACTGAATGAAATGCTTTAATCATTCTGGAATTCAAAAACCTTTCTGAAGATATGCCACTTGAATTATTTGTATGATTTTCAAGTTGGGGATGCTGAATGGAAGGGTTGATTGCAAAAATTCTATAACCACACAAGAAAGTCCTATTCTCGGATCAAACATGTTCTCGTATACCGAAATGAACCAGTTTCAAAAGTTATTTGGATTTTCAATGTTCCTGCTTCGGGACACCCTGTATGATGATTCTGAATTTCGAAAATACCAAATTCGAAGAGAAAATTGCAGTACCTTTCCAACGAGGTGCCACTTGACCTATTATCGATCGAATGATTTTTGAGTTGGGGATGCTGGAAATAGGGGTTGATTGCACCAACTCCAAATTCACAAGTGTAGGTCGTTTTTCTAGACCGAGCATAAACCTGCGCTTGCATTATGCCAAAATAAATCTATTTCATTTAGTATTTGGGATTTCCAGGAATTCAACTTCACCCTTGGTTGGGACACCCTGTATGTTAATTTAAAATTCTAAAATGACAAATCAAGGAGGAGAATTGACAGACCTTTTCAGTAAGGTGCCACTCGACCCTTATTCCCTATGATGAATTTCAAAGTTAGGGTTGCTGGGGTAGGGGTTGATCTGAGAAGTTTCGAATTATTTCGAAAAATGCTCCCCCTCGAAACAAAAATCGACGTGTCTTGGTGTTTTTCGCTAATGTTACTCATTTCGGAGTTATAGGGGGGGTCAAATTTTCGTTGGAACACACTGTATTTGAATTTTGGATATGGGATTATTCAACACAGAATGAAAATTGACATTGGTAATGAGTGAAAATGCATTTTATAAAGCGATATTCCAGGAAACCCAAAAATGCTTCTGAATCGTCATGTAGAATTTTTGGGCTTAATTTTGTCGTGAAGATACTCTTGATTTTAAAGCTACATTCATTTTCAATGATGAAGCCTTAAATTCATGTCAATATCACTTTATTCTTGAAGAATATACCAGAATTCATAGGGAGCCCGATAAAATACGAGAAAAATAATTTTTTTGCATTTTGACGAATACTGGTACATTCGAATCAATTAGTAAATGTTAAAATCCATTGCTGAAGATTTTCAACTTTGATTCTTTCAGCTGGTGTTGATGTTGTTCGAGTAGTACACTTAAGGTGTTAGGCCACTGTTGGGAGGGGAAAATAGGTTTTTTTATAATTTTTTTTCCAGAAATACCAAAAATAAATCGAGATTTCAATTAAGAGTATTTACGTTATATATTATCAACAATTCACAAAAAATTTTTCAGAGCGATTAATTTAAAAATAGCGGCTGTACATCATGTTTCTGATGACGTTTTCGCTCTCTGGAATACCACGGCCAGACAAACAGCTCCTGTTATTTTTAAATTATAATTAGCCACTTTTTCTTTTAATTCTACACAATAACTGCTAGAGAAGTACGAAAATTTTTTTCGATATTTTAATTATTGGCAAAATGGCGCACTACAAAAGTGGAATGTGAAATATTGAATTTAAAAATCATCAGATAATTGTTAATAACAAATGAACTAAAAAAACCCTACGTACTTCTATGAAGAATGTGTTTTTCAAGATATATTCAAAATTTCAAGTAAACGGTTGGAAATTGTTTGAGTTATGTTTCCGGCCAACTGACAAAATACAGTTTTGAGATAAACGCGTTTGAAATTTTGAGTAGTAGAAAATAATGAATAACTTTTCAATACCATCAATCTGCGATGCCTGCATCATACAATTGGCCTTCCAGGTTATCATCCTGCTCTTCTTTGCTTTTCTGCTGGATCTTGAAGCGATCCTAGCCTCTTTTACTACTTCACACAGCGTTCTCTCTGCATGATTTATACGCTCTTTGTCGATTTCCAGGCACATTTCGTAGCTGCTCGGTCCGATTTCCACACAAACTGCAATATATGTAGCCACATCCAAGAATGTTTCACCGCTCGCAGTGGTTTTCGGGGCCAATGCTCACAAAGTCGAGTTGAAGCTTTCGTTACTATTTTGTGTGTAACCACCGATGCATCGAGTAAAAAGATTTTCATTCGTTTTTGCACGTGATCTATACACTCTTTCTCGAGAACTGTAAAATCCTCATATGGCTTAGAATCTGTAATGCCTTTAAAAGAATTGCCGTCACCAATATAGTGAGTGTATTTAACCTGGTGTGAACATCTCAACTACTGCGAATTTCTAGTGATCCTTCTGACTTCTGGTCATTCATCAAAAAAAGGCCATTCACGTATACCAGGAGAGATGTGAGATGATGAGAGAACATATGAAAAGCCTGAAGACATTGTTGGTGCTTTCCCGGAGTACTTTGGTGGTGTCTATGATGGATATAATGGAGATGTATTAGTTGATGATGGCGAAGCCCTTGGTACTGAATTCATCAATCTGGATGCCATTTCTGTGGAAGATATAATTTCCGCTGCGAGAAAACTATCTAGCAAGCCTACCGCTGGTCCAGATGGTATACCCAGCTTTGTTGTTGAGGGGTTACATGGGTTTTACGGTTTCAAAAAATCGAAAATTTTTTTTGTCTTATTAAATTCTATAACATCTCTAGAATATTGTCCTAAATTTTCAAGTTGATCCGACTAATAGTTTCGGAGATACAGCCTTGAAAAGGTGGACGCTTGAGGTCAGGTATAGGCTGAGGGCGCAATAGGTATAGCGCAGCTGCAGCTCATCTATTGTTAGCCGTAATTATTGTCCCTTTTTTTCTTTATAATAAGGTAAACTACTGGAAAATATTTCATTTGGTGATTTCTCGTTAAACTACGAAGTTCATTTTGAGTTTATAAGTGTTTGTTGTGAATTTTATTCGATAAAAAATGCCGTTTAAAGTGTCTAGAACCCAGATAACGGAAGGTGTTCGTAGAAAAGATAGACTTAAGAAGAGGAAACTATCGTTTAATCGAAAAAATCCTGTGGTAGATGATAATTCTTTCACGAGTACGTCGGCAAAAAAATTAAAAGGCGATGACAAACAGCACGTACCAGAGGAAGCCACGCTACAATATTCGATAATTGACTTTGCTCTGGTTTTTTCTACACTTTCGTGTTTTGTACGGTGTTCAAACATTATTGAAAGTGGAGGTGAAGAAAAATTTTGTAATGGAAAAGTAAATTTTAAACAATGCTCCAAATTCGGTCTGGGATTTAAACTTGTGGTAGAATGTGAACGATGTATGCCAAAATATATTTTAGCATGTCAACAAATTGGCAGAATGTATGAACTAAATCGGCGGTTCATTTTTGTTATGCGAGTATTGGGTTTGGGTCTTGCTTGATGCAAGAAGTTTTGCGGTTTGATGGATCTAAGCAGCTCCTTTTTGAATCAATCAACATACGACTTTTATATTAATAAAATACATGAATGTATTACCATAGTTACTGAGAAACTGTTCTCTGCTGCTACAGAGGAAAAGCAATTGACAAGTTTAGCAAACAACATGGAAGATACGACAGATGTGACTGTCTCCGGTGATGGGACGTGGAAAAAGCGTGGTTTTGCATCACTTTATGGTGTCAGTTCTCTAATCGGATATCACTCACGAAAAGTCTTGGATGTCATTGTTAAATGTTCACACTGTAAACTATGTGAGTCTTGGAAAAAAAATTAGATACGGCAGAATTTGAAGAGTGGAAAGAAGAACACATCAAAAATGAACAATGTACCGCCAATCACACTGGAGCATCTGGAAACATGGAAGTATCTTCAATTATTGAAATATTTAAACGTTCTATTGTAAAACATGGCTTGAGGTACGTAAATTATATAGGAGATGGAGATTCTAAAACATACTCTGGTATTCTCAAAGCCAAACCTTATGGTGAAAATTTTGTTGTCAACAAGAAAGAATGCGTTGGCCACGTACAGAAGAGGATGGGAACCCGGTTGCATACCTGTCTTTGCACATCCTCTATGTCATATTTTTAATATTGTCTCGAAGAGTGGTGTTCACCCCTCGACATGGAAGGTAGCTAAGATTGTTCCCATTTTGAAGAAAGGAGATTCTACCATCATAGGTAACTATAGGTCCATCGCGATTCTATCCTATTTCTCAGAATTTCTCGAGATTATTTTATACAACGCTATATTTCCCGCGATCAGGGGGAGAATTCATGATGAGTAGCATGGTTTCATGCCCGGGAAATCCTGCATCAGCAATCTGGTAATTTATTCACAGTATATACTCGAGATTTTGGACTGTTCCGGTCAAGTTGACGTTATTTACACAGATTTTCGATAAAGTGAATCATCGTATATTGCTGTAGAAACTGAAGTCCAGATTCGGTTTCTCGAAAGCCTTAGCTGGCTCATTTGGAGTCTTACTTGGTCGGCCGCCGACAGTTCGTACAGCTCGAAAGTTTTCGCTCCCGCGAATTTGTTGGTACTTCAGGTATCCCGCAGGGATCCAATCTTGGTCCATTGTTGTTCATAATGTTCATTGATGATCTCATGAACATAATTAATATATCCAAATTGATGTATGCGGTTGATCTGAAAACATATCTAGAGATAGCGTCAGAACGCGATTGTGAGGTCTTGCGGGGGGTTGTTGGTTCCGTGTCAAACTGGTGTGTGATTAATCGTTTGGACTTGAATGTATCTAAGTGCACTGCCGTTACTTACTCTCGAAAGAAAAACATCATTTTTTCTGATTATATTATAAACAATGGGATATTGAAACGTTCCACTGATATAAAAAATTCGCTTTTGTTCCCCATATCAACTATTTATTAACATCTGCTTCGAAATTATATGGGTTCATAATTCGAAATGGAAGACACTTTACGAAATCAAATACTTTAAAATTCGTCTTTTTGAGGCTATTGTTAGGAGTGAGTTGGAGCATGCGTCGATTATTTGGCATCCCATCTATTATTGTCATGATTATCATTTGGAGGCAATTCAAAGAAGATTTTTTAAATACCTTGTCTGGCGAGAAGATGGTGCCTACCCTGTAAGAGGGTATGATCATGGTGCACTCTTGAGTGGGTTCAGAGCGACAACCCTGAACATAAGAAGAGGCTTTCTTGCCTTGAAATTTTTGTTTAACCTCCTGAATAATCGTTCGGATTGTCGGTCTATTTTAGCTCAACTGAAAATTTCTTATAACTTATAATTCCATCTCGAGATTGTTTGATATTAATTTCGATTCGTTTACCACTATTAGTAGTATATATCTGGAGAATGTTCTCTGAAGCGCATCTGAGTTATTGCATACTTTTTTATTTATCTATTTTTCAAATATTCAGTTTTACTCACGCCATGAGTGTTTTCTTTCTATTTTATTTTATGCCATAGCATTTTTTCAATTTTTTTCTTGATTTGTTCATTTTATTTTTGTCATTTTCTGTACCGAGTAAGTTTTGAATAGCTGCATGGTTTTTACTAATATTAACTCATTATTTATGATTACACTTCAAGTTGTTGATTTGTTATATAAATATTTAAATTTTTCCTGTAATTGGGTTCTACCTGTAGGAAATAAAGAAATTATTATTATTATTATGGACTTATGCACTATTTCAGCTGTTAGCTGGATATGATTTATCTTTCCCAGATTCAGCAATCAAAGGGAATAGGCTCGATTACAATATACTTGAAATAAATTTCCTAACTATCCCACATGTATTGAGAATTACAGTTTTGCATTTCTATATATGTATTCTTATGCAATTCTAATTTCTTAAGGTTATCATGCAAAGTTTTGGGTATTGACCCAGGAGGATACGATGACAGGAACAATATCTATTTTCTCGAAGTGCCACATCTGCTTGATCTCAGTAGCAAGGTCTGTGTATTTGGACTTTTTCTCCTGGAACTTGTTCAGCACGTTGTTATTATTCGGTATGGCGACATATACCAGCATTGCTGTTCTGGTTCTCTTATCATACATCACTATCCCCGGCCTATTATTCGTCACCATTCTGTCAGTGATAACAGGCCTATCGTAGTATAATCTGATAGTCATTTTCCAATACGGGCGCCGGTTGATATTTTTAATATGGCTGGAAGGTATTCAGAAGTCCGTACTTGTATGCAAGTTTCTGATGGATAATGTTGCTCACTTGATTATGCCTGTGAAGATACTCCGTATTGGCCAGTTGTTCGCATCCGGACGTAATATGCTGTATAGTCTCCGATTTTATATGGCATTTTCTGCACCTATCTGTTTGTAACGTTTCGTCCTTCATAATGAAATTTTTGTGGTTGTTTGTAGCGATCACTTGGTCTTGGATGGATATAAGGAATCCCTCTGTTTCCGCGAAACAGAGGGAATAATGATAATTATTATCATTACTGCGTCGACTTCCATTTTTCCAACATGATTCACAGCACATTTTTCTTTATGATTTTCTTCCCACTTACCATATTCATCTGTATCTTCTTTCTGAGCCCAATATTCGCACGACTTACAATATTTTGATTCCACTACACAATCAACGATTTTTTTACTGATACTGCCAATAAGAGTCACTAACCCATATAAAGATCCACGTTTTCTCCACGAACCATCTCCAGACATTATCAAAAGACATGGTTTTCTCTTCTTTCGCAGCTCTCATCATACTGTTACATTGGTTGCAGTAGACAATTTTATCATAGAATGAGTAAAATAGTACACTGACGAAATTCCATAAATGCATATAATTTTCTTATACCATGCCAACCAACTCCATGCAATCGCATAGCAAATACGATTCTACGGTTAATTTCATAACCTTTGGTAACAAATGAACAACTCGGTATCTTAGTTCTTTCACTATACTCATAGTTCACTACTAATTTGAATCCCAAACCGCGCTTGCCACTTTCAGTGAATTTCATTTCCGAATGGCATAACTTACAATGTTCGAAATAGCTGAAAATACGTTAATAAAGTTCATTATCCGATAACCAAATGATTGATTCACTTCAATATCATATAGATCTACCAATTGCTTCAGTTTTTTTGCTGATCTACTGGCATTCAAGTTATCTGGTGCTTCTAACTCATGGCGATTTAATGGTCTTTTGGTCGCTTTTGGTCTCTTGCTGTTGGCAGATGTCCATTTTCCTCCTTTCTTCCCACTGAATATCGTTTTATCACTCATTGTAAAAATAAATTAATAATTACACAAGTGAAGAAAATGAAATTTCTCAAAAGTATCGATAAAAATAAGGGTGTTGACTAACGTCCTTCTCAAATGCTTGGCTGGGCCTAACTAAATGAAAAAAACTTGCCAACAATACCCGAGAAACGAATTATTTCAATAACATCTACCGTATACTTGCTCTAAACCCCTAACGTCCCTTTTTGTGAGCGGTCGGAAAGGTCGACTAGGGAGTCTTGTACTATAATTCGAAAATGGTGTACTTAGAAAATTTTTCTCGACTCTAATTTTTTGACACATTATTTTTAAGGTCTTATGGAACAGTAAAAAAATAGATTTTTCGAAATGGCCTAACCTCTAAATAATTGATCGAAGATTACAAAATTATACCGCTAGACAAATTAGAGCTTCAAGAGGCAGCTCACAAAGGACATGGAAGCGCTTCCAAGACACTGCTGAATTTACAAGGCGAAGAGAATCGGGAAGAAAAAGAAAACAACTGCTCGCGATGATCGTTTTTAAGGCACGCTGTTTTGAGAGACATATCTAGTACCACTATACAGGAAAGAAACAGGTTGAAGAAAGTGAGCCGAGTAACAGTAAGGAGGCGTTTGAGAGGAATTGACCTTCGTGCCAGAAAACCTGCAACGGTTCCAGAATTGAATAGAATATACCGCACGGCGCGTCTTCAATTCGCCCAAAAACACCAGCATTGGGGTAACGCTTTGTTCTATGACCAACACAGTTTTGGTCTTAAATATCCAGATGGGAGTCTCAGATCTTATCATAGAACTGGTGAGCTTTTAATTCAAGGCAATTCTTCTACAAGAATTCTTCTTTTGTTTACCACTTCATTGTATCCTAAATAAAAACTTTTGCTATACCTAACGGTAATGATAATGAAAATACCTCTTGCGAAAAATTAGGTAGCACCATGAATCAAAGAATACGTAATTGAGAAATAATGCAGCTTTGTAATGAAGTGTATCTTCACCTCGAAATATGGCTTAGAAACTTTACAAAAATAGCATTTTTGGTTTACCCTCGTATATCGTTATTTAAAATGCATTTTCACACATAACCAAAGCCAATTTTCATTCATCGTTGAATAATCTGAACATATCCAACATTCAAGGATATCCAAAATAAATCGAAGAGTTATGGAGTTTCAAAGCCTGGTTTCAAACTAAATGTTTTTGAAAAATTTTGAATGCCTCGTTTACCCTCATCTTCTTCATGACGTTAGATCGCCGAATATACCCAAACAACAAGAATTGTATAAGGGCAGATCAATTGAAACTAATCTAATTCATTTCATTGAAGTTCTGCAGGATGCATTGGGGCAGCGCTCGCAGGCTGATGTGGTATACACCGACTTCAGCAGAGCCGATAAAATTAATCTTGACAACCTTATTTCTGTTCTTGCTGCGGTCGACGTGTTTGGCTCAATGTTGTGCTGGTTTGGGCCATAAATAATTAATAATAATAATTTTATGAAAGCAGAATATTAGTATTTTCCGATGACCTCAATATTTTCATGAAAATTAATCACCGTCGGTACTGTCTAACTCCACCGCTTGGAATGAACAGTTTCAAGCTGTTTTGTGTGAATCTAACAAAATGTCGAGCAATGTCTCATAATTGTGGAAGGAATTTTTAAGACATCCTTGCACCTTAAATAGCACTCTATTATCTATAATCGACACTATAAAAGACCTTGAGGTAGTTTTGGATTCAAAACTCTTGTTTAGTGGTCATGTCAATTACGTCGTTAATTCTAGTAGCTGGATGTAGGATTATCTAACAACACATTGTGAATATTTTAATACCAGGAAAGTAATACTAGTCTTCTATTTTGCCTATATGTTTGGTAAACTAAACTTCATTTCACTTGTTTGGAACCCCCAACACTGAATTTGAATTGATAGGCTTGGAAAAGTACAGAAAAGATTTTTGAGATTTCTTGGCTCTAAAATTAACTTTCGCTCAACATTAGGTAAACCTGACAATTACTCTATTCAACTCTAATCAACTGGATTGTAAGAGCATTCTTTATTTTGTAAATTTTCATGTGCCGAACCAATCTCTCCGCCAACAGTTTCTTTTTTACTTATCATTGAGGAACACAAATAAAGCCATGAATTCACCAATATACTCCTGGAGTTGACTATTTTTTAATAATAGAGCAGTATTGAAAAAACATTTAAATTTATATATTCAAATTTGATTAACTTTGTTTTTCCATTTCGCTTATGTTAGTTAGGTTAGAAATCAAGGCGCAGCGGTTGAGGTGGGCAGGTCATGTCCAGAGGATGGGGAACGAAAGGCTTGTGAAGCTGATTTGGGAGGAGATACCACACGGAAGGAGACCACCAGGACGTCCACGGTTGCATAAGCGGGATAATATAAAAGCAGATGTCTAAATTAAATATCCCCTTTGATCCAAACCTAATTAAAGATCGCAATAGGTGGAGGAGTATTGTGAAGTTAGCCAAGACCCACCCAGGGTTGTAGCGCTTTTTTGATGATGATGTATGCTTCAATCTCCTAACTCCTGTAGTACTGATGTTGACTCTTTTTTAATAATAGAGCAGTAATGAAAAAAAAATGCAAATTTATATATTCAAATTTAATTAACTTTGTTTTTATCCATTTTGGTTACTCTTATCTGCTTGTTTAGCCTTTGTGGCGCTTGGATATTGCTTGGGCATTGTAAATTGTAAATCGTCTAATAGTTTTCGGATTTATTTACTACTTCATCTATTGATTGAACTCGAATTTTGATAACTTTTTGTCGGAACTGATTTCACATTTTGATATTGTTATTTGATTGTATATTGTTTCTATTAGAATTATAATGCTTTTGTGATTCATAGTTTTTACTATTGTCAATCAGTAAAAGGAGAAAGGTGTTAATGGATCTATCTGTATTCCATATGATAAATAAATAAATGAATAAAAGAGAAAAAGTAAGACAGTAGAAGATTTATTTTTCTATTCATACAATTTGTTCACGATTCGTTGAAAATATCCTAGAATCAAATGAAATATGTGGTACAGGTTCCACCATTTAGGAATGACGGATGGTTAATAAGGATAATAAATTAGCAACCCAAAGTTGAAGACGGGGAAGACCACCAATTCGCTGGAATGTTCATCGTTTGACTATACAGCAAAACTACTGAAATTTTTTGATGAATTCATTAGCATACAATATTATGCGCACAATTTCGAAAGAGAATTCATCCCTATACATTTTGAGGATGTACAGAACCATAAAATCACAACTTGTAACAAATTACTTGAATATTCTCATTAGAATTACTTTCTGTTATAACTTTTTCAAAGTTTTGCGTGAGTCCTCGTATACAGTGTGTTCCAACGAAAATTTGACCCCCCCTATAACTCCGAAATGAGTAACATTAGCGAAAAACGCCAAGACACGTCGATTTTTGTTTCGAGGGGGAGCATTTTTCGAAATAATTCGAAACTTGTCAGATCAACCCCCTACCCCCAGCAACCCTAATTTCGAAATTCATCATAGGGAATAAGGGTCGAGTGGCACCTTACTGAAAAGGTCTGTCAATTCTCCACCTTGATTTGTCATTTTTAGAATTTTAAATTAACATACAGGGTGTCCCAACCAAGGGTGAAGTTGAATTCCTGGAAATCCCAAATACTAAATGAAATAGATTTATTTTGGCATAATGCAAGCGCAGGTTTATGCTCGGTCTAGAAAAACGACCTACACTTGTGAATTTGGAGTTGGTGCAATCAACCCCCTATTTCCAGCATCCCCAACTCAAAAATCATTCGATCGATAATAGGTCAAGTGGCACCTCGTTGGAAAGGTACTGCAATTTTCTCTTCGAATTTGGTATTTTCGAAATTCAGAATCATCATACAGGGTGTCCCGAAGCAGGAACATTGAAAATCCAAATAACTTTTTGAAACTGATTCATTTCGGTATACGAGAACATGTTTGATCCGAGAATAGGACTTTCTTGTGTGGTTATAGAATTTTTGCAATCAACCTCTTCCATTCAGCATCCCCAACTTGAAAATCATTCAAATAATTCAAGTGGCATATCTTCAGAAAGGTTTTTGAATTCCAGAATGATTAAAGCATTTCATTCAGTTCGGCTCTCCATACAGGATGTCGCTTTCGAAAAATTCAATATCGTCATTTGAAATTATCAACTAAAATTAATTCGAAACTGTTAAAAGTATTGGGGTACGATGTGTTGAGCATCAATTACGAAGAAATAAAGCTGATTTCTGCATTGAAAATGTTCACATTTTTTCATTTCCATCTGGCGTGCAGTCATCTGTTATTTCTCATTTTGCAATGAAATATTATTATTATTCAGATCAGTTCCTCATTATTGTTGTTGTTCGTCAGTTGAAATTAATCTGAAAATGGTTTATTCCACTGAGGAAAGGGTCGAAATTGTATCGACGTATTTTCGAAATAACAGTTGTGCCAAAGAAACGGCAAGGATATTCGATAGGAACCATCCTGAAAGAGAAAGGGAGTCAGTCACCAGTACGTTAAATATTTGGTTGACAAATTCCTAGCTACGGGTTCGGTGGCAAACAAAAACATGAAGTGGCATGTCCTGTCAGAAATGAGGCAACGGAAGTGGCAGTAGTGGGTCATCTACAAATGGAGAATACTACTTCGATCAGAAAACTATCTCGTCTGACTGGTGTATCAGCTACAACTGTCCATAGAATCGTGAAACATCACAAATTTCACCCTACAAGGTAAAATTAGTGCATGAAATAAACGAAGATGATCCAGATCGTCGTTTACAGTTTTGTGAAAATCTAAGTGAAAACCTAAACGCTAATCCAAATTTTCTGAATAACATCTGTTTTTCTGATGAAAGCACCTTTATGCTCAGTGGTGAAGTGAATAGACATAATTGTCGATATTGGGACACACAGAATCCTCATTGGTTTAGAGAGGCCCACACGCAAAGGCCTCAGAAGTTGAACGTTTGGGCAGGAATTTTGGCAATCATCTAGTTGGGCCTTTCTTTATTGAGGGTAATCTGAATGGAAATGGCTACCTACAGTTGTTAGAGGAACACATACATCCTAGATTGACAGAAATTTTACAGAACGATCCAACTCTTTCTGAGGACGAAATGCGTTTTCAACAAGACGGTGCTCCTCCGCATTATGATGCTCGGGTGCGCCAATATTTAGACGAAAATTTCCCAGGAAGGTGGATTGGTAGAAGAGGACCTGTTGAGTGGCCAGCCAGGTCACCAGATTTAAATCCCTAGATTTTTTTGTGGGGCCATCTAAAATCTAAAGTTTATGCCACAAGACCAGAAAACCTGGAGGAGCTGCGGATGAGGATTATCACAGAATGCCGACTTTTGACTCCTGAAGTTTTCGCTAATGTGAGAAGAGAGTTCGAAAATCGTCTGTATAACTGTATGGAGGTGGGCGGAGGTCATTTTGAACAATTGTTGTAATAATCAAGTTAGTTTTTGTTTTCAATTGAATACAAGTTCAATAAATCTCGTTTTCCTGTTTAGATGAGCATCCAATCAGTTTCTCCATCATCCCTCATCCTGATCCTCACGCCAGAAAACCTCGATTGCCAAACTGAAACCAATGCCTCAGTGATTCAGAAAATAGAAAAATCTTTCTGGAACTTTGCCACTCAACCTGTAATCACTTGTATGATTTTTTGAGTTGGGGATGCTGAATGGAAGAGATTGATTGCAAAATTCCATATTCACGCAAGAGAGTCTTATTCTCGAATCAAACATAAACATGTTCTCGTATTATACCGAAATGAACCAGTTTCAAAAGTTATTTAGGTTTTCAGTGTTCCTGCTCCGGGACACCCTGTATGCTGATTCTGAATTTCGAAAATACCAAATTCGAAGAGAAAATTGAAATACCTTTCCAACGAGGTGCCACTTGACCTATTTTCGATCGAATGATTTTTGAGTTGGGGATGCTGGAAATAGGGGTTGATTGCACCAACTCCAAATTCACAAGTGTAGGTCGTTTTTCTAGACCGAGCATAAACCTGCGCTTGCATTATGCCAAAATAAATCGATTTCATTTAGTATTTGGGATTTGCAGGAATTCAACTTTACCCTCGGTTGGGACACCCTGTATGTTAATTTAAAATTCTAAAATGACAAATCAGAATGGAGAATTGACAGACCTTTACAGTAAGGTGCCACTCGACCCTTATTCCCTATGATGAATTTCGAAATTAGGGTTGCTGGGGGTAGGGGGTTGATCTGACAAGTTTCGAATTATTTCGAAAAATGCTCCCCCTCGAAACAAAAATCGACGTGTCTTGGTGTTTTTCGCTAATGTTACTCATTTCGGAGTTATAGGGGGGGTCAAATTTTCGTTGGAACACACTGTATACAGCAAAACTACTGAAATTTTTTGATGAATTCATTAGCATACAATATTATGCGCACAATTTCGAAAGAGAATTCATCCCTATACATTTTGAGGATGTACAGAACCATAAAATCACAACTCGTAACAAATTACTTGAATATTCTCATTAGAATTACTTTCTGTTATAACTTTTTCAAAGTTTTGCGTGAGTCCTCGTATATGATGAGACGATCACTCGTCACTCTCTTTGTCAACAACTTAGTTTCGCATAATGAGCAATTTCCTTTATGTGTTTCTCGTTCTCGACAGGTGACCTTTCTTAATGTTATATTCACATTTTAAAACATCTTGTCCTGACGTTCGAATTAATACATGCTTACAGGAAGTAGTAACGAAGATAAAACTTTCCAATAGCTTATATAAAATCTATTATTAAAATAACGTATAATCAACGGCTAGATGGATAAGATAACAAGCGTTATGATGTCCTACTTCGCGCTGAACTGCATGAGATATGCAAAAACATGAAAAGTATCGGTAAAGATAAGAAATTCTAGATAAGGAAAAAATTTTCAATTTTCAATTGTCAATTTTCAGTGCATAATTAGCAACCTTCTATTGTTATGTATTTGTTTTCCTAGATTTTTCTTTGGGAATCATCTTTTGCATTGATTCTTTTGACACCCATTACATCAAATAAACCATTTGTAACCAAAGTACGTTTTTCAACTTAACGATATTAGCTATATTTTATTATACTGTTATACCTTTCAGTTTACGAAATATCGCCGGTAGGAGTTATTTGATTCTGTCACCGACACAATATCACTAAAATCACACCTTTCATTAAAATTATGAGGTACTTCTAGCGGACACACAATTTAATTAATAAATAACCGGAAATTTCAGTTTTCTTCTCAATTATTTAGGTCCTTCTTTTTGAGGTTGATAAATTATCTCTTCACAATAAACCTGTTTTTCGGGAAGACTATTTCTGTAGTTAACCCAAAAGGATGGAATCCTTTTATCTTCGAACTAAGTTAGGTAAGCACTCCGCAATAGATTGAATCAAATATCCTTCTTTTGATCATTATGGGATGAATTCTAGTGGCACTTTGGACTGTGTCAGACCTTTGATCTCTTCTCAGTGTTGTACTTCTGTGTATATTTCTGAGTTCAACTGCGGATTCATGGATAATGTACAATTGTATTAGCAGAACGGATTTCGAACCTGGGGCATCAGATTCCGGCTCCCACTCCAGTTTCCATTTTTGAACCGTCCTTGTACCATTTCGGCCAACAATCTTCTTTTATGTAAAACTCATTTCTCTCATCATTATAATACACTTTTCATTTGAACCAGATAATCAAGTGCTTCTATCCGGACCTGGTATTTGCCAATATGGGTCCTTCGAGCCGGATGAAGTATGAATTTAAGCGAATAACTAGAACAACACTGCAGACTTTCATTCCATATAATTCAATATTATACAGTCAAGAACTATCTCGTCATGGAAAATTGTTTGATAATAAAATAATAATTGAGTAATTTTACTCATTATTATTCCGTGATAATTACGTTACAGTGTTAATAATGATTTTATTATTATCATTAATAATAAGCAATAATCTGAAATGAAATGCTTGAAATGAATTGAGCTGTTTATTAAGCCACTAATTTCCAATAAGAAAAAAGGAAACAATTTACTTTTATATATATATATATATATATATATATATATATATATATATATATATATATATATATATATATATATATATATATATATATATTTATTTTTGGATTCTAAGGGTTGTGTGGCAAGGAAAGGCTTTGAAATAATGCTACGAATTATCCTTTATAGCAAGTCCAATATTTCGACACAATTTGCATCATCTTCAGGAAAGCTATCAGATACTGGTTTAAGACAAATCACTATATGAAGACGCAATCTGACATCCACTAAATCCATTAATTCATTATTATTGATCCAATAAGTTGAGTTAAAATTAGTTAATATTACATAGTTAAAATCACATATTTAAAAAACATAGTAAAATTACAATTAATACACTACATTTGAGTCAGTCATAGAGCCAGATACTCCCTTCCTTTTCTACTTCTTTGCAGAGTTGGTGTGATGTATTAAGCCCATGTCACACTAATTTCAATATTGTTAAGGTTGGTTCACATCATCAAATTTCAATATGTACGAATAGATGTTATTTAGGCCCTTGCTGTCACTCTTCTCGTTGATTGTTGTATATTTGGAGGTGATGATGTAGCACATCTCAAGAGACTTCCTATTTTTCTCTTTGTTGCTTGTATCTAAAATGCTGACATTGTCAAAATCCATTGTATGGCTCTTGCTATATACATGTCTGGCCAAGGCACATTTTTCTGGATGCAGGCGTGCGCCACTTCTGTGTTGTGTGATACGTTCTTTCAGGTGTTGGTTTGTTTGGCCTATGTATACACCCCTGCAATCCTTGCAGTATATATGATAAATGATGTCATACATTTTGTTTTTTGGTGTTGGATCCTTCAAATTAGTGAATAGTTTCTTGTTGGTTCTCAGGTTTCTGTAGGCCAATTGTATATTTTTGTAATCTCGGAAAACAAATTATATTTTGTTCGTCAAGTTTTCGATGAATGGGAGCGTGATAAAGGTTTTTTTGTTCTCTCGCCATTTTTTTCATTATCTATGGGGCGATTATTTGATAGTGGTATATTATTTATTGCGGCATTACCCAGGGATTTTGGGTAGTTGTTCTTTTTTAGTAGGGTGGTCAGGCGTTTTATGGCAGCTGTCTTTTTTCTGGATGTGTTACTGACTGTATTCTGTTTTTCATTCCTGTGATAAAGTTAATTTTGATTTTGAAATTGTGGTAAGAATTGTAGTTTAAAAACCTTCCAGAGCTAGATGGCTTTTGATACCAGTCTGTGATAACTGCATTTTTTTCAGTTCTAATGAGGACTACATCGAGGAAAGGTACGCTTCTCTTAGTTTCCCGTTCTACAGTGAATTTTATTATATTTTTGAAAACATTGTTGAATTGGTCCTGGATATATTGAATTTTTTCAGATGGAACTGTCAAAATCAAGTCATCTACATATTGGAAAAGTATTGGGACATCAACTTCAATGTTATGTTTGACTGTCTTTATTATCTTAGTTACAACCACATTGGCTAGAATGGGACTAAGGGTACTTCCCATTGGGCATCCATATTTTTGTTGGAAAAACTTCCCTTTGTATGTGAAATAATTTGAGTTGAACAAGAACCTTATCACCCTCAGTAATTCAGAGTTTGGTATATCCGTGCAATCTTTTATGGTGTCCCAGTTTTCTTCTATCACTTGTGTCACTACTTTGACAGTTATGTTGGTAAATAGTGAAACTGCATCAAGTGAAATTAATTCATAATCAGGTGGCAGAACAATATTCTAAATTTTCTATACAAACGTTGTTGAATCCTTAATGGAGAATTCACAGTAATCCGAGAGTGACCGCCGCATTGAGAGTCTGATACCACATTGAAAGACACAAGGAAATTCTGCATGCGGTTCTAAATTAGTGTCTCATAGACTTTGCCCATATAACTTAGTAATGCAATGTCACCTTTCTTATAAATGGCTCAAATACAGACTTTTTTTAGTTTATCAGGATAGAAACCAGTTTCAAAATTAGCTTAGCTATATAGCTCAAAATATGACAGATCTCGTCAGCCACGGACTTCATAAACTTGACAGGAGTCCCATCAGAACCTCTACATCTTCTGTAGGGACATGATTACATTATACATTTCAGCAGACTCCCAAACCGCATCACCAAGCTATTACACAAACTAAGAACATCTGAGCTTCGTTGTTATTGACCTTATTGGAAACCCCACATATGAAAAAGTTTTTAGCCTCATCAACAACTTTGATGCTAATTGTGTTGCCTGTCTTTAGTTCCTTTAGAATTGATATGTTCTGTGTCTTAATGCCATCATGTCCTGATCAGGTTTCGTGTGGCTTTCTCTTTGTTTTTCGATTGTGAAATATAGTTTTCATTATAAATCGGTTAAGCCTGTCGTACAATCCACCTTGAATTCCTGATATATTCTCTGTGAGAATCTTGAGACACGAAACCTATATTGCAGAGACGACAAAGCTCGAACTTTCTCTTCGAAGAAACTTAAATAACCATAGTAATCCATGACTTTCTTCTGTTAATGTTTATAGTTTTAGTTGTGATTCCTCAATAACTGGAAAGTTTTCAAAAACAAGCCATAAGCGTAGTTTGGGTCAGCACTTCATTCCATTCCACATTTCTCAGCTGGTCTCTGAAACTAATCATCTTGGGGTCGAAACAAAGTCGACGTTTTGCTCGTTTGATAGAGCTATGAGATTTAGCTTTTTCATCAATCACAACCCGTATCATCTGTCCATAATGAGGTGAGAATCCAGTAGCAATAACGATCCCGCATGTCATAATTGATAAAAAATATTGTCAATTAAGTAAATGTAGTTATTGTTCTTATAAATCGATTCATCTATTTTCTGCACAAAATTGAGTGAACGCAAGGGGTCTATGAACAAGCTTCTCTACTTAGTGACACTTTATTTATTGTGATTCAATCGCTTGCTAGTCAAATATGCTAAATGACCAGAGCATCTAGGACGAATATGGGCGAAGTAAAAAGTTAAACACTTTATTGGCACGTTTACTATTTGCAAATATTAATCGAAACCCTTCTAATGACAGCATTCACGCTAGTGAATTCATTCACATACAATTTCGCACAAAAAAACAGATAATTGGGGATCGTCGGGTCATGGTAACAGCATGACCAAGTGGCTCATTGTCTTATTTGCTCCCTCCCGTACTACTGTAGCTTACCATAATTCTAGAAGTAAAAAGTACACAAGAATTCGTAATACAAAATATTGTAGAACGTACCTTTATTCCAGCTTGGTGAATCCAAATGAGAGGTTCTATCTGAAAAAAAATTCCAATCAAAATAACGAAAACAATGACGAATAATAACAAGTATATGTATCATCATTCGAATTTTGTACTTCGAAAGGAAGTAAGAAACTCTAACACTGAATATAGGATTTTGACGCATTTTTGAGACGTAAATGCATCATTAGATGGTACATATAATGTATAAAGTATTGATTTTGACATGAAAGATTACAAGAAAAAATGAAATCCTGATTTGTACTTTTACATAAAAACATGTTCAATGAAAATTATGATTGATAGTATTGATGATTTATTCATTTTATGGAATTCAAGTAAAACGAAATGAGACACTTTTGTCACTTCTCCACAATTTATTCAATAATCAGGACCGGTTTCGACCCTACGGTCATTTTCAAGTGAATAACAATATAATACATGAGTAGGCAAGTACAAGAACAGAATGAAATTTATCCTAAATATTGAGTAGTGGGGATCCATTATGCTCTAGTTGGCTGTTGAGGGTAATAAATTGTGGGTTTTTACATAGTTTGTTAATCTCCAAACTTTCCAACAAATTCATCTCCTTCACTTTGTTACATTTATGAAGGATTTTAAGATTGTTCTATGATATCGAGTGGTTAGTTGATTTTATGTGTTCAAATATTGGCGAATTTTTATCTGAGGGAATATGTTCCTTGAATCTAGCTTCAAAACTTCTCCCTGTTTGTCCGACATAGGCTACCTGACATTCATTGCATTTGATTTGATGAATTTATCGTTCTTTTGTTTGGCATTGAATAATAATCTGCTTAAGTTGGGGCTGCTTGAGAATGAAGTAGTTATGTTCAATTTGGAAAAGTAGTTACTGATTTTGCTAGAGAGTTCGCCGGTGTATCTGAGACTAGTGTATCTTTTTTCCGGGGTTTCTACGATATATAGCAGTAATTGAGAGGTAATATGTTTTTCTTTGCGTTTAATGGTTGTATTTAGAAAATGTTGTGGTATGTTGTTATTTCAGGCAATTTTTCTGATGATATTAAGTTCAGTTTCAAAATTTTCTGTCTTAAGGGGAACAGAGTAAGCTCTATGAATCATGGAGTTATATGCAGCTAGTTTGTGGCTTAAATGACTGAACGAGTCCATTGGAATCGATGCGTCACTGAATGTTTCCTTTCTGTGAATTTTATAAGTGAGTTGGTTATTTGAATTTGTAATGGTTAAGTGGACTGAATTAATTGAGTTATTATTTTCTAATTCAGAAGTGAAGTTGTTGCGGCAATGTATTTTATTCAGGAAATTTAAAAATTGCTGAATTCGTCTGTTTGAACCACGAAAACCAACTAAAATGTCATCTACATCTGTACCAGAAAGTAATGTGTGTTTTAGCGGAATCTGTGTTTAATATTGAGTTTTTCTCTAAATTATTCATGAAAATGTCAGCTAGTAGAGGGCTAAGAGATGAACCCATTGGAAGACCTGAATTTTGTTTAAAGAAATTAGATTGAAAGTAAGTTTGAGATAGGTATATTTGAAGAAGATTGCTAAATTCATTAGTGATATATGGCGATGTGTTAGACTCGGATAAGATATCTGTAACAAGGGGAAGACACTCATTCGTTGGAATGTTCGGGTACATATTTTTGACATCGAAAGAGACTAACTTAATATCTTGGGAGATGATTTGAAAGTACTAACCACTCGATATCATTAAACAATCTTAAAATCCTTCATAAATGTAACAAAGGGAGAGATGAATTTGTTGGAAAGTTTGGAGATTAACAAACTATGTAAAACCCCACAATTTATTACCCACAACAGCCAACTAGAGCATAATGGATCCCCACTGCTCAATATTAAGGATAAATTACATTGTGTACTTTTACTTGCCTACTTATGTATTACATTGTTATTCACTTGAAAATGACCGTAGGATCGAAACCGGTCGTGATTATTGAATAAATTGTTAAAAAGTGACAAAATTATGATGATTCAAATATACATATTTTTTATTGTGTTTTAAAATAATTTAATTGAAGTTGATTTTGATATTTTTGTAATTTTACCCTGTGTCATTAACAGCTATTAGCATTAAATGCAAGCAAAAACTGCGAGCAAACTATGGTCGCAATAACCCGGCGTCAATTTCCGCGTAATTATTTTCAGGTCATTGGCGTCCATCGAGTTCAAATAGGTGTTTCCGTCCATACTAAGAGTGTTTTAATACAGCAGAGGTAAGAGAGTCTACAAGGTCGTTCACAAAAAATACATCATGGGGCATTTCTCGCAAGGTTTTCACGATGTATAGTGTTCACAACATCGAAAAATTTGTCTCTTTTCATCCCCATTGAAAGATTAGTAATCATTGATTCTTCACTATGTTATGTATTGATAGTGTTCCCAACATCACGTATGAAAAGTACTAACTAAATATTTTCTCTTTTTCTTTCAGTTCTGATATTCATTTCGTTTATAACAACTTTGTCGTGAATTAGACAAAATGACATACACAACTAAAAAGCTAGCTTCAAAAACGACTTTCGCGTTTCAAATAGGCGTGTGTCCAGAGGCGGAAAACTAGCAATATTTAAGTAGGGTGTCCTTCCCCAGGTACTCAAAAAGTCAATTATTGTGCCAGTGCCAAAGAAAGGTGATCAGACTAGCATTTCTAACTTCAGACAGATTTCTATTTTGAGTGTGAATTCCAAGGATATTGAATCTTTGATGTACGACCAAATTATGGGGTTTCTGAATCAATTTGTAATAATATCGGATGCCCAACATGGGTTCAGAAAAGGTAAATCTGCTGAAACGGCATCTTACGATCTTTTCAATATCATATATGAGGAACTAGATGGTGATAAATATGTTGGCTGTGCATTTTTCGATATCTGTCGTGCATTTGACTTGATGTTGAAGAAAGTTGCATATTATCATATGGGCATTAGAGGTGCGTGCTTATGATGGATTGAATCTTATCTTGAAAATCGAAAAATGGTTGCAAAGGTATCAAATTCATTTTCGGCAACCAGGGACGTGAGTTTTGGAGTTCCTCAAGGGTCTGTCCTGGGACCACTTTTATTCATGTTGTTCATCAACGATTTGCCCAACTTCAGCACCAAGCCCAAGTAGTAATGTATGCTGATGATACAGCTGTTGTGGTTTCGGGACGGACTCCTGAGGAGGTTCAGGTTGCGCTGCATGGGGTTATAGAGGAGATGACTGACTGGTGCAATAGAAATAGGCTAATAATTAATAATGATAAAACTGTTCTCCGTAATTTTTGCAATAGAAAGCCTCTGCCTTCCATTCAGTTTCAATTTGCTACTGTGACCAAATATCTTGGTGTTAACGTCGACTCTCATCTGTTTTGGGATGAACATATCCACTTTGTATGTAAACAATTGAACAAAGGATTTTTTGCACTTCTACAACTGAAGTCGAGTGTTGATCGTGATGGGCTCAAAAGTGTTTACTACTCTCTAGTTCAAAGCCATTTAGATTATAATGTTTTGCTTTGGGGCAATTCTGTTCATTGGACCAGAGTCTTCATATTACAGAAGAGAATTCTTCGTTTAATGTTTGGATTGGCTCCATTAGAATCATGCCGTAATGTTTTCAAAGAGCAGCAAATTTTGACCTTTCCTTCTGTATTCGTTCTCAAGGCTGTATCTTCCGCAAAAAAGAGGCTCAATGAACTGCAGAAATTAAATCATTTCCATAATTATGAGACACGGAATTGTGATGTCCTGTCAGTCCCTATCCATAAAACCACAATGTACAGAAAATCGCCTCACTTCTCTGCAATCTACTTTTACAATAGATTGTCAGGTGAACTAAAGCCAATAAGAAACTACGAAAGGTTCAGAACTGCCATAAAAATTTTTTTGATTGGAAGAGCACCCTACTCCTTCGATGAATTCTAACGTATGGATAAGTTATTGTAATTTTTATCACTTGTGCAATAATATTGATGTTTTTTCCTTGTATTTCGATGTTTTTATTTTGTAAGCAAACTTTACCAAGTGTCTATTTCAAATGACATGTACATCCTTATGGGTCAAAAGTACGAAATAAATTATTCTATTCTATTTAGATTTCCAGAATTTTTCACGCACAACTTCAGCGTGAATAAAACGCCAATCTGACCCTGGCCTAACAGTGCGGTACCGCTTGCGTACCTTATGTTCCCCTCATGTACTCGTTGGAGATCGATCTTGCATAAAGAGCTTCTCTACGCGTCATTGATAAACCTGCGTGTCGTACACCGTTAGCCGCGTTCTATGACCATCTCACAATTGACAAGAATATCCTTGAAAGTGGAAGGTAAGCTTAAATGAAACGACGTAAATATAGAGAGTGATGTGGAAGGTCATCCTCATCACCTCATATGCGATTTTGTGAACGTAGATAAAGGAGAGACGGCCTAAGGCTGGTTAATAGATGACAGATGAAGCGATTACTATGAACGGTGCATAGTATGTAAGGAAACCACGATTGAAAATATATAAGTTTTACCTTATAATTGATATTACTATCAGATGGAATATGACTCATGCGAATCTAGTTATTACTGAGTCGTTATATAGAAGGAGACTGTTTTCTGGAACGATGTTCCTTAATGCGTTTTGAGGAATTGATAGAAAGAAACTAGATAAGGAACGTCATGCTCTCTCCATGCGACATTGTAACCTTATTTAAATTAAAATACTTCTTCAAAATATCTCTTATCAACACATAATTTAAAATTTATATTTTTTATAATTTATAGATACGCGAAAAGAGCAATAAGAGAATGCAAAGCCGCTAATTTTCACATAAGTGGGTGGACCATGGAAGGCCATGCTCTTTCGAAGGCCAACTATAAAAAAGTCATTTATAGTCACGTGATGACAAATTCCTTCCACTCAAACAAAGCTCCATCAAAGTCGACGACACAGACGCGACGGCGAGTCGCTCATATTGCTATTTTGTCAGTGCTATCCTTCGCTTCGTAGACTTCGGTCGGCGACGTTAAAATTGTAATTCGCGCGCTCAGTTAAAGATAACCTATTATTATCATATTCTTCTTACTGTAAATTGTTGTATAAGAATTTTTGGTGGTACTGAAGAAAAAATACAATAATTTCGCTTCGATTTGAGTTAAAATATCGGTAGTGTTCCTTTGAAAGCCGGTGGTTCCTTTTAAGGCCAATCAAAAGCCTTACAAAGAACGGACTCATAAGAAGGCCATTATAGGTAAGAAAAAAATATTGATAATTTCATTGTGAAGCGCATCGGAAACTTATTTGTTATCGATATAATACTCAGTACTATCATTTTTATATAATTTCCATTAATATATCCTTAGTTATACTATGGTGTCCAAGGAATGTTCGTTGAGTTTTTAAAGAAAATTATAATGTGTTAGGCATTTATTTTTCATTTAAATAAAATAGTTTTACTGTGGTTTCAGTGAAAGCGGATATTTTGATTATTACAATTCCTGTTTTAAGTTTAACGACTGATTTATAATATTGACCTTGTATGAAGCCATGTTCCTTACAAGGCCGTTTAGAAGAGCTTTATAAAAGTTAAGCTTACGAAATAACGATTACATCAAGAATAAAAAAAGAAGTTTGTATGATACACAATAAAATAAAGTGTGAATTAATGATTAGTTTCTTTTATTTGTCCAGTAAATTAACTAATAAAAACTGTTTATTCGTTAGTAGCCTTCCATGGTGCACCCACCTTACATAAACTTGACTTGTAATGTGCATTTTGCTTAGTAAAATTTAAGTTAAACATCTCAACAATCGAAAGAAATTATTGTGAAACTATCTTTAAATCTCCAACGCGTTTTTCGATTAATGAATACCATCCTATAATTTTCAATGATAAATGTACAGAAATAAGTGACAGATATGATTTGATTCACATTAAAGCATGCTTACATCAATCAAAAAACCGAAATAATACTCAAGATATACAGGGTGTTCCAACCCCCTCTCTAATTCAGGAGAATGGCAGTGGGTTTTTGAAATATTTAATTTCAAGATTATTACTGGCAGTAGCTGTTTAAAAGGAGAGGTTGATGAGGTTCGCATAGCATTCCAAAAAATTGTGAAATGATGGCTTCGCCGTATCCAGTATTTTGTTCAATAAAAGAAATAGAACAAATATTTCCAGAGAATATTTCCCCCCCGTAATTTAGCCCCTATTTCATTCTGCAGCCGACAGCTGAAGTAATCATGGGATGAATCAAAACCGATAAATATCAAACTCAAATTGGGAATAGGTAGGTACATCGTGGTTTGAGTCTGCGAAGTGTTTTTAAAATAAAAAAAAAATGAGTCGTCTTCATAATGATTCTTCAATAAAAAAGTTAGAGAATGTGGCAGTTTTCTGTGGTCAAAAGAAAAACCAGAAAAGCAGCTACAATACGTAGCACAGCTTGCGTTTGGTCTGTCTTTCTTTAATTCGAGACGGAAACGGATGGACCAAAACAGTGACCTAGTAGTAGCTGACAACTATACTTAGCAATCCAGGTGGCAATCTATTATGGGTCAAACTACTATATGCCCTCCAAAATCGTAACCTCCTGGCCTTCGATTCCTCAATTCAGTGTTTTTTTCTAGCCCAATACCGACAATTATGTTCATTAATGCATCTATGGAAGTGGAACAGAGCTTCGTCCGAAAACTGATCATTGTTCACATTTTGAAAGCGCTCCAATATTCCAGACCTTTCACCAAAATACAAAAACTATCGTTTCTGAGATGATAATCTGGAATAAGGCTGTACGAATGTCGCAACTTCGGTTGATGTTTCCATAATCGAGGCGTCGAGCCCGCAATTTTCCGATCTACCAAGTTTTTATACAAAACATTTAAACAGAACGCATGCTGGACATTTGTGAAACTCTCAATCGCGGCTAAAATGTAGAGCTTCTAATCTTCGGTTCAGGTATCCTCTTCTAGTCCACTATTGGGTCAAAATCAGTACTATTTTTAAATGATACATTTTCTTGCGCTACCTGCATAATGTAGAAATGAAGATGTCTTTTTCACTTCGATTTCTCTACTACTTCTCATTACACTAGACTATAACTATTTTCATTTCTCAATTGTGGTTTGTATGATTCTGAATTCAACTCTCCTAGTATTTATATGATAGACAGATGTTAACGTCTTTGTGAACTGCTTCGAAATCACAGGTGCAAGATCATCCGCAAGAAGAAAGTGCAAATAAATAGGATGAACGATGACCGTAATAACGTGGAGATAAATAGCTGGATAAAGTTTATAAATGGCGGCTGATAGCAACACAGAAGAACGTTGAACACCTGAGCATTCCATATGTGGTGATGAAATTAGCCAGGTATTTGTAGGATTCCGATGCGGGTACTCGAAGATTTGCATTCAAGTGAGATGTCACCGTGGACTAAGTGGTATTTCTTAGGCGAGATTAAGTCATCTTAGATATTTAACACAGAATCGTAATTTATCCCAAGATCTTTCAATTATTTTCTTTAGCAGTAATATGTTTTGTTATTATCAATTTACAATTTTCTTTTCGAAGAAAGGAGGAGCGCGAGCAATGGCTTATATCCGTCCTCCCTTGACATTATAATAGGTCATGGACTTGTTTGCCTCGGATATCAGCCATTTACTTACTTACAGGGTGTACAAAATGGTTACGCAATATTTTAAGGGGCGATTCCTCAAGCCTTTATGACGAAAAGTTCCTAAATTATATGTCCTGTTCTTAATCGTCTGTTTCAGATTTCGTATAGGAGCCAGACGTTTCCGGAGTGTTGGAAAGTTGTGAGAGTGCAATCCATTCCAAAGAAAAGGAAGAAATGCCTACCCCAAGATTAGTGTCCAATCGCATTGTTGCTCATTATGTCCAAAGTAATGGAAAGCTCATAAAATATCTCGAGCTACAGGGTATCATTAGTGATCTACAATACGGTTTCCGCAGACAACGATCAACTGGTGATTTCCATATACACCTTATGCAACAAGAATTGTGCATCGTCCAAATGGGTATAACTATTGGACTGAACAATACTTTCGACTCATTTCTAGGTTTGGACATACATAAAGTCAACAACGACTATCTGAGAATCGACCATACTTCGAACTCATCAGTAAAAAATACCGAATACCTCTTGTGGATCCAATGGAGATGACATATTGCCTACTCGATTCTTGAACGTATTTGTTTTTGGGTAAGAGGTCCAAGACGCATACTACGTCTAAACACAATATCTACTTCTTTGAGCCTTTTTCGAATTGTTTTAAGAGACTGAAATTTCTGTGCCATTTGAAAGTTGATAATAGCTCCTCCAAACTGATAACGATACTAGGAGAGATTGAGCTATTGTGGTTTTCCTTGATCTACCTGTTCCGCGTTTTTCTTCAACATTTCCTGTTTCTTGAACTCTTGTTAAGACCCTGGTAATAAATAACACTTTGGGAAGCATTGAGCAAACGCGTAATTTCTTGCTGTTCCTACCACCTTGAAACATTTTAGCGGTTCTATTTCCGTTCGCTACACTTAACTTTCGTTGGACTATTACACAAAGTGAAATTTTAAATGCTGACTGGAAAAGAAAACCTATAAATGAGCTGTGATTCCAAGGTGTTTCAACCATTTCGGAAGGAAAACTGAAAAAACATATGATAGTCGATAAGACTATCATATAACAACATGGACTGTTATTTTTGTATGATTGTTTGAAAAAAATTCCTACTAATGAATTCACAACAGTCATTCATCAAAGTTTAGCAATGTACCTTACTTTCTTGGAGCAGTTTATTTTTCGGGCATATATGATGTGAATTAGACATGCGCTGCATTGGCCGCCTGATGGTCATTAAAAGCGAATGGTCCTACGGCTGAAAGCTACTGAGTAGAAAAATGTATTTGGAAAGATTATAACCTCCGTTATAAGCAATTTGCTTTATCATCAGAACCTATGAAACTCAATGAAATTGTTTGCTCTTGAACGAAAATTTAAAGAATTTTTTTCATGGGAAATTTTGTTAGCTTCAATTTATATGAAGTCTTCTTCTTCTTGTACCATGTGCACTGCACGTTGGCGAACGCTGGTTCATTTCCAATCATGTCTTCGTCAGGGTGCCCTCTTCACCCGTCGGAATAATGTTGCTGCGTCCGAAATATTGCACCAGTTTCTGATGTTTCTGAGCCAGGAGTGTTGTTTTCGATCTGGACCCCTTTTTCCCTCGATTTTACCTTGCAATATTAATTTGGGAATCTGGTATTTATTCCGCCTCAGCATATGACCCAAATACTATATTTTTCTCTGCTTCACGATGTCTAAGAGTTGTGTGTCTATTCCTGCTCTTCGTAAAACTTCTTCATTGGTAACAGGCTCTGTCCAGGTTAGCCGTAGCAGACGCCGAATTGTCCGCATTTCGAAACCTTCTATTCGGTTTGAGGTCCTGGTTTTAAGTGACCAAGTATCAGCACCGTACAGCATAATAGGCCAAACATAACATCGAATCACTCGAATTCGGGTGTTCAGCTCTGCGAAGAACGAGGTTCCTTAGTTTGTTGAAGGTTGTTTTTGTGCGTCCAATTCTACACTTCACCTCCTCAACGCAGTCCCATCTATCATTAAGAGTGACGCCCAACTATATAAACTTTGTTATTCGCTCTATGACTTATGCACTGATATTGAGAGGTGCACAATTTTGATTATTTCTACAGACCATCATTATTTTTGTTTTGGCAGTGTTCATTTTCAACCCTAGCTGATCTCCATGCTGGTTAATTTTATTCAATAAAGCTGAAGATCTTCCAAGTTGCTGGTGAAAATAACGGTATCATCTGAATACTGGATGCTGTTCAAGAGATGTCCATTTATTTTTATTCCCCGTGTTTCGTTTTCTAGTGCCCTCTGAAATATTTTCTCCACATTAATGTTGAATAATATAGGTGACAGAATACATCCCTGCCTAACCCCCTTCAAAATATCGAAGGTTTCTGTTGTTTTGTCTCTATTAACGCGAATTTCAGCTGACTGGTGCCAATACAGTTGTCCAATTATTCTGATATCTTTCATTTCCTGTTAAATTTCCATCATCGGTTCATGCTTGACGTTTTCAAATGCTCTGTCAGTCTATGAAACACATAAATGCATCTAGTCTCTCGTCATAGCACTTTTGTACTAGCAATTTCATCGAAAACAAGGCTTCTCTAATCCTTTAATGAATCCTGTGTGTCACCACTCATGTTTTCACACTTTTTGTAAATTCTTGAGTGAATTATTCGTAGAAATGCTTTAAGTGCATGACTCATCAGACTTATGAGTCTATAATCTTTACAGCATTTTTTTGGGAATGGTGATGAATGTGGATTTCAATATGAAGTCTTATTTTTCAAAACTCAATGATTCTTTCCCACTGATTTCTCTAATTTTACTGAGTTGCTTATGTTAATACTTTTTCAAATAACGCTTTTCAATTAAATCGGTCACACTTCCATAAATTAACGGCCATCGAACAACTCTAATACACTTCCGGATATGTTAACTTCCGCTGCATGGCCATTTCCGTAAAAATGAGCTTAATATTATATGTTTTTGTTCAATTGGTAATTGTCGAGGTGAGTAAGAACATACCACACATGGAACAAAGATATTCATTATTGAATGAAGAGTTATATTGAAATGACCTCAGTCAGTTGCATTATAGATTCTATAAAATTTAGTTTTATAGAAAGATTGATATGAATTCGCAGATACTTCTTATTGTCAATAAATTATATGATTTTTAAATTATTCGATTTATATCATATATGGAAAAGGTATTAGCATATTCCGATAATAAATTAAGATAACTGATTTCCTTTTGAATATTAATTCTACCAATTCAGAAATGATGAGAATATATTACATTTCACATTTATCTATAAAAATTCTACTTCCTTCGATCTAGCACATATTATCTAGAAATTAATATTCAAAGTATATATTTACTATGTGCTTACAAATGAATGAGGTAACTGCATAAGTCATAAGACTAGGGCCACTCAGGCGTTCAGTCAAGTTGAATTTCGGTATAGGCCAATATAGCGAAGTAGTCTACACTAAAATACAGGGTCAGACCTGGCCAAATGGATATAGCTTTTAGTAGATATAGAGCGCGAAAATGATATTCAAATTTATCTATAACTGTTTGTAACAAAGATATCGTATAGTATACAAATTATGAGATGAAAGGAAAGGCTTTAAATTTTGACTGGGTTTACCAATATGAGTTGATATCTTATATTTTTGATTAATCTCTTCAATACTAAGAAAAACTTCATGGATTGCAGATTGAAATTGTTTACCTGAAGCATGTTGTTAATCCTCTGTATGTCAGAGTTTAAGTTTGTAATTTGTTGACATCTCTGACGCTGATATTCCGCAGCTGTAATCGGCTGCAGACTACTGAAAGACGAAACCAGGGTACAATCGTCTGCATAACCGAAGATCTTGTTCTCTGTAGATGACAAACAAGGTTGGCGAAATAATGGAGCACGTCTCACACTGCGGACTCAAAACTCGATTTCTGCCATGGAAGAATTTGTAGGTGAAATGTTCGGTGGTATTGCATTAACCAAGTAATATCAAGATTTCAATCTAATGGATTATTAAGAAACGGAATCTAATACCAATGCTACACAGTAAACACAATTATTTAAATCACACTCAGAGATAATAGGTAGCCCTCAATCATATATGAAATCATACACCTGTAATAAAAAAGTGCCACACATCCATAAAAGCAATGAGAAATTTCGTTAAATTCACATCTTTGAGTATGGAATATATTGGATGGATAATATTCTCATTTTCGACTAATTCATTGCCAAGAATGATGTTAATCGTCGTTTTTTAAAAGCAAGGTTTTATGTATTTTATTAGATGAAGTTATAAAACTATACTGACGATGAATGGTTCAATACATTTGTTCGAGTTTAGCAGAAACAAATTCGGCAATGACTCGCACATGCTCATGCCAGCAAACTCCGGTGTCGAGTGTGATGCCGAGTAGATGCATGTTTGTTTCTATGGAAATTCGATATCCTTGCATGATCAGAGGAGGTTAGGTTAGATGACTCTCCTGGAGAACGTAGTAGATTGCGTCCTTGATTGCGTTTAAATTGACAAAGTTCAATCGGCCCCACTCTGATATCTTTCCAAATCTGAATTTAGTGACATGCTCTGTTGGTTTCGTTGTCGATATATCTCCTCAGCAGTTATAGGAATCTGACTAGAAAATTGAGATACCAGGGTACAGTCGTCCGCAAACCCAAATATTGTGTTTTTGGTGGAGGGGAGCAGATGATTAATCTACAACATAAAAAGAGTTGGCTAGAGTATAGAGCCCTGGGGAACTCCTGCATTAACCTGAAAAGATTCACTCGTTACACCATCAACCACCACCTGAATCGATCTAATGAAGAGAAAGATACTAAAACAACCACGCAATTTTCCGGGAAATCCATATGTTTATTCATCAATACTACGTGCCAAACCTTGTGGAAGGCCTTTGAGATATCAAGGGCAATGGCTCTTCATTCGCCATGCATTCCAATTGTTGATGTTCACAAATGCGCAACGTTTGCGAGGAGGTCATCAGCAGATCGTCGACTACGGAAACTGTTTTGTCGATCACCGATGATGCGCTGCAAGCGAGATATTTTATGATCTCATCGTTAATCACTCTTTCCATGACTTTTGACAAAATTAGCAACAGTATTTTGGGGTAGGCATTTCTACCCTTCCTTAGGGATCGGTTCTACCCTCGCAATTTTTGAACATTCCGGCAACATCTGTTATTGACCGCTATTACTTTATAATATTGAGTGCTTCAAGAATATAGTTTCAGACATCGTGGTAAAGCTAGGTATCATACTATTATAACCAGCTATTTTATGTTGATATGGATGTGCGGAAGAATTTTGAATGGTAATATTTGTATGGTTTATGGAGAAATGAAAATTTATGTCTGTGTTCAATTTTGGTTATAATATAAAAATCTACTTTATAAGTGAAATAAATTCATGAATGCATTAAACGAATCTAATTGAACTAAAGCTATTAAAGGAATCGAATCGCACTACGACAAAATAGTTTCAAACATAATTTAAAGCCAAATAGAATTCCCGAAATCATTAGGACCAACTTAGAATTGAAGCTGAAATAGCTATAAATTATTCATTAATTAACAAGGCGGTTTATTTAATCAAACAAATAATTATATTGAATCTGGAGATTCTCAAAAAATCAATAAAGAGGCCACCGAGGTATTTCAATCCAAGGCCATCAAATAGAAAGATAGAGAGTGAGCTACTGAAAAATAGAGGAAACTATCTATCGCCCTGAGCTATTCAAGTATTAGTGCAAAAAAAGGGGAAAGTTTCATTCCAGATCAAAGGCTGTCATCTTTGATTTAAATGAATCTATTCCAGTTTTTCGCACTAATACTCCAATAGTCTTGGGGCGATAGTCTTCTCTATTTTTCAGTGGCTCACTCTGTATCTTCTACAGTTTTCAATCAAAAATGAAAATTCTTTCACGGGAATGCAGACAAAGATAATACCTCTCTTTCGAGGTATCACTCGACCCATCTACCCTCTTCCGAATTTTCAAGGGTTGTTACCCCTGCTCCAGGGGTTGAAATTCGAGATGAGGATGGTACTTGATGATGACTGCCATTGATCAGCATGGATCTGTTCCATTTTACCTCACTGAAACTTGAATAGTCTCAGGGAAATAGTCTTCCCTATCTTTCAGTTGATCACCCTGTATCTGTTACAGTTTTCAATTAAAAATGGAAATTCGTTCAAGGCCATGTAGACAAAGATACCACCTTTCTTTTGAGTCATCACTCGACCCATCTTCCCTGTTCAAGATGTTGTTGATATTTCTGGTATTGTACCCCAAAAGATGTCCCTCTTGAAACACCTGACCTGTTTTTGCGTTTTGATCAGAAATGAAGCAATATGAACAGCGTAAATTTAACAGGAGATTGTCCTGTAATTCCGAAACAAATGTAGTTAAAATATCTAAGCATTCTAGTTTGATTTAAATACTTTTTTCCCAATTCAAATGTTGGAATTGATTTTGTATATTGAACATTAAAGCTAAAACGGTGTTGAAATTTTTGCCCCCATGTTTGATGTGGATTTTGATTGTGTGATTGATTGGATTGACATTATTATCCTGCAGAGCTTGGTTAATCAATTTCAATAGATTGTGAGCTGGAGCACTTGAGTAAGAAGTAACTACATATATATATATATATATATATATATATATATATATATATATATATATATATATATATATATATATATATAGGTGTGCTTCAACGAAAACTAAATAGAGGCTATATCTACCAAGATTATCTTTACCTTTTTTTGTTAAATTCATTTTTCATGAATATTAGAAATTTTGTTGCATGATGATGACATCTTAATCGTTTGTAGTGAGCTAACGCCATTCATTTCAGTTTTCTGTATTCATAAGTGACAAAATTTGATTGTTCCAAATTACTCTGTAACAAAAAGCATCCGGGAATTCTCATTCGAATTGCCTGCGTAGAGTATTTTTAAGTATTTATGTATGTTGGTAGGACAATTACTATGCCAAACATGAGCGCGATCTGTCAGCTACTTTGTTTACGACAGCTGATGAAAGAGTTTGTCTCAAACTTTGTGTTTTGAACGAAATTCCGTGTAATGAATCGTTGCGAATGCTGGAAAAGATTTGAGGAGACTCTGTTTACCGAAAACCCAAGTGTACGAGTGGTACAAAGCCTTTAAAGACGGTCGAAGATTTTCCTCGTTCTGGATGACCTTTGACCTCTTCAACCGACGATAACGTCCAAAAAATCAAGGAAATGGTACTCGAAAATCGCCATGCCAGTGTTAGAAAGATAGCTCGTTCGTGATTTCAACATATCCCGTGAAACCGCTGGGCTCGTTCCGATAGAGCTGAATTTTCCTCAAAAACAGTACCGGATGCAGGTAGCCGCAGACATTCTAATCCCACGTTCATGAGACGCATCATAACTGGTGACGAGACATGGGTCTATGAATACGGCACTAACGAGCTAACATCATCGAAATGGGTGGGAATAAATGAGCCAAAATCTTTCGAAAATCAGGATGATGCTGATTGTTTTCTTCGATATTCGTGGTGTGGTTCATCATGAATTCGTTCCGCAAGGTCAAACGGTCAATAAGGACTTCTATTTAACCGTTTCGAGACGTTTACGTGAAAATATTCGCCGGTTTGTGGCAAAACAATTCGTGGATTTTGTATAACAAAAACGCACCATCTCGCGTTTGAGACCGTTGACCCTGAAAAATTGCTAGTAAAATGTGAGAGGCTGGGCATCAGAGGGACAGTACTGTAATTGTTAAAGAGATATCTTGCAAATAGGCGTCAAAAGACAAGAGTCATGGGAGTGTTATCACAGTGTGCAGAGGTTAGTTGTGGTGTGCCACAAGGAAGTGTGCTGTTCATTTTGTATGTGAACGATTTGAATTTGTACTTGGGTGATTGTTTTCTCAGTTTGTTTGCTGATGATGCGCTGGTGTCGATAACTGATAGTGACTTTGACAGGTTGGTTACTGCGATGAACATAACACTTGATATACTGCAGGACTGGTTGAAGATGAACAAATTGAAATTGAATGCTGCTTAGACCAAGTGTATGCATTTCGGATCAAAATCTAAGTGCGCGGTGTTTCGATCTAGGAATTACAAAATTATTATGGATGATCAGGTTATTGATTTCGTCCAAGAGATGAAGTACCGGGAATCGTATTTGACCAGCAGTTGAACTTCTCTAAACATGTTGATTTTTTATGTAAGAAAATTGGAAAGAAAAAGTAGGTTACCTAGGCAGGATTTCAAGAAAGTTGTCTCTATGGTGTAGAAGAGTGGTTTATAACACTATTATTGCTCCACATTTGAATTACTACATTTCATTGCTGATTTCTTCGACGGGAGAGGACATTCGGAAGCTACACACAGTACAGAACAGAGCTATGAGAATACTTCTTGGATGTAGTAGGTTCACTCCTATGAGAGATATGTTGAGGAGGTTAGGTTTTCTGAGTGTGGCGCAGTTGGTTGAGCAGTCAAACCTTATTCTCATTTACAAGATTACAAATGATAAAACAGTTTCTGCTGAAAAGGTCAAATATGATTGGTTATGGTCTCCAATCAAACGATGAATACCACATTCAGAGATTTGATTTATCTTTAACATAAAAGTACACCTTTGTCAGCGGTCTGCAGCGTTTCAATCGTTTGCCTTCTGATGTCAGGACATCCGCGAATCTAAGTGTGTTCAAATCACGCCTGAGAAAGTTGTATGTTTCGGATTAGATGTGAAATCATTTATACAATATCTTCATTTGTATTATTGCGTCAATGTATTTTATGTTATTGTTTCTAGCTTCAGCTAAATAAACAGTCTTATTATTATTACTTCATCGAGCCACGGTTATTAACGACTTTAAGACCAAACACTCGATAAATACCATCGAGCAGCCGACGTATTCGCCTGATCTAGCTCCGTGTGCCTTTTTACTTTTCTCCAGACTTAAATTCCCGCGCCGGGAACCAGATTTGATTCCATAGACGTCTTAAAAGGCCATCCCTGAAAGCGACTATAAGAAATGTTTCAATGATTGGAAGTAGATTCAGATTTTTGCGTTTTATTGATAATTTCCGGATACTTTTTGTCACAGTGAAATTCATAATATACTCGTTTGAGCAACCTCACAAAACATCGTGGGGCATAGAAACTGACATCGGAACTATATTCGCGCTGTCTGTTTCTATATTTCACGGATTAATGAATTTTACGTAAGAACTTCGTTTTTTCTTACATCAAAAATAAAATGAGAACGAGCCATTTTAGGCATAGGAAATCCTAATACCGAGGAAAACTATTTCGAAATATGGTTTTGATAAAGAAAAGAAAAATATATACTTGTACTTAGATTTTGATCTTACTAAAATCTGAGTCAATTTTTTGGGGCCAAGATGATGACACTAAATTCCGAAAATTTTGATAAATAAAAAATTATAACTGTGTAGAGGTTAATTTTAGATGGGACAAATCCTAACAAAAGATGCTTGAAATATGATGCTCTTTAATAAAAAAATAAATCAAAAGTACACCATGCCATTTGAAATACCAAAGTTGTAGTTGATGTCCGGTATAACCGGATATGGCACCGTTTTGAAGAAAATTGCAAATTGTAGATCAGTATCCATTCATTTGAATCCCAAAATTCGAAATTTATCGATAATCCCGTTCCCTAGAAACAAATCTAAGAATAAAATATTCAACTTGTGTGTCAAAAATTAGTCATACGATTTTACTAAAAGATTCATGTAATCATGAAGGAAAAAACTCCAACACATCAACATTTCGGACTATTTATTGAGAAGTCACTTTTTACCACTTCTGTATAAAAATAAATTTTATGGAATTAATTTCTGTTCAAAGAGTCAATGTTTTTGTCGACAGGCATAAAAGCATGAAGGCATAAATTCAACATACTTTCGCGAAAAATCATTCAATTTCTTACAGAGAATGAACTCTGAGATGATTATTTTATAATAGAGTAGCGGGACTATCATTTAAAGCTTTCATCATAGCTACAAACTATTAATATTGTATTAACAGTCTACACTCCATGTGAATCTACCACATAAAGAAAGATCATTAACATAACCTTGTTCATAACCTATAAGAAACTGTGCGAGTGAGGAGAAAGCAGCGACGGCATTTAATTAAATCAAAATTATCGACCATTAGAAAAACAAGTCTTTTCATTATTTTCACACAGAATCGAATCCAGTTGCTGACAACAGTTGAACGCTAGAATGATAAAAAAGATTCCATTTAAAGTAATAATTGAAAGAAAGTTGCACACAGATTGATTTCAATTGTTTTTGGTCAAGTTAACTTTCATATAGACTTTTTATAATTAATATTATAACCACTTATCGTCAATCTTGTTCGGAGATACAAGCAATAGTTAAATTTCTTATCCCATTTCAATTTCAATCAATCTTGGTTCAAATACTCAAAAGGATGGCGCATCGAAATAATTGTTCCAAAAATAATTGCCCTGAGATGAATTGATGAAAATTTGCTCAATCTTAGTTCTAAGAGAGATGTCTCCCTAACAAGTTGGCTTTCAGTATTGTAATTTTATACAGAAGGGGGTCGAGTGACACCTTATTTTGAAGGGAATTGAACAAACTTATGCATAAATTATGAATAAAATGATGAAAATAAAATAAGAACATGTCTTTCTAATAATACTTCGGTTATCGTATTTGATTCAGTACTTTTTGAAGACTAACAGTCGTTGTTTATATCTTGGCGGAATAACATCGACACCTGTTAGAAATTCACGAGTGATTAAAAGCGATAACAATGCGAGTGCGGAGATTAAATACCTTCGTGTTAGACTTTAAATTATTTAAAAGAAACCGCCGAATATTGTGATTCATAAAATAATAAAAGACCAACTCCAAATAAACGTTGACCAACTATTGTGTGTACAGGTTGATCCTTCAAGCCTAAAGTGTTCGTAAAATGGTATCTGCACTTTGTGTAAGAAGAGTTCTCGAACGTTTTTCTGAAGGATACGTAAATTGTGAAGAAAATGGAGAATATAACAAAATTTTCCTTTATGAGGAACTTGACACAATTCTTGTGAAAATTATTGGTATGCCTCAGGAAATGAGTAATGAAAGAATCAAGGCGATATGCAATCAGTATGGAAGTGTACATAGAATATTGAATGACGTATGGAGAGGAGATGACTTCTTGAAGGTGGAAAGCGGTGTAAGAAATGTCATCATGATTATGGAAAAAAATGCCATCGTATATTACTGTGGATGGAATCACAGCTCTCGTTATATACACGGGACAAGTGAAAACCTGCTTTAACTGCCAACAAGAGGGTCATGAGAAAAAGATTGCCCGAAAACCCAACAAATAGACTGCACGAAATCCGAATGTCCGAAGTGTCTCCTGCAAATGATGACATGGAAATTATAGATGAAACTCGAAATACGATATCAAATAACGAAATAACTAATCTAAGCATTCATGATGAGGCTTCCAAAACAATTGAAAAAATGAACCACAAGTAAATGATGATCAAATTCAGAATCAACAGGAATATCAATTAGAAAACCAACAGGTAGATCAAGATGGGAATCAACAAAATCAAGAATCATGCATCGCAAATGAAGAAAACAGGAATGAATTTTCAATTGAAGATAATTCCGGAGAAAGTGAGGTTGACGGAAATGAGGCTGATAATTCAAATATGGAAAATTCACCAGATATCATTGATGACTCCCAAGTTGGATCAGATAAAACTGGCTTGGAATTCAAAATCAAAAATAAGAAGAACAAAAGTACAAAAAACGTAGCAAGCAAAGCTCTAGTGAGGAGGATTTTAGAGTTCCGAAAGTAAGAATAAAACTGGATGGTTCAGGAGGAGCTAGATTGCTAGGAAGGAATAAAGGAAATGAACAAGGCAGTGCTAACGAAAACTTGGATGAACTTTTAGAAACTACAAGTAAGCAAGTTTAATTCCAAATTTCTTTCATATATATAGTTTTCACATATAAATATATATTATGGCTCAAGTTTGTACAATTGCGAGCATTAACTGTAATGGAATTAAAAACCAAACTAGACAAAGTATGTTGTTACAATTCATCAGAAAGTACGATATAGACTTAGTTTTCTTGCAAGAAGTGAATACTGATCATATAAAATGTCCCTTGGGTTATGATATTATTACGAATGTAGGGTCGTCTGAAAGAGGGACAGGTTTAATTTATAGATTAGGCTATAAAATAAAGAATATATTATTTTCTGACGATGGACGAATTTTGTCCGCAGGTGTTAATGGTTTTAAGTTTGTGAATATATATGCCCCATCAGGCTCACAGAATGCAAAAGAGCGGAATATATTCTTCAATTCCGAACTTACTCCTCATTTAGAATTCAATAAAGATCCCTTGGTTCTTTTAGGCGATTTTAATTGCATAACAAGCTCTTTGGATTCTCTAAATAGAACCACGAATATATGTAAACCCCTCATTTCGATGATTCAAAACATTGGAATTGTAGACATATGGCGGCACATGCATCCAAATTTGAGAGAATATACTTTTTTCGTCACAACTCTGCATCTCGGATAGACAGAGCATATATTTCATCCGAGTTTAAAAATTAATAAATAAATGCGAAATTAAACCCTTATCTTTTTCAGACCACTCTGCAGTTGTAGTACATTTATTGAAAACAAATGAAGTCAAACACATTTCTCACGGATGGGGTTTTGGAAACTCAAAAATCTTTACTCAATGAAAATTATATAGGCGAATTCAAAAGGAAATTACTGACTTGAAAAAAGAGCTATATACCGTACAGACCCCCAAAATTGGTGGTTCAATGTTTTAAAAAGCGTGTTAAAACATTTTCAAAAATGCTGAGATTCAACGGAATATCGATAAGCGTAAAATCAATGACTTTTACGAAAATGCTCTATTTCAGATTAAAGATAAACTGAACTCAGGTGAGAATGTGTTACAAGATTTTAGGAGGTAAAATTTAAACTTTTGAGCTTAGAGAAAGACACCTCCAGGAGACTTTTGTGATAAAAATAGAGACCCCTTTAATGATAGATTTAGCCTCTTTGATATTATGAAGAATCGAAAGAATAAAAGTTCAATAATATCAACTCTTATGAATGAGGATAACATTACTTTGTCCGAAACGTCGCAAATAATAAAATTTGTAGAAAATCAGTTTCAATTGAAATTTCGGGAAACGCAAATAATTGAGAATGATGCAAATTATATATTGGGATTTTAGTCAAGAAAATATCTTCCAGTCAAAACGAAATACTTACTCGCGATATAACGACAGATGAAGTTAAGGCAATACTTGATCAAGCTGCACAAAAAAATCTCCTGGGCCAGATGGTATAAATTATGAGTTTTATAGTACTTTTTTGATGAAATTGGTGAAGAACTTACACTACTCTTAAACTCGTACTTGAATAAACAAATCAAACCCCACAACAATTCGCTGAAGGAATCGTGATTCTCATTCCCAAAAAAAAATTCGAAATCTCTAAAGGACTTCAGGCCAATTACTTGTTTGAACACAGACTATAAAATCTTCATGAAAATAATTGCACGAAGAATAGACGGAATTTTCAATGAACTGGTCGGGGGAGAACAGACGTGTTGCACTGGATCCTCAATTTTTAACAATTTATTACTTGTGAGAGATTTAATAACATTTTGCGATAAAAACAAAAAAAACAAATGGGCAATTCTCTTTATTGATTTTGTAGAAGCTTTTGACCGTCTGAGTCATAAATTCATTTGGAAAGTTCTCTCGAGAATGGGTTTTAGTGATGCTTTTGTAACAGTTCTGAAAAAGATATATGCCGTAGCTAGTTCCAAAATTTTGATAAATGGTTTCTTAACAAAAAATCTAAATGTAGAGTGCTCTGTACGACAAGGTTGTCCACTATCAATGTGTATTTTCGGTCTAGCCTCGAACCCTTGTTACGTTGTATATGTAAATTCAATAAAGGCTTTCAGTTCAACAATTCACAACGAATTATTTCTGCATATGCAGATGACGTAGCTGTATTCCTCGGTAATGACGATCAAGTAGACAATATCCAGAACATTTTGAAAATTTTGAAAGAGCTTCTAACCTAAAAACTAACTTTCAAAAGTCTGCCCTTCTTGCTCTGGGTGAGTCATCTGACCATCACAGTGAAAATTTTAAAATTGTTAAAGATATAAAATACTTGGGAATGAGAGTAACGAAAATTTCAACGAAATGATCAATTTGAATTGGCATGCGGTAATGCAAAACATTCAAATAACCCTGATTAACAATAGCATAAGGAATCTTGACATAATAAGAAAAATATGGTTTATCAATACATACTTATTATCAAAGGTATGGTATCTTGCTCAAGTGTTACCGCTTCCCCATGTTTGCTCGCAAAAATGGTTCAGATGTTAGGTAAATATATCTGGCACGGTAATTTATATCGGGTGGCTCGCCCGCAACTATGTTTGAAATATAATCAAGGAGGGTTAGGTCTCATTGATCTCGAAATTAAAGCCGGTGCATTGTTTTTAAAAACCCAATATGCTTCTGCGGATATTACTTGTGACAAAATTTCCTATAGGTCCTTATATTCTGAAATTTTTGAAGGAACGAAAAATTTCACGAAAGATCGTATATTCAAGAAGGTTATCGAATTTTGGAATCTGTTAAACTTAGATAACAATCATGAGTTGTCAACAAAAAATCTATAAAAATATTCTTGAAAAAATCCGAATTCCAAATATAGTATCGAAATATCCGCACCTCAAATGGAATAAAATATGGCCCTTGATGAATAATAGTCTGATTCCTACCACCTGGAGATCAACAGTATATAGAATTTTAAACGAAGTAATTCCTGTGGCAACAAAATTGAATAGACACGGCATGTGTGACAATACCCTATGTTCATTGTGCCAAAGCGAAGACACTATTCTACATAGGATCCGTTCTTGTGGTCTTTCAAAGGAGAGCCGGAAATGGTGTAAAACAAAATTGATTGATAAATTTGGTATTAATATAGATAATTTCGACGAACACGGTATATTCCAGCTCTCTTTTGAAACCAAAAAAGATGGGAATGTTTGGCAATGGTTTGTTTGTGCGTTGTTTCACTTTAACATTGACAGCCCAAGTAAGACAAATTTAAATCAGTATATCACTCTGCTGAGATCAGATAGATTTGAAAAATGTAAATCAGGTGCATTAAGTAAATTCTCGAAAAAATCTTTTGCTTCTTGTAAGTATCTGTGATATTAAATTTAAATTTAATGTATTTATTTTGCATTTACAGTAGGATAAGAGAAATTTATGTAACTTTTAACTGAATAAATTTTATAAAAAAAAAAAAGACTAAAATATTGAATGAGTCGTAAATTATGAAGGAATACATAATCTCACATCGAAGACATAAAATGTAGAGTAGGTTTTTTGGAGAGCATTTTTTACATTTTATTCAGTCTAGAGGTTATGATCCACTGAAGATGCAGTAGGTTTTTTTGGAGTAAGGATCAACACCTTTATCGGGTCTTCTTCAGGACAACCATAATGAAAAAACAACATGGTTCAAATATAAACCCTCTTAGTGGTATTCTCAACAGCAACAACAAAAAATGTGTATGTATATATAAAATAAATTACATGGGTACGAAAAACAAGGGATCTCAAAAACAGTTAAAATGGTTATTGATTAAAATTACTCACATTTAATACCCAGCCTGAAAACACAAATATTCCTGTGAAATTAGTTGAAGTTATAATTGAAAAAAATTGGACCATAGATAGATAGATAGATATTATCTTTGAGTGAGGGCTGCCTAGCAGCCCGGCCACTGCGACCCAGTGGTCTATTGTGGCACACTCTGTACTAAATTTTATCCACGAGCTCCATCCTTCTCGGAAAGGACACGAGTTTCGTCGGTGAGAGCTTAATAAGCTGTCAGCTTCAGTTTGTAAGATCCAAGTTCTTCCATCCTGACCCTGTCCCCTGCTGGGCACTCGCACATAAAATGTCCATTGATTCTGTATCTTCTTCATATAGCCTACTTGAAGGATCCTCAACCAATCTTAATTTATTTAGGTGTTTCCTGAGGCGACAGTGGCTCGTTAATATGGCAGTTAAAACTCTCAGTTCCAACCTAGAGAGTTTACGCCAGGCCTTGGCTTTTATAGTGGAAGGTCCACTGATGGCACGTCGAGCGTGTCTGAGTCCTAGGAGGCTCATCCAATGCTCACGTACCCTCAAGTCACGCCATCGGTTGTTTTCCATCCTTGCAGTTTCCAAGGGAATTCCGAGCTTAGGCTCCGGTCCTATGAACTCCAGGTTAGTTCCTCGAGCGGCCAATGAGCCCGCCTTCTCATTCCCCTCAATGCCCGAGTGGCCAGGAACCCATATTAGATAGAGCCTGCTCCGCTCTCCTGGTTTGGCAAGGGTAGAGCGACATTCCTGCACCATAAGTGAAGTACAGGTATCGGATGCCAATGCTTTCAGTGCAGCTTGGCTATCGGTGAGGATTTTAATTGACCTATTTGTTAATCCTCCCGCAAGCAAGAGGTTATCACAGTGGTCAATAGCGAATATTTCTAATTGAAAGACAGTCGCATGCCCACCAAGACAGATCGACTGTTCCTTTGCGACACCTCGACCGTAGACACCAGCTCCAACACCTTTCGCAGTCTTTGTGCCATCAGTATACCAACAGGGACCCTCAAGTAGACGGTCCTTGGAGCTGATCCATTCTGTCTATCGAGAATGATGATCTGGAATGGCCTCTCCATGTGGGTTTTAGGTGTTGCTATGTCCGACCTTATACTCAGCACTTCATTGTCCTAAATTTCAGACTGTAGGGCGCCAGGCACAAAGCCGAAGTTACCCGCTTCATTACGGTAAAGATGATGGAATCTGCAGAAAGCCATTCTAGCCACTCGTCTTATCACAAGATGAAGAGGGGCAAGGCCCAATATCAGTTCCATGGCCGCAGTGGGTGTAGAGCGAAAGGCTCCTGTAATCATCATGCAGGCTGTTCTCTGTAATTTAGAGAGATTGAGTTGGCATTGCTTCTTAAGACTGCACTCCCACCAAGCAATGCAGCCGTACGTAATACGTGGTCTAACCACCATTACATATAGCCACCAGAGTTGCTTTGGGGCAAGTCCCCACTTTTTTCCACAGGTCCTTTGACATGCCCATAGGGAATGTCTAGCTTTGTGTATTGTGTTTTCCAGGCGCGAATTCCACGTGAGTTTATTATCCAGGGTCATCTTCCTGGTAAACGGTACCATAAGGGTTTTGTAGGGGTTTATGCTAAGTTTCTCTCCTTCACACCATCCCTGAATTGCAACCATAGCCTCCTCTAGTTCGGATACATCGCTATTATCTCCGACAGCCAGACTGACTATATCATCAGCGTATGCTTGTACATAAACATCCAGTGCGCCAATTATTGCCAGAAGATGATCAACTAGCAGAGACCACAGCAGCGGGGATGTACTCCTCCCTGTGGGAAGCTCCTGCCAGCCACAAAAGTGACTACTTCTCCTTTCAGTGAAGTGTTGATCACTCTGGCATTTAGCATGTTACTAATCCATTCCGCAATAATATTTGGTACTCCTCAGGCTCTCACAGTCCCACACAGTGAGTCAGTGGGGGCCGCATTAAACGCACCTTCAATATCCATGAAGGCTGTAGCTGCAGTCTCCTTGCGGTCCAGAGACTGTGTGATCCTCCCGACTAAGTTGTTAAGTGCCAGATCGGTTGATTTACCTTTTTGATAGGCGTATTGATGTTCACTCAGAGGCCTCAGCAATAACACCTCGGTCGTGATGTATCCATCTAACACCTACTCCAGGGTTTTCAAAACAAAAGACGTAAGACTAATCGGTCTAAACGACTTCGGTTGAGAGTTCGATTTACCCACCTTAGGGATGTAAACAACCCTGACTCCTCGCCAGCTGGCCGGGACAACAAAAAAATTGGACCATACATAAAGAAGATACAACGATGTTAATGGAAGATTTTCCGCTACTTTTTAATTTTTGTGCTTATAATAACTATTTTCAGTTTGAGGACAGTTTCTACAACAAACTTTTGGCTAGAGGATGGGCAACTGTCTGTCACCCATTTGTGCGGACATTGTTATGTCCAGACTACAGGAACATTGTTCAAAACTTTTTTCTTTTTCACCACGATTTTTTTGTGGGTATGTGGATGAGATTTCAACTGCAATTCCACAAAATACCAAAGATACGGTTCTTCAAATTTTTAATTCTTTTTATGAAAGACTTCAGTTTATAATTGAATCTTAAACGATAATTAGTATTTGAAAACACCTATTCAATAGCTTTGTCATTTAGTGTGATCTATTTTATTACCTGCCATGGTTAATAGAGTCATAGTTAATAGTATAGAAATTAAACATTTCAATTTCTATAACGACATATTCACAATAGTGAGTAAGTAAGGCTTAACAGTTTTTGGGAATACCAATTTTCAAATATTGAATTATGTTTCTTACAGAAGAAAAACTATCTAATTTGATAAGGATATAATGAATGTTGGTAGATGCATAACAATGTATTACAAAGTTGTTGAGTAGGTGCTTCATAGATATTAATCAAAATTTCCAACATGGTTCAATACAAAATCTCATAACTTTTTGCGGTGAAAGGACTGCATTGCTATACTTGAAATGTATGCTCTTTGCTTAAGGTAAGACCTCAATTCTTTTACGCAAGCATTCATCATTATCATTGATTTCAAGTCAATTTAAGCCCTTCACCCCTATTGAATCTCTTTAGGGAGCAATCTATTCCTTAATTTTATTGGATATACCTGTCATCAATAACCACTTAAGAAGCAACTCAATAAGCTTTCAATTACTTAAGAACATTTGTATTTATATTCTCATTTTTATCTATATATAGTTATCATAATTTCTGTACATTCATTCGTCTAAAGAAGCTATGGTGTAGTGAAACGGGATACAAATCACAATTATTCAGTAAAATTCCTCAAAAAACATTACTTGTTTTTATCATTGAAATGATTTTGCTGATATGGCAAAACTATGTTAATGAAATTTCTTTAATAGTTGACACTTCCCCGGACATATTTTCTTCGAATAATGGCAGAGAGAAAGCCACATAAATCATTGAATTAAACTCAGCGTATTTATGAGATTTTGGGTGCGTTGAGGCATAAGGGATGCAAATATCAGTAAAAGTGGGTTTGCTATATATATATATATATATATATATATATATATATATATATATATATATATATATATATATATATATATATATATATATATACAGTGTGTTCCAACGAAAATTTGACCCCCCCTATAACTCCGAAATGAGTAACATTAGCGAAAAACACCAAGACACGTCGATTTTTGTTTCGAGGGGGAGCATTTTTCGAAATAATTCGAAACTTGTCAGATCAACCCCTACCCCAGCAACCCTAATTTCGAAATTCATCATAGGAATAAGGGTCGAGTGGCACTTACTGTAAAGGTCTGTCAATTCTCCATTCTGATTTGTCATTTTTAGAATTTTAAATTAACATACAGGGTGTCCCAACCGAGGGTAAAGTTGAATTCCTGCAAATCCCAAATACTAAATGAAATCGATTTATTTTGGCATAATGCAAGCGCAGGTTTATGCTCGGTCTAGAAAAACGACCTACACTTGTGAATTTGGAGTTGGTGCAATCAACCCCCTATTTCCAGCATCCCCAACTCAAAAATCATTCGATCGAAAATAGGTCAAGTGGCACCTCGTTGGAAAGGTATTTCAATTTTCTCTTCGAATTTGGTATTTTCGAAATTCAGAATCAGCATACAGGGTGTCCCGGAGCAGGAACACTGAAAACCCAAATAACTTTTTGAAACTGGTTCATTTCGGTATAATACGAGAACATGTTTATGTTTGATTCGAGAATAAGACTCTCTTGCGTGAATATGGAAGTTTTGCAATCAATCTCTTCCATTCAGCATCCCCAACTCAAAAATCATACAAGTGATTACAGGTTGAGTGGCAAAGTTCCAGAAAGATTTTTCTATTTTCTGAATCACTGAGGCATTGGTTTCAGTTTGGCAATCGAGGTTTTCTGGCGTGAGGATCAGGATGAGGGATGATGGAGAAACTGATTGGATGCTCATCTAAACAGGAAAACGAGATTTATTGAACTTGTATTCGATCGAAAACAAAAACTAACTTGATTATTACAACAATTGTTCAAAATGACCTCCGCCCACCTCCATACAGTTATACAGACTTGTGGCATAAACTTTAGATTTTAGATGGCCCCACAAAAAAATCTAGGGATTTAAATCTGGTGACCTGGCTGGCCACTCAACAGGTCCTCTTCTACCAATCCACCTTCCTGGGAAATTTTCGTCTAAATATTGGCGCACCCGAGCATCATAATGCGGAGGAGCACCGTCTTGTTGAAAACGCATTTCGTCCTCAGAAAGAGTTAGATCGTTCTGTAAAATTTCTGTCAATCTAGGATGTATGTGTTCCTCTAACAACTGTAGGTAGCCATTTCCATTCAGATTACCCTCAATAAAGAAAGGCCCAACTAGATGATTGCCAAAATTCCTGCCCAAACGTTCAACTTCTGAGGCCTTTGGGTGTGGGCCTCTCTAAACCAATGAGGATTCTGTGTGTCCCAATATCGACAATTATGTCTATTCACTTCACCACTGAGCATAAAGGTGCTTTCATCAAAAAAACAGATGTTATTCAGAAAATTTGGATTAGCGTTTAGGTTTTCACTTAGATTTTCACAAAACTGTAAACGACGATCTGGATCATCTTCGTTTATTTCATGCACTAATTTTACCTTGTAGGGTGAAATTTGTGATGTTTCACGATTCTATGGACAGTTGTAGCTGATACACCAGTCAGACGAGATAGTTTTCTGATCGAAGTAGTATTCTCCATTTGTAGATGACCCACTACTGCCACTTCCGTTGCCTCATTTCTGACAGGACATGCCACTTCATGTTTTTGTTTGCCACCGAACCCGTAGCTAGGAATTTGTCAACCAAATATTTAACGTACTGGTGACTGACTCCTTTCTCTTTCAGGATGGTTCCTATCGAATATCCTTGCCGTTTCTTTGGCACAACTGTTATTTCGAAAATACGTCGATACAATTTCGACCCTTTCCTCAGTGGAATAAACCATTTTCAGATTAATTTCAACTGACGAACAACAACAATAATGAGGAACTGATCTGAATAATAATAATATTTCATTGCAAAAATGAGAAATAACAGATGACTGCACGCCAGATGGAAATGAAAAATGTGAACATTTTCAATGCAGAAATCAGCTTTATTTCTTCGTAATTGATGCTCAACACATCGTACTCCAATACTTTTAACAGTTTCGAATTAATTTTAGTTGATAATTTCAAATGACGATATTGAATTTTTGAAAGCGACATCCTGTATGGAGAGCCGAACTGAATGAAATGCTTTAATCATTCTGGAATTCAAAAACCTTTCTGAAGATATGCCACTTGAATTATTTGTATGATTTTCAAGTTGGGGATGCTGAATGGAAGGGGTTGATTGCAAAAATTCTATAACCACACAAGAAAGTCCTATTCTCGGATCAAACATGTTCTCGTATACCGAAATGAACCAGTTTCAAAAAGTTATTTGGATTTTCAATGTTCCTGCTTCGGGACACCCTGTATGATGATTCTGAATTTCGAAAATACCAAATTCGAAGAGAAAATTGCAGTACCTTTCCAACGAGGTGCCACTTGACCTATTATCGATCGAATGATTTTTAGTTGGGGATGCTGGAAATAGGGGTTGATTGCACCAACTCCAAATTCACAAGTGTAGGTCGTTTTTCTAGACCGAGCATAAACCTGCGCTTGCATTATGCCAAAATAAATCTATTTCATTTAGTATTTGGGATTTCCAGGAATTCAACTTCACCCTTGGTTGGGACACCCTGTATGTTAATTTAAAATTCTAAAAATGACATATCAAGGTGGAGAATTGACAGACCTTTTCAGTAAGGTGCCACTCGACCCTTATTCCCTATGATGAATTTCAAAGTTAGGGTTGCTGGGGGTAGGGGGTTGATCTGAGAAGTTTCGAATTATTTCGAAAAATGCTCCCCCTCGAAACAAAAATCGACGTGTCTTGGTGTTTTTCGCTAATGTTACTCATTTCGGAGTTATAGGGGGGGTCAAATTTTCGTTGGAACACACTGTATATATATATATATATATATATATATATATATATATATATATATATATATATATATATATATATATATATATATACATCGGATAGCTGCCAATCGCTATCCTCGTTTGACTGGTAATAATACGCACTAACTTCCTTTCACTCTACCTTTAATGTTTACCATCTTTAACAGCCAGCAACTCTTTTTTGCGGCCAGATTTAATTATGCAACAGTATATCATAATTAACAGAAAAAGATGTGCTTCAATTGTATATGTAACTAATAAGTATATTATGAGCGTATAAATGGAACAAAATCATACCTTTATACACCTGGTTGGTGTTTATATACATTGTCGTGAATTAGGCGATATTTCATTAAAAAAAAACTAGTAAATGAAATTTTTCCTGAAAAATCAATTGATATTTTTATTAAAAATACCATATCCACATTTTGATAGATATATATTCTCTTAATCATAAATTTGCGTAAAAATTGGTTTTTAGCAAACACTAGATGAGTGCACTGCAGCCGGATCTCATACTATATCCACACTTCCGTGTTTCTTGTTTGGTGTTCGGTTTGTGCCAAGCATGTGGAGGTGGCTTTACACCCTAAAAGTTTTCTGACTTTTGATAGAGAAGATATAGCACTAATTTCATTTCGGAAATTTGACGAAATCAGATTTTTCATAAATTTCAGTCAAAAAAAATTAAGTAATATCGCTATTTTTCTCTAGAAAAATTGGAAAATATACGTTTCTTTATATTTCCCATTTTTTAATTAGTTAATTTTCATTTCTTTCGATTATTATCTCCACGACGGATTATTTGGTCTAAAAAAGTAGAAACACAATCTGAGTTACATGAAACAGTTTTTTTCCGATGCTAAATCATCATCACACTAGTGATGATGATTTAGCATGGGTTAAAACCCATGTTATCACTGACTAATGGCGACTTAAAATAATCTTTTCAAATCAATACTATGACGTCATAATTGATAAGCCGAATGCACTTAATCCTTAAGAAGTGAGTAAAAGGATAGGTTTTTCTTAATTTTTCATTCAACAATGCAGTATTGTCTCCTCGAAAATAGTTCTCTTGGGAAGCCACATAGCGCTGAAGAGGTCCTTCAGCTCGGTTACAGCTCTTTGGATGTATTCAAGTGTCCGAAAATGAATTCCCTTGGGGTAATTTTCAATTCCCGGGAAGAGGGAAAGTCACGAGGACTCAAGTCTGGTGAATAAAGAGGCTGAGGAGCCCCAAGAATATTTTAAATAGCTACAAATCCCATTATTGAGACTGCAGTTTGATATAGCGCTTTATCGTGATGCCATGCCCAGTTGTTTTTGATGTTTGGACTCTTTTTCAAAGTTTCGACCAATCTGATTGTCAACCGTCGATCTGAACGCACAAGATCCGGGACTATCACATTTCCATTTGTTTGCACTTAAAGACTTCCCGCTTCGTGGTTCATCTTCAATCATCCATAGGTCTGCTGAAATTTTTTTTATGTTTCTGTTGCATTGTACCCAAGTCTGAAGTACAACGTTGCTCGCGACTCGAGACATTTTCACAACGTATGAGTATGATATCCGATTGTTTCAAGTTAAACAGGAGTACCTTAGGGATCCATTCTTTCACCAACCTTGTTTCTGTTGCTGATAAACGATCTTCTGTCATCTACAGAGAACAAGATCTTCCGTTTAGCAGACGATTGTACCCTGGTTTCGTCTCTCAGTTTGCGGCCGATTACAGGTGCGAAATCTCAACGTCAGAGATGTGGACAAGTTGATAACTGAAACTCTGACTTACAGAGGATATCTGAGTGGGGTCAGTTGAACCTGGTGAGCTTCAACGCGAGCGAGACGCAAGCAACTACGTTTTCTAGAAAAGTCTGAGCTGGAGAACCTCATCTTATGTTGCAAGGCCAACAAATTGCATTCAAAGAGTCGATGTACCTTCTCGGAATAACGGTCAACTCTTTTCAGAGTTAAGCGATACTTCACGTCATCTCAGCTGTTGCTCAAATATAAGGAGCAGATGTGACCTGCTTTGGAATATTGTTCCCATGTTTGGGGATCTGCGCCCAAACATTCGTTGCGGATGTTGGATAGTGTGCAAAAATGGGCTGGGCGCCTCATCCACCACTCGGAGATCACCTGCGATTTCCAACCGCTGGCTTTCAGAAGACAAGTTGCCGACCCTTCTCTGTTCTACAGATACTTCCACGGAAGATGCTCCAAGGAGCTGAAAGACCTTGTTCCGGGAAAACTCATGTTTTGCCGCAATACTAGGCTGGCAAGGAGTTCTCATCATATTTATTTAATAAAGCACAACAGACCTTGAAGGTCTAGGGCTTGAGTTTACAGAGATTGAGTAAAATATCTCAAAACATGAAAGAGTTTTAAATTCATTAATTAAGTTCCTCCAGCTTGACCGGTTTTGCGCCACTGTTTGCCAATCGTCTATTCCCATACTTCTTGCATCTTCGGAGACTTTTTGCGCCCACCTCATTCTTGGTCTTCCCAATTTTTTCTTGCCCAGGGTTTCCTATCTAGCACCATTTTTGGCATTCTTTCTCTGCTCATTCTGATGACATGACCGAACCATTTGAGACGTACCTTGATATGGGTGGCTCCTTATAGAGTTCTTGTAATTCTTTGTTAGTTCTTCTTCGCCATCCCTCTGCCTCTTGAATTCCTCCGAAAATTTTCCTTAAGATTTTTCTTTCCCACCTATCCAGTGCATCTTCATCCACCCTTGACATTACCCAGCTCTCACATCCGTATGTTACTGTAGGACAGATAACCGTTTTGTATATTCTCAATTTCAGTTTTCTAGAGACATGTTTAGAGTTCATAATCTTGTATAAGCTTCCCATTTTTCTGTTTCCTTTAGCTATTCTTGCTGTTATCTCTTGCGACTCATGTCCCTTCTCCTCTATGGTCACTCCCAGGTATATAAAAGTGCTTACCCTATCAAAGCTGTATTCTTCCCCGTCGTTATTTTTTAGTCTAAGCTCATGAAATACCTCCTCGGTGTTACCCATAACCATAAATTTTGTTTTATCTTGGTTTATCACTAAACCAAAAGTTTTTGCTTCTTGTATTACTCTTGTGGTGATTTTTGAAGCTCTTTCTTAGACTTTGCTATGAGGGTGAGATCATCTGCAAAAGCAAGACATTGGTGTTCGTTGCTGAAAATAGTGCCAGTCATTTTAAGAGAAGCAGCCCTCACAATCTTTTCCAAGACGAAATTGAAAAGAACCGTTGACAGTGGGTCTCCCTGTCTCAAACCTCTGCCAACATGAAATTCTTGTGACTTATATCCTTTCCATATAACCTCATTGATTGTCTGGTTTAGAGAAAGTTTGACACACCTAACAAGTTTTTTTGGTATTCCAATTTCAATCAATGCCTGGTATAGTTCTCTCCTTATAATTGTGTCATAGGCTTGTCTGAAGTCGATAAAAAGGACGTATAATATGGTCTTATATTCGTAACAGGTTGTTTGTATCTCCTTTAGTGTAAAAATTTGGTCTGTTGTAGATCTCCCGCTTCTAAAACCTGCTTGATACTCTCCTAGCTTTTTTTCTGCATATTCATTCAGTCTATTCCTCAATACACGGGTGAATATCTTATAGCAGGTATCCAGAAGGGCAATTCCCCTGTAGTTTGTGCATTGTAGCTTGTCTCCTTTTTTGTGGATTGGGATTATTCGTGCCTTTGTCCATTCGGGCGGCATTTTTTCGTTTTCCCACACCAAACGAATGATTTCAAAATTCTTTTCTGCAATACTTCCTCCTGCTTTCAGCATTTCTGCTTGTATTTTGTTTTCCCAGGACTTTTATTATTTTTGAGTGACAAAATTATATCTCTTATTTCATTCTCGCTCGGCCCTTCTACCTCTATGTTATCGTTCCTATTTCATGGTCTTCTCTTTCCTCCATCACTTCTTTATTGAGAAGTTTCTCGAAATGTCTTTTCCATTCCTCCATCAGGATTTCTGGCTCACTTATCAAGTTTCCTTTTGCCGACTTTAGCAAAGTGTTTTCATATGTGAAACCAGTTTGTGATTTCTTTACTTCTTGATAGAAGGATCTAATCTCATTGTTGTGGAACTTCTCCTCTATTTGCAAAATTTTCGTCTCATTGTAGTGCCTCTTTTTGTTCTTGCATATACTCTTCAATCGTCTTCTGTGGTGGTGGTAGATTTCTCCGTTATGTTCTGTTGGATCTTTCAGAAATTTTTCTCTTGCCTTTTTCTTTTCTCGAATTCTTCTCGGCACTCATCGTCAAACCATTCCTTAAGTTTGGGCCTTTCAGTTCTTTCAAAGGGTATCAGCTGTTCACTAACTTTTCTCACCGTTGTTTTCAAATTTTCCCATCTATTTTCTAAATCACCTTCGCTTTCTGCCATTCCATCCATGAGTTCTTCATACTGTCTCCTGATTTCTGTATCTTATAATTTATTCACGTCGAATTCCTTCATTTTTTCTCTTCTGATTTTTACTTTATGCTTTTCGTTGAAGTCCATTTTGCACATTATTTTCACCAGGAAATGGTCTGAATTACACTCAGCGGCTCTCATGCTTCTAACATTTGTTATGAAGTTCGAGTGACATCTTTCGATTAGTACATGGTCAATTTGGTTAATAGTTTTACCGTCTGGTGACATCCATGTACCCTTATGTATCTCCTTTCTCTGGAACTGGGTGCTCCTCACTACCATTCTCTTTTCCTTGGCAAAGCATATGAGTTTTCGGCCATTATCATTTGTCATTTTATGCTTGCTATGCTTTCCTACACATGATCTGTATATTTCTTCTTGGCCCACTTTGGCGTTGCAATCCCCATCACAATTTTTATATCCCGTTTGGGCAACTTCTCGAATTCTTCATCTAATTTTTCATAAAATAGTTCTTTTCTTCCTCCCTTTATCTTCAGTTGGTGCGTGGACGTTAATGATGCTTATATTTCGTTTATTTGTCTTTACCCTCAATATACACATTCTCTCCGATACCGCCCTGAAATCTAGCATCTTGTGTTTAGAGTTATTTTTATTATAAATCCCGTTCCTAGCTTTCTATCTTTTCCTCCGCTCTTACAGAATATCCCATCCTTGGTTTCCTCTATTCCTGAACCCATTTGTTTTGTTTCTTGCAGTGCAATGATGTCTAAATTATATCTCTTGAACTCACTCAGAAGTTCTTTCATCGCCCCTGCAGCAAAAGTACCTCTCACGTTCCATGTTCCCCACAAGATTTTATCCCTTTTCTTTTCCTTTTCCTTAGCCGTAGTCGCTTCTTTTTTTCCCATCCTTAATCCCTCCTCCTCCGATATCAGTTTTTTGAGGGTGCAAATTCCTTAAGCCTTTGTTCTTTCTCGTTCCATTTCCATATTTTACCGTCGATTTCTAGTTTTTGATGAAGTATTTTCACCTTCCTCTTTGATCTGTCCAGCTTTTTGGCTTCTTCCTTATATGAGCCTGGATTTCCCATTCATTTCTCGTCATATCGCTATTGATGAATATTTTTCTATCCGGTTCCAGCGATCTTAGTTTGCTTTTGTTTTTCATCACGAGCAGTTTATCTTCAAAGTTTTTCATCGTGACTACGCCTTTTTGCTCTTTTGCTTCTCATCATATAGCGGTACATTTAACGACCCCTCGAACCTCTATAAGAATTCCTTCGTTTACAGGGCCGGTGAGGTGTGAAACTCGTTTCCGCTCAACATCTTCCCAACATCCTACAATTTAGCTCTCTTCAAGAAGCGAGAAAACAGACATCTCAATTCTTCGCCCTTTCATGGGGTGTAACAGGTTCGTCTGTTCCTGGGAAGCGCGCATAAAAAAAAGGAAAAACTGTTTCACGAAAACTAACCTTACGAACAAATAACTGTAGCGAGTTCAAACTCATACTGGAGGTGTATTTGACGCTGCTCAAAGCTATCATCTCACGCGTGGCCGGATCGGAAGAGACGTTGCCAGTGTCATTATTTTATTTACAAACCTTGTATTTGCGGGTGACTTGTAAATGATATTAATCAAACTTTTTTCCAATTGAGTGAACCCACTTTTTAATGGAACAGCCTGTATATTTGAAAATAATTTTTTGTTTTATAGTATCCATAATGTAAAAATTTCAAAAACATATTCATATGACTAATTTTTTTCATGAGCCATTCTTCTTTATTTTCAAACAATTGAATATAATCTTCTTTATTCTTCATGAGAAGTTGAATACTCTTTTTTTCACACGAAAACAGCATTGTTTACGACAAGACTAAGTCATGCAATAACTTAACTTGAATCCAATTATCGTTGTTATTTGGACTCTGAATTTAATTTAATCGTACATAAAACCGTTGCTTTTTTGTTGCTTTTCTGAATGAGAATCTAAGACGTTAATTTACAGTTGGATTAGGTTCAATGTATTTCCAGCACATTGTTCTAAAAACTTTATCGTATCGAACATTTAATGCTACTTTCCCATGATATGACATCGATTCAGAAATATAACCATAAAATAAGAAAACATAAGGTAGTCTCAAAATTAATTACTAACTGTTATAACACGAATCACCTATTAAATTTTTAATGTCGCGCTAAAATTATGACAGGATTTTCGAATAAAAATTAAGATAGATATGAAATGATTTATCCTTAAAATGAAAAAGAAATAAAAATAATGTTATTGTTAATAAAAAAAAACTGTGCTAGATACGAGGTCCATATTTACCAATCAATCATCATGCCACAATCGGATGAGAGTTCGACTAGGTAACACGTGGCACCTTGTTCGAGTCCAGGAGAGTTGGAGTTGTGTGCACCGAATAGATAGCTTCATCATGAAGGGCAGGAAAAATAGAGCTAGAAATCTAAAATCAATGCAATATTTTAGGTTAGGTTAGATTTCAGCTCTTCTCTCTCGATTTTTCCTTAAGTTACTACAAGCTGTTACCAAATAGTATGTCACAAGGGGGTAAATCTACGTGTAATTTTAAGAAAAAAAGTTCAATAAACATAGGTCCGCAAAAACTTCGTTGCGGAGCTACAGGGTGAAAAAATTTTTTTTTTTTTGACAGTTGCAATTTTTTCGTATCTTCGACCGTTCTCGTGTAAAAGAATATTAAACGATTGTATGCATTCGCTGAATTGAAAGCACTTCTAATTAAAAAAATGACAAGTAGGCTTTGATTTTTTCATTTATTCATTTATTTTGACAGTTGCTAAAGTTGAACCAGTATCTGCTCGAATTGTTCATTAAATTAACGATTAGTTTTAAGACTTTTGAAGTTATGGCTGTAAGAAAAAATGGCTAATTTTACTAACGCCGAATTGGCTGATATCCATTACATGTACGGTCTGGCTGACAGAAACACAACAGGAGCTAGGCAATTATATCAGGTGCGCTTTCGAAATCGAGTAACACTAGACAGGCGTACATTTTCAAATATCCACAGAACGTTGAGGGAAACTGGTACTTTTACTGCAAATAATCATTTGAAAGGGTCAACTCAAACTATGAGAACTCCAGATATTGAGGAAGCAGTTTTGAATTGTATTGATTTGAATCCTCAGGTGAGTACAAGAAAAAAAAGAAATCCATTGAATATTTCACATGTTCTAATTGGGAGGATTCTCCACTCTTCCTTCAAGACTGAATTCCTGCCAATGGTTCTTAGACAAAATTAGAGAAAATGCTCATTTTGATAGTGAAGACGAAGCTGACTTTTCGAGAACTACTATCACAAATTTTCACAATAATCATTATTGGGCTGAGGAAAACCCCCATTTGATTGAAGAATCTCATCATCAAGAACAATTCTCACTAAATGTCTGGTTCGGAATAATTGGAAATTATTTGATTGGGTCATTTTTCTGCCTAACAGACTAAACGGTCCCGCTTTTCGGCAATTTCTTGAGGAGGAGTTACCTTTATTGCTCGAGGATGTGCCATTTTTGGTGAGAAACATAATGTGGTTCATGCAAGACGGGGCACCAGCACATTTCAGTGAAGAAGCTAGGGAATTCTTGAATAATAAATTCAACAACCGATGGATAGATCGGGGTGGGCCAGAACCATAGCCTCCTAGGTCCCCAGACTTAAATAGTTTAGACTTTTTCCTATGAGGATATCTCAAAAATTCAGTTTATACCACTCTAGTGAACACTGTAGAAGAATTGAAAAATCGAATTATAACCTCTTGTGACACGATAAGAAATACCCCAGGAATATTTCAAAGAGTGCGTGATAATATGCGAAGGACAGAGGCCTGTATTCTTGCAGGTGGAGGATACTTCCAGCAATTTATTTAGTTTTCAGTTGTTCTTTTTTTCAGTTCGATATTGAATAAGTATAAGTTGAGTCTCAGAAGACTAACTATCAAAATAAAAGCAAATTTTGGGCATACCTATCGAGTATTTTTATAATTTTTTTATTCAGCGAATAACATACAATTCGAATAATTCAAATTCAATAATTTTTACTCGAAAACGGTTGGAGATACGAAAAAATTACAAGTGTCAAAAAAAAACTTTTTTTTCCGGAAATTTCAACACCCTGTAGCTCCGTTACGAATCTTTTGCGACCTTTGTTATATGAACTTTTTTTCTTAAAATTGCACGTAAATTCACCCCCTCAAGTTGTGACATACTATTTTGTAACACCCTGTAGTACCTTAAGGAAAAATCGAGAGAGAAGAGCTGAAATCTAACCTAACCTAAAATATTGCAATAGCCTTGTAAATATCCGAGATTTATCCCATTGTATGATAGTCATAGTTACATTTTTTTCTTTTCATATCTCAAGGTCAAAGCGGAGTGGCTCGATATGAATCGACTTCTTCATTCTGTTGGATATAGGAACATATTTTCCCGTCATTTGGAGGCTGATTGGCTATATTTTTCCTGCCCTTCATGATGAAGCTATCTATTGAATGCACACAACAATAATGCAATAAAACAAAAACGGTTCATCCGATTTCCAAATTTACTTTTCCATATACTGCCTTGCAGTAGCCCATACGGTCGGTCAAATTTTAAATTGTTTGCAGCTCTATTTCACCTATGGCTGCACGAATGTTGTCCTTCAAAGCTTGAATTGTCTCTGGCTTGTCCACATAACACTTATCCTTGACGGCCCCCAAAGATAATAGTCCAACGGCGTCAAATCACAGCTCCGAGGCGGCCAAACGACATGAGAATTTCGACTTCGAAGACTGTGCGCAGAAGATCGATCATAACATTGGCTGTATGGCACGGAGCACCGTCCTGTTGAAAAGTAATGTTGTTCAAGTCTTCCTCTTCAGGTAACGGGAAGCATCAATCGGTAATCATGGCGCGGTAGAGCACGCCATTGACCGTAACGACGGCTCCTGTCTCATTTTCAAAGAAAAATGGTCCAATGATGCCTCCATACCAAAATCCGCAACAAACCGTCACTCTCTGAGGATGAATCGGCTTCTCCATGATAACGTGCGGGTTTTCCGTCCACCAAATGCGGGAATTTTGTTTGTTAAAGAATCCGCCAAGATGGAAATGAGCCTCATCCAAAAAGATGATTTTTTGGTAAACACTGGCGTCGTTTTCGAGCTGATCCAAGCCTAACTGACACAGTGAATACCCAAGGGATGGTCTCGTGGCTTCAATCTCTGAACCAATTAGGCTTTGTACGGCGTCATACAAAGATCTTTACGCAAAATTTGTTTCTGAAATGTTCAAATGTTGGGAACGATGCTTCATGATGTTTCTGGCGACTCACGCAGACTCTCAGCAACAGCAGCGGTTGTGAATAGCAGCGCAAAATTCTCTCAATTTTTTCACGCGTTTCTCGAGCATATACGCAAGCATTTTCGTCCAGCGGAATGATAAAACTAACTTTCTGTCGAATCAGAAGTATCGTTAAGGTTACCAGTGTCAAAATAACCGCACGTTCAAAAAAAAACGTTAGATGGCGGAACATGTAGATTGCTTAGCGACAAGTTTTACGGCATTCACTATAAAGGAGCGACATATCCAGGCACCCTTTCACCAACATCATATCAGCATAGTGATTATTCGTAAAACGAGGCACATTGAATAGAATTTGATGATAATTTGAAACCGAATTGGAAAATTCACGAACTAGATAAGTAGATCATTAAGAATTAACTCTGTGTTCTACAGATCTGTTAATACTGACTATGGGCTCCTCCGATCTTTTATGGTTAACAGTCAGTGATACACATAGCCATTTACATCTGTAGAATACAGAACCTTACGTGTTTGGACTATTTTTTGTGGGTTTTGTGAAAAGATCGTTAACAGGGAGCTCCTAATCCAAAGAATTGAGGAAGCTTGCGATTTTATTCTAAACCAACCGAATCAAAAATCAGTTGGGCATCTGGCAGTTCGCTCGAGGATATGTGTACAAGAGGGAGCGGGATTATTAAAAAATTTTTTGTGAAATTTTCTTGAATTAATTTTTTGTTATATTTGTTTCCTCTTGTTTTGTTAGTGGTTGATCTGTCTTAATGTTTCCGTTCTCGAATGAATCTTTCATTTTTATTTTTAGTTTTTATCAACGTGAAATATTCATCTTTGATTGAAGTGAACTCTTGAAATGAAAAGGTTATTGTGATATTTCCAAGGGATGGAAAAATTGAAGAATTATGCTGAAATGTTAGTACGAAAGTAAGTTACATTTGGGGAAGTTTTTTCAAAATAAGAAAAAATTAGTTATGCTCATGATCATACCTCAATAAAAAATGTTTAATGGAATACAACAGTTTTCGCAGTAGCAATTCTCGCTGATTGAGATCGTGTGCAAGAGTTCTCGAGTTATTTTAAGGAAAAAACTAATTCTTTCAGTACGGCCCTGCAATTTGATTTTCGTCTATAAACAGTATTGTTAACATCAGCCATGTTATTTGTGGTACGAAATATCTAGGAAATCGTTCTGTATGTTCAAGAGTTGTTGCGATTAGAAAATTCGACCCAAATCCATAAAACACCCTGTATATCAAAACCGAATAGCGTTACCTTGTATTCTAAGTGCCGATTCGAACTCTTTTAAGTATACTACGTAAGCTATGTACGAACACTCTTGAATCACCCTGTATTTACTTCTTTAATATTATCAACAAAAACAAAGTTGTGGACCGATTACGCACACATCCGGCATAGATGTTGTTTGTTTGTTTTTCCTTTAACGTGCTCTATTTCTGCCTTTCGGCTAATGACACGCCGAGGAGTAGGCATGACGAAAGATTTTGAAATCCTCTTCCGTAATGCGGATACACATCTACTGTTTACAACAAAGACCTTCAGTTCGATAATAAACTAAAATTTTTGGAAGTTTGAAGCCATTTTTATAATCATTTTTAAATATTGCGAGAAAACAGCTCGCCGAGTCATGGCGTCGTGTGTGACGTCATACTTATGTAAACGCCAAATTTGTTTATACGCAGCTAGATAGCAAAGTGAACAAACGTTGCGTATTTCTTGTTTTAAAAACTAATTCTAAAGTTTATAAGTGGTGTGCAGTAGCTCAGTGCCAAAATACATCAATAACGACACTCAACAAGATGTTTGTACATGTCCCATACAAGAAAATAATGAGAGATAAATGGTGAAAGCTTGCACAGCGAAACCCGAACGATGTAAAGACAAATTCGCCACTTTATTTCTGTGAAGATCACTTTGATGTGAGTGTGTTATCATGCATTGATAGATTTTTAACTTAATGTTTGTTCGACGTGAAATAGTTGAAATGTAGAAGCTATGGAATAACTAGTCATTTATTGAGGTTATGTTTGTGTTAGTCTTGGTTATCATTCTTATTAACAATTTTAATTGTTACCTACCAGTTTTCAGTTACCAAATGATATGGAAAATTATATGGAATACCATGTGATGGGTTCGGTATCACAAGTACGTATGAAACCAGGATGTATGCCCACAAAATTTACTTGCCAACCTGACATGAAAACACAAACATGTCACACAACAGAGCGACCCTATATAGTTCAAAAGAAATTGCAACTTGTAGTTCAGGTTTAGTTTGCTAACTTATTAATTAGAATGTTCATTCAGTATTATTGCATACATTGTAAGTATACTTAGGCCCGTATTACAGATTAACATATATAGCGGCATCCCTTTGTACTAATCTCAAGAAATGATCTACGTTTGAGATTCATTCTGTGATACTGGTTATAATACTACATAGATTTTTTGTAACCTTGTAATTTTCTATTTGTATTCATAATTATAACATTGCACTCAAATATCAAAACATTTGTTTTACAGTTCAGCAGATTGTTGAAGAAGTTCCCCAATTACCACCAAGAATTTTGGATAAAGCAATTCAAGTACATATATGTGAAACATTTAGAAGTAAACCAAACAAAAGTTAATTCAGTAAATCAGATGACATCACTATTGAAGCCGTGTCATTCTGTTTCTACATCATCATTTAAAATCAAGCATGATGTTAAGTTGAAGAAAATTAAAAAGAGCCCCCGTTCTGATATTGGAATTCCTTTAAATTGTTATTATTTAGTTAGAACAGACAGGCATACCGTTTAACCATATTTTACTATGTCTAAAAAAAATTAAGTTAAACAATTAATTCCGTGAACTTGCTGATGACTTCGGCATCGATAGATCTTATCCAAGCAAAATTTTCTTCAAAAATGTACCTATTATAGCAAGTGTAATGCGTCCTTTTATTGTATCATCAGATAAAGAGTTGATAAAAAAGAAATTACCTATGGCTTTTAGGTATAAATATCATAAGGTGACTTGTATGATAGACTGTTTAGAAATTGAAGTACAAAAGCCTTCAAAGGCCTTAAATCAAGCTCTTTCCTGGTCTGATTACAAGAAAGCCAACACAATTAAGTACCTCATATCTTGTGTTGTAAAGTCGATAAATCACAAAAACAAATATAAAATCAGTCGTCGGTAATCATAACACAGTGAAGCTTACATAAGTATGACGTCATGCACTGTACTGTGATTGGCGTTTCAGTCAAAATGGCCGATTGCGGTATTTTACTCTTTTATTTTATTGAAAATCTAATTAATCTCAATTTTTGAAAATAAACTAAATCAGTTTTCTAAATTCTTGGAATGTGTATTTTCCCCTAAAATCATTAAATCTTTGATTATGTCATACTATCGTCACGCCTATTCTGTCACCTCACTAACCCGGGAATTTCCGAACCCCTCTCGTGTCAAGGGAAAGATGGACACCCAAACGATTCCCAGAATCCGAAAAATCGGACCGACTTTGTGCGAATTGAACCCAGACAACTCTGCGCAGGAGACGAGCATCATATCCTCTACGCCACCGAGCCGGCGGCATATACGTTCTGTCTACTTTGTAGATTATTCTCAAGTGCTTAAAGAAACTATTTTATTACAAAACGCTGTCACTTGCAAATCATTCCAATGGAAATCTAACAGTGATTTCAGTGTTTCATTTTATTCAGCTTGTTTATGAGTTTTATTTAATGTATGTAGTCACTAAACATAGTCGATTGATATGATTTATGGTTGAAAATTAATTACGAATATCATATACTACGGATTATAACTATTATGTGTTCCTCGAAATAGAAAAAAATGTTGTCCAACAATAAACCATAAAGTTGCTTATGGATTTTCCCATATAAATCGACTCCTATGATAACAACTATTAAATACAAACTCAAAAATCATTCTATCATGTCGGTGGTGGGCAAACTACCGTTAGAAGGTCCTAGCCGGCCCATTAGTCGTTCAAATAGAATGAGAAAACACAATTTGTTACTTACACGTATGTTTTACCCGCGGTTGGTGTTGAATAATATGGTCCGACTGGTTTGTGGGTTTTAGTTAACGAGGAATTAGAGAGATAAGAGATGTTTACTGATGGCAGACAGGTATGAGAGCTTCAAATAGATTCAGTGCATATGAAAGTGTGTTGACAGATATTTGGTGATATTCAAGAAACAGGATGGAAAAAAAGTAGATCGGAAACAATCTATTACAAGAGATAAGTGTCTCAAAGATTTAGAATGTAACGATATTTAATTATGACTTAATATTGAACGAAAACAATGATCTGGGCCAACAATATCCATTTCGAAGAAAGATACATTATATTAATTATTTTGCTACTATCATGAAAACAGAAACTTCTTAACAAAATTGATTGAGACAAAATTGCTCTAAATATATAAAACATAAAAATTAGTACTCAAAAGTTACCTGTTTCAGCGTTTTTGTGTATTCAGTAGTCATATTTAGGAATTGCAGATATTATACTAATTAAGTATACATTTTCACCATTTATACATCGAGTAAGCGTTAAAAATACCTTAAATACATCAACGAATATAATTGATATTAACCTTGAAATTTTCCCATAAAATCCGATAACTCAAAACTCAAAATACTCGAGCACCATCGTGTTATATTGAAAATAGGCTTGTATCATGTCTGAAATAACTATCTATTTTATAACTTAATACAGACGTATGTTTTTATACTTAGCAGCTTAACAATGAAAATAAACATGATAATAATAATATTCTTGATTAGTTCATTATTGACCCCAGTAGGGTATTGAACATGTCAATATAATTCTAATTTCAATGAAGTGAGTGATACTTAGTAAAAATAAAATTGACGAATTAATGAACAATAAGGGTAAATGACATCACTTGCATCAACAAACAACAAAAATATAGAGAGTAAATTGGGAATAGAACCGAAAACACTTTAAAAATGTATATACATCTGATATTATGTCTATGAGTCTTCAAAGAATTCCTCCATTGTATAAAATGGTCCTCTAACCTAACCTAACCAAAAAGTCTGCTCTTCAGTTTCGTCTTCGGAAGGTATTCAATTTCTTCTGGTATTTTATTGAATATTTTAACCATCATATTCTGAGCATTCTTCTGAAGGTAGGTGAAGTGCAGTTTAGGGATTTCCAAGTTATATTTCCCTCTTGTGCCATATTTATGCCTGGTTCCCGATTGTAGAAAGAGAATAGGAATAACAGCAACAAATAGAACACTCTCATAAATGTAAAGGCAAACAACAGTAAGTACTGACTTTTCCACAAATATGCTTCTACAACTCACATCGTAATGCAACCTGAAAATACTGCGAAGACATCGTTTCTGCCAAATCAGAATTCTGTCTACCTCTGAAGAATTCCCCCAGAATATAATCACATACCTCAATTTACCCTGCACTTACGAATGATATGCCAGTAGAGCCGCATGAGCACTCACTGAATATGCTAGAGTCCTTATCGCATAAGTATAGCTCGCCATATGCTTGCATAAGACATCAACATGAGATTTCCAACTTAGTCTATCGTCCAGTGTATGCCTAAGAAGCATACACTTTCAGAAGTTTTGAGCGATGCTTGTTTGTTATTGGTGTATGTTATGCTCTTGAACTCTGTGCCATAATTGAAATTTATAATCTGCGTCTTTCCAGTATTCAACCGGAGTTCATTTTCACTGAACCATTGCTGAAGCCTTCCTAATGATTTGAATATTGTAGAGTTTATTTCTCAACAGTTATCTGACAGCACAAAGGATGTATCATCTGCAAATAGAGCCAGTTTCTCAGGTAGGTCATTCACGTATATAATATAGAGCAATTGTCAAAGAATTGGCCCCTGAGGTACCGCCCTCCTCAACACCATCTCCGAAGACTTGATCAGTTCACCAGTAATTGGGTCTTGTTCAACAACAACTTGCGTTCTACTTGTCAGATATGATTTTAAGAGTTGATGTGGTGTTACTCTGATTCCCAGTCTTCGTAATTTTTCCAACAAAATTACATGATTCACGCTATTGAACGATTTGCTTAGGTCTAGACACAGCAGAACAATTCTCTCTCTCTCTCTCTCTCTATATATATATATATATATATATATATATATATATATATATATATATATATATATATATATATATATATATATATATATATATATATATATATATATATATCTATCTCTCTCTCATCGATGGCTCTAATTATCTTATCAAAAGCCTGATAAGTAGCACGACTAGTGGACTTTCCCTTTCTGAAACCGTTTTGAAACTCGGTGAGGAGTTTGAACGTATCAAGAAAGTCCACAACTCTATCATTAATGGCCCTTTCAAACATAAAATCCTTTTCAATTTTCTCTGTTTGAGAAAAGTGTACCTTTTGCATATACATATTTTTTCTAATTGTATTTATATTTGTCACAGGAAAAAATTTGATTTGATAAAGTTGGTGCTGATTTTAAATAAGTTGCTTGGCATATCTCATTTTCTCTCACATTCATCCGAAATACGTGCAGGCAATTTCTGTATGGTGGCAACAGGTTGTGAGTATACTCGGCTTCTCGACGAAATAATCTAAGGGATTCAGATCGATGGGTCATGGAGGCTAAGCTACAGAACTGCCTCCAGCAATTCACCATTTGGGATATGCTGAATGAAAATGATTGCTTACTATGTGTACAAAATGCGGGAAAGCACCATGATGCATAAACAACATTCTTCTTCTAGTCAAGATAAGCTAGAGAAATCAATCTATTAGGTAGAATTACTGGACCCAACAATTTGCCTTTATACCAACCGGCTCAAACATTGATAGAAAGCTTTTCTTGGTGGCTACGCTCAATAATCCAATAAGGATTTTCTTCAGCCCACACGTAATCGTTGTGGAAATTCATAATACCCTCTCGCGTAAACCCTGATTTATTAATAAAGAAAATATTCTACGAAATTCAGCAGTTTTAGCACATCTTGGTAGTAGCCATTGGTTGAACTCGAGCCGAGGGTATATCCGCAACTTTAAGTGGTTGAATCCTTTGGATACGGTAGAGGTATAATAGTTGCTCATGCAAAATGCTTGAAACAGTCGAATGTGATACGCCAACCTGTAGAAATAGCCTTCGAATGCTGATTCTTGGATTATTAGGCACTTCCTCCAAATTGAGTTCTTCACTTATCGGCCCTGATAAACCGACAGTCAATGGAAAGGAAAAATTTCTTTGAAGGAATATTTCTGTTAGGAAAAGCTGCAACATAGAGTATTCGGGCTTCAGCTGTATTACCACGTGATCAGCCATTGAATAGATGAATATCAGCCAATTCTTGAAAGGTGTACCTCATTCACTCACTTTTCGAAATATCAAAAGAAAATGTATTATTGGCAAAAACAATTTCAATCACGACAAGTTTCCTGTATGTTACTGTTGATACCAGCAAGATTAGATTCCACTCAAAAATTCCCAAAATAATATGATGGCCCAAAAAGTTACAGGTCATTAGAATTTCCAATAAATAAAATGAACACTTTCGATATTCAAACACAAATTCAAGTGAAATCTACTTCAAAATGCTATTTTCCTAATTTTTGTGAAAATTTGTAACGTGTACTTTGCATGCTCTCTCTCTCTCTAGTTCACTTCAATTCCTACCTTTCATTTCGTTACTCCAATCACACTATGCCATGATCTCATCCTGAACTCCATTGTCTCTTCCCTCTACATAATTTCCCTAGTATTCTATATTCCTGTATTCTTCTAATTTCCTGTGATTCTGACAATTGAATGGATTAATTTTATGCCAATATAACCTCAGGGAGGACATTAAGATTGAATTTCGTAATTTTGTGAAAGTTAAGAATTTGAAGGGGTTTGAAGAAATATCTTCGAAGAATAAAGGAAATGTCCATACGTTAACTAAGTTAAAAGTTTGAAAAAAGGATTGCTAGTTTGCAAGTAACTGATTCAGAGTGAGTTTTTTCTTTTCACTTCAAAAAACGTTTTGTTCAATTAATTTATAAGATTTTTTTTGAAGTATGGTAATTAGACAGAACGGGTGCATTGAGGGATGAGAATTATTTTCACTTATGCAGTTGATAGTCCTATGTTAAACCTCTAACTCCCAAACATTTGGAACTAGAAACGACGCCAACAACCCAGTTAGCAGTCAGAAGAGGATAGTTGCAGTTTTGTTGCAGGGTTCCTAAGGACAAGTACGTCGCCCTAGCTTCGCCCCTTGGAATGTGTTAGATAAGTGTTTTTCTTTCTGTAAATGTTAATTGAAAGCACCTTGTGATTAGATATACTTTAAATATAGTGGCAATTTGAATTAAAACTGTTCCAATTTTAACTGAAGACTTAGAGATAGGTGCTCCGAAATATTTCAAGGTACTTGAGACTCTTCAAAAGTTTCTACGAGGTCTGGCTATTAAATAACACCTAGAGGGCGCTCTAGAGTAGTGGGGAAAAATGATTAATGCGTTGGGTATCTAGATATATTGTCTATGCACGTACCAAAACTCGTTTTCGTTACTATTATAGTATTTGTGCAATATATATATTATAGTATTTGTGCAATATATATATATATATTCTTTTGAAAAGAGAGGATTTACAAAAATTCGAATAATTGTATTTACAATCAATGCTCATATCTATAATGTTGGTATGTGTCAGAAAAAACACAAGTGTCAGCTCAGGAAATATAACAAGGAACCATACTATCTTGTATATGATTGAATAAATGAGTGAAAAAACCTGAGGAAAAAACTCGTTTCCCTGTCGATATTGCACTAGCAATAGCTTGTCTGTTTATGTTACTATCTTCTTGTTTAATTTAAAGAAAAATTTGTGAAGAAACTTTGACAGTCGTTTTAGAAATATCACAGTTGTGCAGTAGAGGTTTGAAACGAACGTGTTTTTTTTCTCGTGCCGAAAACCATGTGTGACAAAAACTAGAAACAACGTATCAATCTCAAATTTCTCGTTGAATTGAATAAAACTCCGACTGAGTCCTACGGGGATGAATCTATTTCTCGTGCGCGCGTTTTTGAGCGGTGTAAGCGCTTCCGTGAGGGCCGAGACAGCACTGAAGATGACCATTGCCCAGGTCGCCCTGTCACTGTTTCAACTCCGAAAACAGTGACCAAAGTCAATCATCGATAAAGGAACGATTAGGTTAGAGGAATTACAGATGACAAAAGTCTGTGCGAAGTTGGTGCCAAAAAACCTGCAAATAACGCGCTTTCTATGAAGCAGTATTTGGCCAGTAAGTGCACTCGAACACGCGCCGTTCTCGCCAGATTTGGCACCGTGCCACTTTTTTTTTCGTTTCCGAAGATAAAATCTGCTTGGAAGGGACCCGATTCGAGTCGATGGAAGCGGTTACTCAAAAAACGGCAGAGCTCCTAAAGGCCCTTACCAAAGAAGACTCATAGCACTGCTTCGACCAATGGAAACAACGTATGGAAATGTGTGCGTCGAGGGAAGGGGAGTATATTGAAGGGGAGCATTCGAATGTAGAATAATTTTTATATTAAAACCCTTTTTCGTAACCAGTCTCGTTATTTAATAGCCAGACCTCGTATATCCTTATAAATTATGGGGGCAGTTCCGATCATTCGTTCGTATTACGGATTATCAACCATCACTTCAGTTCATTCAAAAAACACGTGACTCCTCATGTTTATCTTGTTTTTACTGGCAAATGGTTGTGATACCCCAAAAATTTTAGAAGACAAAATTGAAAGATATTTTTAATAAATATTTTAAAAAGTGGCGCACTATACTACGATTTCTATGGAGTCATAGCATTACCTTGAAAAGAATATTACTATATATATTTTCGCAACTACTAGATACATCCAATTAATTGATGAGTAAAAAATTCCTTTCTTGCAAACTGAAGCTAGATCTCTTAAAAACTACAAAAGTTACCAACAGAAACGAGAAAAATATCTGAACTTCAACACCCTGTATCTCAAGAACGGAAGTATTTTGGACATGTTTATGAGCGTTTTTTCATATTTTTTGATAAGGAATCTCCTTTAGAAATAAATGACTGCATACCTGAAACACTGGTTAAAGCAAATTATGAAGTGATATTTGTTTTCAGGTAAATCTGAAATTCCATCTGTTATTTCAGAAAATATTGTCAACGTTTCCATCCATTCTTGCTACCAACTTTCTAACGTCGTTTATAACATCAGAGGCATATGAAATTGCATAACTATCAATGAACTACTTGACCCACGAAGGTCGGAGAACGCCCGCCACGTTTTGTTGATTTTACGTGCACTTTCAGTGCTTATCGATTACTTCCAACGTCCTTTAGCGAAACACTCCACGTTCAAGGTGATATAAATCGACGAACTATATCTGGATTATAATATGAATGATTTTGATTCATAATGAGCATCTCTTCAAGTTTTCATGGAATATAGGGCCAAGAGCGAGTCAGGCTCCCTTAGTTAGGATTTCTCTATTACGGCACAGTAAACTATTTGTAATTTTATTTCAATATTGTGAATCTGGTAGGCATGTCTCTCGTTACGACCCTGCAAAGTTCACGTATTGAACGGAATGGCAACATATGAAGATACAGATATGTCGAATGTAGTAGGTTAGGTAGGAATAAAGTAAAGTGGGTAAGAAAAAGATTTCAACCAAGCGCATGTTACCAGAATTAGGAATGAAGTCTTTGATATGAAAAAGCAAAGTTATGACAGACGGTAATTTTTATTATTGTTTCCCCATTGAGCGACGGATCTGCATCACGCTCATTATTCAAATCAACATCAGAAAAAATCTTGGAAATTGATGGATGCAACACAAAAGACACCACTGATTATAACAAATAACATATAATACCTATTGAAAGTTGATGTGGGAAAATATTAAAATTTCAAACTTTTTCATAACAGACATCAATGCATAGCTACAGCCCCTCTACATCTTTCAGTGTTCAGTTGACTAGATATCGGGCGTATTCATAAAAAAAAAATAAGTATAAGATAAAAGTACAAGGTTATGATGAAAAGTAAAAGGTTGAAGTAAAAGCATATCATTCTTTTTATATTAATAATGATTACCTTATACTTGAGAGAATATCCTCCTCGAGCAAGTAGAAGGTTAACACTGAGCGACAAGTTAGGACTTGTCTGAAGTGATGCTCCTCCTTCTTTTACTGCACTTTTGGAATAGGTAGGTATTCAGTTGTGAATAGATTTTTTATCGATTCGTACTGTAAAAATGCCTTTTCCATGCTCAGAAAGTGAAAGTAACATTGATGTTATGAAAAATGTCCATAATGAACTCGAATTCTGGGCAGAAGGGGTGACCGTCTCAGATTCAGATTGAAAACAAATGAAACGAAAAAAGGACGAAACTACAATAGACTCTAGGAGAAATACGAGGCAACATTTGGCAAACCCATTAATACAAAAGGTATTTTGAAGAAACTGAACAACATGAAATCCAGATTAAAGAAGAAAACAGACCTGAAGAAAACGGGGAATTAAGCAACAGAACTGTTACATTGGTAAGAACAATTACTTAAGGCTATGGAGAGACATCAATCCAAAGATAGGCAAAAAAAGCGGGCAATTCAAATTGGAGTGAATGAATGAAGATGAGAAACTTCAGGTGAAAATGACTGAAAACTCTACAGAACTAATAGACATCGGAGCATCATTCAAGCAAGGGTAGAGCGATGGATATTTCGATTTACCAGGTACTAGCTCCATAGCACGTGAATCGTTAGTGCTCTCAAAAGAAATTATCTCAATTCTGAAGTATGAAACAGACGAAACGAAGGGACTGACTAACAAAGAACGACAACGCTTGGCTCTTTTGCAACAGTACCAAACTAGTATTGTGCTGAAGCAGTATTATGAAAAGAAGTTGGAATTGATGAAAACTAAGGATTCTACAGCCAAAATTATTTCTGATGGACAACAAACATATTTCAATTTATAGAAACTTAGTAGAATATTAACGTGATGTTCCGTTCTTTTTCAAGTGTACAAATTACTGAATTCAATTATCACTGAAATTGTTTATAATATGCATCAAGTTTCTTTTGATTTCCTGTCTCTTGTGACGAAGAGGGGGTACACCATTATTATTGATTACTTCATCATAATCCTCATCTTCGAGTTCGTCTTCTGGTATCAATTCAGTTGTATTCAAGTCAGGATCACCCAAAAATTTCGCCACATTATGAAGCACAAGACAAGTCACTATTACTTTTGGTACATTTTCCAATTTCATATGAGAGACGTATTGTAAAATGGGAAACCTGCGTTTGAATTGGCCGAAACATCATTCAATTATTACCCTTTCCTTTTTTAGAAGCTTATTATAATTTGACAGCTCCTGCAGTAGCATTTCTGAATGTAGTCATTAGGCATGTCCCTATCCCATATCCATCACCCCAAGTAACAATGTTGTGCATATTTTTTAATTGTAAGCATATTTGAGATTTCTCCATATTCTTGAGTCGTGCACTGATCCAGGCCAGCTGACGTCAACAATCGTGAACATTTCTTTGGCATCACATGTAGCTTGCACATTAATTGTTGGTTTTCCTTTTCGATTAATGTATTCATTTCCATGAAGATTCGGTTTCAGAATCCTTATGTGGGTACGATCGATGACGCCAATAGCTGTTCAAAATTGGTATTTGCTTTGCCATAAGTTTTCCGTTCCATTACTTCATTGTTAGTAGCAGAAAACTAAATCCATTCATTTGTGTGCATATATTTTGTCAATTGTGCGATATATCGCAGCTTGACTCACTTCAAGTTCTTGGCCTATACCTTTGTTTGTTATTCCTTTAACGTGCTCTATTTCCGCCTTTCGGCCAATGGCACGCAGGGGAATTCTGTCACCTCACTAACCCGGGAATTTAGCCGAACCCCTCGCGTGTCGAGGAAAGGGATCTTTATTGTCCAACACATCTCTGCTAGACAGGACCGACGGCTTTACACTCCTCCGAAAGATGAATACTCAAGCGATTCTCAGAATCCGAAAAATCGCACCGACTTTGTGGGCATTGAACCCAGGTAACTCTGCGCAGAAGACGAGCATCGTATCCTCTACGCCACCGAGCCGGCTAGGCCTATACCTTTCTGATATCCTGGATCACTGAGGTAACGAAAACATATCTTCATTCTGTGGACAGATGACAACGCACCACTTCGAGTTTCTTCACTAATTCCTAAGGACCTGTTTGAAAACCACTGTACATTTTCCTCTTCGAACCAGTATAATGCTTTGAAATCGCGAACAAATGTAGGCAAACATGGGATGTAATGTTTAACATCCCTGACACCCTCAAAATCTGTCATTCTGCTAAGAATCATACTGAACAACTTTTCACTTCGAAGTTGAGTCAGATACTGACCAAACTCAGCTTTTTCGAAGGAATTATTTTTCGCTGGAAGAAGAAGGTCGCTATTATGAATACTCCTCTACGAGTATGAGAACTTGCTTGTACTCTTTTGGAAGAAATTATTATGTATACAATGAGAAAGATATCCTTTTTATTTTGCCAATATAAACATATTTTTTTTATGAATACGGCCCATCGTGTATCTGGAACCTTCACTACATGACACGGTCAATTTCCCTTCTCTGGACATCTTGTGAAATTCCATATTTTTATATTCAATTGTAAATGAAAAAAATTGTCTATCGATCTTCCGCTCATAGCGAATATTTGTGTGATCAGCTATTACCATAAAACACCAAGATAATGATTAGTCTGTTTACTGTGATGGACTTATAAACACCAAAATTGTTTGAAAAAAATTGAGTAATTGAATCACGCGTTTGATCCGTTTTACCATGAGTCACCACTAAATAATTTTGTGTGACCATCCCCCATAACGAAAAAGAAAGTACATACTTGCATATAGTCACCACATTTGAGCATCTCTCTTTAGTTTCGTCCGACCACCTTTCATAGGGTGAAAGGGTGAAATACGCCTCAACGGGAAATACGTCTTAACTACGGTAACTACCAATTCACAACGTGATCAAAAAATGTGTTGCCACCGTGCAATGGGGTTTATTGTTTCTCTTCAAAAACAATTGAAGAAAGTGAAAATTAGTTGGTTAAAATATTTAAACCTACACTGGTAGTTTATTGACAATAATTTTAGTAATTGCTATGTATTAGTTGATTTAATTTTGCTGATTGCTATTAGCGCTTTGATATATAAACTTTGAAGCGCAAGCAGCTTTGCCGGCACCCGCCATTAGATGTGGGGCATCTTCCTGCATTTGTTAAAAATGCCCCCATTTTAAAAGGTTGAATATGCCTCAGTGGGGCTTTTCCAACAAATGCCAGAGGAATATGGCCCAGTATAGATTGTCATTTTGTTTTTCAATTTCAACAGATTATGTATCTAAAGTATCTGAAGATGACCATTCGAACTTCGTGGACAGCTGAAGCTTTTGAGAAAGCTATAACATGAATCAACAACAAAGAAATCGGTATTAACAGAGCCAGTGATATCCCTTCAAGAACTGCTCCAAGACATTTAGCTTCAGGTGCCAGAAATCCTTTAGCAAGAGCTGCGGCCATGGGTTTTCAACACGAAAAGAGTATGGTGCCACACATAAAACCTTTATGAAAAGTGAGTTTTTCTCCAGGTAGCAGTGAAGATAAATCAATGGCTTATCCATTGCAGAAAAGTTAGACATAGAGCATCGTTTTCCAGCGAAAAGTGCAGTGCTGGCAACATTGGTTCAATGCTTACATCCGCATAAATAAATAATTAGTGCTGCGAAAATCTGAAGATTCATGTTTAGTTTGTACTCAAGGAATGAACCGGCAAGATGTAGATGATTTTTTAAGTATCCAAGTGAACCATAAACAATTATTTTCTGAGAGATGATTCGCGTAATTTGAATCTGATTTTTTATTTGAAAAACTGCGTTTATGTTCCGATATTCTAATATTAAAATTTCTATGTATTCTACCAATGTAGGAATTATCACAGTCATTGCAATTCAATTTATAAACACCTGATTTATTGTTTTTACCTGATTTGGTTTTATTATTTTTTATATATTTGCCTAAATTATTATTAGTTTAGAAAGCTATGTTGAAATTATTGCTACTCAAGAATGATTTCAGTTTCTCACTTGTAATGCCAACGTAGGTTAAGATGTTGAATTTCTGTTTCAATTTATCGACAGGGTAAACTTCATTCAATGCGATTCTACTTTGTTTTTATTTTATAAAATATTATTTATTAGTTCGGGATTGTAACCATTATTTTCGGCTATTTGTTTAATCAAATTAAATTCTTTGTTGAAATTTTCTGGTGATAACGGGATGTTAATCAATCTATGAATAAAACTATTGAATGGTCACATTTTATGTTGATACGGATGACACGACGAATTATGTATTATAATATCTGTATGTGACGGCTTATGGTAAATTGCGAAAACATGTTTTCCATTTTCATTCGAAATTGTTACGTCTAAGAAATTTATCGAATTATCGCTTTCTATTTCGGTTGTGAATCCAATTTTTGGATGCAATGAGTTTATATGATTTTCGAAAATTTTTAACTGTCTATCTGTTCCTGTGAAGCAAATAATGATATCGTCTACATAGCGATAACAGTATAAACAATATTTACTGAGTGGATGATTATGAATTAATTTCTCTAAATTATTCATGAATATTTCTGCTAACAAAGGACTTAAAAAATTTCCATAAACAAGCCGTCTTCAATAGTATAATATTTGTTATTGGAATGGAAATAATTTTGATCTAAACAAATTTGTAATAATGAAAGAATATCTGTTTTAATGATAGTATTGACATGATTATTTTCTAATAAATTTTCAACTAAGTCGTACGTATCTTTCGGAGGAATGTTGGGAAATAGATTCTTAACATCGAAAGAAATGAGTTTGGAAGTAGGTAGTATAATGGTATCTTTAATATTGGCAGTTAGTTCGTATGAATTTTTGACCTAAAATTTAGATTCAAAATTGCAATGTTTTATTAGCAAGTCGTTAAGAAATTCTGAAAGTTTGAAAGAAGGTGCCGAATCGGACCAGAAGATTAGAAGATAAATACAGAATATCACCTGAGGGTGATACAACAAATATCATCGAACAACTTTCTTATTCACCAGATATGGCTCCGGTCTCCTTTTTTCCAAAACTGAAATTACCAGTTCGAGGGACCCGTTTTGAATCGATAGAAGACATAAAAGAGAATTCGCGTCGAGTCGATTCCGGAAAAAGAGTTTGAAAAATGTATTGATGATTGGATTATTCGTTGGCGTGAATGTATTATTTCGGAAGGGGTCTACTTTGAAGGCGACACAATTTGGATGAAAAATGAATATTTTGTGTTTAATTGACCAATTCACGGTACTTTTTAGACAGAATTTATTGTGAAAATCCTATAGAGAATTTGAACAAATCAGAGGTTTATAATTTATTTTGTTCCTTCAAAATTTTCCGTCACAGAAAAAATCATTCATTTTTTCGGTTTGGGAGGATGCTTCAAAGAAACTGAAAGGTTAAAAGTTTTTTCGAGGAAGGTCAAACATAGCCAGAGGATTGAATACAAATATCACCTCGGGTTAGCAAAATCCATCTTTGAAAAATAAAAAATTATTTTTCTTCTCCAAAATTTCTCAATTTTCTGAATAGCGGTCCAAAATTGTCACGATGGTCGCAATCGGAAATTTCATTCAATGAAATTTCAGGAGGAAAAGGAAAGATATTATCGCCATTACCTCATCATATTTTCCGAAATTTTCCCATCATGAAGATATCACATGAAAAACATTTTATTAATTATATGACGTGATTTTCGAGAGTATTACAAGTTACACGAATACATCAACCTGATTTATATGAAGGAGAAATCAAAATTAACTTGCCTTATACTCCTCCACTTAACAATGACGTTGAAATCTGAAAATAAAATTCATTATATCAATTATTTATCGTGAAGCCATTAAAAGGAAAGTTAAACTTATTATACTTAACATTTTCTATTTGAATATGCATATATGTAAGATCGAAAAAAATTCGAATTTCACTTTGTCATTCGTATTCATGAGCCTGGTTCTTCATACTAAATGCCTTCTTAAATTTAAGCACGACTGAGATAAATGAAAGACATTCTTCTTTCCAAATTGAGGATCTTGGTATATATCTTGATTCTAAGTTGTCCTTTGAGTATCATATTGATCATATAGTTTCTAAGGCTTTCAAAATGTTGGGTTTCGTTCTAAGAATTACTAAAAGTTTTAGTGATCCGAGGTCTTTAAAAATGCTATATTTCTCGTTGATGAGGAGTTATTTGGAATATGCTGTACCTGTTTGGTCCCCCCTCACTATTACAAGTATATTGACAGAATTAAACGAGTCCAGAGAAAGTTTTGTAAAGTTTCAACTTTAGATTTTTCATTTGCATATTGCAGGTATAGATATTTTTCATGGACCTCTTTCTTCTTTCAAAAATAATGTTATTGCTTATCTCATTAGATCTGAATCATCCTCATTGTAGTAGTTTTTAGTTTTCATGATATTTTGCTTGATTCTGTAATCTCCTGAATTTTATATGAAAGTTATAATTTTCATTTCGTATGACAGTTTCACTTCTGTTTATTTTTCTGTTATCATTTTTGTGAACCCCGGTAATTGGGAGTATCCTGTAGGGATTCCAATATTTTGTAACAGTAAATAAATAAATAAATGAATTTCTTCATCGAAATATTCTGTAAAGTAGGAGAGAAATTTTGAATTCCTCGAAAACGAAGATATATCGAAAAATGTATGCACCCCTAAACTGTTCCCTGAAAAATCGAGAAAGGAGGAATCTCTTTCTCAAACTATAATATTTCACCTAGCTGCCATCCAAATTTGCCCACCCTATATAGTGCATACATATCAAAGACATACTCTATCAACATCTTTCAAGAATAGCTTAAAACTTCGAAATTTTATCCATATTTCACGATTTTTCGGTTCATAAAAGCACCCACTCTGTGCTGATGATTAATTTCCTTCCTTACTCAAGACCACCTGTAGAACTGAATTAAAAGTATCGAAATAATTATACCATTTCGAAAAAAAATATGTTAGTTGATAGACCCAATGATTTTTGTTAATAAAATATAGCTAAAATAAAACATCAACCTGAATGAACAGAGGCTAATTTACAAAGCCATTTCTATTTATAGAAATCCCATATTAATTTAATAAATGCCGCAGGGTTCGCAAACAGGTACATGCATTGTCGAGATAATACCTTTAGTACGTTCTATCCGGCTAATGTGTCATTCCTCCAAGGCCACTCTTATTCATCCATAAACAGGCAAGTTTCTTATTGGAAGGTGGACTACAAGATATTCCGCCTAACTTTCATGTATAGAAATTCCCGGAAGTATCAATGTACCAGATTCACGGCGTTGAAAAAATATCACAAATAAGATGAAATCGAAAAAAAACACCCAATTTCACCGTTTATGAAGGAGCCGACTAAACTCTGTTTGCCATAATAAGAAAGAATGTGAGAAATGTTCAAATATACTTTGAAGCTAATTCAAATTAATGAATAATACGAAAAATAGTAAATGCAATTTCCACAATTTACCACCTTATTTAAAGGAGCCCATAGACGATAATTTTGGTTGTCAACTTCGTGGCTATTTGCCATATTGATTGAGATTGTGGTCAACGACAGTGCGCTAAGTCTCATGTTGGTAACAATATTGAAACGTCTGGAAGGAAGTTGATAAGAGTCAACAGATAATGACAAAGTCATATTTCAATAATGATAACATGCAAAATTCATCTCTATATGTGTAAACACAGTGAAGACTTTTATTCAGGAAACAATATTCAACATTCCGTAGAATGTGAAATATGTGATAGGGTGACAGTCTGGTCTGGTATTATGAATGGGTGAGCAATATTGACGAGGTCGAAACGAGACCGAACTGCAGTCTATTGCTTCTATTGATGACATCCGACCGGACTGTACCACTACTGTGTAGCCCTGATTGACGATGATTATGAAAAGTGGATCAGAAAACCAGCTCGTTCAGGGAAGAATATGTGACATTTTACGAAATGTTGAATATTGTTCCCTGAATGAAAGTCTTCAATGACAAAGTCAAAAGTGAACTTTCTTTTTTTCGGACGGTGTTTCTGTTCTGAACAGTCTTCATTTAAAACGAACTTGCCTAGGTACTGATCGCCTATAGAAGCCATGAGGTAATAAAGTTGCCAACAAGGTTGACAACCAAGAAGCTGTCATCTGTGGATTTCTTGAATCGAATCCTCAGCAATATCTCTCTCATGTTAGTATCTAATTATGTACACACAGTCAGGTTTATATGGAATCACCCGATATTTTGAATATAACCTCAGAGATTTTGGAAATTTCGAAGGATTGTTAGAATTAATCCTTTTGAGATATTCCAATTGAAAAAGAAATAAATTAGGGTTTATTTTGAGAAACAAATGAAAAAAATGAGAGACTCTTTCCGCATGTAGTAAAAAAACCTGAATACGTCTAGACACGCTTCGGATTAGGTTTTCGACCTCCTCTGGGGTAGTATTCTGCCACTTTACTGTTGCGGCTTGGATGAGCTGTTGTGGGGTTCTTGGATTATCCTCGCGCGATCTAATTTTCCTTTTGAGATTATCCTATAAATGTTCAATAGGATTAAGGTCTGGAGAGCGAGCTGATCAGTCCAAAATAGCGATTCCCTCTGTTTCAAGATAATGTCGAGCGAGGTTGCTGGTATGCGGAGAAGCATTATCTTGAATAAAATTGAAATTTTCACCGTGCCACTTCACCTGAGTCTCACTATGGGCTAGCGTTACATTCACAGGAAACGAAATCAAATCTGTTCTGCCGCATAATGCCACCCCATTTTTTGTTGTCTGGTCAGCTCTGGAACTCCTAAGGGCCTTCTGCCCCTTGAACGAAGTCTTTGACGTATCGTTTCGACTGATACACTGATGCCTGTTGATACTCGCTTCCAGAAATAACCTTCGGAGTATGGCGTGCGACGCATTAAGGTCTCTTCTTGCAATTTGGCACGAGAAGCGGCCTTGTTCTCCAGAAGTGATTTTCCTACGACTTCTTCTAGGCCTATTTTAAAAGATTGTAGCTCAAGGCATCGGTTTTCGAAATCATCCCCTGTGATAACCCCATTATAGCCACTTTATCCCTCTTCATCGAGAGCAATTATTCGACCCCTAATAATAATTAATATCCGGCTCGGTGGCGTATGGGATATGATGCTCGTCTCCTACGCAGAGTTACCTGGGTTCAATCCCCACAAAGTCGGTGCGATTTTTCGAATTCTGGGAATTGCTTGAGTGCCCACCTTTCGGAGGAGATGTAAAGCTGTCGGTCATGTCTAACAGAGATGTGTTGGACATTAAAGATCCCTTGCCTCGACACGAGAGGGGCTCGGCAAAATTTCCGGGTTAGTGATGTGACAGAATTCCCCGGCGTGTCATTAGCCGAAAGGCAGAAATAGAGCACGTTAAAGGAAAAACAAACAAACAATAATAATTAATAATCATAATTATAGGCTTTTTTAAATTTTGAAATTCACAGTTGCAAATCTCAGTGACGACTGAGTACAATATCCCGAACATGTGGTGATAATTCAACATTTCTTATCATACTTTCCAGTTCTTTCACAACAAAAAACTTCATTCTTCACAAGTAGTCAAAGATCCATGGTTAAAAACAATCGATAATGTAAAATGCCGAGTGATTCCATATAAATTTGGTTGTGTGTATACCCTAAGTGAGACATTAATTTACCAAATTGAGTTTCACATGAAAAATGAAATATATAGGAATGCATTGACAATGGATTTTGAAGAATATATTATCAGCGTTCCTAAGAAAAGAAATGGACGTATAGCGAAGTGAGACTTGAAAATTAATGTAAGAAAAGGTATACAACTCCTGAAAAACAGCCTGAAATTTTTCGAAAAATGACAAAATACCAAATGGTATTCGAGGAATTTAACGGAAACTACATTTTTTTCGTTTCTCATCTCAGATATGAAGTGTTTGAAGACATGTGTTCATAGAAACTTTCATCATAAATTACACTTTGGAATCAATTATGATACTTAGTGGAATTAAATTATCTCTCGAATGTTCTTCTAAAATTAGTTTTTGATTAGTGCTAAACTAAAAATTAATTTCTGTTCTCGCTTGAGTAGCTATTCCCACGGACTGCTTCAAATAAATTGAACTCATTTATTACAAGATCAATACTTAAAGATTCTACCTATCAGCAATAATATTAATTGGCTGAAAGAACCGCAATAGTCATCGAGATCAAATTGTTTATCAAATTGGCTGTCTCTTGAGATTTTACTGTACGCGACTAACAGCATTTCAATACGTAGATGATAACAGATAAGAGAGTGGACATAGGTGAAGATAGAGTGAAATATTAAACCTATCGCAAGGTTGTCGTATTACTGGAAAAACTGGAATATCTGGAATGGTCAGGAAATTTTCGAATTGAAATCAATTCGAAGAAATCTATCGTGACTGGAAAAAATTCACTAGCCAGTTATAGATTTCATCGGAGATGTTATAAAAATTAAAAATTTGAATTTCGTATTAATCTACCGTTCAATTCTTTATATTTGAAAGGTTTTTTCATTTTTTGGACAAAAAACTAGACAAGATGTTGAACTTTCGCGATAACACCTCACGATGTGTTTTTCGATAGCACTTTTCGTTAAAACTTATTTTTTGCGAAGAAGACAGCTATATCGATACACTTAAAAATGCTCAACGGGTTTTTTTTTTTGCAGAGAGAGGACAGCTATATAGATAAACTTGAAAAGAGTAAAATGTTATCGAAATACAAAATTTTCATTCAAATTATTGAAGATGCTTCCAAGATACGAATACATAAATTGAGGTACTGTTTTAAAATTATTTACATCAAAATAACAGAATAACAGAATAAAAGGACTCAAATCAGAAAGAAGAAAAAATATATGCATACATATATAAGTAGATATACAGGGTATTTCACAGCGGATGATAAGGCAAAAAAAACTAAAATCTTTGAAATTTTGTTGTCAGCTATTGCTACTACAAATTGAATATTATTAGGACTATACAATGTGTTTGGTAATGATATAGAAGTTATGTTTTCAGAATGAAACACTCTCTGTTCCACTTTATTTTTAATTTTTCTAGAGAAATAAAGGTTAGCTGCTTCAACAATGATTTTCAAAATATTTGACATCTAATATTCGATCCTCTTTTCATATTGAAATCTAACCTCACATAATCCACCCAAAGCGTTCGTTTCAAGATAGGTTTCCTAAAAACTGTTAATCAATTAGTACTTAAGCATATTTGCTTTTCTAAGTATACAGAATGATCGAAAACGTATTTCAGAGATTCCCTTGTTCGAACAAATTTTTTCCCTTTGTTTCGAATTACACACCTTATATTTTATATGCTACTGAAAGAGCTTTAATGAAAACTTCTCAAACGGTACCAAGTTTTGATAGAAGTATTTTAACTAGTTTTGGAGATATTCAGAAATATATGAAATTTTCCGTTATTCGTTCGCTTTCTTGTTTCTTTTTCATGAAATGCTTGTTAAGAGTCTGGTACAATTCGAAGAAGTGAATTTAATGACATGATCTCGTTCATAGTAATACAAAAAAATTCTGCTGCCGTCTCACGTATGAGTAAAGCATAGATGATCCTCGGCGAACAACTTGTTGGAAATATCTAGATCAGAAGTCAAACCGTGTTTTATTGTTTCGCAGTTATCGTGACGAAAAGACAGAGCAATATCGGTATAAACAAAGTTATTAGATGAAATTGTAGGATTAATTGTGCAAGAACAGATCCTTGTGGATACCATTATTGAGGTAACAAAGAAAAAAGTCTTCTGTTATAAAATAACAATATTTTTTGAAATTCCCAAAATTGTTGATATCTAGTTTTTCTATCGTACGAGCGTGGATCACTCGGTATTTCAAATTATTGATTGTTTTTAACCAAGGATCTTTGATCACTTGGGAATAATGAAGTTTTTTGTAAAGAAACTGGATAGTATGATAAATGTTAATTTATCACCACATATTCAGGATATTGTACTCAATCGTCACAGAGATTTGAAACTTTGAATTTCAAAATTCAAAAAAGCCTATAATCATAATTGAAAATACCTTACGTTGGATTGTCCGATGTGTAGAGGGGTCGAATAAATGCTCTCGTTGAAGAAGGGGTGACACAGAGGGATGTAGCGGCCACAATGGGGGTATCACAAGGGGTGATTTGAAAAACCTACGCCCAATACGTGGAGCTACAATCTCTGCAAAATAGGCCTAGAAGAAGTTGTAGGATCACTTTTGAAGAACAAGACCGCTTTTTGAGCCAAATTGCAAGAAGGGACCCTAGTTCGTCACACCCCATAGTCCAAAGGCAATTTCTGGAAGCAACAGGCATCAGCGTATCAGTGTCATTATGCTGGGAGGCAAAACAGATTTGATTTTCGTTTCCTGGCGAGATACCCACGTGGATAATTTTACTTTCATCCAAGATAGTACTCCTCCAGCCACCTTGCTCGACATTATCTTGAAACAGAGGAATCGCTATTTTGGACTGGCCAGCTTGCTCAAAAGACCTAAATCTTATTGAACATTTATGGGATAATCTCAAAAAGGAGATCAGATCGCGCCAGAATAATCCAAAAACCCTACAACAAGACTCAATCAATGAGCTTATAATTTCATACAAAGCTTCGAGATGTAAAATGTATTTAAAAATACATATGCTGCACTCTCATCTGATTACCTTTCCCGAGAATTTGAGTGATGTGACTAACGAACAAGGAGATAGATTTCATCAAGACCTTTCCTCAATAGATAAGCGCTATCCAGGGAAATAGGAGTCCAGGAATGCTATCAGATTCTTGTGGAGACATAAAAGGGACCTCCCGACATTCACAAAAATCTTAGCTAATTATTGTACATTAACACTACAAATTTTGTGTTTTATTTACATACACATTAAATGAATCAATATGGCGTCACCCATTTGATTAAAATGGTAGTCACTTTTTATGGATATATGCATAAAAAGTGACTATCTTGTTACCGGTTGACATTCAGTGAAATGTACGACTTCATGACCCCCCTTGTATTATCTTCCAAATATTCAAAATAATTATCTGATTGATTCAAGTTTTACCAACATGTATTTCGTAATTGTTACCCAGTACAACGAATTGCGTTGTATGCAAAATCATCCATACATAAATATACTTATTTGCTGTAAGTATTATCAATAATAATTCATGCATAGAAACACCTCTAGGATATAATTAGTGTAATTCAAAGATACGCGTGTCAGATAAAGTGTGTCAATAATATACACTTGAATGAGGACTTACTCAATTTCTTCTTTGAAACTAAGTACCGTCTCGTGAATTATTCTGTCTATTCAGATAGATTTCGAATGTAACCAAGAGACATTTTCAATAGAAGGCTATTCGGTTCGACCAATTTTGGGAATTTACTTCAAATAAGGTTTTATTATATGATAAATCGCTTTTCGAGGATTCTTTAATAGTTCATTAAATCAAAGAAAAATGTTTTCGTGATGTTACTCCAAATTCAGTTTTCGAATTTTTTTCTTTTACCTGTGCTGAAATAAAAAAAATTGCTTATCGCTTATCATGTTTATAGGTCAACGACAGTCCCTATATAGGTTTTGATTAAATGTCACAATATACTGTAGAATGCGGAGAAATGTAAATTCCCTCTCAGATGATCAGGGTCATATAATTTTAGGTAAATTTGGTACAGAAGATTGTAAGGTCCGTTAGTCCTTCCTACAGGTAAATTAAGCCCCGTGATATAAGCACAACAAGTTGGTTATCAAATGAAATGCACAATTTGAAATATTCAAACAAATTCATGGATAATGCTAGATATAAAAATGGTTGTAATTATAATTTATTAAGGCAAGCCTTTGAATACATATACAGGGTGTATCGGATGCTGATGGCCAAAATTCAGGGGGTTATTGTACATATCATTTGCAATAAAAGTCTTATAACAGTTTTTGAAAAGTTGTTAATTACTGAGATAAAAACACAAGGTTTAACTTTGATCTACACTTTATTTGAAAAAATTCGACGACGTTTCGCTGACACAGCAGCTTTATCAAGAATGAAAAATAGAATGAAGAGTATGGTATTATAAACAAATCGTAGAACAAGTTGGATGAATAACAGGAAAATCCACACCGAGCCATTGTACAGTTAGTATGAAAGGTAATAAAAACTAATTGAACAAGTTAAGTAGGGGTGAGTAATTCAAATCTACCTGTTCATTCAAAAGCTTGTCCGAATGTTTGTATCTATTTATTTCTAATGCTTCTAGGAGATCTAATTTTGAACTTTTGATTTTATATGTAATATGTCAAAGTTTTTATTGAATGAATGGTTTTCTTTTATTAGGTGGTTTGAATAATTTGAATCAGATTTATTTTTGTCGAAGCTACGTTTATGTTCAGATGTTCTTATGCCAAAACTCCTATAGGTCCTACCGATATAAATTTTATCACAAGAACCGCAATTGAGTTTATAGATTCTGATTTACTTGATTTTCAACACGAGATTTATTTTTTTAATATGTTTACCTAAGTTATTAGAAGTTTTGAAAGCTATATTAAGATTTTGTTTGACGAAAAAGGATTTAATATTTGTACTTGCAGAACCGCAGAATGTTAAACTGTTGAATATTTTATAGTCTTTATGAATAGGATATACTTCATTTATTGCTTTTTGATAGAGTTTTTACGAATGATTAGGTCTATCATATCCGGATTATATGAATTATTAATGGCTATCTGTTTGATGATGTTTAACTCTTTATTATAATCTTCTACTGATAAAGGTAAATTGAGTAACCGATGTACCATGCTGTTTAAAGCTGCAACTTTGTGTTGATATGGGATGTAATAGTAGTTATGTATAATTGTATCAGTATGTGTTGGTATTAAGAAGACCAGCAATTATTCAAACCACCTAATAAAAGAAACGTCAAAATCAATTTTTGGTAGATAAAGCTGCTGTGTCAGCGAAACGTCGTCGAATTTTTTCAAATAAAGTGTAGATCAAAGTTAAACCTTGTGTTTTTATCTCATTTATATCATGGATCTACATCAAGTAACGGCCTCCACAATTCAAAATATTGTTAATTACTCTTTTATTGAACATTGAAAGAGCAGTGAATTTCCTATATGAAAAGTATGTATGAGTGTCAGAAAAATGTTCTATACTGGGTGTTGTAAGAGATTGAATGTAACATATCAGCATCATAAGATCTTTACTGCTCGATAAAATGGAATATTACGGTGTACAGGGAAGGGCTCTGGAGATTTATAGATCATATCTATCTGACCGAAAACAGGTGGTTGAGTGGAAATCAGTGCAGGAGAAATGTGTTGAATAGGGTGTACCGCAGGGCTCTATTTCGGGTCTTGTGTTGTTTATAATCTATCTTAACGATCTACCAGTAAACATACCGGGAATAGCAACAAGTCTTCATGCAGATGATACCACCTTCCTCAATGTGGCAAAATCTAGAAACGAACTTGAAGCAAAAAGAACAGCATGCTTGCAAAATGCTGAGCGATGGTTATCTGCAAATGGATTGAAGCTAAACCTGAAAAAGACCCAACGATTAACTTTTTCAACTTAGGTAGATGAAAACAAGACACTTAACCTCTTTGGCATAACTTTCTCCGCGAAACTGAATTGGGACGAACACCTATCCACATTACTGAAAAAACTCTCAGTGGCTACCTTCACAATAAAAAGAATGAAGGAAATAATTACTCAAGAAATATGTAAATTAACATATTATGCTAATTTTCACTCTGTAGCTACTTATGGAATACTAATATGGGGTAATGAATCAAAGCTTCAACCGTGCTATCAGAATTCTATGTGGTATATCCGAAGAAGGAGAAGAATAAAATCCTTACGGTCACGTCTGTTTTCATACTTCGCTGCCTAAATATGTTCACCAAAATCAAACAAAGTTTTCTTCTAATACCGACATTCATTCATACAACACTCGTAATAAGAACAATTTAACTTCGACATTTCACAGGATGGCCAGAACACAACTAGCCACGAACCATGTTTGTATTTCACTTTACATCTTGCTTCCGATAAACCTCAGGGCATTGAAAAAAAGCAAATTCACCAAGGGAGTAAAAAATATCCTACTACACGAGGCTGTAGGTGATTCTTGCTCTCGGTCCGCTTAATTCTTTTCAGATGTGACAATTCTAGCCGTAGCTTCAGCAGTAGATGAGCCAGGATTTTCAAATTCTTCGCTAGGCGCATTCGCAAAATTTACAGTTTCATTGAGATTCACATCTCGTGAAATCAGCATTTACCTGATATTTTCAATATTCAAAGAATTCAAGTCTGTTAATTCGTGTTCAAAGTATTCTGGACTCGGGAAGATATCACCAGAATTTGTTTCGTGAGAAATCAACATATTTTTTTCAATCCCAGTGGAGAATTTTGAGATGAATGAAGGTTTGGAGGGTTCTCCATCTGGATTCCAATCTGGATCCTCTTCAGAATCATCTGCTGGAGGTGGTGTCCTCTCTCGAGACCTAAAATAAGACTCGGCAGGATTATCATATTGCTAAATTACAGGCGTTAAAATACGACTATCTTTTCTAATTTTGCCAGTTCCAAAATTCTTGAAGATCTTGTGCTGAATCCCGAACAACTAATCGTAATAAATTGATGACACTGAGGCAGTGCTTAGGTACGTCCATGCAAGTGAAAGACAATCAAAGCACTGTTCAATATTCGCAACACAACACAACCTCCTTTATAGCCGCCCTTCGATTCTTTTCCCTCGACATCGGTGAAATCATGGCGAACGTAAAATAATCAAACTCATCTTTCTTATTGTAATTTGTAGTCTCAAATATGGAGTAAGTCGACTTCCTTGATTTTTATTTAATTGAAATATATATGTGTGTCGGGCAAGTATCTCCTCTCACTGAGTTTTTGCTTGGAACGGAAGGAGAACAAGAGGAAAAGCATATCGATCTGATTTGTTATTATGATGTAAACATAACATCATGGGTTTTTTGTTTTGGAAAATCAATCGAAATGCATTCTTTTGGAGAGTTACCAAAATGTGATCCCTCATAACTCCCGATGCAAAATACCAAATAAGAAATCGTAAATAGCTATGAATAGATCGCGCGCAGGAGATTACCAAAAGACGAAAAACATTTCTCTAGTAATTCGACTTACTACCTTTTTTATTTGAACGGGAGCCTTATGTTGTGGGACTCGGTATATTTTTCAAATTCATGTGTTTGATAAGATTATGGTATTTGAATTTGGGAGGCTTTTACTTGGTAAAATTCCATTATCAATAATAAAAAACAAGTACTGTGTTTTAAGGAATTTTACTTAATAATTGCGATTCGTAACGCGTTTCACTACACCGTAGCTTCTTCACACGAATGATTATGCAGAAAAATGTAAATGAGAATATAACTATAAATGTTCTTGAGTAATTAAAAGCTTATTGGTCGCCTCCTCCTAAATGGTTATTTATGACAGGTATATCCAATAAAATTAAGGAATAGATTGCTCCCCGAAAAGATTCAATAGAGGTGAAGGGCTTAAATCGACTTGTTCATTGATGAGTCTACCTGAGTGTTTGTATTTATTTATTTCTAAAGTTTCCCAAAGATCTACCTTCAATATTTATTATCTGTATGCAAAATTTCAAACTGTGGGTCGAAAGAATGATTATTTTCTAAGAGATGATTCGCGTAATTTGAATCTGATTTTTATTTGAAAAACTGCGTTTATGTTCCGATATTCTAATATTAAAATTTCTATGTGTTCTACCAATGTAGAAATTATCACAGTCATTGCAATTCAATCTATAAACACCTGATTTATTGTTTTTACCTGGTTTGGTTTATTATTTTTATATATTTGCCTAAATTATTATTAGTTTGAAAGCTATGTTGAAATTATTGCTACCTTAACCTAGGTTGGCATTACAAGTGAGAAACTGAAATCATTCTTAAGTAGCAATAATTTCAACATAGCTTTCAAACTAATAATAATTTAGGCAAATATATAAAAATAATAAAACCAAACCAGGTAAAACAATAAATCAGGTGTTTATAGATTGAATTGCAATGACTGTGATAATTTCTACATTGGTAGAACACATAGAAATTTTAATATTAGAATATCGGAACATAAACGCAGTTTTTCAAATAAAAATCAGATTCAAATTACGCGAATCATCTCTTAGAAAATAATCATTCTTTCGACCCACAGCTTGAAATTTTGCATACAGATAATAAATATTGAAGGTAGATCTTTGGGAAACTTTAGAAATAAATAAATACAAACACTCAGGTAGACTCATCAATGAACAAGTCGATTTAAGCCCTTCACCTCTATTGAATCTTTTCGGGGAGCAATCTATTCCTTAATTTTATTGATATACCTGTCATAAATAACCATTTAGGAGGAGGCGACCAATAAGCTTTAATTACTCAAGAACATTTATAGTTATATTCTCATTTACATTTTCTGCATAATCATTCGTCTGAAGAAGCTACGGTGTAGTGAAACGCGTTACGAATCGCAATTATTAAGTAAAATTCCTTAGAACACAGTACTTGTTTTTTATTATTAAGATTATGGTGTTTGCAAACAACAGAAAACTTTCATAATATCGTTACATTTTTGACATATATGTGTAGTAGGTATACTCCACAAATTCAGACGTTTTATAACAAATCGTTATCTGAATTGAAATAATTTACCATTTCGAATTCTATGAAAATGACGTACAATTAGTGACTCAACTTATACGTAACATAATAGATTCAAGATAACAAGTTGTTGTTTGGTTTAACAGTGTACGATTCCATGAAGATAGACTGTTTTTCAACTAGGCAGTTCACCCATAAACGCCCAGTGATACCGTACGGTCATCCATTTCAAAAAAAGTTGTTGGGGATTTCCCTTGAATTTGCCACAACAATAAATAGGCAGTTATATGACAATTTTAGCTAGAAGACCGGTATTGTCGTATTAGTTTTTCATTCCCAAAAAAACATGGATATTCATTACACGTAATTAAATTTATTCTAAGCTCGGTGGCGTATTGGATATGATGCTCGTCTCCTGCGCAGAGTTGCCTGGGTTCAATCCCAACAAAGTCGGTGAGATTTTTCGGATTTTGGGAATCGCTTGAGTGTCCATCTTTCGGAGGAGATGTTAAGCTGTCGGTCCTGTCTAACAGAGATGTGGTGGACATAAAAGATCCCTTCCCTCGACACGAGAGGGGTTCGGCAAAATTCCCGGGTTAGTGAGGTGGCAGAATTTCCCGGCGTGTCATTAGCCGAAAGGCAGAAATAGAGCACGTTAAAGGAAAAACAAACAAACAAATTTATTCTATTGCATTATTTTTATTTTCGGATGCAATCAGTAAAAAACATTAGGTTTGAGTTACATTTTGGTTGGATGTTATGTATTTTACTTAAATTTTAAAAGTAATCTTATCAAAGGGTGTCGAAAAGTCGGTAATACTAAATGGTATCACTGGGCGTTTATACTACTATAATGTGCGGTTTTAGTTCAGACAAGGACTAACGTTGTCCCAAGCGTTAGATATCACTTACGGCGCCAATGACTTTGTCAAACAATCTGATGGAATATTTATTGGTCCTCCTGAGAGTAACACTGAGACTAATGAAGATTTTGCCGATGAGGAAGAGGAAGGTACCATTCATAATCAATGGGTAGACAGCTATGAGCGGATGTGGAACTCAAACTGACGAACCAAAATCGTATAAGATAACAATGTCGAAACTACAACATTTTGCCATAACTGAGAGACATCCACCCTTGGCCTCCGAGGCTGAAAATAGAGGAAAGCAGCACCTACAACCACAACACATTTGGATTCGTAATAGTCTAGGGAAAAAATAAGATTCCTCTCAGCTATAGGTTGATTTAGAAACAGTACGCAACGTTTTTCCAGACGCAAACTATTGCCAATATGACAACCTGTCACCTGTTGATATATTTGAGAATTTCTAGTTGAAGAGACCCAAAAATATGCGATTCTTCTAAATCATTTAGACCCAAAAATTACAGCAGCTGAAATTCGATGATTCTTAATTATTTCAATTCTAAGCGGGTATAGTACCCTTCCATCAGAATGCATGGATTGGGATTCGAATAATGATGTGAAAAATAATATATTAGAAATTCTATGAGGCGAAATTGCTTTTTACTCATTCGAAATGAACGCTTCAGATAAGATGTGGAAAATTCGTCTTTTGATGAATAAAATTAAAAAAGGATGTTTGGACAATTATCTGCCAGTTCAGAACATTGATTTTGACGAATCAATGATAAGATACTTAGGCCGCCACGGTAAGCAATTTATCTTTGGCACGCCAATTAGAAAATGTGATGTTCAAACGCTACAGAGGGTTATCTGATCAATTTCAACCGATACCAGGGCAAAAATTCTAATGGGAACGAAAACGACGATATTCTTTTTAGGAAATGTACTTCTCCATTAGAACTAATGCTTGACGAGCTACGACATCTAAATTCACGCTGCAATATATATGTCGCCAATTACAGGGTTCAATATATTCAGATATTTTCGATGTTTAGGCTATGGTGCTGTAGGAACGATAAGAGAAAACTGAATACCGAAAACATGCCCATTGTTCAATGAGAAAATGAATAAAGGGGCGTTGTTACCATGGCTTCTGCAGATGCAAGAGTATCCTTCTGGGATCCGTGAAACGATTCTCGCAAAAACAAAAAAAAATTATTAATATCGCCCATTTTGCATCGCCATATATAATCAAAATGCTAACGATCTTATGGATGAACGTATTTCCCATTATAGGATTGGTGTGAGAGCAAGAAATCTTATTGGAATATATTTACCTGGCTATTATGTGATGCAATTAACAACGCTTGGTTATTATATAGAAAACCATGGAAAAACCACAAATTTAGTATAGAAGATAATTAGTGCAGCTATACCTAGCACATTACAGGGTAGCTCCCCAAATACCAGGATCTGCAAAAACATCAATTTTTCGGACTCTTCTATCAGCCATACATTTCGACAATACCCATCCTACGTTGGACCGTGCAACAGACGCCGTTGGGCTGGTAATGAATGTAAAACCTTCGGTAGAATCATGTGCATTAAGTGTGATGTCGGGCTTGATGTAGCTTCTTTCATACAATTTGATACAAATCAGTGAACTGTCAATATTTATTATCATAGACATCATTTCTGCAGGTATTGTGATCACTACTTCTTTGCCTTTTTTTTAGAAATATGTATATTGAAACCTATTATTTTTATTTTAATAAAAAACAAAAAGGAACGTATCGATATGTTAATTTATTGTACCTCAACCTCCCACTGATGCCATATGGTATCATGTGATATCACTATTTTCAGTCATTTTCTTTTCATTACACTATTTTAGCAGTTAAATACACACAAATAGTAAACCGTCCTAATATAAGCCTGTAGAAATCAAAACGAAAAGAAAAAATAATTTTGGGGATTAATGGGTTAAATAAGTAGATTTTCGAATCATACTTCATTCACCCAATATTTTATGATGTTTAAAATCATGCTACTGCATAGACTTTATCCAAATAAAATAGATGATACAACATGTACTTCCATTTTTTATAATATTCTGAATATAAGAAACAATTATTTATATATAAATTAAATAATTCTCAACCTTACTTCATGATGAATATGAAGAATTCGATGTTATAAAAATACCGAATTACATGAAAACAAAATAAATTAAGAAGAAAGGAAATGCACTTATCGTAAATTGTCAATGAAATACTCACTAATAAGAAACACAAGATCTGAAAGTATCAGCTATAGAAAACTTCTAACGTAAAACAACAATATATTTAAAAAAACATTGAAGAATGAAAAATCGTTTCGCGCTACCACGTGTTCAAAACAATCGTTCGAGTATAACTAACTTCACTAACACCAACGTCACACATCGAAAGTCGATACCGAACTGCTTCATTCCATTCGAGCGAGATCGAGTGAACCCACGATGTAGGGAATATCCACCGGCTAGAGGAGGTAAGTTGTGCGACTATTCACTGTTCCAGTATGAATCAAAGCGGGCGATGTATAAAACGTATGGGACGTGATGGAAGTGATCCTCGGATGCAATTATGCCTACAGTGTGTTCCAACGAAAATTTGACACCCCCTATAACTCCGAAATGAGTAACATTAGCGAAAAACACCAAGACACGTCGATTTTTGTTTCGAGGGGGAGCATTTTTCGAAATAATTCGAAACTTCTCAGATCAACCCCCTACCCCCAGCAACCCTAACTTTGAAATTCATCATAGGGAATAAGGGTCGAGTGGCACCTTACTGAAAAGGTCTGTCAATTCTCCACCTTGATTTGTCATTTTTAGAATTTTAAATTAACATACAGGGTGTCCCAACCAAGGGTGAAGTTGAATTCCTGGAAATCCCAAATACTAAATGAAATAGATTTATTTTGGCATAATGCAAGCGCAGGTTTATGCTCGGTCTAGAAAAACGACCTACACTTGTGAATTTGGAGTTGGTGCAATCAACCCCCTATTTCCAGCATCCCCAACTCAAAAATCATTCGATCGATAATAGGTCAAGTGGCACCTCGTTGGAAAGGTACTGCAATTTTCTCTTCGAATTTGGTATTTTCGAAATTCAGAATCATCATACAGGGTGTCCCGAAGCAGGAACATTGAAAATCCAAATAACTTTTTGAAACTGGTTCATTTCGGTATACGAGAACATGTTTGATCCGAGAATAGGACTTTCTTGTGTGGTTATAGAATTTTTGCAATCAACCCCTTCCATTCAGCATCCCCAACTTGAAAATCATACAAATAATTCAAGTGGCATATCTTCAGAAAAGGTTTTTTGAATTCCAGAATGATTAAAGCATTTCATTCAGTTCGGCTATCCATACAGGATGTCGCTTTCGAAAAATTCAATATCGTCATTTGAAATTATCAACTAAAATTAATTCGAAACTGTTAAAAGTATTGGGGTACGATGTGTTGAGCATCAATTACGAAGAAATAAAGCTGATTTCTGCATTGAAAATGTTCACATTTTTTCATTTCCATCTGGCGTGCAGTCATCTGTTATTTCTCATTTTGCAATGAAATATTATTATTATTCAGATCAGTTCCTCATTATTGTTGTTGTTCGTCAGTTGAAATTAATCTGAAAATGGTTTATTCCACTGAGGAAAGGGTCGAAATTGTATCGACGTATTTTCGAAATAACAGTTGTGCCAAAGAAACGGCAAGGATATTCGATAGGAACCATCCTGAAAGAGAAAGGGAGTCAGTCACCAGTACGTTAAATATTTGGTTGACAAATTCCTAGCTACGGGTTCGGTGGCAAACAAAAACATGAAGTGGCATGTCCTGTCAGAAATGAGGCAACGGAAGTGGCAGTAGTGGGTCATCTACAAATGGAGAATACTACTTCGATCAGAAAACTATCTCGTCTGACTGGTGTATCAGCTACAACTGTCCATAGAATCGTGAAACATCACAAATTTCACCCTACAAGGTAAAATTAGTGCATGAAATAAACGAAGATGATCCAGATCGTCGTTTACAGTTTCGTGAAAATCTAAGTGAAAACCTAAACGCTAATCCAAATTTTCTGAATAACATCTGTTTTTCTGATGAAAGCACCTTTATGCTCAGTGATGAAGTGAATAGACATAATTGTCGATATTGGGACACACAGAATCCTCATTGGTTTAGAGAGGCCCACACGCAAAGGCCTCAGAAGTTGAACGTTTGGGCAGGAATTTTGTAAATCATCTAGTTGGGCCTTTCTTTATTGAGGGTAATCTGAATGGAAATGGCTACCTACAGTTGTTAGAGGAACACATACATCCTAGATTGACAGAAATTTTACAGAACGATCCAACTCTTTCTGAGGACGAAATGCGTTTTCAACAAGACGGTGCTCCTCCGCATTATGATGCTCGGGTGCGCCAATATTTAGACGAAAATTTCCCAGGAAGGTGGATTGGTAGAAGAGGACCTGTTGAGTGGCCAGCCAGGTCACCAGATTTAAATCCCCTAGATTTTTTTTTGTGGGGCCATCTAAAATCTAAAGTTTATGCCACAAGACCAGAAAACCTGGAGGAGCTGCGGATGAGGATTATCACAGAATGCCGACTTTTGACTCCTGAAGTTTTCGCTAATGTGAGAAGAGAGTTTGAAAATCGTCTGTATAACTGTATGGAGGTGGGCGGAGGTCATTTTGAACAATTGTTGTGTTAATCAAGTTAGTTTTTGTTTTCAATTGAATACAAGTTCAATAAATCTCGTTTTCCTGTTTAGATGAGCATCCAATCAGTTTCTCCATCATCCCTCATCCTGATCCTCACACCAGAAAACCTCGATTGCCAAACTGAAACCAATGCCTCAGTGATTCAGAAAATAGAAAAATCTTTCTGGAACTTTGGCACTCAACCTGTAATCACTTGTATGATTTTTTGAGTAGGGGATGCTGAATGGAAGAGATTGATTGCAAAAATTCCATATTCACGCAAGAGAGTCTTATTCTCGAATCAAACATAAACATGTTCTCGTATTATACCGAAATGAACCAGTTTCAAAAAGTTATTTGGGTTTTCAGTGTTCCTGCTCCGGGACTCCCTGTATGCTGATTCTGAATTTCGAAAATACCAAATTCGAAGAGAAAATTGAAATACCTTTCCAACGAGGTGCCACTTGACCTATTTTCGATCGAATGATTTTTGAGTTGGGGATGCTGGAAATAGGGGGTTGATTGCACCAACTCCAAATTCACATGTGTAGGTCGTTTTTCTAGACCGAGCATAAACCTGCGCTTGCATTATGCCAAAATAAATCGATTTCATTTAGTATTTGGGATTTGCAGGAATTCAACTTTACCCTCGGTTGGGACACCCTGTATGTTAATTTAAAATTCTAAAATGACAAATCAGAATGGAGAATTGACAGACCTTTACAGTAAGGTGCCACTCGACCCTTATTCCCTATGATGAATTTCGAAATTAGGGTTGCTGGGGGTAGGGGGTTGATCTGACAAGTTTCGAATTATTTCGAAAAATGCTCCCCCTCGAAACAAAAATCGACGTGTCTTGGTGTTTTTCGCTAATGTTACTCATTTCGGAGTTATAGGGGGGGTCAAATTTTCGTTGGAACACACTGTATAACAGCTGCAACAAACTTGAAACCCAAAATATTGTACAGGAAGACCAGATTCGATATATCACTAAGGCATCTCTCTGAATATAAGTTTCTTACCTAAGACCAACAGATTCGATTTCACAACTTCCTTTCAATAGCCCACCTCCCACTCGAGGGATACCTTGTGTTTCGATGAAACGTGAAGGGTTTCAAACAATCAATCACACATGAGCACATAGAAGTCGCAATTCATGCCTTCAGAATAACCTTGGTTGCTTTAAAATCTTGGTTTAATCCGATGTTGGCCAACAACCCTAAGAGGGTACCCTAGGTCCAGTTTTATTTCTACTTATTGATGATCTAAAAGAAGTTTTTAGCATTGCAAATTTTTGCTTTCTGCGCATGATTGTATATTCTTAAATGTGTTCGTACCATCGCAGATCAGAGTAGTCTCCAAGAGAATCTAAATTCTTGTGATACAAACGCATTGGGTCCTGAATATTTTAAAATGTAAACGTGTTAAATTTTCTATGGAATTACGGCCCTTTATTTTTACGTATAAAATCGACAATGTTCCCTTGGAAACGGTTGTTTCCGTGAAGAATTTGGGTGTTTATCTAAACTCGAAGTTATCTTCTATTCTAATATACGCTCACTCATTATTCTGTATATTTCTATTATCCGTCTCATTATAGAATATTGTTGTACTGCATGGCCCCTCTGTTGCCACTCACATAAGTAGGATTGGGGGATTGGAAGATACAGGGAAAACTTATTGTGTTTCTGGACTGAAATTGTTTTTGACACTAATAGCAATGGGCATAAGCTAGACGATTTCTGTCGCATCTCCTTTCTCGTAAATCCTATTTTGATGTCTCATTCACTTGCAAGGTAATGAATTCTTACATGAATTGCCCAAACATTTTAGAACGTTTTTCTCTTCGCGTCCCTCCGAGAGCTATTAAAAATAACATTTTCAATATTGACTTCCATAGCCCAAACTATGGTAGTCAATCACCTCTTTCGAGAATATGTTGCATGATGAATTCTGTAAAAGATGTTGATTTCTTCACAGGTAGAATCTCAACTACATGTATATTCAAAAGTTTCCTTGTATAAATCAGTAATAAAAAAAAATTATAATAAAAATGACGGTTCGACCATAATCTAATATTCAAAATATTAGTTAATTGAATATGAGGGATGGTACCCCTTATTTTGGAAACACAACAATTCTGATGACACGTTTATTGCATAACATAGCAATCGAAGTAGTAGATCTCATGAAAAAACATAGTAATAAATTGTTATCTAATTCGTTCTCAGTGACCATAACAAAATTAGACATCTTTATTCCCATAATACTAAGAAAAAGAAGAAGAAGAAATAACTCAAAACTGGAACATTAGAACTCAATTTGCAGTCTACAAACCACCAAACAAAAAAATTACCGGAGATATAACAGAGTTATTCAGAAGCAACAAAGATAGTATAGAAGCCCAAGATACCAATCTGAAAGGAAAAATTGAAACTGTGGAAACGCCTGTGGTAGAAGACTCGAAATAATAGCAAAGAAAGAGAATATAACAGTAATAGCCCTAACGGAACCTAAGCAAACAGACGCAGCGACACGAACTGGGAACATACTTGACACTACTGTGAGTATAAAATGGATGTAACGATGGATCTTTCATCGGACCACTGCCTACTACTAACACTGGAACTAGAACCAGATACCACATAGGAGAAATGGTAACAATAGAAAACAAGGAACAATTAGGAGAAGCAGTCGAGGACTTGAAAGGAAAGCTCTTCCCCATTGTTGCCAATGGGGAAGAGAGATAACACAATTACATCAGCAATCAGGGAAATTCTGAAAGAAAAGAAGAAGCCAAGAAGAAGTATAGAAGAGCCTAACATCCAAAAGGCAATCGAACACTGAACAATTTCACAATCGAGTTCAGTGAAGCAATTTCTCTGGCAGATGACATCTACATTAACAAAAATGTGAGTACGAAGCCAGTACCCATATCTGAGATACGAAAGAAAATTAGTGTTCAAAGACGAAAAGAAGGCAGAGCTATTTGCAGAAACACTACAAAACCAGTTTAAAAACAGTGTCAGCAATGGAGATAAAGAATTCAACGAAGATGTGAAAAAGTTTGCAAACGAATCAGAAGAAGAAAATGCAGAAGAGTAAGGAGATCTTAAAGAATGAGCACCTGGAACCAACGGAATCCGAAACCAAGCGATCATATCTCCCAGAGGCAGCTATCGAAAAAATATCAGAATTAGGAAGAGGAATACTGAAAACCAAATGCTATCTAGAAAGAAACAGAAACATAGATACCCAAGCCAAAAACAAACCAAAAAAGTACAGACCAATCAGACTACTTGCTTACAGAAGGCTCAAAAACTCTACAGAAGATATGAAAATAAGTTTCAGAACACCAATTTGGATTCACAACAAACAACTTTACGATATACTGATTGATAAGAATCACTAAGAACATAAAGGATATCAATAAGAACTAGTTGTGTATTCATGAATGTTGAACCATAGTTCGACAAAATGTAGGACACAGGACTAATATTCAAGATGAGAGGGCACACTTACCAAGGAAGCTCATCAACATTATTCAAAACTACTTACAGAACAGAAGATAGTAAGGATAAACAATATCAATTCCACGATGAAGAAAATAGCAGCATACATGCTCTTCAACATATATAGTGTGTTCCAACGAAAATCTGCTACCCCCTCTATCTCAAAATGAATTGATTTTGGCGGACAAAGATGAGACACGTCGATTTTTTATTAGAGGGGGACCAATTTTTGAGTTGGTTTGGAGCATATAGAATCAACACCCTACCCTCAGCAGCACCTAAGTCGAAAGTCATTATATGGAAAGTGGGCGACTCTTTGGAATGGCTTTTTAATTCTATATTCAATGATAGTATCTTTGTGAGCATTCAATATCACACAGAAAATCTAAACACAACGAAAATTTGCCTCCCGTCTATGTCAAGAAGAAATGATTATAGTGAAAAACGCTGGTCAATTTTTGATTGGGGGGGACTAATTTCTGAGTTATTTCGGAGCATGGAAATCAATTCATTTAAGATGGTTTCCGCTCCCAAATAAGTATAAATTTCAAAAACCTTTCAACAGGAACACAATTTTTACGTATCGAATGCTGAGAGTTAGCTGGTCAACATGAGACAGGGGCGTACTGTCAACAGTGATGGAAAAATATTTTGAGGATCTAACTGCATATATGCTATAATTTTTTTTAGAACCTGTTTTCCCATTACTTCAATGAATTCCTTACAGATATTTGCTGATAAATAAGAAATGTTACTCTTTCCAGGTTTCCAAAATTTTTTGAAGTGATCTGCAAGAAATAGATTAAATTCACTCAATAATTCCACACATCATAAATGGAAGGCTTCTCGATGCCGACAATTTTACGACAGCTATAATCCGTTTAAATATGTTAGTCCAGTAATCCACTTCTTGTTGATGTTGATATAATAAGACTATATCTACTATACCAACCGCTTTACTTCGTGTCAGATAAGTCATCATAGATTGCTTATGCACTAGGCTATTTTCATGTGTTAAAATTATGTGATTAATATTAATAGGTGGCAGCCGGCCTCATCCCCGTCACCCGGTGTGATACCACCACATCTAGCAATAGGTCCCGTGAATTGGTCACCTGTGTGACTAAGTTTTGGGATCTGACGGATGGTCCGGTTTCCAGGGTGGGAAGGATTAGCAACGAAGCATGATGAGCTCTTCTGGGACAAAATCATCCAGAGTTAAAATAGTCGCCCATTCGGATCTCTGGGGGGACTACCTCGAGGGGTTCATGACGCGGGTAAGTCGAGTACTCCTCCGACGAATTCACTAATCCTCTCTGTGTTTTCACCAGATCGGATGTTTCATGCCAGAGAGAGGACACGTTGGAAAACGATGCTTTCGACCTTGAGTGGTTAAAATCTGTTTGAGGATAAAACATTGTTCGATATCCACTTCCCTAGACTGCTTCAGTATCTAAATGATAAGGTGGATTGGATTCAGACACAAACTTTCGCAATCAGCCATAATCCAACGCAACTAGTCGACGAACCGACGAGAATACCTGATCACCCAACCGATTTCCCGAGCACCTTGGATCTTTTTTTTTATTTTAGATCCAGATGATTTTGTAGTGAAGGTATCAGCACCGCTAGGCAACTCAGACCGCAGCCTTATATCTGCTGCTGGAACCATTGTGCTGCCGCTAAACCAAGCCGATCTCTTTGCTCTCTTGTTCTCAAAGAACTCTGTGCTAGATCCATTTAATGCAATACTGGCACCCATTCTTAACCGTCTGTTTCAGATTTCTTATGAAAGCCAGACTTTTCCGAGCAGCTGGATAATAGCGAGAATTCAGCCGATCTCAAAGAAAGGAAAGAAGTCCTTACCCCAGAACTATCGCTCTGTTGCACTTCTTTCCATTATGTTCAAAGTGATGGGGAGAGTCATAAATGATGAACTCATCAAATATCTTGGGTTTCAGGGGATTATTAAAGATGGTCAGTATGGTTTTCGCAGGCAAAGATTGACAGGAGATCTGCTCGCCTACGTCACTCATGTTTGTACATCAACGATGGAAAAGCATGGGGAATCTAGAGTAATAGCCCTCGACATCTCTAAAGCCTTCGATAGGGTTTGGCATGCAGCCTTGTTGAATGAACTTGCTGCATATGGACTTCCCGAAAAATTGCGGGATTGCACAGGAGTACCTCAGGGATCCATTCTTTCCCCAACCTTGTTTCTGTTACAGATAAACGATCTTCGGTCATCTACAGAGAACAAAATCGTCGGTTTTGCTGACGATTAACCCTGGTTTCTTTCAGTAGTCTGCGGCTGATTACAGCTGCGGAATATCAGCATCAGAGATATCAACAAATTAATTAATTAAACTCTGACTTACAAAGAATATCTGTGTGGGGTCAGTTGAACCTGGTGAGCTTCAACACGAGCAAGATGAAAGCAACTACGTTTTCTTAAAAGGTCCCCGCTGGAGAACCTCCTCTAATGATGCAAGGCCAACAAATTGCAGCCAAAGATTTGATGCACCTTCTCGGGCTAACGGTCAGCTCCGAGTTTTGCTGGCATGAACATGTATCAGCAATAGGTAAGTCGGCATCAGCTAAACTTAGTTTTCTTTTCAGAGCCAAGCGATACTTCGCGTCATCTCAGCTGTTGCTTCTATATAAGGCACAGATTCGACCTGCTTTCGAATATTGTTCCCATGTATGGGGATCTGCCCCAAACATTCGTTGCAGATGTTGGATAGTGTGCAAAAACGGGCTGTGCGCTTCATCGACCACCCGGAGATCACCCGCGATCTCCAACCGCTAGTTCTCAGAAGACAAGTTGTTGTCCTTTCTCTGTTTTACAAAAACTTCCACGGAAGATGCTCCAAGAAGCTGAAAGACCTTTTTTGGCAAGGAGTTCTCATCATATGGCGGTACATTTAACGACCCCTCGAACCTCTCTTTATAAGAATTCTTCGTTTACAGGGCCGGTGAGTTGTGGAACTCGCTTCAGTCCAACATCACCCCAACCTACTACAATTTGGCCACTTCAAAGAGCGAGTAAACAGACACCTCAATTCCACCAAGGTGCCCACTCATGTGGTGTAACAGGCTCGCCTATTCCTGGGAAGCGCGTATAAAAAAATATGCCTGCAATCATAACATCCACTCCGAGAGCAAAGATTAACATCAGTTGGGTTAGATAAGCAGCATGAAAAACAAAGTACAGAGCATTTGGAAGGAGAGTACAGCAACTATTTTCTTTCAACAAATAATGCTTTGTTGAAATATCTTGTTATAATTCATTATCATCTTTGTAGGTTCTAGATGCCTCGGAAAACTCAGAATCTTTATTTTGAAAATAAATTGGTGGTCCCTCACGAATTAAAGTTTCGCCATTTAACCAGTAAACTTTTCGTGAAAATAATCGGCGGAATCGTGTGATATTCTGTGTTGTAAAACTGCTGTTCGATTGACACACTTGTCAGTTTTAGTTGTCACTGAAGTTATTGCACTTTCGACATAGGGACAGTCGCTTTCTGATACAATCTCTAAATTGGTAGAAATTAGCGTAGAACATGAAGGTTCAGAAATTCTCGCAATTTGTGAGTGAACTGACTCATCATGCGGAAAATTTATTATTTGATTTCTGCACAAAAGTTTCTCCAGTATAAGTTATAAAATATGATGTTAATTTTGGAAATTTTCCAATTACTTCTTTCTGATGTAGAGCTTTCTTCCTTTTTTCAGATCCATTAGAATATGACCGTTTCGATAATTTTCCATTACAATTCAATAATGAATTATTTTTTTAACGAAAATAGTCGCTAACACAAAACAGGCAAACGACGATTTAATCAAACAATACTTAAGATCAGAGCACAGTTTAGTAACAACTACAAACAAAACAAATACAGGGGAATTCCCGTGCGTCAATTCGAACGACGATCAGAGTTCGTGAATTCCTCTTTCTTGTCTGTGGTATTATGTATGACGTTCGCATAAGTTTATTTAAGACATACACCACACCGCATCAAATTGTATTCTTATACCTATAGGTATCTAACCCTAGATCACTAACCTTATTTTACAACGCTTATTACTAACCTTCGTCGTTTAGACTACGCGGTATAAAAGAGAGGCTTCATAAGGTTTATGGAATGAAATATTTTTATGGGTTTCATCTATTTATTACAATAATCATTTGTTAACATGTTTGTAGTTTTTTATTTACTAAAATCAAATTATAATGACTTTGACAGTCTTTCAATTGAGATCGGACTTTTACTCATTTGAACATTATGTTTTTGAGATACTTGAATCTTACGGACTAGAAAAAACAGATACTTAAAAAATATTAAAATATTAAAATTAAGTAATAAAATCAACAAAAGAAAGAAACATTTTAGAAAAAATTATTAATTAATACATTTGTGACAAATGTCAAGTTTGTTTTCGACGACTCGTGGTGGCTGGAACGGCGCACACAGGGCCCCTACACAAAAAACACACGTGCGCAGCGCGAGCTGAATGGTGACTGAGATTAGCCGGAATCTGAAATGCGTGCGACGACACACTCAAAATTTATACTACTTTTTTGGACCGCGTCGTCGTTTCGACGAAGGTTAGTGATCTAGGGTTAAATTAACCTGATTTTCGAGAGAATACAGTACCGTTAAACGGGGTGAATAGTAATCACGGGGCGAATATTTGTGTAGAAACGGCATTAAAAATGGAAGATCTGTTTTTTTGCTTAACTATGTTGACTATATATTTCTGTGAAGGTCCTAATAGTATTGTGAACGTCCTAATAGTAATGGTTCCTTACAAAAAGCATTCTCAAAGTGATGAATTCGAGATAGACAACGTATAAAAAGTATGATCCAAAAGAATTGGATGCCGCGGTAGAAGAATACAATTACATAAGAAAAAACGAAAAATTAAGCTTTTAAAATTGTACCTTTAATTATTTATTTCTCTACATAGCCTTTTAAAATTAGTGAACTGAAAAAAGTGATTACTCTAGCAGATTTTTCTAGTCACCGCAAATGGCGGTACTATCCACCCATAGTCCGGGGCGAATAGAAAACATGCATAATTTCGTAATTTACGATATATATATTATATACGATTTAACTATATTTTTACGTTTTTTCACCAAATAGAAGACTCAAATCAAAAATTGGTCCATTACATAGTAGAATCAGGGACTGGAAACAGTAAGAATACATAATGTAGTTGTAATTTGGAATTATGCCTATTCATCCCGTTTTACGGTACTAAGCGCATGCAGCAAGCTAAAGCAAATAAGCAAGTATGTATTGTAATAAGTCATTATCATCTGATCTCTAAATTCAAAATTGATATGTTTTTTCGGTAATACCTAAATATCGGTAATCATTTGGTTATCTGGCAGAAACCAGTGCGCCTCCTTCGATCGCGGGGCCCTGGGCACGTGCCCATAATGCCCAGGAGGAAAAACGGGCATGCGAAACGAAATACAAAAAATAGCCCAATTTGCAAACGACTTGGCAATCTTCCTATCCCAGAAGCAAGAAAGTTGACCCAAGTATGGAAAATTGAATGGAAAAGAGAATCAAAATATTTAGGAATCAAACTGAATGAAAGTCTAGCTTATAGAAACCGAATACAAGAAAAAGTGAAAAAAAGGACATTGGATATGCAGCTATACTCCTGTACTGAAAGGTTGAACCATAATAAATGCAGAAAAAATTAATATAAACATTTTAATTCCTCCCAACACATACTCTGAAGAATTATGGAGCCTGGAAGTAAGCAGTTTAAACACGAAAGCTACATATAGAATTCAATAAAGTACTGATAACGGTCTTGGGTACACCATGGTATAGATAGATAGTTTCTTCATCCAAACTTGTAAATATAAAAGTAAGCAAATTATGCCAAAGGCGTAGAACATGTCAAATAAAAAAATACAATCACGTTATAAATAGTTTGAATTGTGGAGGCCGTTACTTGATGTAGATCCATGATATAAATGAGATAAAAAACACAAGGTTTAACTTTAATCTACACTTTATTTGAAAAAATTGGACGACGTTTCGCTAACAAAGCAGCTTTATCAAGAATGAAAAACAGAATGAAGAGTATGGTATTATAAACAAATCGTAGAACAAGTTGGATGAATAACAGGAAAATCCACACCGAGCCATTGTACCGTTAGTATATAAGGTAATAAAAACTAATTGAACAAGTTAAGTAGGGGTGAGTAATTCACATCTACCTGTTCATTCAAAAGCTTGTCCGAATGTTTGTATCAATTTATTTCTAATGCTTCTAGTAGATCTAATTTTGAACTTTTGATTTTATATGTAATATGTCAAAGTTTTTATTGAATGAATGGTTTTCTTCTATTAGGTGGTTTGAATAATTTGAATCAGATTTATTTTTATCGAAGCTACGTTTATGTTCAGATGTTCTTATGCCAAAACTCCTATAGGTCCTACCGATATAAATTTTATCACAAGAACCGCAATTGAGTTTATAGATTCTGATTTACTTGATTTTTCAACACGAGATTTATTATTTTAATATGTTTACCTAAGTTATTAGAAGTTTTGAAAGTTATATTAAGATTTTGTTTGACGAGAAAGGATTTAATATTTGTACTTGCAGAACCGCAGAATGTTAAACTGTTGAATATTTTATATAATAACTTAGGTAAACATATTAAAATAATAAATCTCGTGTTGAAAAATCAAGTAAATCAGGAATCTATAAACTCAATTGCGGTTCTTGTGATAAAATTTATATCGGTAGGACCTATAGGAGTTTTGGCATAAGAACATCTGAACATAAACGTAGCTTCGATAAAAATAAATCTGATTCAAATTATTCAAACCACCTAATAAAAGAAAACCATTCATTCAATAAAAACTTTGACATATTACATATAAAATCAAAAGTTCAAAATTAGATCTCCTAGAAGCATTAGAAATAAATAGATACAAACATTCGGACAAGCTTTTGAATGAACAGGTAGATGTGAATTACTCACCCTACTTAACTTGTTCAATTAGTTTTTATTACCTTTCATACTAACTGTACAATGGCTCGGTGTGGATTTTCCTGTTATTCATCCAACTTGTTCTACGATTTGTTTATAATACCATACTCTTTCATTCTGTTTTTCATTCTTGATAAAGCTGCTGTGTCAGCGAAACGTCGTCGAATTTTTTCAAATAAAGTGTAGATTAAAGTTAAACCTTGTGTTTTTTTATCTCATTTATAAATAGTTACTTACAATCAACAGAAAAATGTCAATTAACAGGTACAAAATAAATAAATGTACAAAGGTAAGACTCTAAACAAGAATAACGTGGACAGCGATTTAAATATTTTATGCATGAGTTTTAATTTTAGTCACGTTTGGTATTCAGGAAATCTTGTAAGCTGTACGGAGCTATTTCTACTAGAAGTTTATGAACATGTTTTTTCAGAATTGCTGGTTGCTCATTGCGTATTTTAGGTGGTAATTTATTCATTATTTTTATTATCATATGATGTTCATTTTTCTGTAGGTAAGTACGATTGAATTTCATAGATTCAAGTTCTCTTTATTCCGGGTCATATAACCGTGTCCATTTCTATGGAATAGATCAGAGTTATTTCTGACAAACATGATTGCCTCGTAAATGTATAAGGGGGCAGTGTGAGTAAGTTATTTTTTATGAAATAGTCCTCACAGCTTTCAGTGTATCTCAAGCTCAACATCGATCTTAAGCATCTCTTTTGGAGTTTGAAGAGACGAGACGACTCTCTAGAATTGCCCCAGAAGACAATTCCGTATCGGATCCGAGACTCCACATTAGCTCGATAAAACACGATGGCAGTTCGGAGATTAACATTCTCAGGGCATAAGTATAGCCGGCCAATGCATCAGCCAGGCGTTGTACATGGCTGGACCAATCAAGCCCAGAATTGATGATCACACCCAGGAATCTCATCTCACCAACCGACTCAATAACTTCTCCGTTGTGAGCTACGGAGATTTTTTCACAATTTTTGTTGAACGAAAAATGTAAGAGCTGTGTTTTCTTAGTATTTAATTTGAGGTTATTCATGTTAAAGTATTTTTCCAAGGCTATTAAATTATTCAAAAACTCTGTGTTTTAGTTGTTCTTGATTACTACCACTCATTAGAATATCTGTATCATCTGCTAATTGCACCAGCAAGTCTTCGACGATGCCAGACAGATCATTGGTGTAAAGAATATAAAGTAGGGGTCCAAGAATCGATCCTTGAGGAACCCCCCTTCTTGTTCTCAACATTTCGGAAGTTTGCATGTTTCTATCATTATCTGCCATTGCAACATATTGAACCCTATCTGAAAGGTAACTGTCCAACAGTTTCAATGCTACTCCACGTATTCCACAGCACTCGAGCTTATTTAAGAGAATACCTTTTTCCACGCTGTCAAAAGCCTTACTTAGGTCTAGAGCCACTGCTATCACAGGCTTGTTTTCATTTAGGGACTCCAAAATTGCATATATATATATATATATATATATATATATATATATATATATATATATATATATATATATATATATATATATATATATATATATATATATATATATATATATATATATATATATATATATATATATATATATATATATATATATATATATATATATAGGTGTTTCGAATAAGATGTCATAAATGAAGGATGCGAATCCCTGAATGATTTGAGCAGGAAAGTTCGAAGAACCAATGGTCAAAAATGCTTCGTTGCCGAGATACAGGGTGTTGAAGTTGAGAAAATTTTTCGATTTTCTCTCGATAAAACCTAGACTTCTCAAGATTTCGGGCTCAAATTTTCCACATAAGCTATTAAACACAATCTGAATCACCATGTGAGGCCAAATTTTGAAACAGTATACAGGGTGATACTTTTCATGGGCCATGTTCCATTTTACCCTCGGAACTTTTTTTGGTACGCCACTGGCACTAACAAAAATAAAATCGAATAGATCATTCAATTTGAAATTTTTTGACGCTTGCATTTTGATCGTAACTATCACCGTTTCTGAGATATTAATTATTGAAAATAATCCAATAGTTTTCCCATATCGAAGCCATGGAGATATTATCTTAATAACTGATGCAATTTTTCAGGAATTGAGAAATTTACATCAGATATCTCCTTATTGTATGTTTATAACAAAATGAGGCAGAAATTCCTGACAGTATACAGGGTGTTATTTTTCACGTGCATTTTCCTCTTTTGGCCCCCTGAACTTTTTTATAGTGCGCTACTGGTATATTCTGAAAACAGAATCAAACAGATTATTCAAAGTGAAAACTTTTCTGTTCCTTGTATTTTTCCGTATCTGCCACCATTTTTGAGATATTAATCAAGAAAAGTAATCGTATAGTCCCTTCCGTATTGAAAGCTTGAAGATATTTTTCATGTTATTTCGGCAATTTGTGAAGACCTTGATCAGGGAAATGATATGACCCTTTATACTTTCTCATAAATCCTACCAATCTAGTGGTGCAGATCTTAAAATGTGAACTTCGTTTGAAATTCGAGCTCAAGGTCTTCACAAATTGCCGAAATAACATGAAAAATATCTTCAAGCTTTCAATACGGAAGGGACTATACGATTACTTTTCTTGATTATTATCTCGAAAATGGTGGCAGATACGGAAAAATACAAGGAACAGAAAAGTTTTCACTTTGAATAATCTGTTTGATTCTGTTTTCAGAATATACCAGTAGCGCACCACAAAAAGTTCAGGGGCAAAAGAGGAAAATGCACGTGAAAAAATAACACCCTGTATACTGTCAGGAATTTCTGCCTCATTTTGTTATAAACATACAATAAGGAGATATCTGATGTAAATTTTAGCTCAATTCCTGAAAATTGCATCAGTTATTAAGATATTATCTCCATGGCTTCGATATGGGAAAACTATTGGATTATTTTCAATAATTAATATCTCAGAAACGGTGATAGTTACGATCAAAATGCAAGCGTCAAAAAATTTCAAATTGAATGATCTATTCGATTTTATTTTTTAGTGCCAGTGGCGTACCACAAAAAGTTCCGAGGGTAAAATGGAACATGGCCCATGAAAAGTATCACCCTGTATACTGTTTCAAAATTTGGCCTCACCTGGTGATTCAGATTGTGTTTAATAGCTTATGTGGAAAATTTGAGCCCGAAATCTTGAGAAGTCTAGGTTTTATCGAGAGAAAATCGAAAAATTTTCTCAACTTTAACACCCTGTATCTCGGCAACGAAGCATTTTTGACCATTGGTTCTTCGAACTTTCTTGCTCAAATCATTCAGGATTCGCATCCTTCATTTATGACATCTTATTCGAAACACCTATATATATATATATATATATATATATATATATATATATATATATATATATATATATATATATATATATATATATATATATATATATATATATATATATATATATATATATATATATAGCTCGGATTGTGTTTTTCCTTCCTAAAGGGAATATAGTTGTTGATATTAGTATTGTCTCTGGTCTTGTAAATTGGAACTATTTTGGTACATTTTAGTTTTTTTGGAAATATTCCGTTCTGAATGCTTAGATTCACAATATGGCATAGAGGGTCCGATATGATGTGGGCAATGTGTTTGATCAGTCTCACTGGGATTTCATCGAAGCTCAATGAAGCTGTATTCTTTAAAGATTTTATGGTGTTATAAATCTCTAAAGGTGTTGCAGGATTAAGGTATAAATGCCATGCATGTTTTTGTCTATCGGTTTGAAGTGTGTCCCATTGGTTATCCGTTGGCATATGTCAATGAAATGCTGGTTAACTTTATTCAACACCTCACATGCACTGTCAGTTCCATTTCTCAGCTTATCGAGAACACACTGATTTTTCGTGGATTTTTTTGTGTATTTATTTATGACCTGCCAGATTGCTCTGTCCTTATTGGTTGCATTTCTTATGAAATACTCATCAATATAAACAGTGGAAAAGATAACAACCGAATTGGCAAACAAAATATTGGAAACGATAAAACACGAAAATGATGAAATGAAGCAGATCATTGAAACAAGCCGAGAACTATGAATGAGAATATTCGTGGTACAATGGAAAAGAAAAAGAGAAGGAAAAATAACGAAAACACAATACCAAGAAACAAGTTCAACAGAGTTACCCTCAAAAATAGTTCGATGCTCCAACGCAGAAAACGATAAAAGGTAAAATTTTTTATATTTGAACCCTTGTAGAACAAACGCGAAATAACATGAAAAGGTCTAAGGAAAGTTGTTTTCGATCCGAACGAAATTCAAAGATCACAGCAGAGATCAACAATTCTCTTGTTTCTTTCCAGAAATATAGTTACCACTAAATCATTCGATTTCCCGAAGAAATCATTGAATCTGTATCGTTTCACTGATTGTAATTATGTGGAATACACCCTAGAGAGAATAAAATGTTAATATGTATCACATATATTTTAAGGTAAATTTTCAATGAAAGCCTCACACAAGTTAACGAATCACAGAGGTGGGCAACTTTTTCTACGCGGAAGTACTAAAAACAACAGGAAATTTATTATCCGAGGAAGTGGTTCATTTTTCGTAACCACTGCATCAACAGTTATACCGACCTGTAAGTCCAATAATTTGCAGTTTGTTGCACTTGATTCTTTGCCAATTTAAATGGCGTAGTCGATGCGCTCCGCCTCATTTATTCCGATAGGTTATAGATTATCTCTCGACAAGAGCAATGAGGAAATAGCTCTAACCGAGTCCATGAGCCTAGTTCGGAAGTCATCGAGTCTCCGAGTCTTCATACAATTATACGTTTTCAAATAGACAGATATTCGATAGTTTTACTTAAATATATATATATATATATATATATATATATATATATATATATATATATATATATATATATATATATATATATATATATATATATATATATATATATATATATATATATATACAGGATATCCACCGGGACCGTCCGTTAAAACTTCCAATTACAATATCAAGCTGAAATTTCATACGCGGCCATAATTAGCGATTTCCAATTGAAGTGAAATATTTTCGAAGTGATGCCATTTCCGGTTATACCGGAAGTGGGTCATCACTTTGTTATTTCAAATGGCAATCTACCTTTTTTATTATACATCTAGAACCGACATTTGGGGAAAGCATAAAATACCCAAGTTGTTGGCACTTATCTGTCAAAGCTTTTGACAGATTTAATAATTTTTGTTATAAACTCGATTTTTGAGGAACATTTAAAAAAATTGTAGCTCGTAGATCTTTTGCACTACAGACACAATTTTGGCTTGGGTGGATAGAAGAAGGATCAAGGAACTTTTTAAGTAGTCTACACATGTCAGATGTTTATTGCGTTGTTTTGTATGATTTTTTCAATTTGGCCTTTTTCAAACAGCAATAACTCAATTTTTTCAAATGGCACGTGCCAATTTTTATATCGCCATCAGGTGAAGCCTCAAATTTCAGATGGAATCGTATCAGCATGTACTATACCCATCTCTTATAGTTTCGAAATAATTTGGGAATATATTGAATTTTGATGATTTTGCAAGAACTAACAGAGAATGCTTTGAAATATTTGAATCAAGTAGCTGAACTGGCTACGCTCACCTGACAGGTGCCTAAAATTAATATACTTGCCACTTCGTTCATTCGAATTTGATATTTCAACAAGAATTGTTGGTAATTTGAAGTGATTATTTTCGAAAAACACCAGATTGATAATAAAATGGCTGATTATTCAAACGAGGATATGTTTAATCTCTTTTCGATTCATGGCGAATGTCAAAAAGTGGTGGATAAAACTTGCAGGCAATCCAATAACCAATTTCCAGATTTGCCGCCTATGAATAAAACAAAATTTCGAAGGATTAGAAGCAATTTTCTGCAATTTGGAGGAACAAAACACATAGAAACTAGAAGAAAACCAATTCTCGAGGACGACGACAATCAAATTAATACGCTAGCGTATTTTCGTGCCAATCCACATGCGTCCATTAAGTCAGCATCAATGGATATAGGATTGAGTTATACTTCCATTCAAAGGATTCTTGAGAAACATAACATGCACCCGTATTCTTTTATCAGACTAAAAAATTGAAACCAGCTGACCTTCCCAATCTGCTAAATTTCTGTGAAAATTTATATATTCGGTTTCAAGAAGATGAGGCAATTCTGCAAAAAATTATATGGTCTGATGAAGCCAAGTTCAATGAAAGTGGAATAACCAACAGGAGAAATCGACATTTTGGGGCCACAGAAAATTCACATTTCATTGAGGTTATTGATTTCCAAAATAAATTCAGTGAACGTTTTTGCAATTTTAATGAATGATTTGTTGGCTTATCACATTTATGAGGAAAATCTTAATGGACAAAGATACCTGGAAATTTTGAGAGGAACATTAGCAAATTTTTTAGATGGATTACCCCTTAACATTCTGAGCGATTGCTATTATCAAATGGATGGTGCACCAGCACATAAAACACGAGCTAAAGATCGGCAGCTAACAGAAATATTCGAGGCAGATGGTGGGGTAATCAAGGACCAAATTTATGGCCTCCGCGTTCTCCGGACCTGACGCCCCTTGATTTTCATTTATGGGGCGAAATCAAGAGTAAAGTGTATCTCATTCCTTTAAGAAGTAAAGAAGAGTTACTAGAGCGCATTCATAATGCTTTTTGTAATATTGATCCTGAGGAAACTAGGAGGGCAACTCGTCATGTTCGTATACGAGCTGTCAAGTGTATCGAGCAAAATGGGGCCCATATTGAATATTTATTCAGATCGTAAATTAGTTTTCTCCTATGATGTTTGCTATCATTTATTCGTATTAATGTAAATATCTTCGATGATTGGTTTTCGCTTAGTTCCTACAATTTTTATTAATCCGAATTGTGGAAAATTGCTTCTAATGCTTCGAAATTTTATTTTACTCAATTAACTCAATTAACTGACTGACAGGCGTCTACTATTCTCTGTCTCATATCCAACTGTGTTGTAGAAGGAATTTGGCGAACGATGCCCTTAATATAACCCCACAAGAAAAAATCTAGACTTGAAGGGTTCAAAGACCTAGCTGGACACCTAACAGGACCACCAGAAAGCTAAATTCATTTCACTATTGAGGTGCCCGTCGAAAAAGTGCGGCCCAATTCAAGGACCAACGATGCTGGTGATCTATTTATCTCATGAGATGTGGATTTTCCGTGGCGTAATAATGAAAGTTGTGCTTGTTAACAAGCCCATTCTTGTGAAAAGTTGCCTCGTCCGAGAAAAGAACTCTGCTAAACATATTTGGATTTTCCGCTACTTTGTCACTTGCCCAATTGCAAAAATTGATTCGATTTTCATAGTCTTGATTGTTCAGTTTCTGGTGCAGCTGTACATGATATGCATAAAATTTATTCACTTTCAAGATTCTCTGGATGGAAGTTTAACCTATATCTGTTAACTGAGAAATCTTTCTTTGGCTTTTATATGGGTCCTCTGTCACTGTCAACAAAACTGATAACTTATTGTCTTCAGCTGTAGCAGTTTTTGATTTTTCATGTTTTTTGTAAGCGATATTACCCGCTTCGATAAATCTAATTAGAAGTTTTTCAAAGCATCTTGCATCAGGATGCCTCTTATCAGGAAACCTTTGCGCATATACTCTACGTGCCTACAAAGAATTTCTATCACACTCACCCAGAATAAAAATCATATCAACCATTTCTTCTTTGGAGAGCTTCATAGCAGTCAATTGAGAAAATTGGGTTCAAATTTCACTTTAACAATGTTTAATAACGAAACACTGATAAGTTCACCATGTAAAATGCAGAATATGATATGTCTGGACACCTGACAGAAGGCACAAATAAAAAAAAATGTCAACACATACCTCGATTTACGTTTTAATCATCTTGATTATATCATTCGTTAAAAGAATTATTTTGTTTAGGTTTCATTTTTTACTACTTGAATCATTACAGAAAAAAAAAATTCTGTGCGAATAATGATGCATGTTGATGAGCTTGATACGGTTTGTAGAATTTTCATCAGAAATTTTTACACATAATCGAATATTTCGAAAATGATCGAAGATAAAGACAAGGTTACTTTTGCTAAAATATAGCACAATACTTTATGCGTTGACATGAAAAATAAAAGCGTGTTCTATTTGAAAAAATCAAGATATGCTATTTTTAAAATTACAATATTCAATAATTTTTTTGAGTCACTCCTGTATAAAAATAGGATGATCTATTTCAATTCATCAATAAGGCTATCCTTGGGCAAAAAGAAAACGAAAGGAAAGAAGTATTCATCCTCTCTGGCCGAAGGAGCATGCGATGATGTAAGAGCCTATTTTATTGAATTTTTACGGGGAAAAAAATATTGTGACGAAACTACTCTCACCAAAAAAACCTATAACTTGAAGACATTATAGCAGACTTTAGGCCGCTCCTGAATCTCGAACAAAAAAGAGGTCTTCCAATCTGAACATACCACCCAAGATTTTTTCATAGAAAAATTGGGACACCCTGTTTACTGCAAAATAAATTGCTGAAGTAGATTTTTACTTTTAAAATAAAATACCGTTCAAACAAAAATGAAATCTTCAAGAGTGTACGAGCTACAGAGCACCGCGCCATTGGTGAATCACCCAGTATATATAGGGTGCGCCAGAGACAACCGGACAATTTTTTTCCGTTATAACTTTCGTGATTTTGAACTAGATCATTCGTTCTTGCTTCATTGGAAAGCCAGAGGACTAGGATTTTCAGAAATTTCACTTCCGGTGAAATCCAATATGGCTGACTCTTTCGAAAATGAGCAATATTTCAAAATCGCTGGAACGTTTTTTTTTTCACTAAAAAATTCGTCTTTCCTGAACAATTTGACATATCGATCTTAAAAATATTCTAAGAATTGGTAAAAAAGGAGCGTGGATAATTTTTTTCTCATTCAGATTTTCAGTTGAAATTGAAATATTTTTTTCACCTCATGGCGTTGGCACTCCTGAATTAATTGTGTTTTTCATGGATGTTCTAATAAGACAAACAATAATTTTCACTGAAATACCTAACCTAACCTAAAATTTGATTTCCGTTCGAATTAAAAATGGCCGACTTCCTCAAATATTAACAATTTTCCCGGCGCATTAAAAAAATTTTCGCGGTCGTAATGAATCAACTGCTTAATTTCAATCAGTAGATTGGACCTTCCCCATCATTTTGAGTAGTCGAACTCGAATATTGATTCAGAATTTTGCCAATTCTCGTCAATAATGTTTCTATTTTCCACTATCATCGTTGTGAAATCTCTGAACATAGACTGCATGCATTAACCCTAGGATAAACAAAAAATAATACAATGTCATCGAGTTTTAGACGACATCTGGTTTGAACTCGAATTTTATCTTGGTGTTCCTTGTTTCTGGCATTTGAAATTGTTAACAAAGGTTTTAACAAATAAGGATAAGCGTTTCATTTAATGTTTATTCGTACGTGCTAGGCAAATATTACGCCAATTTCCAGCCCCTAATTACAAAAGAAGTACAATCTATGATCTTGAGGAAAAATTTCGGACAACAGGGTCATTAGGAAAAAGATCAGGAGGACTGTTTCCCAAATATCTCAAAGATGCCAACTGTTAAAAAAAATCTGCGAGAATATGGGTGTTCATGTAACGAATTGAAATCGACAATTGGTTAGAATAGTTATTATCAATCCATTCAATCTCCGTTCGAGGAAAATATTTGATCGAAATCGATTCTATTGGTTCAGAAAAAGTTTTCTCTATCACTCACATTTTTGCATTATCCCCTACCCCTGTCAACCACCTAGAAAATATCCATAAGAGAAAGGTATTGCGTGATACCACATTGTCCTCTAATCTAACCCAACCCTTCACATTTCATGTTAAGATCTATAAAGTCGATTTCGATAAAATAGTTGATAATTCTGGAAAAAAAAAGAGGGATATCATTCACTTCAGAAAAAGCTAGATTTTTCGTTTGAATCGCAAAATAAAACCGATATTTCATTCTGATGTGTCGCTTAGTTATCTATCTTCCCTTGTTCGAAATTTTTTTTCAGATCTGATAGATTCAGTTACTCTTGGTTATTTGTTAAAACGCAGGTGACTCGCGTTGGTTCTATTTTCCATAGTTTTGTTAACCTATAATAACGGTGATTTCGTTGAAGATGGTGAACACACTGAACGCATTGAAATTGTAAGTTTATTTTTCAAGAATAATAACTGTACTCGAGGAACTGCGCGCATTTCCAACGAAAATAACCCTGAAAGACATTTGGGACACATGTACGTTCTTGACTTAACGAGCAAATTCATGGAAACTGGATGCGTTATTAATGAAAAATACCAAATTCCACCAGAGTTGCGAATGACGAAAGAATTTGTCAGGTTTTTTTGGAAGAAACTGCCATGATGGAGAATTCACAATTTATGAGGAGATTGTCGCAAATATCTGGAATAAGCCGGACAATTATTTTCAGGATTTTTCACATGTACAAGTTCCATTCATGAAAAATTACACTCGTACAAAGGATAAATGAAGATGAGTTCGTTCGTCGTACTGCGAACATTCTAGCGGATCAATATCTAACCGAATTTGCTTCAAAATATTTTTTTCTGAAAAATCGTTCTTTTTTATGGCCAGGTTCATCGCCAAAAGTGTAAAGTCTAGAGTGACACTAATCGCCATTAAGAGAGAAATAATCATATTCAAGGACACCAAAACCTTAATGTTTGGGATTTTGGAAGACCACATTGTAGGATCCTTAGTTATACAGGAAAACTTGGACGGCAAAACCTATTTCAACATGCTCGAGAATTTGATTGATTCGATCATAACAGTTATCATCGAAGATGATCCAAATTTATCTGGATCATCAAAATGATGAATCATCACTCCATTATGCTGCCAATGTGCGAGGCTATCTGGAAAATAGATTTCCGGGTAGTTGGATAGGTCGGATAAGCGTCAATTTTTTCACCCGATTTATTGGTAGAACTACGAGAAAGGATTTTTGAAGCATGTCAGCAGATAAGACCACAAATGTTGCAGAATAGGCAATCATTCAAATCTCGATTCCACCACGATTGGCAAACTGAAAACTCATATTTCATTACTTGATATATTTTCATGAGAATCATAGAAATCCAAGCAGTATAACTTTAAAATTAATGGCACTTAAAAGTGCAGACTGATATATTTTTCCAATTGAACTAAATCGATTCTGATCGAATGTTTTGCTAAAATGGAGATCGAACGAATTCATGAAAATCAGGAATTTTCCCAAACATTCTCCATTTCAATTCGACATGTTATAATACAAAGTAATAATAACGTGATCGTATAGAGAATTAAATCAATTTTTCAAAATGGTATCTCACGACCCTTTTTAGGGGTAGAACAAACATGTAACAACAAATGTGCCTCTCCAATTTCGTCCAAAATTCGAACGTCCATCCTCATAAATAGATGGCGCCAATAGGAAATGTCTCTCTTAACCATTATTATTTATTCAACAATATAAAATGCTGAATTATTAAAAATAAAACACTTTTGAATTTCTTTCACAAGATCTAAAATGACTGAATGCTTTCAGATCAAGAATTAACACTGCAGTGATCAAGTAGGCTATATACGTAGTCCGCTAATACAAAATCCAAAATTTCTAGAAAATGGTAAGCTTTAGTTTCGTGTGCTGCTAGGTATATGTTTTCGAATATCCTTGCAACAGAATGTTTCCCCTTAATATCAAGTATTCTAGAGGCAAGAAATCTCAACGTGGTCTGTAAAGATGAGTTAATTTCTCTGTTTGATTTATGCTTGACCCAAAATTATTTTTAGTTAAATAATAAGATATATTCACAAAATAATGGTTTAGCTATGGAATCACCCCTCAGTCCCCTTCTATCTGAAATTTTCATGTCTAATTTGGAAAACACTAAAATTATGACGTCACCTTTGACGAAAAGGCATATTCTATTTTGGTACCGATATGTTGATGACATTTTAGCCTGTTTCATTGGAACGAATATACAACTAGAAATCTTCCTGAATTTCATTAATAACATTCATCCTAAAATTAAGTTCAAAGTAGAAACAGAAGTCGATAGTAAAATCAATTTCTTAGATCTAACAATTACCCGGGAGAATAATAACCGTTTATCAATTAATATCTTCAGAAAACCATCGTACACGGATGATGTCATACCCATAGATTCATTTCACCCGTATTCTCAGAAAATAGCAGCCTTCAAATCCATGATTCACAGAGCGATTTCTTTGCCTTTATCGGACATGGACCGAAAATCAGAATTTAACACCATTATGTTAATAGCAGAGAACAACGGCTTGGATATAAAAGCAATAGAGTGTTTAATTAATCGAAAAATACGCAACAACACATTCAACATGATATATCGCCAATCCAAGAAAGAAAAGCCCGAAAAATTTATGTCTCTAACATATTTTGGGAAGACGTCAGAACAGGTTGCTAGAGTTTTGTCAGATAGTAAAAAACTTGATATTGCATTCAAACCAGTTAGCAAATTGTCAGGCCTGCTTTTCAACACAAAAGATAAAACCCATAAATTCGAAAAATCAGGAGTATACCAATTAACATGTTCTGAGTGCAATTCCTTTTATATAGGTCAAACAGGACGCTCTTTCAAGGCTAGATACAAAGAACATTTCCGGTCATTCTTACATCAGAAATATGATTCAGCTTTAGCTGCACATTGAATGAATGTCATCATTTTCCAGAACTTCAACAGCTAAAAATTCTTCATTCCTGTGATAAATCTTATAAACTCAATTTCTTTGAATCGATGGAAATTTTTCAAGGCATCTAGGGTAGAAAGGGTTAAGCTCCTTAACGACCAGGTAGACTTAATTACCTACCAATCACCATTATTCAAGTTACTGTGATCTCTACTAGCATTTTATTGATGGTAATTCCTGTATTGTACTTGAGTATTCAGTTTTCATTAGCTTGTTGTTGATAATGGACGTATGTCCGAAACCGGTCCAACCAATGTAAAATGTTGTCATTCTTTACAGAACCTAACCTAAAGAAGAACGTGCTTACAGAATAGTCATCAAACACCTGCATTACACAACAGAAATGAACACAATTAGGCAAGAGCTGGAAAATAACGGACATAAAGTCAGGAACATAATCAACGGTAGGCACAGACAAACTAAAGAACCATTAAACCTTTTCTTTGTAGATCTGGAACCAGCTGACAACAACAAAGATATATACAAGTTAAAATACCTCCACAACAAAGCTGTACAAATAGAACCTCCAACAAGAACGAAAGGAATCACACAATGTACGAGGTGGCAGCAATATGGTCACTCTGAAACATACTGCAACAGGCCATTCGTCTGTGTTAAATGTGGGGAACCACACAACACTTCAACCTGCAAGAAAAGCAAAGATTCCCCAGCGACATATGCTTTATGTGGTGGGGCTCACCCAGCGAGCTACAAGGGATGTGAATTCTATCATAAGCTATTAATAAATAATAACGCAAACAATAGAAAAACATTCAACAGAACAATAGGAAACTCAACAACAACCAACCCCTCCCACAATGCAAATACAACAAGCACCACCAGCTTTAAATAACCAGCAATTTCAAGGTTTCAATCACGTCAGGAACAAACCCAACTACCACACCACTACCAGCAACATCCAAGGAGCTATGCAGACGCAGCCAACAACAGAAACAAACCAGAACAACCTAATAATATCACAAATGTTATGGACAGATTTCTGGAAGAATTTAAAGAAATGTTTCAACAACTAATTCAACAGAACACCATGATGTTGAACATGTTAACCACCCTCATCAGCAAAATTCACTAATTTCTTGAAAATTGCAGAATGGAATGCCAATGGCCTTCTACAACACAAAAACGAAATAGAAATTTTTCTCCGACACAACTCTATAGACATTTTGCTGATCAGCGAAACCCACTTCACAGAAAGGTCGTACTTCAAGATACCACACTACACTACGTACCACTCGAATCACCCAGATAACACTGCTCACGCTGGCACCGCCATCATTGTGAAAAATTCGATAAGCCATGTGGAACAACCAAAATATGAAAAGATCTGCTGCAAGCCACAGCAATAAAGGTAGAGCTTGCAACATACGAAATTACAGTCTCCGCAGTATACTGTCCCCACGCCACAACATCAAGAAAGAAAACTTCAATGACTATTTCTCAACACTGGGCCCCAAATTCATAGCAGGAGGAGATTTCAATAGCAAGAATATATTATTTGGTTCACGTCTTACAACAACAAAAGGAAAAGAACTAGCAAGTGTTATACAACAAAATGGTTACAACTTCCTTTCAACAGGCACTCCCACCTACTGGCCAACGGACCCCAACAAGATTCCAGACCTGCTAGACTTCTTCGTAACAAACGGTTTATTTCATTCCAACATGGACATAACACCAAGCCACGACCTATCTTTGGACCATTCTCCCATAATTGCAACAGTTAGTGCGTTTATAATCCATAAAAAACAAATTCCCAGACTGCACAATAGGAAAACCAATTGGGACGAATATCGAAAAAATATAGAGGAGACGATAAGCCTGGACGTGAGACTGAAAACCCACGATGAAATAGAGAATGTGCTGTCCACATTCAATAACCAGATCATACAAGCAGTGAAACAAGCAACCCCAATAATCAATGTAGCAAATCAAACCAATAACGTCTCTGAAGAAATTAAGAAGCTGATAGCCCAGAAGAGAAGAGCAAGAGCGAGGTGGCAGGTAACACACTCCCCAGCTGATAAAAACATCTTGAACAGAACAACCAACAGACTCAGAGCGAAAATCAAAGAAATAAAAGAAATCTCATTCCACGACTACGTCTCAAACCTGAGCAGACTCGATAATTCAATATGGAAGCCAATAAAGAACTCTACAAAGCCAATGACGCACACACCAGCTATACGTATTACATCAGCATCTAACACACACTGGGCCAGAAGTGACGAAGAAAAAGCCAAACTATTTGCCGAACACCTAGTAACAGTATTCACCCCTAATAATGACGTCAGAGATAATGAAATAGAGAGAGAACTTCTAGAAACACCCAACAACACATCACCAATTAAACCTTTCACTGCAGCTGAAGTACAGGACGAACTCAGTCGCCTCAACACAAGAAAAACTACAGGAATTGACAAAACCACACCAAAAATGCTTAAAGAGTTGCCAGAAAAGGATCACTCTACTGAAGTATATTTACAACGCTATGCTGAAACAAAACTATTGGCCAGAGCAGTTCAAGACAGCAGAAATTATTTTAATTCAAAAACCAGGTAAAGATCCGAGCAGTGTAACCTCCTATCGGCCAATCAGTTTGCTACCTGTAACCTCAAAAGTACTCGAGAGACTGGTCTTACGCAGAATCAACACAGATCCAAACACAAAACAATGGATACCTCACCACCAGTTTGGGTTTCGAGCATCCCACTCAACTGTTCAACAAACACACAGAACAAGCCATACGGTAAACCAAGCACTTGAACAGAAGAAGTACTGTACATCAGCATTTCTCGATGTGAGCCAAGCCTTCGACAAGGTTTGGCACCCCGGTCTACTATACAAAATAAAAAAACATCTTCCTACAACATATTTCAAACTATTGAGATCCTATTTAGACACAAGGAAATTCAGGGTAAGAGTGAACGACAAGATATCCAACAATTTTCCCATATCATCTGGAGTACCACAAGGTAGCGTCCTCGGTCCCATATTGTACTTATTGTATACAGCAGACCTGCCAACAAACCCCCAAACAGTGATGGGCACATACGCGGATGACGCAGCTATACTAGCAAGCGACGAGGACCCAGCACAAGCTTCTCATTTGCTACAGAGCCATTTGGACCAGATACAAGAATGGTTGCAAAAATGGAGAATTAAAATCAATGAGACCAAATCTGTACAAGTAAATTTCACACTAAGAAAAGGCCAATGTCCGCCAGTACAGATGAACAATATTCGGATACCTGAATCTCCTACAGTGAAATACCTGGGAATGCACATGGATAAAAACTTACCTGGAAGGAACATGTAATCAAAAAAAGAAAACAAATTGACCTGAAAGTCAAAGAATTACACTGGCTCATTGGTAGGAAATCGAAATTATCATTAGAGAATAAACTGCTCATCTACAAAACAATAATTAAGCCCATCTGGACCTATGGAATCGAGATCTGGGGATGCACCAGTAAGTCCAATATGGCAATCATCCAAAGAAGCCAATCTAAAATCCTCAGAATGATTGCAAATGCCCTTGGTACGTTTCAAATCAGACCCTACATGAAGACCTGATGGTACCGTATGTAAAGGACGTCATTAGAGAAAACAGCAACAAATATCACGCAAAGCTTGAGATTCACACAAATATTTTGGTACAACCTCTGTCTGAATCGCAGAACGATCGGCGACTGAAACGAAATTGGCCAGCAGATTTAAAAGAGATTTAAAGAGGACTTGTCACTGGACAGGACCTCATCATGACACTTGGGAGCGTTAGCTCTAAAACCAGCAAATGAGCTTATAGAATGTAAATTATTCTGATAGCTTGTAACTACTATTATAATAAAAAAAAAATTCTTTACATCAATAAATTAGTGATAGTTAAAACATAGTTACTTGTTTTATTTTATTATTCTTTATGAATATCAACTATCACGTAGTTCAGGCTTCATCGATCAATTATTTGACACGATGTTGTTATGAGAATGGCCCAACCTGTGCTTGGCAAAAATATAAATATCACCATGGATAATTGGTTTTGATCTCTACGAGCTGCAAAACAACTTTTCGAAAACGGCACCACTATGATCGGAACTGTTCGAAAATACAAACGAGAAGTCCCTCGCGAATTTTGCCTTGCAAGAGGAAATCCCTTGTGTTCGTCAAAATTTGGGTTTGGCCCACCATGTACAATGATGTGTTATGAACCGAAAACCAATTGTTATACTTATGTTATGCACAACGCTGCCACAATTGATGCCTCTACTGGAGATAGTCGAAAACCAAAAATTATTACTTTTTACAATAGGACAAAAAAATGGAGTTGACCTGGTTGTGTTCTTTATATAACGTCTCCAGAAACTCTAGAAGATGGCCTCTAATAGTATTCTTTGACTTGCTAAATTTGAGTGCACTCAACGCATTATGCATTCACACAACAAACAAAAACTATGAAAGTACTTGCCGTCGTGACTTTCTGATTGATCTGGCTCTCGCTTGGATGAAGCCATTGGCTCAGAAGAGAATTGAAAAGAAATTATTGCCAAGGTCTCTAACATTGAAGATAAAAGACTTTCTAGGTGTTACGGAGGCAGAAAGACAACTACCAACCTCGGAGGCAACGACAAGTAACGTAGAGCAGCGTTGTCATGATTGTGGAAGAGCGCGCAATAAAAAGACTTTCGAGTCATGCACAGCTTGCGAAAAGTGTGGGGATCATTCGAAAATAATGTGTCTTTCCTGAGTAGAAAATGTTATGAACAATTAATTTTTAACAAGGAAGTTTATTATTATCTCGATTATAAGAGAAACCTGTGATTTTTGTGCCAATTTCGAGAAGATATTCATTTTTGTTTATTAATTATGCCACAGAGGATGTTACTTAGTTTTGTTTATTGTACCTCTTTAAGAAAACTGTAGTGATAAAATATTCATAAGCAAAATAAAGAAATTATTACTAATTTTCGATTTATTTCAATCTAAAAATGGACTACGTACGTAGTCCGTGCGACTTTTATTGTCTCATTTAAGTACGCGACCACTGCCGGGTTAACAGCTCAATGATTCACGTTCAATTTTCGAACTAGAATCTCAATTTTTCATAGACCTGAATTATGGAAGTTTGTTCATGCATAGGACTCTATAATAATTCTCGGCGCTATTGATCCCGCATCCAAATGATGACAGACAACGCGGTAGGTAATATTGAAGCATTGGAGGGTGGGGCCTCAGGCGCGGTATACAATCATTAAATTGCTTTATTACGGTTAGCACCGTTACTTTCAGAACCCACGCTGACCTGCGCTCGAATTTTAAAATTATGATTTTTTACGACTTGTTCCACAAATATCTTTAACTTCTCAATAGAATTCAAAAAATACAAGTTGGTTTGAGTGAGGTAAATAAATACAGCTACACCGCCGAGTGAAAAGTAAAGCATAAACTTCGTAATTCGATTAATTTAAGTTAACGTATGTACAGCATGTCCCATTTTGGGGGTGCCACCAGGAGCATCTCTGTTATTATTTAGGATAGAGAGATGGGGTTTTCACGACCCTTGGCTACTTTTTCGAGACAAATTCATAGAGCTAATCAGAATTATTCTAACTTCAGTGGTTTTTGAGTTATTCTCGAATCTTGAAAATTTCCGGATTTCTTTTTCTCCCGATATCTCGGTTCTTATAGAAGATAATTGAAATCTGTTTTTACGTTTATAAAACGGTTTTTTAAGTAGATTCCAGTGACGTACTCGAAGTTTTTTTTTTCATTAATTATGACAGATATGACATAAAGTTGCATTTTTTTAAATACGAACATAGTTTTTTTTGGCATATTCCGCTTGCCGTTTTTTTTTCCTTTTCAAAAATATATAACATGATGACAAAATTTCCACTCAATTTGAAGAAAATATCGGAATAATGATTTACCCCTAATGGCTGGGCGAAGGAACACACGTGAGCGGACGAACCATAGAACATTTTTAGTTATTCGATGAAAACGATCAAAACAATGCAAAATCTTCTTGACCGAAATAATGGAGCTAGGCTGCTCCTAAGATTCCATCGTTATTTATGACATCCGCAATTTCCGCTTTTTATTTTATTTTTGAGATTGTCGTTTAGTTTCAAGAGTTCTCTGAGAAATACCTACATGAGAATAATAATAGGCACCTAATAATTTACTCAAATTTACTTCTCATAATGATTTACATATATTGCTCGAACTGATTTCCATCATGTTGTAAACATAAAGTGCATCTTCGGATTATATCTTCTATGTCTGAATGCTCTCTGTGAACACAGAAGTCTTTATCTATGCACGTTCATTAGAAACTATAGAACGACCAATAATTATTATTATTCATTATCTGTCGATATATTGGCTTCGTGTCTATTTGAATTCGTAAAATTAGTGTTCGTTGTTGATTTGGATTGTTTAGTTAATTTCTGCAATTCACACTATGGAACAAAATAGAAGATACGAAAATTTCGAAAAAGTTGATATGCTGAAGGTCTACTTTCAGTGTCACTGTAACGTAGTCCGTGCATCAGAAGAATATTTGAATAGGTAAGTTCGACAATGGAAATGGAAGTAGTAATTCTAATCAATATTGACTGACACTCTCCAATAGATTTCCTCAAAGAATTCAACCAAACAGGAAGTTCTTCGCCAAAATGGAAGCGAATCTTTCCAATTATGGTTCGTTCGAGAAACCAAGAAGTAAAAACTACAATAAACGGAATAGAGGTGATAATGAACTTGACGTGTTAGCAGCTGTTGAGGCTAACCATTCTACATCGTGTCGGCAAATTGAGAGCGAAGTGGGTGTGTCAAAAAGCAGAGCCCAAAGAATTTTGAGAAAGTATAAATATCATCCCTATAAACATAAAATAATTCATCATCTCAATGCCGGGGATGCAGAGAGGAGAACGGCGTTCTGCAATTGGTATTTAGGGAGAATCAGAGGTGAAGCTCGTTTTGGGCGACATATCATTTGGTCTGATGAGTCAAGAATCAGCAGTGCCGGAATCTTTAATCGCCATACGAATAGATTCTGGGCAAACGAAAACCAACACGAAGCAGTAGCTCGACGGCAGCAGGGGAGGTTCGGTTTCAATGTGTCGTGTTTCGTAATGGGCAACAAATTAGCCTACTATATCTTTGATGGCAACTTGAATGCACAGAGATATATCGAAATTTTAAATATTTGTCTGCCACAACTGCAAGATCACATTCCTCTTGCTCAATTCAACACATATTACTTCCAACAAGACGGTGCTCCTTGCCACAATTCGGCCGTGGTGAGGAACTACTTGGATTTAAATTTTGAAAATAAATGGATCGGTACCAATGGCCCAATTCAATGGCCACCTAGGTCTCCTGACCTATCCGTTTTAGATTTTTTCTATGGGGTTATTTAAAAAATAAGATATATATGAGGCAACATGCCAATTACGATCAATTGAAGAATGCAACAAATGAAGCATTCGAAGATCTGAGGAGATCCTCGCTACATTTGACTAGGGCCATAGAAGATATAATCCGAAGATGCACTTTATGTTTACAACGTGATGGAAATCAGTTCGAGCAATATATGTAAATTATTATGAGAAGTAAATTTGAGTAAATTATTAGGTGCCTATTATTATTCTCATGTAGGTATTTCTCAGAGAACTCTTGAAACTAAACGACAATCTCAAAAATAGAATAAAAAGCGGAAATTGCGGATGTCATAAATAACGATGGAATCTTAGGAGCAGCCTAGCTCCATTATTTCGGTCAAGAAGATTTTGCATTGTTGTGATCGTTTTCATCGAATAACTACAAATGTTCTATGGTTCGTCCGCTCGCGTGTGTTTCTTCGCCCAGCCATTAGGGGTAAATCATTATTCCGTTATTTTCTTCAAATTGAGTAAAGATTTTGTCATCATGTTATATATTTTTGAAAAGGAAAAAAAAACGGCAATCGGAATATGCCAAAAAAAAACTATGTTCGTATTTAAAAAAATGCAACTTTATGTCATATCTGTCATAATTAATGAAAAAAAAAACTTCGAGTACGTCACTGGAATTTACTCAAAAAACCGTTTTAGAAACGTAAAAACAGATTTCAATTATATTCTATAAGAACCGAGATATGGAGAAAAGAAGAAATCCGGAAATTTTCAAGATTCGCGAATAACTCAAAAACCACTGAAGTTAGAATAATTCTGATTAGCTCTATGAATTTGTCTCGAAAAAGTAGCCAAGGGTCGTGAAAACCCCATCTCTCTATCTTAAATAATAACAGAGAAGCTCCTGGTGGCACCCCCAAAATGGGACATACTGTACAAGTCGACAAGAATATCTGTGCGGTTGAGATTCTTGTAAGGTGCGCGAAGAACAAAAAAGATAGCAAGCGGAGGAAGTAAGATGAATGATTCTGAGGAAATTATCCCTCTTAGGCATATGGCATTTCAAGGTACTCGATCATTTCAATTTCTATTACAAAGAACTGAGTCACAAACTCATCACCACCACTGCAGGAAATTTTCGAGGCAGGGGTTTTTCTAAGTGAACCTTCATAATAAGTAAAATTGTTTTCTCCTTATGTTAAAAATACTGTGTAAATACATGTTCAATATGACGTCACTGACCACCCCCAACCCTGGCGCTTCTGTAAATACGGCCCCAATAGCCTCCAACAACTACCTGACTATTCATTGGCATGAGAAGCTGTTGTAAGACCAGTCGCTAAAATTTCTTTTCCTTCTTTCATTAATAAAATATAAAATATCACAAGAAAATATTCCTTTTCTTGAATTGAACAACCTAAAAATAATTACTACCTTATAATTCAAATTTTCAAGAATACCTGGTACAGGGTGGGCAAATTTCGATGTATTTGTACGGCAGCTACGTGAAATATTGCAGATGGAGATAAATGAACCCCCCCTCTCTCGATCTTATTCTCAGGGACTAGTTTATAGTTTAGTGGTGCCAAAATTTTGCTGATATCTCTTATTCAGAATTTCTAGAATGTTGGGAAAATCTTCCTTGGCGGACATCTCGATCCTCATCAAAGTTACATAAAAATAAGTTTGATATTCTACAGGCACTCTCTTAAGTAGAATACAGTGCTGTGCTGAAAAATTTTTTTAGCTGAGCAGTTTTCGAGTTTTAATGCAAACGTGCTTTTTTTTAAATACAAACCATACGAAATTTTTCCTCTATTGGATGCAGCAATTCTCTTCCTTTTCAGAAATATATAACACTTATTGCATTCAATACCTTTTTCCAGAGAAAAACCTGAAATTTCCTCATTTCCATTCTTAGGTGCATGCCCATCAACGATTCATATTGTTCCTTTTTAAGATCATGGTTATTTCTATGGTTTGATTCGATTTAGACCATAGTAATTAACTGTTGTCTTAGAAATCGACAATCACTTCTACTCTTCATAAATCGTATTACAGATGAACATTAATTTTTTTGAAATTCGAAACTTGCCAACCCGAGGAATCTATGTAACATACGAGTCCATGCATACTGCTTTGGTAATATCCTATTAGAATGATTAGAAAGTTATGCGAGTAAAAAGATATATTATTATGAAAAACAAGACCCATGACATTAAACTTTTCTCAAACGAAAACCAAAAACACATACAAAAATCTTTAACAGAAACAAAAAGTCCTAACGATACAAATGGGGAAAACTTTATCGCAAATATTCAAAAGTGTTGCCATTGTTTTCAATGCATAAATTACATTGCCGAAAACACTACGGCAGGCATTGTAAGTATGAATAATGCTAACAGAAGAAAGGTTTTCCCTGAAATTCTGTTTTAACTCTTCTAAATTGTTACTGTTTCTCTTGTGGACTGAATACTCAACACGACCTCAAAGAAAAAATCTAGTGGTGTCAAGTCAGGGGAACGAGGCGGCCATCTCACAGGGCCTTTAGTCCCTATCCAATTATGTCCAAAATTCAAATTCGACAGATCAGTGATGGCCCTTGTTTGGTGGGAAGGGCCATCATCGTGTTGAAAAAAAATATTTGATCTTTGTGCTAACGGAAGTTGAGCGAGAAATCCTTCAATGATATTAATAATAATGATAATAATTTCTTTATTTCATTCACTCTACAGCATACGTATCAATAATAATTTAATATGTTTATATAGAATATGGAACAACTGTGACAATGAAACAAAGAGGTAAAATTGAACTTTATATTATTCTTTATACCTAATTAAGTAATATAAAACCATTGAAGGAAGCCCTGGTGCATGGTTTGATATGCGGTAAGTATTTAACAAAAAAGCTTTAGTAAGAGAAATTAAAAATTTAAGATTCAATCGATACAGAACACGAAAAAAAAAAAAAACGAGGAGAAAGAAAAATAACCATTCCCAGTGAAAACAACATTATTATTTTTTTTTGTAGGCGGTCGATTTTGATCGATCTATCTTATTGGAGCATTTTTAATGTTGACCATAGATAACATCAATAAGCGTGAATTCGATAGTAGCCATTTTTTAACATTTTTCTTGAACAAATTTATAGATACTAAACTTCTTAATTCTAAAGGTAGCATATAAAGATAACCAGCAGCTTCACTAATATTTCTGCTTTCAATTAAATAAGAAATCATATCATACTTTTCGTCGTTTCTATATTACATTCCGAAGAACCTACCGAAATACCACAAACTGATTCTTACAATACAAAAATTCAAAAATTAGAAGATAGTAATTATTTTGATTATGATAAGGCGTTCTCTGTGGTTTCCCTAAACACAAATGCACCTTGTTCAGTATCGAAAGTTCTTCTCTGTGATCTTTCCATGTTTACAGATTAATTCTACCGATATTGCCATGGAAAATGTTTTTGCGAATGGCATAACGGCTAGAAGACTTTTCATTTTTTGAAAAATACGCCATAAAATATTATCATCATATTATATATTTTCGAAAGAGATAAATGTACTCTACTCAACGCGACCAAATTCACGTGTGGTTTGTGTTGAAAAAAAGGCAAAGTTACCTTATAGATCTAAAACCGTTGGGTAAAAAAATTTCTTCGAATGCATTCCTGGATTCTATAAAAAAGTGCCTGAAGAATGTGAAAACCTTTTTTACGTAACTTAATTAATACCCGAGATATTTGCTCATATCCCTATATCTCGAAAATTCCGGAATTATTCGAGAACAAAGGACGGGTCATTTTTTTCTACTGCAACATTTCACATAGCTGCCCCACAAAACTATCGGATTTGGGATATCCTACAAAATTCTCACTGAGCCCCTCTGTATAGAGCAGAGTTTCTCTTACTTTTTTCTCGTAGACCTCTTTCAAAATCTCACTGAATTCGATAGACCGCTCCTGCTACTTATACTTCTACCATATTCCCAAAACTCGCCAAAAAATGTAAAGGTTAGAACTAACAACAGCCGAGTTCCAACCCTAAGTTCGGAATGATAAAAATAATAACAGATACAGTACATCTTCTTTTGCTCTATTCATTATATTTACAGGGTGCTTCAACGAAAAGTAAAGAGAGGCTATATCTACCAATTTATTCATTTCTGATCAAAACGCAAAAACAGGTCAATTTTCGTTTCATTGGGGACATCTTTTGGGGTACAAAACTTGCCTGAAATATCAACCCCCTTAGGGGGGTTGCAATCCTTGAACATTTTGAATAGGAAAGATGAGTCGAGTGATAATTCAAAAGGAAGGTGGTATCTTTCTCTACATTTTCTTAAATGAATTTCCATTTTTCATCGAAAACTGTAAAAGATACAGGGTGAGCAACTGAAAGATAGAGAAGACTATTCCCTGAGACTATTCAAGTTTCAGTGAGGTAAAATGGAACAGATCCATGCTGATCAATGGCAGTCATCATCAAGTACCACCCTCATCTCGAATTTCAACCCCTGAAGCAGGGGTTGAAAATTTGGAAGAGGATAGATGAGTCGAGTGATACCTCGAAAGAAAGGTATTATCTTTGTCTGCATCCCCGTGAACGAATTTTCATTTTTGATTGAAAACTGTAGAAGATACAGAGTGAGCTACTGAAAAATAGAGGAGACTATCTATCGCCATGAGGTATCACTGGATCGAAATATTACCCCTGCTCTAGGGATTAAAATTCGAGATGAGGGTGATTTAGGAAGTTGACAGCTTTTGATCCAAAATGAATCTTTTCCAGTTTTTCGCACTAATACTCCCAATATCTTGGGGCGATAGTCTTCTCTATTTTTCAGTGGCTCACTTTGTATCTTCTACAGTTTTCAATCAAAAATGAAAATTCGTTCACGGGGATGCAGACAAAGATAATACCTTTCTTTCGAGGTATCACAGGATTTACAAAAATTTTAATAATTGTATTTACAATAAATGCTTATATATAAATAATTTTGGTGTGTGTCAGAAAAAACACAAGTGTGAGCTCAGGAAATGTAACAGGGGAACCATACTATCTTGTATATGATTCAATAAACGAGTGAAAAAACCTGAGGAAAAAACTCGTTTTCCTGTCGCTATTGCACTAGCAATAGCTTGTCTGTTTATGTCGTGGGTTCATAAAGAGTACCAAAAATTTTTCTGCTTAGCCGCTTCATTCTCTCTTGCATTCCATGATTTCCGAACGAAGACAAGGGTGAAAGAAGGGGGTTTGGGACAGGAATCTGTAACAATAAAAAAAGAAAACCAGCAGAAAAATATTTCAACAATCATACTTCTTATATGTCTATACAAATCTAAGAAAAGATTTCACATAGCAAGCAAGGTCATGAAAAGGACTAAGGAGATAATGAAAAAATACATAACCTGCGATATTTCCTCAAATTCCCTCTTTGTTTGACCGAGAGAGCCCCGATGGCCAGGTTCAGTCTTCCAAGTGATGCCGATTATGATCTGTAGATGTTTTAGAATCATTATGGACTCAATAATCTGGGTTGACATCGCCCATATATTATTTCTTCGTGGAACTTGTTTAATTTTTTTAAATTTTAAATTTTAAATTGACAGTCGTTCGAAAAATATGACAAATGTCATATATATATATATATATATGTTAGGATTACAGAATTAACTAAAATTAAACTTTAGTAACACATACTTAGAATCCTGTTTATGCAGTAGTTTTGAACACAGTCTCTTTTTGAACATCACAGCCAATTCAGTTGTCCATCTTGTCATTTGTTGAAATGTTATCGAATGAATCGATGCAGAGTTTATTTTTCGGATGAAGTATACCGTGCGAATGTAAATTAACGTGTAAAATTCATATTTCCTTTCATTTTGGATATAGTGAAAAATTATCGGACAGGTCATTTTTTATAAAATCAAGCAAGACCTATACAACCAGAAAGTATTAGGTTTGGTTTGGTATCCACTTTATACTAGAATATTTATAAAAATTCATCAAAAAATATAATTGCCGCAAAAAGTTACATTGAAAATTCAAATAATGAAATGATAGCTACTTCGTAATTGGTAGAAAAACTAGTAGCAGTTCGAAAGAAAATAGAAGCATTATAGAAAGTGTAAAAACCGAACTTAAAAGTCCTGAAATAGATTTTGTGCAAACATGAATCCCGCCAATAAAAACGACAAAGAGAAGAATCTTTCGATCATCAAAGCCAACAAATCAACATTATTTCACAAACCATCAGATCCAACGAATATTGAAACATGTATTAAACTTCTGAATAATTTTGAGTCTGTTGGTAATGATGAGATACTGGTCGGCCATTCGAAAAAACTCTCACCTCTTTCCTCCTATCATATCACATTTCAAATCTTATGATGCTCAAAGAGGTATACCCTAAAGATATCACTTATTATAAACCAATATATAAATATGGTGAAAGGGCGGTTGCGACCAGTTATAGACCAATCTGTTTGCTTTTTAAGAGAACGTTATATAATAGAATCATGTCTTTACTCGATATATATATATATATATATATATATATATATATATATATATATATATATATATATATATATATATATATATATATATAATATCACAGTATTTCTCCAAAAGAAAGCAAAAGTGAATTACCAAAGAATTCAATTCAATTTATTTCCAGAATTTGCATATTACATAAGTAATCCTACAGAGGTATCTAATACGTGTGCGTAGGTCTGGTGTTCTTACACTAAACTTAAAAAAATCACAATAATCAATTCCTCAGTTGGTGCATTACTTTCCAAGATATGTCGGAAAAACTGTATTTTCACTAATGCTTTGTCGCAGCTTATGTTTTTATATGATGCATACTTTCGCCCCATGGAATCTTCCCAATTTGAAAATACAATCACTTATGTCCTCTGAAGATCTTCAGTGATCAAACACAACACATTACTGATAGGAAGGGGCTTAAAGACCAGGTTAACTACAAAAGCAGAAACATTATGTAGAAACAGATGTATACTGAAACTTTACGAAAAATTTGGGATAAAATTTCTGACATTCAAAATTTCCAAATTGACAAATTGTCGAACCATAGATATCCCAAAAACACCAAGAACAGCTCTTGAAGGAATTTTACCGATAATAATAACAAAACCAGTCTATTCTAGGATAAATATGAATACCGGACCTCCAAAACTTCACAGCCTAATGAAAAATTACAAAGACAATGCTTCAATACATCGAAGAGTGTCATTCATGAACAGCCAAATATTTAAATTGGCAAAAGGATTAAAGCTTGTATTCAAAAATTCAACAAATTTCACACCTTAATATCTAACAAAAATCTCAATTCAATTAACACAAAAATTGGAACAGGTTCAAACCTTAATAAAATCATACTCAATTAGTTTGGATGTAGATAACATGCGTTCCAACATCCCGAAAGACGAATGCTGTCCATTGGTCTCAGACATTTTAAACAAATCACGTGTTAATCCGGTTGTTCAAAATAATTTCATGTTTTTGCTCAAGTTGTGCCTACAACAGAATTAATTCAAATTCAATCACAAATTTTATAAACAACCTCATGGTCTGGGATCTCCATTGAGCCCTTTACTAGCTGACATATTCATGGCGTATATTAAAGATATCATATCATATGCAAATAAGTATGTTTCTTGAGAACCACTAGATAACTAGATCAATTTTTAACAATAGAATTCATCCCAAAACTATATATATATATATATATATATACTATATATATATATATATATATATATATATATATATATATATATATATATATATATATATATATACACTGGTGTAACTCGAAAGAGCCCCTAAAACTTTTTTCCTATCCAATGTTTTTCAATGAAATTTTTTGAAATTGATTAAAAATTTACTTCAAGTTGAATGGCTTTGTCAGTTTATCTGAAACGCTTCCGGTTTCACCGGAAATGAGCCAAAGTTTCAATTTTTAAATGGCTCACCCTGTATATTTTTTGGGAAATCGAATGAAACTCTCTTTGTCTATACATTCAGTATATTTAGAGATATATTTGCCGAATTTTTCATTCTTGATAAATTTGTTCTCAAGTCTAGGTGGCTATGACGACTCAGCTGGTTCTAAAATTGTAATGCACACAAAGCATGAACGCAAAACCTTAGCTTTATTTTGGCATGGCGCACATACTCATCATCGTACATTCCAGATGAATAAAAATTTAACAAAACACATAAATAACGCAAAATACACAAATGGACTATAGATGGAATGTCATCAAATGAATTGAGCATAACTTCACAACAGGTTTTCGAAGAGACCCCCATTCTGTGCCAGACACAGCCTATTGCGGCGAATGGTAGCCTGTACTACATTATCCATTCGATTTGGAAAAATTTCATTTATTGCTCCCCGAACTCTATTCTCTAAATCCTCTCGATTTTCTGAAGCAGTTCTACAACTAAAAGTGTAATGGGGACAAGTCGGGCGATCGAGCTGGCCATCTTGTCGGGCCGTTGGTGCCTATCCACCTTTCATTTAAATTATTATTTAGGTATTGAACAACTTCCCTGCAGTTGTGCGCTGGTGCTCCATCTTGTTGGAAAATTAAGTTATTAGCAACAGCCAGTGGTAAACCATCAATCAGATCGCTTATTTCGTTTTGTGAAAATCCTAAATATCTTTCCCCTGTTAATGGTCCATCAAAAATGATTGGACCTATGAGATGTCGCCCTACCATTGCCATCCATACATTAAACCCAAATCGCTCCTGGAAATTACCCTCACGTACTAAATGCTCGTTTTCGTTGGCCCAATAGCGCGTATTTTTTCTATTGAACATTCCGTTATTAGTAAATCGGGATTCATCTGAATATAAAGTTTTATAAGGATACCTTGGATCCATTTCCATCTTTTGCAGAAACTGGTTACAATATTCTAATCTTCGACCATTATCATTTTCATAAAGGTGTTGATGAAGATTGTATTTGAACGAGCGGAATTTATACTTCTTGAGAATTCTCCAAACACTCTGATGACTTATCCCTATTTCTTGTGCGATTTCTCTGGTAGATGCCGTACAATTCAAATTAATGTACCCTAATACATCAATTTCAGAATTCTCGCTTACTATGAAATTTTGATTATCTGCAACAACCGGTTGCTGACGAAACTTCCTTCCAGTTTTGGAAAATAGTGCCTTGAAGGATGTTGCCGTTCTGGATAGCGTTCAGCGTATAAAATTGCTGATGCTGTAGAGTTTTTTGGCATTCGCCATAAATGAGTAGCATATCTACTTTTTCATTCTGTGTACAGCATTTCGTCTGTTTTTCTGCCGTGAAAATTCAAAAACTCTGAACAATTTACACCAACTCACCGATTCAGATGCAACACAATCTTATCTTCTGACATTTAAAATTGAATACAAAAAATTCTATGATCTGTGATCTATCTGTGATAGGATTTCAATGCATTTCCAAAGCACTTCAGATAATGAGTTGAAAAACGAGTTTTATACTATGTCCAGGATTACGAATGGAAATTTTCAACGAAAAATTATCAATTTGGTATCAAAATATTCGTAAAAATATTCTGCGTATTACAGCGCTAATGAGCCTTTATTATACCTTGCGGAAATATGATTTTTTTTAAAGAAACAATGTTTGGAATGTTACGAAGCCAATAACAGAAGGAATTCTACAGTTTCAGTGATGAATCCGAATGTACTCGATTTCGGCCGATAAATCACGCAGTTTTTTCGTCGTCATAGCCACCTTGACTTGATAACAAATTTATCAAAAAGAAAAATTTTAAATTCCGCAAATTCGTCTTAAAATATGCTGAATGTATAGATAAAGAGAGTTTGATTCGATTTCTCAAAAAATATACAGGGTGAGCCATTTGAAAATCGAAACTTTGGCTAATTTCCTTTGAAACCGGAAACGTTTCAGATAAACTGTCAGTGCCATTCAAGTTGAAATAAATTTTTAATCAAATTCAGAAAATTTCAGTGAAAAATGTTGGACAGGAAAGAAATTATAGGGCGACCCTGTTTCAGTTACACCGGTATATATATATATATATATATATATATATATATATATATATATATATATATATATATATATATATATATATATATATAAACAAGAAGAATTATTCAAATCCGTAGATCAATAATATAAACCTTCTGACAAGAGCTAGTTCCCAAATCTGCCTACCATGACAAGCAGCCCCAAGAGCCACAAGAGTACAAATAGTGCAGCGGCAGACTGCAGTTTCGCCCTTATTAGGAGCTCATCAGAGATATAAGTGAAATGCGACACTGATGAGCTCCTAATGAGGGCGAAACTGCAGTCTGCCGCTTCTCAGCATCCTGCTTAGTTGCACTATTGTGGTTTTGGGGCTGCGTGCATGGCAGGCAGATTTGGGAACTAGCTCTTGTCAGGAAGGATTATTTATTGATCTGCGAATTTTGAATAATTTTCTTGTCTCAAGTTTATATATATATATATATATATATATATATATATATATATATATATATATATATATATATATATATATATATATATATATATATATATAATATATATATAAAATTTTAAATTTTCACGGAATTATCTATGATTTGATGTGTTACGGGTTTTATTCCGTGGTCCATTTTGATTTTGGCGACGTTTCGACAAGTTGTCCCTTGTCATCTCCAGGCGTTCGGTAGACGATGTCTCGAGCGTAACTGATGATTGATTCTCATAACATTTAACGTTATCCTAATATATGATTTTGATTCCAGGATATGTTTTGATTATAATCATTGCCTGGCAATGGTATTAATTACCGGTTGGTGGATTTAAATTTTTTCATATATATGGAAAACTCACCTTCACTGATATTTGCATGGCTTATCATTCAACACACCCAAAACCTCATAAATACGGTGTGTTTAATTCAATGATTCATGGGCCTTTCTCTCTGCCATTATCCGAAGAAAATATTTCCAAGGAAGTGTCAACTATTAAAGAAAAAGCTGAGGCAATGGTTATCACTCAAAGATAATTAATGGAATAATCAGAAAGAAACGAACACAAATAGTATATCTCGATATTCACTCACGTATAGAATCGAATAATACAGAATAATTCATTTCATTAACATATTTAGGCCCTTTCAGCAAAAAGATTGCAAATATCATTTCACAACAGCATAAGAAAGTAGCTTTCAAAAACCACATAAAACTCTCCCAAGAATTTTTGAATAGTAGAGATAAAATCGATAGACTGTTTACAAGATGTCCTGTAAGGATTGTGAAGGCGTTTATATAGGACAGACTGCTGGTCGTTCATCCAAAAGTAGATATAAAGAGCATCAATCAGATTACAATAACCAGAGAACCAACGAATCTACTATCGCTTCATATAGTTTAAAAAGGGCCATCATTTTCGACCCAAAGATCAACTTCAAATTATTCACAGAATACCTTAAGGACGAAAGTTAGATTTCTTAGAATCCATAAAAATTTTAAAACTCCTACAAACTCCGCATAGAGATAATCTTCTGAACGGCTTATTCGTCCATACTTGATATTTTCAAATTATACCTGCTTTTAACATATTTCGTTTATCACCTTCTGTTTACACCCTTATTAAGTTTGTATCAACCTGTATATGTTTGTATGTATTTCAACTTCAGTTTAGTACTTGTTATCACATAGTAACGACATAATCAATTAAATATATCTTATGGTTTCTTGCAAACCCTCAATTTATTTCTTTAATTTTATGTCTCATGAGAAGAACATGTATGCCGAAAAAAAGCATTGAATTTTGTTGGCATAAGCCCAGCATTTCTAAAAAAACATGTGTTAAAGATTGCATGTCAAAAAATAAAATTGAAATACTGAAATTGCACGTTAATTCCTTAACGAAGTGAATATTTGCAATATATGAAGATAAAATCAAATAAATATGCACTGACAGAACCGCTCATAATTCAATTAAATTAACTTTGTCCGTCTGAAATTATATCCCTCACACGTCTCTGCAATTCTAGTAATTCATGTAAGACTTGCCGGTTCAACGAACTTTCTAATTAGACTTAATGCACGAACAGTTGAGGAAAACCCACGTTACTAATTGAATCATTTAGCAAATAATTGAAAAATCAAACAACTCACCAGCCAGATAGTATGGCTAATTAGGGCAGAAAGTATTACGCTGATGAAAGTGATTGAATAACGAAAAATTCGATTTCGTTTTCAATGAAGATTATTCGTATTCTCATAACTGCGGGTTCCTGTGTGATCGAATCAGTAATCTTCAAGTTCTTTTGTCGATTTGAATTATTTTGAAATTTGAATAATTTTAAGGTTATTTACAAGTTGGCACATGGAAAACTATCCACTCAGGTTATTTATCCTGTTGACAGGGTGTTAGTGATTAAGTGCGACACATTTCTGTGATTTTTCTTAGAAACTGGTTTTTTTATTACTCCGAAACCGGTCGAGTTATACAAATGAATTTTACTGCATTTTTTGAGATTATTTAGTCTTCATCATTGAGATATTCAAACTCAAAAATCATTTTTGGATTCCTCATTTAATTTGTGAGAAAAATCCCTTATCGTTTATTCGTATTGCGCGCAACATACATGCAGAAAATGACACATCTTAACGCGAATTCTTCATTTCTTAAATACATTGTCGAAAAATATCTGATACAACAAAATTAAACCAGAACACTAACAGAAAATGAAACTGATGAAATTTTAAATAGGCGCAAAGCTACAACAAATTTTTCAGTGTCAATGTCCTCAAGACATTACCCAAGATAAAACTATTTGCCTCCTTGATTGTAGAATTCCCGGAAATATTCGTGGTGTATTTCTCATTGTCCCACATCCGATTATAATTCGATTCCTAGGAACAATATTTTCAACGGGACTGAAATACACTAATGACTCAAGACAATCTCAAATGCAGAAATTGGGAATGTTTAAATCTGGCGATCGATCAGGCCAATGTTCCGTACCTTCGCTATCTATCCAATGATTTGGATAAACTGACAATAAATTTTGTCCCAGCTGTAGAGTAATTTCGAGATCAGGTAATTCTTAATTAATTAAGATAAGATTTGCTTGTTAATCATTTGGAAGGAAATATGGACCAAATAAATGCCATACATTCACAGAAAACTGATGCTGAAAATGAGGTTCAAAAAAAGATTCCATGTGGATTGATTTCAGCCCATAGGTGATTGTTATGGATACAATTACTTTTCTTTTAGAATTGAATACAGTGAATTTGCTTACATTCAATATGTTGCCAATTTTTCGAGTACTTGTTCTAAAAGACTCCGCAACTCGAGAACTGCTTCTTGTAGTTGCATAATTCGTACTTCTCAAGGGCGTCCGCAGTCAGCCGTTTGTTTTTTGACTGTACCATTTTCGCGCAGACTGATGAAGACGACCAAATATTATGTGAAGAATACCCTACGTCCAAGAAACAACTCAATCATGGTTGCCGACCACTTCAATTACTTCAACTTTGGACATAAACACCTCAAAAAAGTCTAGGGAACACTTCTGAATATCGATATATCATATCCACAACGATCAATATGGATGATTTTTTTAAGAAATGAACACCTGCATTAATTTCTCACCAAATTATGTAGAGTGCAGCAACATATTTCAGTTTTTTTTATAAAAAACTAAAAATGCAGCAGATGCGACGCTGCTTTATAATCATTTCATGTATTCAGTGTTTGAAATCAGTTAGTTGGCACTTTGTTTCTGTTGTAAGCACAAATAAAAGATTCAAAATTTGTGATTCGACCATGGAAAAACGATATTTGACTAAAGAAGAGATGTTACGAGCCGTTGGCATGCTCCGAGCTGGTAGCTCACAACGGAAAGTATCCAGGGTTCTGGAAAGTATCCCGAGTTTCATAAACCGTTTATGGTCGCGTTTCAATGAAACAGGTAACGTAGAAGAACGCCATACAGGTCGTTTCAGGATTACTACAGTCGCCCAAGATTTTTGATTTTACAAGCTAGAAGAGATCGTACTACCACAGCATTTCAATTAGCTCAAGAGCTATCACGAGTTCATAATGTACAAATTTCCGACCAAACTGTGAGAAATCAACTGCACGAAGGTCAACTCCACTCCAGACGTCCTTTAAGAGTTCCACAACTGAACCATTGAAATCGCGCTGCTCGTTTAGCTTGGTGCCAAGAACACGTAAACTGGGATCAAGAGAGGTGGGCCACAGTTCTCTCCAGTGATGAATCTAGATTCAGTTATTATCCCGATTCGGGAAGAATTCGAATATGGAGGGAACCTGGAAAGCAAAACCGTCTCCAGCATGCTCGAGAAGTTGTTAGACAGGGAGGCGGATCCGTGATGTTTTGGGGAGGTATACGCTTTGGTGGAAGAACGGACCTTGTTTTCATACAGAACAACCTCACGGGAAATTCTTACGCAAATGAGATAGTTTTACCTGTATCGGTACCGTATCTCCAAACAATGGGTCAAAATCCACTCTTCCAACAAGATAATGCCCCTCCTCATCGTGCAAGAGTTGTCTTGAACGTTCTTGAAGAGAATGATATCGATCTTCTACCGTGACCATCCTGCTCCCCAGATCAGAATCCCATCGAGCATGTCAAAACGTCTTCCCTCATGAACAGGAGCTTCGATTAGCAGTTCAGGGGGCTTGGAATGACTTAGGCCAAAATGTAATAGACAATTTAATATTGAGCATGCCGCGACGATGCCAAAGTGTCATTAATAACAGAGGTGGACCTTCTGGGTACTGAAAAATATTCCATTTCGTTTCGAAAATATTAGTTCAGGATTTTTATTTGTGTTTTACCAAATTTCGTCATTTTCAAATTTTGATTTTTTTTTACTACCACAGCATTTCAATTAGCTCAAGAGCTATCACGAGTTCATAATGTACAAATTTCCGACCAAACTGTGAGAAATCAACTGCACGAAGGTCAACTCCACTCCTGACGTCCTTTAAGAGTTCCACAACTGACCCATGGAGAAGTCAAATATTATTTTGTTTTCTTGTGAATACATTATATACAATACATCCTAACAAAAACCGAAAGATTTCTATAAATTCGAATCATCAAATTCATATTTTAAAGATATTGTTCCCTAGACTTTTTGAATTGTTTAATTCGGACAAAATATTGTCCGACAATTCCGCATTTGTAAAATTTTCCTCCATTTTCGATAAAATGAAATTTCATCACTTATTAGCAATAATATTATAGCAAACTAAAAGCTTAATAATGAAGAAACGCTTATTTGACATTTCGTTGAAATTATCCGTATTCATCAGATAAATACTGAATGTAGACTACTAGATTATATTTTATAAAGAAATGAAAAATACGCGTATTATTTTTGCATAAAAACGGCGCCCCATACAGAAAAAGGCAAGAGAGATTTTTTCTCAGGAATTCAACGAATCCAAAAATGATTATACAGTACAACTTCACTAGTCCGGGCAGATATCGTTTCGGCGCATGCCCGGACTATCTAAATGTTCAAATTTCTGAAATGACATGAATTTGTTTCATTTTCAAAATAGAAACAACCCAAATTCTGTTAAAGCCGAGTTTATTACAAAAGTATCGAAAAGTTAAACAAAAAATAGTTTCTATTATAAAACAGAATCAAATTATAGAATTTCCATTCATTATAATCTTTCCTCATAGAAAATATAGAATTTAAATATAAGCTAGTGTACATAAACAACTCCTGTTCGTATCCATCGCTTTTACTCTGAACCTTTCTCGATGCTGCCATCTGAACTGATTTCCTTGATCCTTGAGCCTTTTCAGGAGCAATGAATATTCTATAAAAAGATTATTCTGTTCGGCCCAACTGGTTATCAGGGAGAACGCATTGACAGTATCTGCATGTTTCACTTTTACCATACTATTTAAACCATCCTCTGAGTCAGAAGATTCCTCTAAGTTTTCAATATTCCTTCCTAAAGCATCAGGTATAAGCTCTTCTTCAGTTAAATCGATAACAAACTCTTTGTCTATCACAGCCCTGTTGGTAATGTTCTCAATGATTAAGTCATTTTCTGGATCGATGACCCTTAATGATTCGGCAATATTCTTCAAATCATTTTCACTGATTGGACGAACTTTCTTCTGAAGCTCTGAGAGTGGAATATTTTCATCATCTGATTCTTCTATTTCCATAGTATCATGCCAGAATGCTGTCCAACTTTTTCTAATATTTTTTGAAGTAATAGCTTCTGAGATTGGGCAAGATTGTTCACGGCATCTTTCAAATTATACTGCTTCGAAATGGAAGTTATCTCTTCACCTTCATGCGGAATCATATGATTAGGAAGGCATTTTCTATACGATCCTTTAATGTTTTGAATTAAATTCTGGCCCATAGGTTGGGGAACGGCAGTACAGTTGAGTGGCAAGAACATAACTCTGAAGATTGGATCAGTATTATGTGGGAAGAAGTACAAGAAGGAATAATATCACAGGACTATTACAAAAGATATTGCAGTATACTGAAGCAGGTTGTGAAACAGGCAAAAATGATAAGTCATAGGAACTATATAACACAGTCTGAAAACAAAACAAAAGCCACATGGAAGTTAGTCAACACTATCACAAACAAAAAGAATAATAATAATGACATAATTTTCAATTCATTTCCCCACCAAAATGAAGAAACTGTACTCAACCAATTCAATTCCCATTTTATCAGTTCAAATACAAGCAATAGTGGTATTGATGCGGACAACAATAACATCAAATCCTGCAACAATAGCATATTTTTAAGTCCACTTATAGAGCAAGAAACGTACCAATATATTTTACAATTAAAAAATAAAAGTTCAGTTGGAAGTGATAACATACCAGTAAAAGTGCTCAAGAATTGTGCATCAATTATAAAACTCCACTTACTCACATTATAAACCAGATTCTACAAACAGGAAAGTATCCACAAAGATTAAAAGAAGCAATGGTGAAACCCATCTATAAAAAAGGTAGCAAAGAAAATATTGATAATTATAGGCCAATATCATTGCTTTCCAATGTGAATAAAATATTTGAGCGTATAATTTTGACAAATTAATGCAGTTTTTGAAGCAAACAACATACTTGTGAAACAACAGTTTGGATTTAGACAGGAAGGTCAACATTGAATGCAATATATCAAGCACTTACTTCTATCATCAGGTCACTAAATCAAAATAATACTACAGCGGCCCTCTGTCTGGACCTGTCAAAAGCTTTTGACAGAGTCAACCATGAGAAGTTACTGAATAAGCTGGAGAAATATGGTATAAGAGGGTAGAATTACAGCTCATTGGATCATATCTATCCAAAAGAACCCAAAAGACAATAAGTAGAGGAAAAACGGAAATATAATACGATCTGATTCCAAACAAGTATTAAACGGTGTACCGCAGGGTTCTATATTGGGACCTTTGCTCTACATAATATATACAAATGATCTAGTTCAGACTACCAACAACGATGTCATAATGTTTGCAGATGATGCATCAGTAATATGTAAAGCTGAAAATCAAAATGAATGTATGAAAAGTCTTGAGACTGACATGAAAAATATGAATGAATGGTTCCTTAATAACAACTTGATGCTAAATCTGGAAAAACAAAACTTTTGTTATTCAGGAAAAGAAAGAACAACTTAATTTAAGATTCCAAGACTGTGAAGTTGAGTCAGTTGAAGACCTGTCTTTTCTAGGAGTGAATATTGATCGTAATCTCAACTGGTGTAGTCACGTTGAGAAGATTTCACCAATGATAGCACGCTATGGCTATGCATTGCGGACTATACGGATGATAGGGCTGGATGCTGCTCTGACTGCCTATCACGCCTACGTTCATTCTAGGATAAGATATGGAATCATCTTCTGGGGAAGATCTACAGAAGCGGAGCGAATTTTTCTTTACAAAAAGATGCCTAAGAATCATCTTTGGCATGAATCAATATGAAACGTGCAGGAACATATTCAAGAATTTCAACATCTTAACACTGTATGGTCTATATATCTATGAATCAGTGATGTTCATTTTAAGTAACTATAATGATTTCAAAGATCTTCAACTCCAACATTCCTATAATACAAGAGGAAAAAATATTCTTCAAGAGGATAAGCCCAACTATTCATATTTACAAAAAATGTAACTTATAGTTTACTGTCAGTGTGGAATAAGTTTCCAGAAAATTTAAGTCATTATCAATTAAAGTGCAAAACAAAACTCAAATATTTTCTTATTGATAAAAGTTACTATAATATAGGAGAGTTCCTACAAGAAAATGATTTCAAGAAATTATTGTGATCTGAATTTTGTGTATTTTCTACATGTTTATTTGTATTTTTGACTGAATCTACACCTGTATGGTTTTTGATTTAGTAAAGTATTATTATTATTATTATTATTATTAACCTCTTCCTCAGGTGTGTGCGATGGTGCATTGTCTACCAACAACAGAGCTTTAGAGAGCTTGTTAATCTTAGTTTAAAAGATCTTCACCTTCATCACCATGTTTTAAACCATTGGTAGATGCTTTGTAGACAACTGGTAGTGAACTTTCATTTTTGAATGGTCGTGGATATGTCGCTTTTCTCAAGACTAGTAAAGGTAATTGGTGAGTTCCAGCTGCGTCGCAGCATGGCATGAATGTTAAGCGGTCTTTTCACATTTTTCGACCTGGTGCTGATTTTTCCTCTTGATGAACCTAAGTTGTGTCTGGTAAACATCTCCAAAAAATAGCCGATTCATCAGCATTATACACCTGTTCTTTGCTTAATTCCATCTGTTCAACAATCGATAGAAATTTTTCCTTGAATGGTATCACAACGGAAACATCACTGGAAAGTTTTTCACCACAAACCTTCAAGAAACGAATTCCCTGTCTAAGCTTGAATTTATCTAACCATCCCGAACTTGCCAAAAAATCATTTTTTTTACAGATTACATCAAAGGGGCAAATAAATTCCATCCGAAGATGAAAACATGAGAAACAAAATACATAATTTCTTTCACGTTGTAGAGAAATCTATGCACTTTTGAATTAAACCGTCTATAACACGTTGTATATACATTCTGTCAAAAACGTACTGAGAATTGGTAAATGAAACACAGAATTTTTATTTTTCATCCAAATTTATTGTATCGCTTTCAGAGTAAGCAGCTCGAAGTCGTATTTGTGTTTTGGAAAAAGGAAAAAGTCGGCCGGAGCCATATCAGGTGAATACGGTGGTTATTCGATGGTATTTGTTGAGTTTTTGGTAGAAATTAATTCACAATGATAGCCTTGTAAGGTGGTGCATTATCGTGGTGCGAAACTCATGAGTTTTCTTTCCACAAATCTGGCCACTTTCAACGAATTCGCTCTATCAAACGCCTCATAACGCCCAGGTAATATTCTTTATTTTTCGTCTGACATTCTGGCAAGAATTTCCAGTGCACAACGCTGCGATAACTAAAGAAAACATTACCTTGTCTTTGGATCGGCTTCGGTTCAGTTGGAAACCATCATTCCGAAGCTTGTTATCTGCTTTTCATGTCAAACTCATGAACCCGAGTCTCAACATTAGTTACAATGCGTTTTATGAAGGTGCAGTCGGTACTGACTCGTTTAGCATGTCTTTAGGTCTTCTGGAACTAGTCGAGCATTCATGCCCAAAACAATCGTTCAAAATGCTACCAATTAATTCATGAGACACTGAAGGTACATTATCTATCTCTCTCAAACGATTTTCAATTACCATTTCCATGTTAGCTTCACATGAAGATGTTGATGGACGACCAGAGCGAGGGAAATCTTCCACCCCATCTCGGCCGCTCTTGAATGCACTGTACCACTCATATACACGTGTTTTTGATAAATTTGATTCACCGTGAGCCTTCTGTATCATTTCTAGCGATTTGGCATACGAAATTCCATTTTAGATACAAAATTAGAGACAAATTCTTTGTTCGACATTTTTATCTATTGTAAAAATCGCAAAACACACTTGTGAGAACTGACAAAATTGAACACTGTTAAACAAGTAAATGAGAAGTCGCGTTCAAACTCCACGTTAGTATAGAAAACAGTTGTGCCAACTTAGCAACAACAAAATTTTGGCTATTGTTTTAGGCAGACTTTTGAAATATTCATTTCTCGGATCTTTTCTGACAGAATGTATATTATTTTGTAGTATGATACATACCATCTTTTGTGTGGAAACGAGAATTTGAATGATATATTTTACACAAAATCAATAATAATCATTAATGTTTAAGTTAACACAACGCTGTTAGTTTAGTTCTTCATTATCACTTATTTGTATGTTATACAAAATACAGTGTGTTCCAACGAAAATTTGACCCCCCCTATAACTCCGAAATGAGTAACATTAGCGAAAAACACCAAGACACGTCGATTTTTGTTTCGAGGGGGAGCATTTTTCGAAATAATTCGAAACTTCTCAGATCAACCCCCTACCCCCAGCAACCCTAACTTTGAAATTCATCATAGGGAATAAGGGTCCAGTGGCACCTTACTGAAAAGGTCTGTCAATTCTCCACCTTGATTTGTCATTTTAGAATTTCAAATTAACATACAGGGTGTCCCAACCAAGGGTGAAGTTGAATTCCTGGAAATCCCAAATACTAAATGAAATAGATTTATTTTGGCATAATGCAAGCGCAGGTTTATGCTCGGTCTAGAAAAACGACCTACACTTGTGAATTTGGAGTTGGTGCAATCAACCCCCTATTTCCAGCATCCCCAACTCAAAAATCATTCGATCGATAATAGGTCAAGTGGCACCTCGTTGGAAAGGTACTGCAATTTTCTCTTCGAATTTGGTATTTTCGAAATTCAGAATCAGCATACAGGGTGTCCCGGAGCAGGAACACTGAAAACCCAAATAACTTTTTGAAACTGGTTCATTTCGGTATACGAGAACATGTTTGATCCGAGAATAGGACTTTCTTGTGTGGTTATAGAATTTTTGCAATCAACCCCTTCCATTCAGCATCCCCAACTTGAAAATCATACAAATAATTCAAGTGGCATATCTTCAGAAAGGTTTTTTGAATTCCAGAATGATTAAAGCATTTCATTCAGTTCGGCTCTCCATACAGGATGTCGCTTTCGAAAAATTCAATATCGTCATTTGAAATTATCAACTAAAATTAATTCGAAACTGTTAAAAGTATTGGGGTACGATGTGTTGAGCATCAATTACGAAGAAATAAAGCTGATTTCTGCATTGAAAATGTTCACATTTTTTCATTTCCATCTGGCGTGCAGTCATCTGTTATTTCTCATTTTGCAATGAAATATTATTATTATTCAGATCAGTTCCTCATTATTGTTGTTGTTCGTCAGTTGAAATTAATCTGAAAATGGTTTATTCCACTGAGGAAAGGGTCGAAATTGTATCGACGTATTTTCGAAATAACAGTTGTGCCAAAGAAACGGCAAGGATATTCGATAGGAACCATCCTGAAAGAGAAAGGGAGTCAGTCACCAGTACGTTAAATATTTGGTTGACAAATTCCTAGCTACGGGTTCGGTGGCAAACAAAAACATGAAGTGGCATGTCCTGTCAGAAATGAGGCAACGGAAGTGGCAGTAGTGGGTCATCTACAAATGGAGAATACTACTTCGATCAGAAAACTATCTCGTCTGACTGGTGTATCAGCTACAACTGTCCATAGAATCGTGAAACATCACAAATTTCACCCTACAAGGTAAAATTAGTGCATGAAATAAACGAAGATGATCCAGATCGTCGTTTACAGTTTTGTGAAAATCTAAGTGAAAACCTAAACGCTAATCCAAATTTTCTGAATAACATCTGTTTTTCTGATGAAAGCACCTTTATGCTCAGTGGTGAAGTGAATAGACATAATTGTCGATATTGGGACACACAGAATCCTCATTGGTTTAGAGAGGCCCACACGCAAAGGCCTCAGAAGTTGAACGTTTGGGCAGGAATTTTTGGCAATCATCTAGTTGGGCCTTTCTTTATTGAGGGTAATCTGAATGGAAATGGCTACCTACAGTTGTTAGAGGAACACATACATCCTAGATTGACAGAAATTTTACAGAACGATCCAACTCTTTCTGAGGACGAAATGCGTTTTCAACAAGACGGTGCTCCTCCGCATTATGATGCTCGGGTGCGCCAATATTTAGACGAAAATTTCCCAGGAAGGTGGATTGGTAGAAGAGGACCTGTTGAGTGGCCAGCCAGGTCACCAGATTTAAATCCCCTAGATTTTTTTTTGTGGGGCCATCTAAAATCTAAAGTTTATGCCACAAGACCAGAAAACCTGGAGGAGCTGCGGATGAGGATTATCACAGAATGCCGACTTTTGACTCCTGAAGTTTTCGCTAATGTGAGAAGAGAGTTCGAAAATCGTCTGTATAACTGTATGGAGGTGGGCGGAGGTCATTTTGAACAATTGTTGTAATAATCAAGTTAGTTTTTTGTTTTCAATTGAATACAAGTTCAATAAATCTCGTTTTCCTGTTTAGATGAGCATCCAATCAGTTTCTCCATCATCCCCTCATCCTGATCCTCACGCCAGAAAACCTCGATTGCCAAACTGAAACCAATGCCTCAGTGATTCAGAAAATAGAAAAATCTTTCTGGAACTTTGCCACTCAACCTGTAATCACTTGTATGATTTTTTGAGTTGGGGATGCTGAATGGAAGAGATTTATTGCAAAATTCCATATTCACGCAAGAGAGTCTTATTCTCGAATCAAACATAAACATGTTCTCGTATTATACCGAAATGAACCAGTTTCAAAAGTTATTTGGGTTTTCAGTGTTCCTGCTCCGGGACACCCTGTATGCTGATTCTGAATTTCGAAAATACCAAATTTGAAGAAAAATTGAAATACCTTTCCAACGAGGTGCCACTTGACCTATTTTCGATCGAATGATTTTTGAGTTGGGGATGCTGGAAATAGGGGTTGATTGCACCAACTCCAAATTCACAAGTGTAGGTCGTTTTTCTAGACCGAGCATAAACCTGCGCTTGCATTATGCCAAAATAAATCGATTTCATTTAGTATTTGGGATTTGCAGGAATTCAACTTTACCTCGGTTGGGACACCCTGTATGTTAACTTAAAATTCTAAAATGACAAATCAGAATGGAGAATTGACAGACCTTTACAGTAAGGTGCCACTCGACCCTTATTCCCTATGATGAATTTCGAAATTAGGGTTGCTGGGGGTAGGGGGTTGATCTGACAAGTTTCGAATTATTTCGAAAAATGCTCCCCCTCGAAACAAAAATCGACGTGTCTTGGTGTTTTTCGCTAATGTTACTCATTTCGGAGTTATAGGGGGGGTCAAATTTTCGTTGGAACACACTGTATAACAGAACGTTGTCAGGTGAACTAGCTCTTCACTTGCCGAAGCTGACACGTGATCAGATTTAGGTTAGCTGAATATATCATCAATAATCATCTGTTGTTGATGTTCTGGTGCTCTGATTCATCTCAAACAAAACAATGTAATAATTAACTAATTTCAAGGCTTGGACAGTTATTGGTACATATCTACGGAGTAGTTATTCACTCCCCAAAATATTATTTTGAGTATCCACTCTTACCTATCGTCTTTCTTATTTCAACGAAAAGATCTTGCTGTAGAACATAATCTTGAGGTACTGTCTATTCTAATTGTAATACTATGCCAAGAATATAACGCAAAATTTCAATAATTCAAATTTCTTTTTTGACAGGCAATTTATTATTAACATATAGTTTTTTTGATATGTGCGAACATTTGCCTACAGAATTCGATGTTTTCCTGGCGCTCAGTGGGGTTAGACTAGACGACCTATGTTGGACTTATACAAGAATAAGCCGAAGGCTTGGGGTGTCCCATTCAATTATTTCCGGAACGATCCTCATGTACAGGGAGACTGGTCATGAAAGGAGACCTTGCCATGTCTTAAAAACTTTCTCGTTGAGACAATGGTTCGTTACTGCTAGGAACATTCAAATGCAGCTTACAATGAACTGGTGTACAATTTAGCACTGAAACGATTCGACAACGTCTCAGGAAGTGTGTTTCGACAACCCGATTGAATTTTACCAGGGAGCATGTCGATTGGTTAGAACCTGACCGTAGGAGAGTTCTGTTTACGAATGAATCCAGATTTTGTCTTTCTCATTGCGTTTTCAGTGCAACTTTTTACCTATCAATGTTTCGGTGGTGGTTCGATAATGGTGTGGAGAAGAATTTTCTTTGAACACTGGCAGTAATCTTGTCGTCATGAATAATGTAATCCTGAATACTCATTGGTACGTCACAGACATTTTAGAAGAATATTGTACCATTTGAGGCTAACATGGGTGAACATTTTCTGTTTATGCATGACAGAGCCGGGGCTTATCAAGCTCATTCCGTTATAACAACCTTCAAAATCACGAAATCACTTCAATGGAGTGGCCTACACAGAGTCCAGACCCCAATCCCATTGGACTTCTCTGAAAAATTCTAAATAGAAAATTAATAAGCCAGTAAAATCAGCCAGCTACTGTTAATGACGATATTAATAACGAAATGGATAAAAATGCTGAAAGATCTTCTATTTTGAGTATAAATCATACTCAAATATCATGCTGCAATTCTCGCCAGGTATGGATACATCCGGTATTTACAGATTTTTGAGGACTTTGATTTATTGCAAAAGTTTTACATTTTTCATGATGAGTTTTATTTCAATTTCTACAAGTACCATTCTCATTTAGATTGTTATCAAGCATTCTCTAGTGGAAATATAATTTTTCAACATATAGAAATTTCTTATGAATAAATTTGAATTTTCAATTTTGTGCATTGATTTCTGGATGCAGTTCATATTACACACTGTTTTTTCAAGGATGCTTAAATTCTAATGGTAAATGATATTGATGCTAGTGCCTCTTGCAGAAATTCGATAGAATACATCTCTCACTGATACCTCACTGTTAAGCTTTCAGACAATGAACTGGGAATTTTCTACAGGGTAGAGTGTATAGTTGTAACTAAATAAATTGAATTAGGATAGATTTACATCGGTTTGGATTACATGAAAACTGTGGGTAATTTCTATTAGTTTTTCCTCTTTTTTTTACCAGAAGAATCCTCTCATTGAGTATTTCCCGCCATCATTGAATAAAGGTACATTGATTCGTCAAGTGGAAAAGGTCCTCCTCTTCAATTTCAATCTCCACTAAAATGAAAAGTAGATACTCTAGTAGTAAACCGAACTAAACATACAAAATTCTCAATATTTTTCTTCAATTTTTGTTTTGATTGTTTTCAAAAAGGAATGGTGAACTTGTCGATGGAGAACATAACTCCATATTTGAAATGCTGTATTCTCAATAACCGTTTTGCCTCACTTCAATTGGAAACTTATGTATTCCTAATATGGATATGTTGCCCTGCGATTATGGGAATCCCCCTTTTATTTTGAACCTGAGTCTATTCTGATTTTTTACCGAAATGAATTATTCTTTAAAAGTATTTTGAGTGTAATGAATTGTAAGTTTCGCTGCGACGGGATATCCTATATAATTTAATGCTCTTTAAATTGAATATTCGAGTAGAAAATTGAAAGACCTTTTGAACGATGTGATATTCGATCTCTCTTCCCTATAATGATTTTTGAGTTGGGAGTGCAGAAGTTAGAAGATTGATTTCCTGGTATCAAAAGTTAAGTCGTTAAAGTGTATTTCACAAGATCATCTTCCTGAATTGAAGAGGGAGTCAAATTTTTATTAATTTTTTTTTTTTGAATTTGAGAGGCTTTCACTTGGTAAAATTCCATTATCAATAATAAAAACAAGTACTGTGTTTTAAGAAATTTTACTTAATAATTGCGATTCGTTACGTTTCACTACACCGTAGCTTCTTCAGACGAATGAATGTACAGAAAATATAAATAGAAATGTTCTTGTGTAATTAAAAGCTTATTGAGTTGCTTCTTCTTAAGTGGTTATTTATGACAGATATATCCAATAAAATTAAGAATAGATTGCTCCCCGAAGAGATTCAATAGAGGTGAATGGCTTAAATCGACTTGTTCATTGATGAGTCTACCTGAGTGTTTGTATTTATTGATTTCTAAGGTTTCCCAAAGATCTACCTTCCAATATTTATTATTTGTATGCAAAATTTCAAACTGTGGGTCGAAAGAGTGATTATTTTCTAAGAGACGATTCGCGTAATTTGAATCTGATTTTTATTTGAGAAACTGCGTTTGTGTTCCGATATTCTAATATTAAAATTTCTATGTGTTCTACCAATGTAGAAATCATCACAGTCATTGCAATTCAATCTATAAACACCTGATTTATTGTTTTTACCTTGTTTGGTTTTATTATTTTTATATATTTGCCTAAATTATTATTAGTATGAAAGCTATGTTGAAATTATTGCTACTCAAGAATGATTTCAGTTTCTCACTTGTAATGCCAACGTAGGTTAAGGTAATTTTGTTTCAATTTATCGAAGGGTAAACTTCATTCAATGCGATTCTAGTTAACCATTATTTTTGGCTGTTTGTTTAATTTTTAATTCTTTGTTGAAATTTTCGAAAATTATATATTATAATATCATAATGGTAAATTGCCAAAACATGTTTTCCATTTTCATTTGTTTTTACATTGTGAAAATTATTTATTCACAAATTGTAACCACCAGCAATAATGCGATAAATGTCTTAGACAAATTTAACAATTTGAATGAAAATGGAAAACATGTTTTCGCAATTTACTATAAGCCGTCAATTAGATATGAATAATACATCACTCGTCGTGTCATCCATATCAAATAAAATGTCAGCATTCAATAGTTTTATTCATAGATTGATTAACATCCCGTTATCACCAGAAAATTTCAACAAAGAATTAAATTTGATTAAACAAATAGCCAAAAATAATGGTTACAATCCCAAACTAATAAATAATATTTTATAAAATGAAAACAAAGTAGAATCGCATTGAATGAAGTTTACCCTGTCGATAAATTGAAACAGAAATTCAACACCTTAACCTACGTTGGCATTACAAGTGAGAAACTGAAATCATTCTTGAGTAGCAATAATTTCAACATAGCTTTCCAAACTAATAATAATTTAGGAAAATATATAAAAAATTATAAAACCGAATCAGGTAAAAACAATAAATCACGTGTTTATAGATTGAATTGCAATGACTGTGATAATTTCTACATTGGTAGAACACATAGAAATTTTAATATTAGAATATCGGAACACAAACGCAGTTTTTCAAATAAAAAATCAGATTCAAATTACGCGAATCATCTCTTAGAAAATAATCACTCTTTCGACACACAGTTTGAAATTTTGCATACAGATAATAAATATTAGAAGGTAGATCTTTGGGAAACTTTAGAAATCAGTAAATACAAACACTCAGGTAGACTCATCAATGAACAAGTCGATTTAAGCCCTTCACCTCTATTGAATCTCTTCGGGGAGCAATCTATTCCTAAATTTTATTGGATATACCTGTCATAAATAACCACTTAAGAAGAAGCAACCCAATAAGCTTTTAATTACTCAAGAACATTTATATTTATATTTTCATTCTTATTTTCTGTACATTAATTCGTCTGAAGAAGCTACGGTCTAGTGAAACGCGTTACGAATCGCAATTATTTAGTAAAATTCCTTAAAACACAGTACTTGTTTTTATTATTTCAAATTTTATTGTAACACAGGTATAATCATACATTGATACAAGAGCACGCCATCAATTTTTTACATATATTTTTAATGATAATTACATTGAAAGGTAACAGTGACTCTCCTGTAGTTTTCAGTTATGAGTCATTGATCTAGCTTAATAGTGATCGTATTGAATGAATCACATAAATCAGGCAAAACAGTTATTCAAAATCGACCAGCAAGCACCTTCTGGTAAGGTTCTATCATTCTAGTGCAAAACTTCGTGCCTGTCCAGATAAAATCTCCAGCGATGTATAAAATACGAGTGCAGTTTATAATCTTGATGTCTGCTCAGATTATTAATGTTCACGCATGATTAACGGAGACATACTGTATATTTCCGCGTAATAATAGCTAATCTCGCACCAATTATGGAGTTCGCTCAATTGAACTTATCTACTAGTCGGATTGTGAGATTATTATTTATCGCCTATTCATTATCTCCGCTTCTTGAAGACGTTGAGAAGCGAGATAATGGAAAAGGGGAGAATAATGATACATGTCCTATGAAAAAGCGAATTTTGAATGTTAGATTCTAGAAGATCGACGCTGAATCTTTATTTAGGATAATCTTTATCTCCATCCAGAGTGTTTCATCTCGAATAAGCGACCCAGTGTATTTCTCATCCCGTAGTTATAGAAAAAATTTCCGAAACAAGTTGAATGCATTTGTTTGGAGCACATCTAGCAACCTGTGAGAGGAGACGCTTCAACCCCTCGAAATCAAACAGATCAAAGAGGTCGAGCGACACCTCATTTTCATCACGAACGAGCCACCTTGAATATTTGGCTGTCAAGGCTACTTAGCGCGTGCATTAACCATTAAATTCACTAACCTTAGAAAGGTTTTGATGTTATTTTTTTTGAATACATTTTTTGCAAACTACAACAATTTTAGGAAGATTTCATTGTTTTATCATTTTTACAATAAAAAGGTTAGAGTCCTATGATTTAAAATCAAATGTTCAAATTGTCCTTCATTCACTTCCATACAACAATATAATTTTGAAAGAAAACTGGTTCAGCACATTTGGAGGTATTTAACAACCTCATCCTAACACAATCCACTATATATATGTAAACTTGAGACAAGAAGAATTATTCAAAAATCCGCAAGCCATGCACGCCGCCCCAAGAGCCATAATAGTGCAACTAAGCAAGATGCCTAGAAACGAAGCGGCAGACTGCCGTTTCGCACTCATTAGGAGCTCATCAGTGTCGCATATCGCTTCTCAGCATCCTATTAAGCTACATTGGGGTACCCTATCGATTCCAGAAAGGACGCACCTCGTACATACGTACGAGAGTCGCCCTCTATGGACCAAGACGGTGAACCCGCTAGCGGACTTCGAGAAAGATACGAACAGTCCTTTCTGGAATCGATAGGGTACCCCGATGTAGCTTGATAGGATGCTGAGAAGCGATATGCGACACTGATGAGCTCCTAATAAGGGCGAAACTGCAGTCTGCCGCTTCGTTTCTTGGCATCCTGCTTAGTTGCACTATTGTGGCTCTTGGGGGCTGCGTGCATGGCATCCTGCTTAGTTGCACTATTGTGGCTCTTGGGGGCTGCGTGCATGGCAGGCTGATTTGGGAACTAGCTCTTGTCAGGAGAGATCATTCATTGATCTACGGATTTTTGAATAATTCTTCTTGTCTCAAGTTTACATATGTAGACTCCTCGCGAAGTTTATCGCGGAAGATATTCGTCCCATCATATATCTTTCGGTTTTTGTTAGGATGTATTTATATAATGTATTCTCAAGAAAACAAAATAATATAATCTCAGGTTCATATTTGTAAAATTTTTCTCTTTTGGGAATTAGGTCATGTTTAATTTCTAGGTTGAAATGAATAATATTAGCGACGGCATTATGTCTTTCCAAATAATCTGTTGAAGCAAGGACTGAGCAAGATGATAATATATGAAAAACTGTTTTTGAAGAACAGAAACATCTACGGCAAGAATCATCTATATTTCGTTTGATGATGTGTTTTCTATAATTCCTCGTTAAAACAACCTGATCCTGGATCGCAATTGCCAAGCCTTCTGTTTCAGCAAACAATTCTCCAGAAACTAACCATTTATTCGATGCGATTTCATCAATATGATCATTTTTCAATTCTTTAGGATGCTTTCCGTGTAATTATCATCAAATATATCAAAATCTACCTTTTGCATTGTCAAGTTCAGAGGTGTAAGATTATAATCTGAAGCAACAACAATATCATGTAATTTAGACGTTCTCTGTTTATCATGAAAATGGGAACGTAGATGAAAAATCTGTTTACTATGAAGATTATTCAAATCAGTTAATCCACGACCTCCAATATGTCTAGGTAGTGTAACTCTCTGAACAGCTGATTTTGGGTGGTGCTTATGATATTTACAAAGCATTTTTCTCGTTTGACATTGTAATTCATTTAGATCAGTTTTAGACCATTTAATAATTCCAAAAGAAGATGTAAGAATAGGAACTGCATAGGAGTTGATAGCTGTGAAAAGGTTTTTACTAGTTAAATGACTCTTGATGATAATTCTAAGTCTTTTGTAATATGAATTTCTAATATTTTCTTTAGTGCTGCTATGATTAATTGTCTTCGCTTGACCAAATCCAAGATATTTATATGTATCTCCTTGATGCATTGGCTCGATTTCGATATTGGAAATCTTTATATAATCAGAGGTGATCTTTCCTTTTTCAATAGAAAGATTTTTACATTTTCGAAGCCCAAATTTCATATGAATATCATTGGAATAGTTGAAATATATATATATATATATATATATATATATATATATATATATATATATATATATATATATATATATATATATATATATATATATATATATATATATATATATATATATCATTTAAAAGCCTTTCTACCGAGTAACGGTGTAAGGCTTGATACAAATATATATATATATATATATATATATATATATATATATATATAATCATTTAAAAGCCTTTCTACCGAGTAACGGTGTAAGGCTTGATACAAAACATAATTTTACAATATTCGAAATGAAGAAAAACTTAATCAAGAATTAAATAATGAAAATCAAATTAAATAATTTACATTCGAAACAATATTTCGCCACTGTCCCCTATTTCGCGTCATTCTCTTCGCTTCTGTCATCTCTGAATTTTGTCCCACTAGTATCTTCGCTACCACCCTATTCCACGTTTCCCTCGGTCGTCCCCTGTTCCTCTTCGTCTTCGTTCGTGTATCACAAATATATTTTATCTGTCTTGAACTATCCATTCTGCATATATGTCCAAACCACCTTAGCTGGTTTCGGCCAATTATATTCACAATACTGTCTACTTCTAGCTGTTGTCTTATATCTTATATATTAAATACTTCATCTCCATCGAAACTAGTTTGCTTTTGTCAAATCGTCAAATCATCAGCAAAGGCGCACTCAGTGATTATAACTGGATAAAGATTTTTGAAACCCAAGTGGAGTTTTCTGACTTTAGTTCTCGCCTCTTTGATAATTTCATCCATGACCACTATAAATAGAAGGGGACTCAATACTCTACCCTGTCTCAAGCCTTGTTCACTGACAAAATCTACAGATTTTGTCCCTCTTACTCTTACCACGTTCCTGCAGACAGCATATGAGCCGTTTAATGCCCTTAAAAGATTGTGTCCTAAATATCTTTGTACCAGAATTTCCCAAACTCGATGTTTCAATATCCTATCGAAGGCTTTCTCTAGATCAATAAACGCTATCCACACCTCGAGATCGAGATACTGTCCCCCTTCCGAAATCCGAAATGTTGTTCCACTTTCTGTAACAGTTTCCCTCCTAGCACTCTCTCATAAATTTTCGTAACAACACTAAGTAAAGTAACCCCTCGATAGTTTTGGCATTCTTTCTTGTTTCCCTTCTTGAAAACTGGAATTATTATACCAACCTCCCAGTCTCTCGGTACCTTACCGGTCTTCCACACTCTTGTCAATAACTCAGTCATTGTGGCTCCACGTATCGGGCGTAGGTTTTTCAAATCGCCCCCTGTGATACCCTCATTGTGGCCGGTATATCCCTCTGGGTCATCCCTTCTCCAACGAGAGCAGTTATTCGACCCCTCTGCACATCGGACAATCCAACGTAAGGCATTTTCAATTATGATTATAGACTTTTTTAAATTCACAGTTTCAAATCTCAATAACGACTGAGTACAATATCCCGAACATGTGGTGATAATTCAACATTTCTTATCATACTATCCAGTTTCAGAACAGAAAACTTCGTTCTTCACAAGTAGTCAAAGATCCATGGTTAAAAACAATCAATAATGTGAAATACCGAGTGATTCCATATAAATTTGATTGTGTGTACTGCCAATCCCACTAATAACAAGCAAGTCAACGTTCGGGTAGGACATCTGTTAGAATGATATAAAAAAAATTAAATGAGTTCCTGAAAATGTCACGATTTGCGTTTGATGAATAATGCAGCGGTCATGTTTATGAATAGAATGCGAACACTAAATTAAACTACTAATTATATTTTCAAGTGCAATAACCAATTACTCAGATAGTGGCTTTCACTATAACTGCGATTTAGTTCGAAGAAGAGGTTATTTCATTGGCATCGACATAAATTCATCGATAAACTGAATAATGTGTATAATAAAATTATTAAAGCGTATGAGCCAATTTGGTCATAGGTGGTTAATTACTAGCTATTTTGATGTTAGTTTAATTTTAAAAAACTTCACTTGCCATATTTATTGCTAATCTTCTTAACCGTACTTTGATTTATTTAAAGTATGTAAATGAAACGTGACATAACTTCCGTGAAAGCCCCTATCACTTCTTGAAAGACATTTTATAATAAGCAGAAAAGTAGTCGACATAATCGATTATTCTAAGCGAATAACTACTTATGTAAAGGTTGCTAAAAACTGGATTGAAACTTTTACTTTATATTAATACCGATGGAATTATGGACTAGAAAAATTTAACGAATTTTTCAGAAACCACTCAACTTCGTTCAATTAACTTCTGCTTCAGGGAAAAGAATTATTTAGCATCAATATTCAAATTACTCACCATTGGTGTGCCAATGAAAGCCCTAATATAAACCCCGAAAAGCCCACCATTACGACAGAAGAAAATTATGTTTCAGAATTCTGAAGATGAATGAGGTGGAGCTAACCCTTCACACAAATCTCACTAAATACCTTGGTGTTCTACCAAAAACTAAAGTGGAACCATCACCTGGAGGTTCGACATGAACAGAACGAGAGATGTTTTGTTCATTTGCAATGGTCGGGGTCCTGGAGACTTACGCCAAGCAATGCAGACTGCATACACAAATTCAATGTGCGATTTATCATCATATCAGATATGCAGGTTTTGATAACAATCATAAGAATAGCTTCAATTTCTGGCTGAAATAGCATGAATTATTTCAAGCTATATGTAGCTCAAACTAATGTATCATAAAAGTTAGTACATACACACAACCAAATTTATATGGAATCACGGTATTTCACATTATTGATTATTTTTAACCATGGATCTTTGACTACTTGTGAAGAATGAAGTTTTTTGTTCTAAGAACAAGTGGATAGTATGATAAGAAATGTTGAATTATCACCACATGTTCGGGATATTGTACTCAGTCGTTAATGAGAGTTGAAACTGTGAAGAGACCCTAGTGCGTTGGACTCCATACTCCAAAGACAATTTCTGGAAGCAACAAGTATCAGTGTATCAGTCGAACGATACGCCAAAGACTTCGTTTAAAGAGTTTGTACAGCAGAAGGCTCTTAAGAGTTCCAAAGATAACCAGGCAACAAAAAATTAAAAGACTTCATTGGTGTCGAGCACCAAAATTGGAATATTAAGACTTGGCGAAATGTTCTTTTTTCGGATGAGACCAAAAGTGGTGTTCGATCAGATAACCGCCGCATTCGGATTTTTGAGAAGATCAGCTAGACTCCGAGGAGCAAGATAAATTCCGAAATACCAAGGGGACAGTGTGATGTTTTGGGGTGGCATTATGCTTGGAGGCAAAACAGATTTGATTTTCGTTTAACGAGTGTAACGGCTAGAAATTACGTGGACCTAGTGCTGGAGCTCATAGTGAAACTCTGGCGAGATGCGAATTTCACTCTTATGCAAGATAATGCTCCTTCGCATACATGCAATTATTATTATATCGAAACAGAGGGAATCGCTATTTTGGACTGGCCAGCTTGCTCTCCACACTTAAATCCTATTGAGAATTTATGGGATATCCCAAAAGGAAAATTAGATCGCGCCAGGATAATCCAAGAACCCCACAACAGCGCAACCATGCCGCCACAGAAGAGTGGCAGAATATCACCCCAGAGGAGGTCGAAAACATAATCCAAAACATGCCTAGACAGATTAAGGCTCGTATCAGTGCAAGAGAAGGCAATGCAAGCTACTGAGGTCGTGAAAAAAATACCTACTCCGTGAAAAAACATATTTCAATTTTTTTACTACATGCGGACAGAGTCTCTTATTTTCTTTTATTTGTTCTTTCTTAAAATAAACCTTAATTTATTTCTTTTTTCAATGAAAATATCTCAAAAAGGATCAATTCTAACAATTTTTCGAAATTTCTAAAACCCTGACGTAATATTCAAAATATCGGGTGATTCCATTTAAGTTTGGTTGTGTGTATGTCTACAATGTCCACATTCATGATACAAATCAACAAAACAAAATTTTCAGAAATAATATCTCAAATAATGGGTTTACTGTAAAAAACATGCTCATGTAACATATGTTTCACTTTATTCTTGAACAAAGGCACTTAACTTTAGGAAGATATCTTGCTCTAGACTTGGTATTATGAGAAATAACAGACGATCCAACCCCGAAGCAAGCTGAGAATTTAAAAAATCTTCTGAGCAAAGACATAGCCAGGAAGCAGGGGAATGTTATATGAAAATTGAATGTCAAATGTCAAAGGTCATCCTTTAAAAATAACCAGACCAATTTCCCAAAAAACGAATGCTTAATCTCTGAACTCTAGTTCAACGAACTTCTCGACCTTGCATAGCTTCATTCACTATATTGCATTCTTAACTCGAAACTTCGTTGCACTTTTCTGACTTTGATCAGAATTATAAGATACCCGGTTATTCTGTATTTCGCAGCGATAGTACAAGAACAATTGGTCACGCTTGAGTTTGTGTGTACGTTCACGACCATATCCAATCCATGTTCAGCATTACGACTGAGTCTCTAGATGAATCTAGTTTCGACATATTCTTGAAAATCTATCATCAACACTCTAATATCTATCTTGGTTGCATCTACCGACCACTCTTCTGCTTTGGACTACTTGGTATGGGAGCATATGCATAATATGGCATAAGCAAATGAACCCTTTTTGTAGGTGACTTCAACTGTCCTGATATTAAGTGGCCTGTATCTCACTTAGCAATGTCTTCTGCAATTTTTTATTCATATGACTTACCATCCATGATTCTTGAAATCTGCATCAAGCTATAGACAAACCTTCTCGTTTTCGTAATGGAAACTGGTCGTCAATTCCAGATCTTATATTGGCAAATGATTCTGATATTCTCTCTGGTGTGGAGTACTTACCCACACTTGCGCTCTTTGATCATGTTGTTCTGAAATCTAGTTTTCAATTTGTGCAAGTATTACTTTCCAAATAATACGAAAAAATAAATACTGTTATAGACCAAGTTGGACCGGGTTATGATGATACTGATTGGAATAAATTTTTCACCAATGCTGAAGTGAAAACGATGTAGAGTGAGTTTTTGATGGTATTGAAGTTAATGATTTTGGACAGTTCATCCAAAACTAAACAGTGCTGTCATTCGACTGACCGTTGTTAGGTCACTCCATAAATAATATGAACCGCCACCGAATGGCTTTATGGCAAAAGTAGTGAGTCATCAGATGATTACAGATATCATCGATACCACTCTAACTTCCTCAATGCAACTAGAGCTGAGTCCATAAAATTCTTTGAAGATACGAAATCAAAAAATAAGGAAAGATTTCTTAAGTATATCCGATCCAATATGAATGAATCCATACCACAGGTTCGTAATACAGCAGGTGTGATATGTACCACCCATTAAGAAGCTACCGGAGTTTAAGCAAGAAACTTTGCAGCTTCATTTAGCTTACAGCCACCTGGCCTACTGCCTGCAATACAATTACCTCTCCTAAAGGTGTTGATGTAATTTCGGCTAAAGTTCTAAAGGAATGCGCTGACTCACTGGCCTTTCCTCTGACGTTAAAATTCACTGTTTCATACCGCTTGAACATTCTACGTTAAAATTAGAACATTTCGGCATAGGGAGGCAACTACTACCTTGGATCAGAGCTTATCTAAGTGATCGCCGTTATTTTGATATAATCGGGAGAGCAAGAATTTGCACACGTTCTGTTACAAGTGGTGTCCACGAGACAATTGCTTGGTCCAATTTTATTCTTAATATATCTTGCAGGCTTACATTCCCTCCTTTGACCTTTATCCCCGTTCTTTACTGATGAAGCAAAATAAACTATAACCTCCTAACTAATTCATATGAGTTCCAAGAAGACCATACCCACATCAATCACTGGTGTTCCGATTGGCTTCTGCCATTAAATCCGAACAAATGCAAGGTATTCCACATTGATGAAAATATCAAGGGGTCAATATCACTTGACAGGTAATCCAATTGGTTTTATGGATAAGCTGTTGGACTTTGGGGTTACTATCACTGGGGTCCATATCCAAATCATCTACTCCAAAACTGCAAGACTTTCTTATACATTCCAAAGATCCTTTAACGATGCGATTCAGCTTCTTGCAACTTACTATAAGAGAATTATATCAGACCAATATTGGAATTTGCTGTACCAGTCTAGTTTCCCACACAACTTTTAAACATAGGCGTCTTCGGAGTGACCTCATTATAATATTTACAATTCTTCGAGGCTTGTTCAGCTGTGATCTTTCTTTTCTAATTATCAACAGCTTTATGATTATAATGTTCAATTATAAAAGAAAACTTTAAGATACCGCAACTTCAAGATTTTCTGATCAACTGAGTTACTGCACTGTAAATCGAGTTTTTATAAACGATTTATAATAGTTCAATGAGCCTCCAACATTCATAAAAACAGCTAATCATAGATTATTTAAAAATAAGAGTAGAGGAATATCTTCTTCAGATATTTGTTCGCATCCGGACTTAATATGCTGTATAGTCTCCGATTTTATATGGCATTTTCTGCAATTATCTGTTTGTAATGTTCCGTCCTTTATAATAAATTTTTTGTAGTTGTTTGTAGCGATCACTTGGTCTTGAATGGCCACAATGAATCCTTATGTTTCCGCGAATAATTCTCCTTTCATCAACCATTAGTTGGAGGCTTCTTTGTCAATGTGTGGTTGATAAATCTCATGGTGATGTCGTCCATGCAATTCCTTCCTTGACCATTGGTCTTGTTTCTCAGTATCTGATAGAAACGGTAGATTCAGCAGGTCTCTGGTAGCATTTTTTGAGGAGTATATCCCTTATCAGCCAACGATACCACTCTATGGAGGACAGAAGTGCGAGCTTTTGCAGAGAAGAATTTTCTGAGATTTTTTATCTGTTCGGTGTGTAAATTGACAACATCTATTAATCCGCGTCCTCCTTCTTTCCGCTTCAAAATTGTTCGTATCACAGATGATTTTGGATGATGATTGTTGTACTTTGTCAGCATCGTTCGAGTCTGCCTTTGAATATCATCCAGTTCTGTCTTAGTCCATCTGATTATTCTAAATGAGAAAAGCAACACTGGATTGGCATAGGTATTAATTGCCTTGACTAGATTCCCCGAGTTCAACATTGATTTCAGCACAGTCTTCAGATGCTGACTGTATTCTCAACGAATCTTCTCCTCAGATTGTTTTTGGTCTAGCAATCTGGCTTGTTGGTATCCTGGATTTTTGTATGTTTCGCGATCCCTCATGCACTGTATAATATCACCGTTTGGAAGTTGTTTTTCACCATCTATGACTTTTCCTCTTTGAATGTTCAGGGTCTTACATTTTTCAATCCCGAATTTCATATGAATATCTGCCGAGAATTCACTGACAGTTTTCAGCAAATCATCCAATTGTTTCTTGTTCGAAGCATATAATTTGATGTCATCCATATACAGCAGGTGGGAGATTGTATGATAGTTCCTATCTGTTTTTATCCTAAATCCATATCCTGTTCTATTGAGCATTGAGGACAATCGGTTCATAACTAAACAGAACCATAGTGGACTCAAACAGTCTCCTTGAAAAATACCACGACGTATGAGTATCTCGTCGGTTTTAATTGGTTTATTGTTCATGTTGACCTGCAGAGACGTGCACCAGTGTGTAATTGTTGTCTTCAAGAATTCTATCAGGGCTGGATGAATTTTGTATTTCTGCAATACTTCGACAAGCCAAGAATGGGTGGTACTATCGAATGCCTTCTGATAATTGGGAAAAGAAGAATGAACATTCCGATGCCCTACGTGTGCCTGTTCATTATCACAGAATCGATGATGAATTGTTCCTTGCACCCGTGGTGTTTCTTTCTGCATCCTTTCTGCTCCTCTGCTAATATATTGTTGTTGTCAAGGTGTTGGTATATTCGATTGGATATGCATGAGGTGAGTATTTTGTAAAGTGTTGGCAAGTAAGTGATTGGCCTGTATTGAGACGGATCCTGTGTTCTATCGGTCTTAGGTAGCATATATGTTAAGCCTTGTGTTAGGAAAGTGGGTGTTACCCTGGGTTGTTGAAGAACATACGTTAGATGTTTCGCTTGGGCTCCATGGAGCTAATAAAACTTCTTGTACCAGAAGTTGTGGATATTATCTTTACCTGTGGCCTTCCAATTGTTGGTCGCTTGAACTACTGTTGTGATTTATTCCTCCGTTATTCCTTCGAAGTCCATATGTTTGATATCAAGGCGTTGTTTTTCATTCGTGATCCATTCCGCATCTTCATTGTGTTCTTTGAGGTTCGACCATAGTGATGACCAATAATCGGTCAAGCACTGTGCGTCAGGTACTTCTCTATTCTTGTTGGTCGCAGTTTTGTTATTTTCCTTATGAAAATTGACCGCGTTTCGGAGGAACCTTTGGTTTTGATGTTTCCTTTCAGTACATTTGATGTATCTCGACAGCCTCTTTGCTTTTGCTTTGATTTTCTGCTTCAAAGTATCCATATACACGTCGATATGTTGTTTGTGATCAGGGTGTTTTGTGTTCGTACCAATTTTTCTATGAATTTTGAGTATATGGGATTTCAAGCGTCTTGAGGGCTTTTTGTTTCTCAGAAGTCGATATGTTGTTTGTGTTCGTGCCAATTTTTCTATGAATTTTGAGTATATGGGATTTCAAGAGTCTTGAGGGCTTTTTGTTTCTCAGAAATTCTGTGAGGCGACCGATCTCAGCTCTAATATTCTCAATATCCTTCTCAGTCGTTTTTGCCATGGTGGTTTTCTGACGCTTTTTGGCTCAGATCGAATCAGAGTTGTAGAGACTTGTTGTTGAAATCTAACCGTTACCGCTCCACAGTAAATCGAAATAATAATTATTATTCTTATTATTATTATTATTTAAATTTGCTGACACAAATTCAACAACTATTTGGGGACAATAACTGTCTAAAAATGCGACTGTGAACCGTTCTATTTTCACGAAAGGTTCGCAGATATTCAATAGTGGCTTTAGTGGAGTTGGGAGCCCTGACCTAAAAGTGGTTGATCCAAGTTCTCTGGATCGTGTCAATCAAATGATCCAATTTTATGCCCGAATGTGATCTCTTCAAGGAATCAAAAGCTGCTGGAGAAGCAAGAGCTGTTCCTTCAGATAAATCTCTGTTTCCATTGCAGTCAGATTCTATACGAGTGCGACTGTTGCGACAACCTGGTAGTGTTTGAAGGATTAGAGAAGTCCAAAAAGCACACAGCTACAGAGAAAGTAGTGTGATTGTTTGGACTGGGATAGCTTTAAATCACAGAACTGACATCGTTTTGATTTACAATTATCTGTATGCAAAATTGTACGTAAATCAGTTTTTTCAACCCTCTACGCTACCATAAGCTGCAGCAATTTATGTATGATAGTTCCTCCCTTCACACTGCAGCTGCTACGACGAATTTACTGATTCAATTTTTTTCCCTGACCTGCCCAATCGCCTGACCTAAAACCAAGTGAGCATGCGCGAAAAACAACGCAAACAAGGGTTATGAAGGTCAACGTTATTGTCAGACTCGGCAACAACTGGCATATATTCCTCCAAGAATCTCTCAATAACTTAATTTTGGGCATGCTTAACAGGTCTAAGACTGTAATCAATTCACAATGAGATGATATTCTTTAAGAAAGTCACTAATTTAATGGATTTTTTTGTTTTGATATTATTTAAAGAAAATTTGAAGAAACTTGAATTTCGAATTGTGTTTTTTTTTGGAAATACAGGCATCCGGTTTCTGTTATTTTCGCTGATTTACACCTATTAAATAGTTAATTGATTTCGCTGTTATTATGTGATAGTTAATCATGATGATAATAAGAAATTAAACTATGTATTATTATTATTATATTATCACAAGAGATTTATTGAAAAGATCGCAATTGAGTCCTTCACTAGCAGACATTTTCATAGCGTATATTAAAGAAATCATAATCCACTCCTCCAAATCAAATAAGTACATTTTGGTATAGATATGTAGACGATATACTATAAAACATAGAAACCAATAGACAACTAGATCAATTTTAAACTTACATTAATAGCCCTCATCCCAAAATTAAATTCAAAATAGAGAAAGGAGTCGATAATCAGATTCACTTTTTGAAGCTAACAATCACTGATATAAATAACACACATAAGTTTGGTATATATCGAAAACCCACCTTCAGATATTTGCATCACTTATGACTCAACACACCCAAAATCTCATAATTCAATGATTCATAGGGCTTTCTCTATGCCATTATCCGAAGAAAATATGTCCAGGGAAGTGTCAACTATTGAAGAAAAAGCTAAGAACAGTGGTTATCACTACAAAATAAAAAACGGAATGATCAGAAAGCAACAAACACAAATAGCATATCATCTTATTTACCCACGTACAGAATCAACTAATACAGATAAATTTATTTCATTAACATTTTTTAGCCCTATCAGCGAAAATATTGCAAATGTCATTTCAAAACAAAATGAACAAGTAGCTTTCAAGAACCACAAGTTGTCCTGTATCGATTGTGAAGGCGTCTATATAAGTCGAACAAATCGTTCATTCAAAACTAGATACAAAGGGCATCAATCAAAATTCAATAACCAGAGAACCAACGAAGCTACTTTCGCTTCACATTGTATCGAAAATGGTCATCATTTTCCACCCATAGATCAACTTCAAATTATTCACAGAATACCTAAGGGACGAAAGTTAGATTTCTTGGAATCCATCGAAATTTTCAAACTGGAACAAACTGCCCATAGAGATAATCTTATAAGGACCCGTATAGCAGGGCTTATTCGTCTCTATTTGAAATCTTCAAATATTACCTGTTTTTATCATAATTAGTTTATTACCTCTTTTTTGCACCCTCATTAATTTTGTATACCTATTCATATATGTATGTATTTTCAACTTTGGTTCAATACTTGTTGTCAGCTGAAGATGGTCGAGAGACCGAGATTGCAATCCTGATTTTCAATAAATCTCTTGTGATAGTATAATACATAATTTAATTTCTTATTATCATCATTACACATATCATATTCTGATGTATTTTTCACATCAAGAAAATAACTTCCATACAATTATTCAACTTTGAAAATAACAATTGGAGGTAAATACTTTCAATCAAAATTGAGAGTTTTTGTCGCACAGTAAATAATATAGAAATTCAGTTTCCTGGTTGAGACTAATGTAATGATGCTTTTAATGAAACCAGAAATCATATTACGTACATCTCCACAGATGAATAGAAAGAAGTTGCCTTCCGAGAAATTAATCAGCTTGCAAGCCACAGCGTGTAATTTGAGCTGAAGAGGTACACCGGCCATCAGAAGTCATAATTTTCCTAGTAATGAATTGAGGAAGAGAGTACTTCGTTCGTTGCATTAAGTTTCGTATCATTTCTGTAGTGTTCGTTACACGGTTGAATAATAGGAGAAAAGAGTCAATTGAGATGTTACCGTTTAGACTGATTCTTTTAAGAATGCAACACTTCTTGTGTAATCACCTTAAAAGCCTTGTACATGAAATACAAAAGGCTATTCGACAACACTACAAATATGTATTCCACAAAGTGTCATCCTGCCAAATATAAACGTAAAACATATTTCACTCCATTTTGAGCCAAAATATGCACTCTTTTTGCAAACTACATGAAAAAAGTATACAAATTTTTGAAATTTTATGTGACAGTGAGTGATTGCAACGTTACACACAAGTAAAGATTCCTTCTACTGCTTTTAGTCTGCGTCTTCCGTTATATTCGTTTCTCGAATGATTTTTAATGCAATTTTCTGATTATTTCGTTGAATATTATATTAAGTGGCATAATTATTCGTTTCAGATTTTAAAATTCAACGAAACTTTGCCACTATATGGATTTAAGTATTACCATTTGGTAGTTAAAGATAACAAAATAGGATGAAATATAAATGATTAGGTTGATTTTTCGATTTGGAAGAACCAGATTTTATGTATACTGTCCTCAACTTTTAAAGAGAAGTTTTATATTTGAATATATCAACAACTTGTGATTTACATAGATCACTGATTTGAAAACTTTCCTAATTCTAGGTAATTGAGTTTTCTACACTTCGAGGCAATGTGAAAAACTTTCCATTCGTCAATACCAGGAAAAGAGTGACCATTTTGGATGCAGTGGTAGGCTAATGTTGGATTTTGTTTATTTTTAATGAATGAAGTTTGATGTTCTTTATATCTGATTCCAAAGGATCGAACAGTATGATCTGGATAAAATAAGTTATAAACCGCTGATTTATTTAAATTCTCTACAGGGTTTTCAGCAAAACAGAATAATGACCATTTATTATTTTCAGATCTGAATGCAATTTCCGGTTCCGCTGATAGCTATTTGTTGTTGCTTTTTTTTCGCCATTTCTCAATTGTTTCAGCTGATTAGTGATCGAACGGGGAAATTTTTCCTACCCCAACTTATCTGTAAAGATGGATTAAGCACTCCCGTAGCTTATCTCAAGCTGAGATACAATTTCAGAAACCGTTAAACGGTGGTCTCACTGAAAGAGGTACGGAAAAAATGTTTTTTCAGTCAAACATGTTCGAGGGCAGTGTTTGCTTTCAACACTTTTTGTCCCAATCATACTACAGATACACTTCGGTGTTCCTCAGGCTTGTCTACCCGAATTTTTCATGAAGTCTTCGTGAGATTGCGACCGGTTTTGAGCCTCCAGTCGTGATAAATTTAATGATTTTGCAATGCGTAACACTGGGATGTACCTCTTACTCATCATGATTGCGGAACTGAGAGAACAGCCCCGAGCGTCGGCTAGTTAGTCACCTGATATCTCCGCCTACCGTACTCAGCTGTCTGAGCCCCCCTCTCAATAATCACCTGCTTCTCAGAAGAAATTCAGGTTTATATTCGATACACCCTCGTAGTTACATAGTTTTTTGTTATAATGAACAAATAAGCCTTTTTCTGAGAAACGTATGAAGGTAGTGAATTGAAATTCATGCAAAATATTCAGATCAGCAATTCCAACGTTCTGTGAAAAAACCAAACTTTTAAGTTAATGCAACGAGAAAACCGCAGCTTTGTGTTGCATATTTTGACATCGAAAGCTAAAAGGAATTTTCCGTTCACCTAGAATCATGAAATTTTGCAAGGAGCAATGTAGTTCATCAAAAGTGAAAGAAAAAACACGAAAATTGTAGAAAAAAGAGGAAATTAACTTGATCACAATCAATTAACCATTCCTGTTGCCTTGAAGCCATGAAATTCTGCAAGAAGAGCATACCACTTTTCCTCAGCATACCACGGTAGGAAATTAGAAAATTATAATAATCGAAAGCTATATAATAAATTACGAGTCGAAATAGTTAAATAAACACGGTTTCAACAAATGTCAGATATTTGATGGCAGATGTAAAAATAGTTCAAGATTTCATGGCACGTACGTCATTCTGCGCGAAAAAACCAAGTTCGGTTCATACAACCCTTACCTGAAAAAGTTGTCCATCTCCAATTTAACTCGCTGGTGACACAGTGCAGCATAAGATCCTAGCTATCGGTGTTTCGGAAAATATCTGTGAATCTCCTGTGTATATTTTTTTTGTGTGTTGAAATAATTGAATAAAAACTCTTTATCAAGACTTTGGAGTACCGCATTGGTTCTCCATATTTCTTAATTTTCTCTAGCAGAAGATCTCAAATTTTTCAACCAGGACCTTTCGGTTGTTCTCAGATTTCCTTCAACGAAATCCCAAGTTACTGACGATTTTTCTGAAACTGCTCAATTTTCCAGAAATCTCGAAGCCGTCAACTTTGATTTGAGAGATTGATGAATGGTCCTCATGCTTGGTCTTCGGTGCTGAACATTCACAAACTTGTAAATTCGACGAATTGTTCGCACGCTGACAACCGTACTCATATAGAGAGTCGATGGGTATAATAAGATTCTTGGCCCCTTTTTCTCGTTGCATGAAATCGTACATTCGGAAAATAGTTTCCTCTCTTGTCTATGAACAACTCGCTTCAAATTCTTATCCCTGTTACAAAAATGGCAAAATTAAAGTATAAATCTTTTTCATTAAACTAATACTGATACAGAAAAATGGAAGTTGTCACTGTAATATATATATATATATATATATATATATATATATTTGGAAAGTCTGAAATCCCCAAAGAGATTTTTTCTAATCATTCTGTATATCAAAAACAAAAACTACGTTCTTGTGTTTCGCTTCATCAAGAATGCTTGGCTTTCTTTATTCTACCTTTTAGACAATAACAGTGATTATGTAATGTTGGTTCAACATTACATTACCATCTATGGATAAAACTATAAAGCTAAAATTTTATGCTGGTTACGGCAGAATGACGAATTATGGATTATTATATCGGTAGATCTATGACGGATTATAATTGAATGAGAACTAAAATATTCAATTTCCCTTCGGAATTCAATACTTGTTTCATTTCATGAGATAATACTTACATTTTCATCCAATGCGGTACTTGATAAAGAGTATTTATTCAATTATTTAAACACACAAAAAAAAAATATATACACAGGAGATTCACAGATATTTTCCGAAACACCCATAGCTAGGATCAGAATGCGGCACTGTGTCACCAGCGAGTTAAATTGGAGATGAACAACTTTTTCAAGTAAGGGTAGTATGGACCGAACTAGGTTTTTCGCGCAGGATGACGCACGTGCCATGAGATCTTGAACTATTTCAACATCTGCCATCAAATATCTGACATTTGTTGAAACCGTGTTTATTTAACTATTTCGACTCGTAATTTATTATATAGCTTTCGATTATTATAATTTTCTTATTTCCTACCGTGGTGTGCTGAGGAAAAGTGGTATCCTCTTCTTACAGAATTTCATGGCTTCAAGGCAACAGGAATAATCAATTGATTGTGATTAAGTTAATTTCCTCTTTTTTCTACAGTTTTCGTGTTTTTTCTTTCTCTTTGGATGAAGTATATTACTCTTGCAAAATTTCATGATTCTAGGTGAACGGAAAATTTCTTATAGCTTTCGATGTCAAAATCTGCAATACAATGCGAAAAGAACTGCAGTATTTTCTGGTTGCGTTGACTTAATAGTTTGTTTTCTTCACAGATCCATGAAATTGCAGATCTGAATATTTTATATGAATTTCAGTTTACTACCTTCACGCCTTTCTCAGAAAAAGGCTTATTTGTTCATTATAACAAAAAACTATGCAACTACAAGGGTGTATCGAATATAAACTAGAATTTCTTCTGAGAAGCAGGTGATTATCGAGAGGGGGGCTCAGACAGTTGAGTACGGTAGGCGAAGATATCAGGTGACTAATTAGCCGACGCTCGGGGTTGTTCTCTCAGTTACTCAATCATGATGAGTAGGAGTACATTTCTCACGACTGGAGGCTCAATACCGGACGAAATCTCACGAAGACATCATGAAAAATTCGGGGAGACAAACCTGAGGAAAACCGAAGTGTATGGTTAGGACAAGCATACATACATACATATATATATATATATATATATATATATATATATATATATATATATATATATATATATATATATATATATATTTTTTTTTTCCTTGTATGTCCGAAAACATATGTTGATATGTTGACAAAGAAACTGCGATCGAGCTGCTTAATCGATTGTGGAATTCAGAATACCAGGGATGTGACAAATTTTGTTGTCGCATCACCTGGTATTCTGAATTCCACAATTGATTAAGCAGCTCGATCGCAGTTTCTTTGTCAACATTTGTTTTCGGACATACGAGGGGAAAAAATCTTATCTATGTAGTACCATTTGTTTCCATATGATCTCAAACACGTCTGAAACAAGAATGAGTTTATTTGACTATCACTATTCATTCAATTTCTGTTCAGTTTTCACGCTAAATTAATGCAAGTTTTCTGTGTTTCTGGTTGATTTTCGAAACTTTGAATTTATTGTAATGTCTGCTGAACGTCCTGGACGCTATTTGAGTGATCATGAAGTGGTAGAATGGTAACACTTCTAGAAGAGGGGCAAAGCCAACGCTACGTGGCTAACTTGTTGAATGTTAACCAAAGCACTATTTCGAGACCAATTAATCGGTACCACGAAACAGGGGAATAGGAAGAAGGGCAGGATAACAACACCAGTTGATGATCGTTGGCTTCGTTTAACTGCACTAAGAGTTCGGCACTGTACGGCTAGAATGCTACAAAATGAACTTGCACTTTCCAGAAATGTGCATATTTCATTGCAAACTGTTAGGAATAGGCTCAAAGAAGACGATATCAGACCACACACGGGTGGCTTCTACCGGCCTGCGTCCCACCAGAGAGCATTCAGTTGCAAGACTTCAGTTTGCGGGGGAACATGCAAATTGGGGTATTCCAGAATGGTCGAATGTTCTCTTTTCCGACGAGTTCAGGTTCTGTCTAGTATCAAATGATAGACGCATGCCTGTATACAGACGACCTAGGAAACGGTATCAGCAATGCAATATCCGGCAACCCGAAAACTTCTAAGGGGGCTCAGTAATGGTGTGGGGAGGCATTTCTTTCCATGGTCGAACTGAGTTAAACCTAGTGGATAATGAAACAATGACAGCGGCCAGATACATCGCAGATATCCTTGAAGCCCATGCTGTACCGTTTAGCCCATTGATTGGCGAAATCTACATTTATATGTATGATAATGATCGGCCTCATGCAGCTAGAGTAGTTATAGAATTTCTAAAATGCCAAAATTGATATTTTAAGATGGCCAGCCAGAAGTCCCGACTTGAATCCCATAGAACATATTTGGGACATTTCATCAACGTAGGATGCCTTGTAGAACACTCTACCAACTAGAAGATCTGCTTCCTGAAATTTGGAACTCAGTGACTCAAGAGTAAATCCAAAATTTATTTGAGGGGCTTCCGAGACGTATACTGGCAGTAATTAGGGCCCGGGGAGGAAACACTCGATTTTGAAAATGATTAGTAACCATTCGATGCTAGTTGATTGGTCTCTTCGCGAATGTTTGAAGATTGTAGAATTTCTTAATTTTGCACGAAAATTGTTGATATTTGCCATCATAAACTTATCTCTTTTGAATGATATCTTCTTTATTACACTAACCTAAAAATTTATATAGTATTGTCCTAAAAGTAGGGTGATGCTACAATTTTGTGGGGAGTATATATATATATATATATATATATATATATATATATATATATATATATATATATATATATATATATATATATATATATATATATATATATATATATATATATATATATATATATATATATATATATATATATATATATATATATATATATATATATATATATATATATATATATATATATATATATTTACATATATATAGTTGTTAAATCTAACTGTGTAAAGGACCGGCGATATGGGGACATATTTTCTAACCTCCCCCTCGACAAATTTTATCATTTCCGGTTATTGGTTCATTCATGTTCTCTTCAATGTTTCATAAAAACAAGAGAACATTAGCATTACGAAAATGTTATTGCAAATAATTCAAGAAATGAAGTCCACTTCAATATTAAACACATACTACAAGTCAGTTTGGAGAAATTTTGATTTCAAGATTCGAAACCGGGAAAAACATCGAACTCGAACACAGAATGCACATGTTTTTGAATCATACTTTATTAGAAAGGAGAAATTATTAAATCCACTTTATATCCGCCTTTGACTAGTGTTAAAAACAATTATGATCACCAAGGTGAACAATTCATACGAAAAGCGCAATTATCACAATTATCAGTTGGGTAAGTAGAGCCCTGTATTGTTATTCCGCTTCGCGCTCTGTGCGTTAGTAGCAAACAGACGTTTTTATGAATACCGAATTTCTCGAATGGAAGCGCTCCTCTCGCGCAGAATATTTGTGACGCACGTGCCATGAGATCTTGAGCTACTTTTAAAGTGCTTTTGATTTTCGATTTCGAAATTATTTGAGATATCGAATTTCATTGCAAAATTTTCCCGGTGACACCAATAATATTCATCAACTTCTGCAACTTTGTAGTTATTGATATGCCATCGAGCTTCTACGGAATCGTCGGTCCACAAAATCTACTCACACTTGAAGGATTCTTCGATATCTCTCTCAATATTCGAGATAAATTGCTCAAACGTAAAGTACTCTTGTAATCTTATAGAATATAGTATTTCGATCTATTTCGAAAACATTCGGGATGACAATTTTTTGAAGTCATGCCCCGAAACTTTTTTCTAATTTTTTCAATTTTTGAAACCTAATCAAGGGATCATTATATCGATAATTATTACATTTCAATTAGAAAATTTTAATTAAAGAGAGAGTCAGTTATAAATAAATACCAAATTTTATGCGTCAAGTCTTTCTCTTGAAGATGGTTCAGACAAAAAATCAAATCATTCAATTTAAGATGGTCATTGGTGCTCTGGTAAAGAAGTTTAGGAGTAAAAGGGGAAAGTGAAAAAACAAACAGCTTGAAATTTTCCAAATCAGATCTGAATACCAAATCTTTCAAATTTCAGCCAATTATCACGAAAATTAGGGGAGATATTAACGAAATTATATTATAATGAGTGTATCTCAGGATTGAAGCATCAACGTTTCACCACGAAAATGTATTTATTTCATTAGACTTTTAACATATGCTATGAGTCCCTCTTATAGTCGCACCGCCACTGCTTCAACAAAGATAAATCAATTTCTTCCCACATTTCAACGAGTTAATTTTTGCAGGCACGCACAGATCATCTGATGTAATTCAAAGAACCGAACAAGACATTGCCAGCATGTTAATAATAATTAGTTTAACGTGTATCCTTTGGCCTTTTCAGATAAAAAGACGTCAAATTGCGTAATTTCCCTTCCAGGCTTTCGTTTCTCTTATTCCGACAAACAGGTAAAATCTGACCCAAACATGCAAAATAAACATACACGGAAATGGAAGTTTCTTCAGTTCCTTTTGTTAGGTATTCCAGAAAACAAGGCAATACAAGGTGAGCCATAAAGCTGAATGATTAGAAAAGAAACAGAAACATCCAGTATATGAAAACGAATTCATATATAATATAATACAGGATGTTTTCAAAGTGATCTGAAATCATCTAAAATTCTTATTAACATGTGTCATAAAACATGTTTCTTCTAAGACGTTTATAAAATGATTACAATTCCATGTGCAGAACAGAAAATGTTCATTATTTTCGTTGTAACATCACTTCTGGTTTTGTTTATGTTCAGTAAATATTAATGCCTGCGTTTTCTAATGCTAAAATGGCTAATTGCATATGCAGCGTTGATAAGTAAGTTAGTAAGAAAATTCGTAAGGTTTTTCGTAATTTAACTATATACAATAGGCCAATAATATCACAATATATGAATATATAAACAATGGCAACAATGCATATATGATAGTTTTACACACGTCATATTAACATAAAATGTCAGTTTAAAAATTATACGTGACAAAAACAAACATATAATATAATATTTAACAACAATTTAAAATGTGTATCAAAAATACATTGATATTGTATAAAATATTACATGCGAGAAGCTTCTTTACAGTTTTCTTAAATGTATCCTCCGATATGGCACGAGTTTTTACATGTAATTTATCATAAAATTTCCAAAACAGTTTTGCGACTTGCTCAATCTAAAAAGAAACCTAACCTCAATATTCTCTCCGTTTCGGGTGTTGTAAGTGTCCTTATGCATTGCTGCCAATCCAATATTGGATCTCGTATACAGCAAGCATTCATATACAAAGAGTTCCGGCAACGTCAAACTAAGTAATGTAGGGGATTCACATTGGAGGATCGAGGAAGCTGCAGGACCGCCTCTACTAATCCATCTACGGTACAACATCACGCTATATCGGACACTCCAGTAACTCGGACACGCGACTCATTCAGGCACTGAGAATTTTACCTCTATAATCCGGGCACGTCGACGCCGGCTGATATACAAACAATAGAAATTGTCCTTTCTGTACATGTATGTGTGTACTTGTACTATCTAAGAGTGGCGAGTATCGTTCTACAGTTGCATTTTGCATTTCATCTCGCCGGTGGTGTGCATAATGGCTCCAACCAAGAGAAATCATAAAACGCTCACACTGGCAGAGGAATCAAAAATAATAGATTTTGTTGATGATGGAATGAGTACTCGTCGAATAGCAGCAAAGTTCACTATTCCAAAATCAACAGAGTTTGACATAAAGAAGGACAAGGACAAAATTAGGAGATTTATATCCAAATCCTATTAAGAAACAGGTAGGAATTAGGGATGCACCGAGCAAGGGTTTTCACAGAAAGCCGAGTACCGAGCTCTCGGCCAAACCAAATTACTGCATGCCGAGTATCACGGCCGAAAGCTCGGCTGGCCGAATCTGGCCGTCGGTGCACCCCTGGTAGGAATATTATTCTAAACTTTTCTGGAATTTATTCTGTCCAAGGTATTTTTGTAGGAGAAAGAAAAATTATTAGGGAAATTGAGAATCCTGATGTTGAAATCCTACGTACCGATTTCGTCAGACATATTGAGAGCAAAAGCCAAACAGTTTTATGAACAAATCAAAGGAAAAAAAGGTTTTCTGGCAAGTTCGAGATGGTTAGATAAATTCAAGCTTGTTCGCCAACCTATAGATCAGAATTTAATTCAAAACATTAGAGTGTCGTATAGAAAATGACTTCTTAATCATATCATTTCGCATGAAGGTGAATAGATAACTTCCATTTTGAAGCAGTATAATTTTGAAGATGCCGTGAACCATCTTGCCCAATCTTGGAAAGCCATTACTTCAAAAAATATTATAAAAGGGTTGTACAGCATTGTGGCATGACACACTATACAAGTAGAAGAATCAGATGATGAAAATATTCCACTCTTAGAGCTTCAGTAGAAACTTCGCCCAATCAGTGAAAATGATTTGAAAAATATTGCCGAATCATCGATCCAGAAAATGACTTAATCATTGAGAACATTACCAATTGGGCTGTAGGAGACAAAGAGTTTGTTATCGATTTGACTGACGAAGAGCTTATACAGGATGCTTTAGGAAGGAATATTGAAAACGTAGAGGAATCTTCTGACTCAGAGGATGGTTTAAATAGTATGGTAAAAGTGAAACATGCAGATACTGTCAGTGCGTTCTCCTTGATTATCAGTTGGGCCTAACAGAATAATCTTCCTATAAAAGACGTTTTGCTGCTGAAAAGGCTCAAGAAAAATCAGTTCAGATGGCAGCATCGAGAAAGGTTCAGAGTAAAATCGATGGATATTTTAAACCTCATAAAGAATAACATGTTGTTTATGTACACAAGCTTATATTCAAATTCCATATTTTTTATGAGGAAAGATTATAATGAATGGAAATTCTATAATTTGATTCTGTTTTATAATAGAAATTTTTTTTGTTCCACTTTTCGATATTTTTATTATAAACTCGGCTTCAACAGATTTTTAGTTGTTTCTATTTTGAAAATGAAACAAATTCAAGTTACTTCAGAAATTCGGGCATTTCGATAGTCCGGGCATGCGCCGGAACGATATCTGCCCAGACTAGTGAAGTTGTACTGTATTGGGATATGCTTGATTTCTCACTATTTGATCAAAATGCGGATGAGCCCCATCAAGCATGAACTGTATTTTTCTTCTATTCTCACAGGACACATCATCAAAAAACAACCAGAGTGCTCTGCAGAAAGATGAAGAATTCAATCTGTTAGGTAGAATTACTTGCTTCAACAATCTGTTATGATACCAACAGGACCAATCTTTGCTATAAAACGTTTCTTGTTGGACATGCTCATGAGGATCTTCTCACGTAAAGCCTGCTTTGTTTGTAAACAAAATATTCTTACGAAATTCTGCATTTTCAGCACATCAATGTGATAGCCATCGGCAAAATTCGAGCCTTCTGGGTAGATCTTCAGCTTTGGGGGCTTGAATCCTCTGGATATCGTAGGGGTATAACAGTTGCTCCTGCAAAAGTGTCCAAACAGTCGAATTTTATACACCAAAGTGTAGAAATAGCGTTCGAATGCTGATTCTTGTATTGTGAATAAGCTCTTCAAGGTATCCTGACAAACCGATCTGAACCAAAACTTTCTTCGGCTAGTCGAAACCGTCAGGTTCCAAGAGTGGTCCATGTAAACGAAAATTTTCCCTGAAGGAAAAGCTCCAAGATAGAGTCTTTCGGCTTCAGTTGCATTACCACCTGATCAGTCACAGAAAAGATAAATATCAGCCAACTCTTGGAATTTGTACTCCATTCTAACTTTTCGAAATACCAAAAACTATGTATTATCGACGACAATCAACTTAAATTATGTTACTGTCACTACTAGAAAGATTAGATTAAAAGAACCCGTAATATGATGGCCCAAACAGTTACAGGTCATTTGAGTTTCAACTGAATAAAATGAAGACTCTGATATTCAAACTTAAATTAACATGAAAACTAATTCAAAAGGTTATTTTTCTAGGTTTTGTGAAAATTATAGGACTACTAGTTCATTTAAAAAACGCGTACCTTGTCATGTCAATAATTTTTTTACTCAAAAACGGCTACGATTCTGAGACAAAAACTTTTAAAATTTAAAATCTTTTCAATAAATTTTCTTAGAAAACCATTAGCAGCGCACTACAGTATGATTTTGATGAGGTCAAAGATAGCACTAACAAAATATTACTCTGTATATTTTTGCAGCTATTGGACACATCTGTTGAATTGATGATTAAAAAAAGTTCCTTTTCTGCAAATTGAAGCTAGATCACTTGAGTTACTAACAAAAACGTGAAACGTGAAAAAAATCGGAACTTCAACATCCTGTATCTCTAAATCGGAACACTTTTGGACAAATGTTCAGGAGTAGTTTTTTCATGTTTTTTGATAAGAAATCTCCTGTAAAAATTAATTACTGCATATCTGAAACACCCTGTATAAAATAATAATATTGAATTAGTTGTGTAAATTGGCGTGATTAAAATAATCAATTTAATGATCTTCACAATGGTAATAGTTCACTATCATGGATGTTTTCACATTGTTTAACTCCAATGCACAAACATTATTGTCGTTACAAAGCATTATCACCATCAATATATCCATTTTTATACAGGGATATCCACCGGGACCGTCCATTAAAAACTTTTTGAGTTCCAATTACAATATCAGGCTGAAATTTTATACGCGGCAATAACTAACGATTTCCATTGAGTGAAATATTTTCGAGGTGATACCATTTCCGGTTATACCGGAAGTGGGTCATCACTTTGTTATTTGAAATGGCAATCTACCTTTTTTATTATACATTTAGAACCGACATTTGAGCAAGGCATAAAATACCCAAGTTGTTGGCACTTATCTGTCAAAACTTATTTATAAAAAAATTATTTTTGTTATAAACTAGATTTTTGAGGAGCATTTAAAAAAATTGTAGCTCGTAGATCTTTTGCCCTACAGACACAATTTTTATTTGGGTGGATAGAAGAAGGATCAAGGAATTCTTTAAGCAATCTACACATGTCAAATGTTTATTGCGTTGTTTTGTATGATTTTTTAAATTTGGCCTTTTTCAAACAGCAATAACTCAATTTTTTCAAATTGCACGTGCCAATTTGTATATCGCGATCAGATGAAGCGTCAAATTTCAGATGGAATTGTATAAGCATGTACTATACCCATCTCTTATAGTCCGAAATAATTTGGGAACATATTGAATTTAGATGATTTTGCAAGAACTAACAGAGAATGCTTTGAAATATTTGAATCAAGTAGCTGAACTGGCTTTGCTCACCTGACAGGTGCCCAAAATTAATGTACTTGTCACTTCGTTTATTTTGGGTTGCTTTTTTTCACAAGTCCAGAATTTTTTTTTACTATGCATATTATTGGTAAGTTCATTAGAATAGGGTCTACACAATAATAATTTCTTTGATTTTTTATTTCAGATGACTATGGAAGGCTATGTGCTTCCCCGAAACAGCTTACCATTCTTTCGAGGACTCTATTTTGACATCAAATATTGTTAAATTGTTGTTCAAAGTATTGGAATAAACATGTGAAAGTTACAAAAGGTTTGCATTTTACTTTCTCGTTAAAAAATACTTACAAAAACATCCCAATTTCGGCGGTCACAGCTTATAGCTTTTCAGACAGAAGTGAATTTTTCAGAAGGGAGAACAGATAGAAGGACAAAAAATTAAAATACATTTCAAGATTAATTAAGAATAATAAAATTACAAAGATTTAAAAATACTCGTATATGATAATTGATGTCTAAGCATTCTTTATAAGCAGCATGTCAGCGAGCGATCAGATTATTGCAGGTTCTTCGTATTTTCATTTTCAGAGTTGATAGTCGAACGTAGAATAACAGTTACAATTAAGTGCAGCAGCCTTTTTCTATCCGTACCAGTAGGTCTTATCATCGGAATGATCTAATTCTGAGTGTTTCACATCATTATGACATAACCAGCTTTGAGATTATATCTGAATTTCGAATTGAATTGGACGACATTTACAGTGAGAAATAATTTGTAAGACTTACATTGCTGAATTTAAAAGAACAATTAGAATGAAGTTTTGAAAATTTCCTTTTCCCATGCTCGAATTGGGTTCTGTTATCCCAAGGCTATACAATATAACTATTACGCTGAGAAATATTTCAGAACAGAATAATGACAATGTTATGACGATGAATGTATATATCTGTGACAAATAAACGAAACAATAAAAAACAGTGAAATGAAATATTTATTTAAAACAAATAAATATATTTAGAATTTGACAGGAACTGTCGTTCATTGAATTATTGAATCGAAGTTTATATTTTCCTAGTTTCTCAAACATTGAATATCGAGATATGTCATTTGTTTATGGCTTCGCGAATGGAAATTCCCGGCCAGCGGTGCGGGAGTATGCATTGCGCTTTCCAAACAGACAACAACCATGCAGAAAGACATTTGTTGAAGTGCTTAGGCGCTCCAGTGAAACTGGTTCATTCAATGGTTTAAGAATTAGGGAAGGAAGGTGGTGGAAATTCTAAGCAATGGAGCCAAGCACCTGCAAAATTGCAGTCTGTTCGCGAGGACCCTACAACAAGTACTCGAAGAATTGGTGCTACATTGAGACTTCATCATCCCACGGCTTATAGAGTTCTAAAGCGAAATAATTTACATCCTTACCATTTGAGTAAGGTTCAAGACCTATTGCCAGTGAATAGTGAGGTGAGGTTGCAAATTTGTACATGGTACATGAATAAATTACAGAAGTGGGGATCAGATAAAATTCTATGGTCAATTTTCACCCAAGTTGGTATGATAAATTTGAGAAATTCCCATATATGGGATACAAAAACTCCTCATGGCACTATTGTGTCACACTCTCAGCAGGAGATTAGAGTTAATGTGTGGTTGGGGTTAAGGAGGGGTCAGTTATACTTCCCAATCGTCTCAATTCAAGAGAATTTTCAAATCTATAAAATAACGAAATAATGAACGTTCTGGAAGAAATGCCTATAGCTACGCGGCATCACCTTTGGTTTCAAATAGACGGCTGCCCGGCTCATAAACCTAGAATGGTCCAGAACTAGATGACTGAGAGATTTGGAGAAAAATGGATAGATCAATTCCAGCCGGTGAGATGGCCACCCAGAAGCCCTGACCTTACGCCGCTTGATTTTTATGTGTGGGGCTCATTAAAGACTAATGTTTATAGAATTCCCTTTAATACTCGAGAAGAATTAATTGAACTTCAAAGAGTAGTTGATGGTTTAAGAAAAAGATGTGTTAAGTGCATTCAAGAATACCTGTTATAATTTTGAAATCTCTTTCGTAAAAATATGATGCTTTAATTTTTTAGTTCCTGTTCATGTTTCATTAAGTAATATAAGATATTTGCGTTTTCGAATTTTATGTTCTTATAACTCTTACCCATGATATTGCTGGAAGAAAAAATATTTAGCTCAAAAGTTAATATACCATTTCAGAGCCAGTTAAATAGTAGTTTTTACCATGAAAAAAACAGCTACTTATCAATCAGTTTTCAGTGGTACAGGTAACAAGAAAATACGACTAATTTTGTTCATTTCACAATTTTTTCATTTAGCCTTTTACAACACCCGGTAAACAAATTTTTTTTATCATTAGTACTTATAGCAAATTCAATGCTCTTTCCGATGGTATGGTCAGATTTGATGTAGCTGTAAGAGTAACAGAGATATTCTTGTTTTTATAGAGAGAAACAAAAAATTCCGTAAAGTCAAGAAGTGTTAAATAACTCGATAATTATCAACTTTTCGAAAAAATGTTATAGGACATTTTTTGTTGCAAATGACTTATACTATCACTTACTGAAGTTTGGCACCTTTTATACTAGACGCCATGTATAGTGTATGTAGTTATCTATGTATTAAGTAAACTGCAAGTCTGTCAATTCTAAATGTTCCGCTTTACGAAAGTAAAGGCTTACACTCAGGGCGGTCTAGTTCAGGTGAGAAACATCGTACACTGGGCACGATCTTTAGGAACTTGTTCCCCAGACGCACAAGATCATGGCCCAAGGCACAGTGCAGCGCCCGCTCTTCAATTTTTTCCAGTGCCGAACGGATCGCGGCGCCATGGCTTACTACTAGATATACCGATCTCTCATTCCCCAAATTGAGACGAATGACGTTGAATAATACGGCGGATGATTCACAGAGTGGATGCTGAAATCGCTTCGTCTTCGCCCGTACTAGGTAATTGGGCTTGTTATGGATATTTATCGCCGCGGCTCTTGTTTTTTTATCAATTCTGATTCGCATTTCGATCGTGAGACTGACGAATTCGAATTTTTGGCGACCATCAGTGGCGCAGAAGTATTTCTTTCAATTGGATGTTTAGTTTTGATTAGTTAAAAAAGGCGTTACTTTATTTCATTCGATATAGAATGGTTTGCAGTTATTAGCGAAAAACAAGTACTGGCAGATGGCCTCCACGACCGCTTTTGCGCGCCTGTAGTTCGATGAGATTTTCCACCACATGTATCACTTATATCGAGCTTTATTTCATCAATAATGCACGAATATTGTCTCTGAGGTCTTTGAGTGTTTCAATTAACTGCAGAGCGTTGGTATAAACCTTATCTTTTATGTAACCCCAAAGAATAAAGTCCAATAGTATTAAATCACATGATCTCTGTGGATAAGTACAATTACCATTTCGATAAATAACTGTCGGGAAAATTTTCTCGCAGCAGAGTTATGGTTTCGCCACTTGTGCGGCACGTAAGGCCGACTCGTTGGAAATAAACATCCAACCTTCCAATTTTGGCAATAAAATTCATTAATTATTGAACTCCTCATCTGTCTTTCAAGGAGGACGGATGCTGCAGAGAAACACCTGCTATAAAAGTGTAATTGTTTTTACGCGAGTTGTTTATTATGATTGTTAGTGAACGATATTAGATAAAATGAGCCGAGTAAATACATTCAGTTTAAATTTCGAATCCGTATCTGAGAAAATTGCTGATGACGTCATATCTATTGGAATATATGGGAACAAAGTTTTTGTGAAAGTGAGAACACAAGAATTATTCGAAAGCATTTTTGAGAAACATGAAGGAGGCATAAATAAAATTCCAAGATAAGGTAGGACAGAATCACGAAATAAAAATTGAAAACGAAAGTGCAAAAACTGTTGTTAAAATACATAGAACACCCATTGAAGTACCAGACTTTGAAACCAAGCAGGTACTGAGCCCATTTGGGCCCATTGAATCTATAAAAAACGACAATTAGAAAGATATGCCTTATAAATGCTACAATGACACGAAAGTAATAAAAATATAAATAAGAAAACCCATTCCCTCTTACATTACGATTTTAAATAGACAATACATGTAGAAGATGTGGTGAAACTAATCATGAAATAAAAAATTGCAACAAATCACTAAACATTAGACTTCGAAGACCCAATTTTGCAACTATAACAGAAGGAACTGCTATTCAAGGTATCAGAAAACTAACGAATCTACCGATTGGTGAAATTCAAAACGAACAAGAAAACAAATTCTAAGTATTACGTTCTAATACAAACAAAACAGATCAGTCAGATGAGAAAAAATTGAATGAAAAGCAGCCTACAGGCACAGCCATGGAACAGATGAATCAGGAATCGAGAGAAATAAGTGAAAATGAAGATGATTAATTGCAAATAGACGATACTGAAGAACAAAATGAAACACAAAAACTAGAGGAACAGCGAAATTTATCGAAACGAAGAATAGATATAAACCAACAAACCGACGACACATCTAACTCAGAAGGGGAAGGATCCCGAATTCCACAGAAAAATTTTTCCAAAACATGGGCAGAAGAATTGAAGAAAATAGGGGACGACCCCATTTCATGTCAACGTCTGAGGAAACCCAAGAAGAAGATGAACCCACAAATAAAGACATATCATTAATTTAAGGTATTTATAAGACAGAATATAATGGTAGCAAGAGATCATTATTGGGTCTTTTTTCGATATCCAATATTTATGGGTGAGAGATAGGAGGAATAGTTCTTCGATAGATTTCAAGATTTTCTTGGAAAAAGCTATAGCCTTCATCAATGTTTTGCATCGCAAATATTCAGACAGTTGAAGTTCCACTGCTTCCGACAGAACTACTTCATTCGGAGTACTTTTAAGCAAACCGAAGCAAAAATTGATTGCTTTACGGTGTAGAGTATCCAATTTTGCCAATTGTATATTCGAGGCTTCACCGTAAAATATAGCGCGATAGATTGATCGGCCTCCCATCTATTGCGACAGATGTATCGTAGTAGTTGAATTCCTTTTTCAGTTTTATTCAAAATGACCGATATATGATCTATCTAAGATAATTTTCGATCCACTACTACTCCCAAAAAACCCACGCAATCTTTATGTGCAAAATTGTATTCAGCAAGGTGGACTAGATACGGGAAAAGATTCCTCTTTCTTGTAAAAGTACATACAATCGACTTCTGGGAAAAGCTCATGTACCCTACCAGAAACGAATTGAGAGAGTAATTGTGTCGCCTCCTCTAGAGTTGGTTGAATTTTGTCGATAGATCTGCCTGAAGAGTAAAGTCTTATATGGTCGGCGAATTATAGGACTTTGACATGTAGACTGGAGATGTTTTTTTCTGATCTATGATAAAGAATATTGAAAAGTAGAGGTCATAAAATTCCTCCTTGGGGTATACCCAGACTATTATATCTCGGTACTGAAAATTTATTATTCAATCTAATGACAATTTCTCGATTAGAATATAAATTTGTGATGAAAGTGGAAAATTTGGAGGATAGTCCAATTATATGCATTTCTGTTTGCAAAACATCTAAACTGGAATTATCGAATAAAGTTAATCTAGTTAAATTATTCTTTGTGAAAGATAAGTGTATGTCCGTAACCAGGTGATTTATACTATCGTAATGTTGAATAACCTTTACGAAATCCGAACTGAGATTCGGGAAATTTTTTGTGACGTTCTAACCACCACTCGAGTCTGAATTTAATGATTCTTTCGGAAGTTTTGAAATGCAGGAGGTCAACGATATTGGTCTGTATGAATCTGCGTTATCAGGATTTTTTCCGGGTTTCAATATAGGAACGACAATATATTTTTTCCAGTCTGGAGGAATAATACCTGAAGACCAAATTCGATTGAATATATCCAATAATACTTTTTTGCTTCCTCGGGTAACTTCGATAGCATGATATATTGCAGATTGTCGCAACCTGATGAAGTGTTAGAATTTTATTTTAGAGCTCTTTCGAGTTCGTGAAATTCAAAAAAGGTATCTAGTTCATGGTTCGTCGAAAAGGTGATAGCTTCTTCTGGGCGGAATGTACCAGGAGGGCAAAGTTTTTCTAAGAATTTTTTCGACCATTGACCTTCAATTACAGGGTGACTAACTGCTGTAGGGATATTCTTCTCATATTTTTCCAGACTGATGAGATAGTACTGCATTTATTGAGATCGCTGCAAAATTGTTTCCAAAATTCTTGTTTGCTTAGTTTTATTATACGACGTGCTATAACATCCTGCTTTCTTTATTCGATGAAATTGGTCACGTTAGATATTCTCAGATAATTTTTGAAGGCCAACATTTTGTTTTTCACAGCTGTATTGCACTTTTCATTCCACCAAGGTTTGCTTTTTGTGTAAGGGTTGGATTCATTTACTGGTATGCTAGCGTTGCAAGCGTTATTTAGAATTTTTAAGAACTTTTCATAGTCATCGATCTTCTCAACTTCAAAACTAGAAATATCTTCGAGGATTTTAGTAGAGAAAGAAGGACAATCAGCCTTATTAGTGTTGAATTTTCGGGAAGGTTGACGAGTAGTTGGTTTATCAGGTGAATCCATTGAGATTCTTTGTTGTGAGATCCCGGAAGAACATAAATGGATTATATTGAAATAACTTCATTTTTGGGATAGGTTTACCCCACTGATTTCAACGTTGTCCGTAATCGGAATAGGGTTTATTTCAGAAAAAGCAATTGATCTTTTCAAGACAATGAGGAGTCCTCCTCCTCGACCCTGCCTTCTATCCTGACGGAAAATATTATATTTTTGAAAAGATAGTTTGTTAAAAGGCTTCAGCCAAGTTTCACTAAATATTCCTATATCTATGTTATTTTCTTCCAGATAAAATTCTAAAGAACCTTTATTAGAAAGTATACATAAAATATTATTAGACTTGAACGCTACTAGGTGAAAATACGTGTTTGCTCTAACCTATTTTTCAACCTATTTCATGCTGTTTTGCGTTTTATAACAAAAATGTCAGAATATTGTTTCATTTTTAACTTGAGGTAAAATTGTTACTGTTGAACGTGTTATAAGAATATTAATCAATGAAAGAACTGATGAATCTCCAGAATATCTGAAATAGTAGAAACCTGTGACCATACATGTGGAGTATCGTGAAAATTATACTTAAAAGTGCTCTAGTACAGCAGTAATCAAAAGACAACATGAAGTACAAGAAGCCAGTACATCTACAGTAAGTCCTCGTACTAGAGCACTATGCTTATTTTGTAGCAAGGAATTGAATGAAGAGCATGAGATAAGAAAGTGCTTGAATTCTCGATACAAAATTAACCAAGTAAGTAAACTTAAATTCGAAGACTCCATTATGGTTTATTCAGTTGGCAAAACGCCTGCAACGGTTTATGTACCATCAAATGTATCACCACAATGTAATCGTGCCGAATTTTCTCAAAAAGATCTAGATAAAATTATTCGTCGATTGAAATTATCGCAGCGCCAGTCCATTATTTTGACTCAGGAATTGAAAAAAAGAATGTCTTAGCACCTGATGTGAAAGTATATGGAGCAATCGGCCGTCATAGACAGTTCACTGCTTTATTCAAATCCGTGGAAGACAATTCATTCGCGTACTGCACTGATATCAAGGAATTGGTATTAAAAATGCATCATGAGTATAAACCAGAAGACTGGCGTCTTTTCATCGATTCGTCCAAAAGTAGTCTCAAGGCGGTTTTGCTTCATGTCACAAACTCAAAAAACAGTGTCCCGATTGCCATCAGCACAAAAACGAAAGAAAATTACGAATCATTGAAAAAAATCCTTGATTTGGTGAAATATGAAGACCATCGTTGGAAGATTTGTGCAGATTTGAAAGTGATAACTCTTTTGAGAGGAATGCAGACGGGATATACGAAAAACATGTGTTTTATATGTTTATGGGATACTCGATATGCCGGCGACCAATATGCCAATTAAAGCTGGCCTATGAGACAAGGGTTCAGATTGCTTCGAGAAAACGTCGTTGAACTTCCACTTGTGCCAATTGAAAAAGTGTTGCATCCACCTCTGCATATCAAGCTTGGGATTGTTAAAAATTTCATCAAGGCCCTAGATCCTGAAGGCAATGCATTCAATGGGTTGAAGCGAATTGTCCCAAGATTGAGTGGAATGAAAATAAAAGAAGGTTTGTGTGAAACTATATACGTACCTATCAACCTAACTTATTCAATATTTAACACATATTTTTTCGAATTATTTTATTACAGGCATACTCAATGGACCTGATATTCGACGCTTGATGAGAGACCAACAATTTAAAAACAGTTTGTCGAATTTGCAGCTCGTTGCTTGGGATTGCATCATAATCATCGTGACGAAAACTGGCGCATACACGTTGAAAATATGCTCGTTGCTTTCCGTTACATCGGTGTAAAAATGTATCTGAAAATTAAATTTTTACATTACCATGCAGACAAGTTTGCCGAACAATCACCATGTGAATCAGATGAGCATGGTGAACGGTTTCATCAGGTGACGGCAAGGCTTGAGCACTGGTATAGTGGAAAAAAACTTGATTCTCTATTAGGAGACATTTGCTGGAATTAACAGCAAGATGAAGATGGAGAAGAAGAAGAATGAACATGAATTTATATGTTTATTTGTTGAAAATTGTTGGAATTGGAATAAAAATTCAAGTTAAAATCGTGATTGTGCGTTTAAATTTTTTGTTTTAACTATAGGAAATGCGTTTTCTTTTCTCATTTTAAGATTTTAAAGCGAAATTCCCTTGATTTTTCTATCATTTAGACGAAAATTAACGAAAAGATGGCAAAGAAATTGAGTTTTTTTGGACATTTTGTTAAAAAGCGGTGTTTGAATGAGGTTTTTTTATGTTGGTATATTCAGAAAAGTTGTTGGCCATGACAATAGCTAAAAGACAGTAAAGCGATATTCCGAACGGTTTGGGAATTACAAGCATATAATGTACTGCAACAAACCCTACTAAAACCAGCTAACTTCAAACGTGAATATCTCCTAAACAAGAGCTAACTTTCAAAAACGGTGGTACTACTAAATTCAGCGTACCCGATATAGATTTACTAGATATGTCTCCCGCGTATTAGAACTAGCACTGTGTTATTTATTTTATATTCATCCTGAATGAATATCTCCCACATATCCAATATCCGAAAGCTTAAATGTAATCTCCACTTTTCTATACTCACATGTTTATACGAGATGATAGCAGTGCCTACTTAATGCATCCAATCTGATTTACCCGACACGTTTTAAAGAAGAACTGAAGAACTAACCGTCCTTGTTGTCGTTCACAAACCCGCCGAGAATATTTCCGAGAACTAAGTAGTTAAAGAACGAAATTTCATCGACCCAACTCGGGGTGGTCACTGTGGGAATTATTTCGGTGGTCTGACGCAAGAAATTACTTCTCTCTAGATAGTAGAGGTGAGTTATTATAGAAGGAACACAGACCATCAGATCAAATATCAATGAAATTTAGTTGCAGCGTTCGAAATTAAACAACCTCCAGGAATAATTGGTAGTATTTCATATCAACTTTGAAACAGAAGGATGATAGTTTCAAATAATTGCCAATAGTACATTATTACACTTCACCAAGAAATTTACGTACAATTTCAATATTTCAAACTTATTTTTTGGTAGACAACTAAATATCAACATACATACCACCAAATTTATATGGAATCACCCGATATTTTGAATATTACGTCAGGGATTTTGGAAATTTCGAAGGATTCTTTGAATTGATTCCTTTTGGGATATTTCAATTCAAAAGAGAAATAAATTAAGGTTTATTTTGAGAAAGATACAAATAAAAGAAGAAATTAGAGACTCTTTCCGCATGTAGTAAAAATGAAACTTGTTTTCTCACGGAGTAGGTGTTTTTTTCTCGACCTCAGTAGCTTGTATTACCTCATCTTGCCCTATACAAGCCTGAATCCGTCTGAGCATGCTTTGAATTAGGTTTTCGACCTCTTCTGGGGTGATATTCTGCCACTCTTCTATGGCGGCTTGGATGAGCTCTTGTGGGGTTCTTGGATTATCCTGGCGCGATCTAATTTTCCTTTTGAGATTATCCTATAAATGCTCAATAGGGTTTAGATATGTAGAGCAAGCTGGCCAGTCCAAAATAGCGATTCCCTCTGTTTCAAGATAATGTCGCGCGAGATTACTCGTATGCGGAGGAGCATTATCTTGCATAAAAGTGAAATTCTCACCGTGGGCACCTCACCTGAGTCCCACTATGGGCTCCAGCACTAGGTCCACGTAATTTCTAGCCGTTACACTAGCAGGAAACGAAATCGAATCTGTTTTGCCTCCCAGCATAATGCCACCCCAAAACATCACACTGCCCCCTTGGCATTTCGGAATTTCTCTTGCTGCTCGGATTCTAGCTTGTCTTCCATGTCTTTCACGACCCCTTAAAATCCGGCGGTCATCTGATCGAACACCAATTCTGGTCTCATCCCAAAGAAGAACATTTTACCAATTCTCAATATTCCAATTCTGGTGCTCAATACACCAAATGAGTCTGTCAATTTTTCGTTGTGTGGTTAGCTCTGGAACTCTTGAGGGCCTTGTACGAAGTATTTGACGTATCGTTTCGACTAATACACTGATCTCTGTTACTTCCAGAAAGTGCTTTTGGAGTATGGGGTGCGACGCACTGGGTCTCTTCTTGCAATTCGGCTCAAAAAGCTTGTTATTCAGAAGTGATCTTCCTACGACTTCTTCTAGGCCTATTTTGCAGAGATTGTAGCTCTACGTAGCGGGCGTAGGTTTTTGAAATCACCCCCTGTGGCCGCTATATCCCTCTGCTTCACCCCTTCTTCAACGAGAGCAATTATTCGACCCCTCTGCACATCGGACAATCCTACATAAGGCATTTTCAATTATGATTATAGGCTTCTTTAAACTCTGAAATTCACAGTTTTAAATCTCAGTGACGACTGAGTACAATATCCCGAACAAGTGGTGATTATTCAACATTTCTTATCATATTATCCAGTTTTTTTACACCAAAAAACTTAATTCCTCACAAGTAGTCAAAGATCCATGGTTAAAAACAAACAATAATGTGAAATACCGAGTGATTCCATATAAATTTGGTTGTGTGTATGTTTTTTTCGGAATATACCAACAAAGTTCGATGTTTTTTCTTGGCGCATGTTGCTATCGTGAGAAATAATATGAAAGAAATAATACGAGATTTTGCAAGAAACAGTAACAGTCGGACAAGATACCTGAAGTTCTCTAACAGCAGACATGATTTCTGTTTTATTTTTAAAATCTCCAAATAAAGTGTCACTCGCTTCAATAAGTCTTCCTTCACAACCGATACATCTTCGAATGGTTTCTTGTGTTTCGCCAATATATGAGATATTTTAAATGACGCGATCGTAGCAGCTTTTGATTGTTTGGATGGTCTTGTGAACATGGATTGTTCTTTTTTCCAACAAGATATCAAACCACGTACTTTTCGTTTTCTCAATTCACTCTGTGGCGGAAAATCCTTTTCATAGTTCTTATGAACCGTTTTATGATGCCTTTCTAAGTTACCACGCTTAGTTATTGCAACTGACGCAAGACGAATAAGACAAATGCACTTATCCTTCACCATACAAAAAAAAATTCTTCCTCCCAATCGTTATTAAAATGATAGGTTTTAGATTTCTTAGCTGCATTCATTTTGTACTATTTAAACGATTTAATAATAAACTTTGTATCGACGTAGTATAAGCTTCAAGTTACAATTCAGGAAGACTCCATTACCTACAGGCGCAACTTTTATATCAGCGTGAACGAAAATCTCGAAAGTTCCCGTCAAACGCGCCGCCCGAAATTTCTAGAAAAGCGGCAAGAATAAAGATCGCGGCTTTTCATTGACAAGTACCGGGCGTTCCTTTGATAAAGCCGCCTTTTGCCGCTAGCAGAGTGTTATTTCATTACGTAATAAATTTTTGTAGTTTAGTTACCTACTTATTCAAAATTTTTTTCTCCTCGAGATCTACTCGAAAAAACACTTGCGATCGACCGTTTGAGCACCCTGATCTACGCCAATGTTTCACGTTGATTTAAGACTTGAAAATAAGTGAAAAAATAGGTGAAAATAAATCCTATAGTTTTCATTCACGGATATCTCAGCACATAGTAGTCACACTAGGAATTAAAGGGCAATTTTGAAATCTGCCCGTTAATGCCTTTCATAAATCCATCGTATCTGCATATTTTGATGAAATCTTTAATGTTTTTACGAAAGTTTTCAACTTAATGAACTTCTAGTAACCCTGTGAAGCTCACAATCGATCCTCTGAACGATTTTTCCGAACCAACTGATCGAAATTTTTTAAGTACAATTTACGGAACAGCATTCATTGAAAAAAATTTATATATTCAAATATAATCGGCTAAACTCGTTATGGGAGTGTAGTATTTGAAATCAATTCAAAATATCAAAATTATATCATAATTCTCATAATTATGTTATTGTAGGAATTCAAGTAACAGAGCTTTAAACGTTTACCTCGTTCATTGCCGAGAACGAACTCGTTCACAATAGTACCTTGAAACCAGTTCTTTGGATTACGATTACAATACAACCTATTTGAATGAAGGGCCACTTTGAATGGTGACCATCTTTGAGGCGCCGCCAGACTCGCCCAACCTTATATATCAAATTTTTCTTCGCACCGTGACAGCATCCGCCTTGTATTTATGTTATGTTTCGGCACATAACTTTCAAAAACCCATTAGTAGAGGGAGATTTTGAACGATTTATTCCGCCCCCAGTTTACTTATGGGGAATGTCTTTCGTCTCGGTTATTGATCAATTATATTGTAGATGAGTATATGAGAAACAAATATTCATATTTTAATATACTTTAAAACGTTATTATGAACTAATATTTTGGAAAGTAAAAAACTTAACTGATTTCTAATCAATTAGACTTTATTCTGAATGTATGATTAACTGCTAGAACTATCTAGAAGTGACCAGTTCATCTGAAGATAATTCCAACAGGAATCATGAAAATGGAATCATGAAAGAGATGGTGTTCTGAGGAAATTTTGTATTAAACAGCTCAAAAAATTCTAGCAAACACCTACAGATGAGTAAATTCTGAGTAAAATGTTTCAGTGCGACGAAAATCTTCTGCTGTCACAAAGAATTATTGAAATCGAAATACAATGAGCAAAAATATCAATGCACAATTTTAATATTTTGAATTTCCTTTTCGGTAGGCAACTAATTACTTCACATACTTTTTCATTTATTTCCGCGACCCCGGCAGAATATTCTGAAGCCGTGGTGTTAGAAAACCTAGTTTGGAGTTATACAAGAATGGACCAAAATTTTGGGATTCTTTCTAGAACCTACCGGTATTGACTACCAGGTAGGAGCTTAACAATGGCTCTTAACATCTCTGTTCAAACGTCATCTCCCCATAATCGTTTCACAAAATTAAAATGATCTCCTTGTATTTACAATGAAAATGGAAACAACACTCTGAATTTAAAGATGAAGTAATTATGAGTATCGTCCCATCTGGAGCATTCTTTATACAAAATTCTAGAATGAATTAGAGCATTTCTACTTGGGAGAAGCTTTCGCGTTGAAGTTTCGAATGAAAAGTCTTCACTCAAGCCGGTTTCAAGTGGTGTTCCTCAGGGTTCCGTTTTAGGCCCATTACTATTCCTACTGTATACTGCTGAACTTCCTTCTATACTTTCTTCCACCTGCTTTCTCTATGCTGACGATACAAAATTATATAATAATCCATTTTCTGACTTCCAAACTCTTGAACAAGATCTCGATCATCTGTCCAAGTGGTGCACCGACTGGCTTTTACCCTTGAATTTGGATAAGTGCAAGATCCTGCACCTTGGCAAAAACATCCCCCATCGGATGTACAAAATCTCTGGAACTACTCTGATCACCACATCGAAGCAAGTTGATCTTGGAGTTATCGTCTCTAATGACCTAACGTGGACTGATCATATTCAAAGTATTTGTAGCAAGGCTTCTAGACTTTCGTTTCTGCTTCAGAGATCTTTCAAAGGTTGTCAGCCCAAAACTTGTAGTCCCTTATATAAAACTTAGATTCGTCCATTAATGGAATTCGCAGCTCCTGTGTGGTCTCCCATTTACAATTACGAGACGAAATATTCGATCTTCAACCTTTCAATAATAGACGGCTTCGAGGTGATCTTATTATTGTTTACAGGGCCTTGAATAACAGGTTCGGTGCAGATTTATCTCCACTTTGAACGATCAATCACAACAGACGTCTACGAGGCCACAGACTGAAATTACATCGAGAAAACTTCAAATCCACCCCAAGACAGAATTTTCTTTCCAATCGTGTCTTTACGGCATGGAATGTAATTTCTTCTACTTCTATCAATGCTTTCAAGAATGCCTATGATTCATGGATATTATCTGAAACAAACAACTGAAGTACCTACAACATGTTTTTGATGAGCAGTTATTGTATTTCATTTGAGTTGTCTGTAGGTAGGTTAAATGCTTGATCTACTTGCTTTTGAGAATTTTTTATTTTGTTTTCATCAGATTAGCATAGCCTAACCTATTTTTTGAGTCATTTTGTATTACTTTGTTTTCACTGCTTTGCAACCTGTTAGACATAATGTATATTATGATTTTTGAGTTATATAGACATCACGCCTCAACTCTAATTTATATTAAATAATAATAATAATAATAATAAAAAACTCAGGACTCCTATGCTGGATTTGATATTTATTGATAACGTAGTGATACAAGTACGTGTTTCTTGAACCATAATATCTGTATTTCTTGCATATAGAACGATATCGATATTTACAGCTGTTTCCCAAACTTTTTCAAGGTGATATATACTCGAAGAAACGCCTTTGACATACTATTCAACTTGCCAATTTTGAATGAATTTATTTCAGACAGAAAATTTACCTGTAGAGCGGAGAAGATACAGAAGCATCTCCAGTATCACCTATGTTATAGTGAAGGACTGCATTATATGATGTTAAACTATATCCATAATACCAATCTTCAACTACCTTTCAGGAAAGTAAGGTCAGCTAATCCAACCTAGAGACATGAAGTGACTCCAAAATAAAGACACATATAACTCGAAACACGTATGTGTGCTGAGGTTAACATGGAAATTGCTAAAAAGTCCGTTAACATAAATTTAGATATACCCACCTGAAATATCTACTGTTTTCCAGTAAGGTATAAATCTATATTGCCTAGCAAGACCATTTTTATACCCACTGATAAACAAGTTGAAAACATTTTCTCAAATAGTCCGTGATTGTAAGGGTATCTAACCTAACCTAACCTAACCACACACACTCCTTCTCATCAGTGGTTAGACAATTCTGTTCATGGATCACATAAAATAATTGGAAAAGGTCCTCGGTTGGTTATAACTCACGCTGCTGGTGAGCAGGGATTCGTTCCAGATTTACTTTTAGTATTCAAATCTGAAGCGACTATCATGATGATATGAAACATGAAAATTTTTTAAAATTGATAGAAAATAAATTAATATCAAATGTACTACCCAAATCTGTGGTTGTAATAGATAACGCTTCGTACCACAATGTAGCTACAGAAAAAATATTGTGTTTTCGAATAAGAAGGCCGAAATGCAGCAATGGTTGAATCAAAAAGGTATATTTTCTGAACAACAAGCCACCAAACTAGAATAATATATAATAATTCAGGAGCATAAACCACGGGTTAAGACATATGTTACCGATTCCCTACTGACTGCTCATAGGCATTCGGTTCTCGTCTTACTCCCCCTATCATCCTGAATGGAACCCAATAGAAAAAACGTGGGTATATGTCAAACACTGGGTTGCCTCAAAAAATAACACTTTCGAATTAGAAGATATTAAGAAACTAGCAATTTGAAGTCAATATATGAAGAAGTTGAAGAGCAAAATTTAAAAAAAGAACGTATTGCGGATGATGATAATGTGGATCCCATCATTTTTCTTCCAGGTGAAGATAGCTATTATGAACACAGTGATGATGAGGACACCGATGATTAATTTTTTTTGCAAATTTTGTTCTTCAACTTCTTCATATATTGACTTGGCAACAGATGCACATTGCGGCTCAGCAAATTTTTAAATTGCTAGTTTCTCGATATCTTCTAATTCGAAAGTGTTATTTTTTGAGGCAACCCAGTGTTTGACATATACCGACGTTTTTTCTATTGGGTTCCATTCAGGATGATAGGGGGGTAAGAGGAGAACCGAATGCCTATGAGCATCCCGTAGGGAATCGATAACATATGTCTTAATCCGTGGTTTATGCTCCTGAATTATTTTATATTATTCTAGTTTGGTGGCTTGTTGTTCAGAAAATATACCTTTTTGATTCAACCATTGCTGCATTTCGGCAACATTAATTCGAAAACACAATATTTTTTCTGTAGCTACATTGTGGTACGAAGCGTTATCTATTACAACCACAGATTTGGGTAGTACATTTGATATTAATTTATTTTCTATCAATTTTTAAAAATTTTCATGTTTCATATCATCATGATAATCCCCTGATTTTGCTTCAGATTGGAATATTAAAAGTAAATCTGGAACGAATCCCTGCTCACCAACAGCGTGAGTTATAACCAATCGAGGACCTTTTCCAATTATTTTATGTGATCCATGAACAGAATTATCTAACCACTGATGAGAAGGAGTGTGGTTAGGTTAGGTTAGGTTAGATACCCTTACAATCACGGACTATTTGAGAATTGTTTCAAGTTATATGTGCCTTTATTTTGGAGTCACTTCATGTCTCTAGGTTGGATTAGCTGACCTTACTTTCCTGAAAGGTAGTTGAAGATTAGTATTATGGATATAGTTTAACATCGTATAATGCAGTCCTTCACCATAACATAGGTGACACTGAAGATGCTTCTGTATCTTCTCCGCTCTACAGGTAAATTTTCTGTCTCAAATAAATTTATTCAAAATTGGCAAGTTGAATAGTATGTCAAAGGCCTTTCTCCGAGTATATATTACCTTGAAAAAGCTTGGGAACAGCTGTAAATATCGATATCGATATCATAATTAATTCATCTTTAAATTAACTAACAGTAAGAATGAATGAATGAGCATATAGTGCATATATATGCTCATTCATTCTTACTAAACTATGACAAAGTTGCGTATCATCAGCATAAAATGAACTACCCCAAAGCATTTGATACCATCATGATAGATGGTATCAAATGCTTTGGGATAGTCTAATAAGACCATTACAGTTATATACCGAGATCAGTATCTATCAGAATGTCATCGGTGATCTTTACTAAACTAGTTGTGCAACCTAACCTGATTGAACCTCAGGAATCACGCCCAAACTATTCAAATGTTCCGTCATCTGGTAAAATAAAACTTTCTTAAATACTTTTCAAAGGGTTGGTGAAATAGAAATCGGACTTAGATCTTTATACTCGCTTACTGAGTGAGATTTAGCGATTGGCATACTATAGCCTTTTTCCATAAATTAGGAAAACAGTTGTTAATGATGCAAGAATTTATTATATGAACAATGTACTTAATTATAATGAGGCAACCCAATTTCAACATGCGTTTTGATCTCGTTAATACATTTTCTACCAAGACCTCGTCAACCAAGAAAAAATCAAAATATTAGATGCAAAGAACAAATTACTTACTAGTCATGCAAAGCACCTAACTCAAACAATCTAGAATTTAAAGACTCGAATGTAATGAATGCCCTTCAGCAAACGGGTAGAAATTTTGTGCAGATTGGAGAAACATATATCATCAGACAAGAAATCCCTAATACTGGAGCACATCATAAATCAACAAACTACGCAATAGTTTCAGATAATCTGAAAGTCCTCCATAAATGCAATGAAGGAAGAAGAATATATCTTTTGGAAAGTTTGTAAATTACATCCTCCATTCCAAAAGTAACCAAACTGTTTTAAAGAAAAAGTACTACTAGTGTCATCTGTTGTCGTCGATAACTTGCTACTTCATCGACAGCTGTTAAAAATTTCAGACAACTGGAGTTATTGCGTCATATTTATCAGTGTGTTTAGTACATCGGTCAGAAAATGAGTTTTAAACAAAGAGCTGCGATTGAGTTTTGTGTTAACCTTGTTAAAGCTTTCACCGAAATACAGCAAATACTATAAACTGCATATGGTATCGATTGTCTATCAAGTAAGCAAGTGTACGAGTGGTTCAAGCTATTCGAATCGGGTAAAAAGACCTGAATGATGACAAAAGATCAGGCCGTCCCAAAATTGGATTATCAAAAGAAAACATCGAAAAAGTGCATGAAATAATCAAGAATAATTCAAAATCATAGGTGAATTTATTGAAATGGAATTACGCATTCCTCAAACATATGTGTACCGCATTTTAACCGAATCGTTGGACCTTATGAAGGTTTATTCGCGGTTTATACAACACAAACTCACATATGACCAAAAATTCAGTCGAATTGAGCATAGCAAAGACATCATTAAAGGTGCTCCTAAGGACCCAAACTTCTTGAAAACGATTCTGACTAGTGACAAGACGTGGTGTTTTCAATATGAGCCCGAAACAAAGCGGCAAAGTGCTGAATGGAGAGGAAAGGCAAAAATGAAGGTTATGCTGATTCTTCTAACGATTGTAAAGGAATAATCCACAAAGAATTGGCTCCACGAGGCCAGACAGTCACATGAGACTTTTATTTGGGCGTCATGAAGGTATGGCTGGCAAGAATTCGTCGTTTTCGGCCAGAATATCGAGAAAGTTGGAGACGAATTTTTGATCGAAAATCTCACCATTGCCTTTCAACATTCACCCTATTCTCCTGATCTGGCTCCATGTTTCTACTCTCTGTTCCCTAAGCTGCATTTAACCATGAATAGAAAGCGGCACGATTCGATTGAGGCCAATGACCGACACGCTAAAGACCATTCCAAAGAAGGACATAGAGATGTCGTTTGACAACCTGTTGGCGCGTGCAAACTTGTGTATCAATGCAGAAGGCGGATACGTTAATTAATAAAAACTATTTGTATCAAAATTAATCGTTTTTCTATTTTCAAAAAGTTCGGTTACTTTTGGAATAGAGGGTGTAATATACTCCCCACATTTTAGTACTCTCAATACCCAACTTGTATTTCACTGACGTGCGCAACCTGCAAAATTCTGGAAAAAAATATTGAATAAAAGATTGCTTTGGTACCTGGAGGAAGAAAAATTACTCAGTCAACATCAATTCGCATTCAGGAATAACCGCTCAACATTAGACATACTTGTACGGCTAGAGATCGACCCAAGAGTAGCCTTCCAAAACGATCAGAAACTCATAGCAATACTCTTGGACTTAAAGCAAGCCTTTGATATATCGTGGCGTTACCTGATCATCAAACAGATGTCAGACTGGAACATACAAGGAAACATGCTGGCATTTATTAAAAACTTTCTCGATAATCGAACCATACAAGTGAGAGCAAACGGTATTTTATCTGAAGAGCACACAATTCAAAACTGCACACCACAAGGATCATTTATCAGTTCAACCCTCTTTTTGATCGCCATAAACAGTATCACAGGAGAGCTGAGACTACCCATCCAAATCAGCATTTTTGCAGATGATATAATTATATATACAGCTAGCAAAAACCTTGACTCCACTGAAAATCTCCTACAACAACTGGACAGAATACAGTTATAGGCAAGCAGAACAGGTTTCAGCCTTTCTATAGGACAAAGCAACTACATTATATTCGCCAAAAGAGATCCAAATATCCAACTCAATCTAAACTTATACGGAAAAAATATCGAATGAACGAAAGAAATAAAATTCTTAGGAATGATACAAGACACAAAATTATCCTAGAACAACCACATAAAAGACCTCCAATTATCATGCTGACAAAGGACCAATTTCATCAAGACAATCTCGAATCACTTTTAGGGTGCAAACACTAAAAACTTACTTACCATTTATTGATCCGTCATAAGAAGCAAAGTTGACTACGGAATAATTTGCTACAGTAACACATCTGAAAAACCAAATAAGAAAAGTAGACTCCATCCAAAACCAAGCTCTTCGACTATCACTAGGAGCGTACAGAACAAGCCCAATACAAAGCCTATACACTCTGGCAAACGAACCTCCCCCTTTCCTACGAACAAAATATATCACTCTTTGTTATGCAGCGCGAATCGGATCAGACGAGCAAAATCCAAACAAAAATCTTCTAACTCATAGACAGACTAGTACACCTCGAAAAAGACATTAAGCATTTTATGATCAACCCTCTCAAACAAAATTCAACCTAGATACTTTGAAGTCATTCATTCCGATTGAATTGAATACTCCACCCTGGTTAATAAAAATACCGAAAATTCAGAATTCAAAAAAGACCCTACAAACTATCAAATCATAGAAAACAAATACCATGAGATCCAAGAAAAATACAAACACTCAGCACACATATTCACAGACTCTTCGAAAAATAACTCATCAGTTGCCAGTGCGCTCATTTCTGAAAACGAGATCAAAACCTTCAAAATGCCATCTTATTGCAGTATATATATATATATATATATATATATATATATATATATATATATATATATATATATATATATATATAGGGAGACTATGGCCATATATGAAGCCTTCAAAACTGCACTGAATCTCAAGAGAAACACTCTGGTGATATCGGACTCGTTAAGCGCTTTACAAGGAATCGAAGAAATGTACCCATCGAATGCTATTCAGATGATGAAAGAAGTAATACACAAAATCAACCAACACAACATAAAAATCGCACTACTTTGGTCCCATAACATGTAGGCATCGATGGAAACGAGAAGGCAGACACAGCAGCAGTCGCCGCAACAAAAAACAACACAACTCTAGACATCACATTAGTACATACAACAGACGTTAAAGTAAATATCAAAAAACTCATCAAGGAAGAATGGCAAAAACAATGGAACGATACGAACACACACCTAAAGAAAATAATTCCCCACGTAACTACAACAAACTCATTAACAACACCGACAGCAAGAAGAGACCAAGTCGTCACAAATAGAATATGTATCGAACATACCAACCTAACTCACGGTCTTATCATGCAAAACACAGAACCCCCGATTTGCAACACCTGCAATACCAAACTCGACATAGAACACATTCTAATCAACTGCACAACCTACGGAGACAAACGAAGGAAAACTAGAATATCCCGAAACCTACAAGAAGCTCTGACAACTGACATACAACGCACTCAACTTTCTTAAAATGACGAACTGTACCAAAAAATAGTATACATACCATACTAACCAATAAATAGCTACTGATAATCCAATTAGAGATTGAGTAGCTCTAAATTTGTAAATAAATAGATAAAAATATCCAACTTGAAACCAATAACCACCCCTACTTTATATCTTAGTATTCAACACTTTAAGATGACCGGTCGTGTATTAACAAATAAACGTGTAAAACTGACACAAGTGTTTTTTTCACATTTTAGAGACGATATCGTCTAAAAATAAGTTTCAAACATGAAAAATGCAATAAGTACAAGAATTACAATCATTCTGATCCTGTCAGAAGGATGCGTTTGGTAAGGAGATGATGGCTAACAGAAACCGTAATGATGAAACATTATAATCAAATGGATTTGTTTATCGGCACTACTGTCGCTACTGAAACCTCACCTGATGCATAAATCACACCCAATACCCTCAAAATTTAAATATAGGGCCCGATGTCATTAGGATGCAATTTAAGTGGCCATCGCGATTACCCGATTTAACCTTCGAAACAATCTGGAATCGTACATCTACAAAACCATTATAGTCTTCGATAATGATATAATTGCAGAATTATTGATAAATTCCCATTATTTAATGCGTGAAGTTTATTTAAGTGAATGAGTTCCTCAGGTGAAACCTCTGGAAAAGATTCTAAACCTTTAAACAACTTTATTTATCAGAGGGTCAAAAAGTATCATAGAATCAGATATCTATCGACGTCAGTTTATATTCTGAAAAGGCACTTCCTCTGGGAAGACAGGTTGAAAAACTCATGAAATTTGAATATTCATCAAGCTTATCGCACGTACTAACGCTAACTTCGTCTAACGTTTATTCCACGTGAGTAGTAAACACAATTACAATTGCAATTCAAAAAAACCTAACTCGTTGTAGAATATCTATGCAAACACTAACTTTAGACTGACAATTACGTTCATATTATTACTTCGAAGAAAATATTCCCATAAATAAAACTCATGACTAGAGGCATGAAGAATATTGATTCGCGATGTATTCTTATAGTGTTTCTATTATTCTATTCTATTCCTAGCCAAGAACTGCTTGTTTGCAAACATGAGAGAAGTCGGAAAATCAAGGAGACTATCATCATAAATAACCATACATACAACCATACCTCGCTTTACGGCGAGATACGTTTCACGAAACTTGGCCGCAAATCGAAAATTATTCTAACACAAATTGATACAAATTCAATGGGATCGTTTCCGAATTTGTTGAATATGTGACATGCTTTATTATTAAAGATGTATCTTATCTTTTTATTTCATTCAAATCCAAAATACATACATAACACGTACATATATTTGTACATAAAATAATAACAGACTCCAAAAAACAATAATAATCTATAAACAAAAATGAAACAACTTCATGTTACATAAAATAAGTGTATGTATAATAATTTCAATATTTTTTTTTGAATGGCTATAATCGAATGATGAAATGGTAACCTGCAGATCACTGTTCAACTTGAAACGAATGAGTTCCTCATCTGGAAGGGGTTCCCTATAAGCTTCAAGTAGATCAAGTACATCACGTTCGTTCACTGATGCTGTCAACAGCATCTTTGATGCTTTAGTTCTTCCAAAATATTTTAATTGGTAAGTTACCATCGGTTTCCCTTATAAGTTGTCGGAGATTTCAGCATAGGTTATATGCCTTAAAAGTGACTATAACACCCGGATCTATTAGTTGGATCAAAGTTTTTGTATTTTTCGGAAGCTACTCAATCATGACATTTTTAGATAGTTTGGATAAACTAGTAGGATGCCCTGGTGCATTATCCAATATTAGCAAAGTCTTGTTACTTGAATTATTGTCTCACAAATATTTTTCCACTTCTGTACAAAAGTGATTTTTGAACCAATCCTCTTGAATAGTTTCAGTCATACAAGCTTTCTTGTTGGATTTATATATATCGGGTAATTGATTTTTATTTAGTCCTTGAAGAGATCTTGGATTTTCGGTCAAATATATTGAATGCGGTTTTAGCTCAAAATCACCCGTAGAATTTGAACCAAGTAGCAAACCTAAACGTTCTTTAGACACCTTATAACCAGAGGCAAGTTTTTTAGATTTTGAAATGTACCCTTGTTCAGGTTTATAACCACCACTTTCAATAATTCCCTTCGATAATAAAAAACAAGTACTGTGTTTTAAGGAATTTTACTTAATAATTGCGATTCGTAACGCGTTTCACTACACCGTAGCTTCTTCAGACGAATGATTATGCAGAAAAATGTAAATGAGAATATAACTATAAATGTTCTTGAGTAATTAAAAGCTTATTGGTCGCCTACTCCTAAATGGTTATTTATGACAGGTATATCCAATAAAATTAAGGAATAGATTGCTCCCCGAAAAGATTCAATAGAGGTAAAGGGCTTAAATCGACTTGTTCATTGATGAGTCTACCTGAGTGTTTGTATTTATTTATTTCTAAAGTTTCCCAAAGATCTACCTTCCAATATTTATTATCTGTATGCAAAATTTCAAACTGTGGGTCGAAAGAATGATTATTTTCTAAGAGATGATTCGCGTAATTTGAATCTGATTTTTATTTGGAAAACTGCGTTTATGTTCCGATATTCTAATATTAAAATTTCTATGTGTTCTACCAATGTAGAAATTATCACAGTCATTGCAATTCAATCTATAAACACCTGATTTATTGTTTTTACCTGGTTTGGTTTTATTATTTTTATATATTTGCCTAAATTATTATTAGTTTGGAAAGCTATGTTGAAATTATTGCTACTTAAGAATGATTTCAGTTTCTCACTTGTAATGCCAACGTAGGTTAAGGTGTTGAATTTTTGTTTCAATTTATCGACAGGGTAAACTTCATTCAATGCGATTCTAATTTGTTTTTATTTAAAATATTATTTATTAGTTTGGGATTGTAACCATTATTTTTGGCTATTTGTTTAATCAAATTTAGTTCTTTGTTGAAATTTTCTGGTGATAGCGGGATGTTAATCAATCTATGAATAAAACTATTGAATGCTGACATTTTATGTTGATATGGATGACACGACGAGTTATGTATTATAATATCTGTATGTGACGGCTTATGGTAAATTGCGAAAACATGTTTTCCATTTTCATTCGAAATTGTTACGTCTCAAAATTTATCGAATTATTGCTTTCTATTTCGGTTGTGAATGCAATTTTGGATGTAATGAATTTATATGATTTTCGAAAATTTTCAACTGTCTATCTGTTCCTGTGAAGCAAATAATGATATCGTCTACATAGCGATACCAGTATAAACAATATTTACTGAGTGGATGATTATGAATTAATTTCTCTAAGTTATTCATGAAAATTTCTGCTAACAAAGGACTCAACGGATTGCCCATAATCAAGCCGTCTTCAATAGTATAATATTTGTAATTGAAATGGAAATAATTTTGATCTAAACAAATTTTTAATAATGAAAGAATATCTGATTTAATGATAGTATTGACATGATTCCTTTCTAATAATTCTTCAACTAAGTAATACGTATCTTTTGGAGAATTTGGGAAATAGATTCTTAACATCGAAAGAAATAAGTTTGGAATTAGGTGGTATAGTGGTATCTTTGATATTGGCAATAAGTTCGTATGAATTTTTGACCGAAAATTCAGATTTAAAATTGCAATGTTTTATTAGCAAGTCGTTGAGGAATTTTGAAAGTTTGAACGAAGGTGCCGTTACATAAGAAACAACAGGTCTAATAGGGTAATTAGGTTTATGAAGTTTTATCAACGAATATAATTCGGGGGATTGTGGATTGTGGATCCCTTCGAAATGTTAGGATATTTCTTAGGCGCTAGCTGCTTCACCCTTCATTTTCAAATCATGCAAATTAAACCTATTTTCAAATTTTTCAAACCATCCTCAGCTTGTTTGGGATGTGACATCTTCAGCAGATTCATCGGTATGTCCATTCTTCAAATTTTAGGAGATACTTAAAGCTTTTTCCTGCATTCGACTCATTGTAATTCTTCGTTTGTTATTGATCAATAGTTTTTCTATTTTTCCCATAATAAAGTTCCTTTGGCGTGTTAATCTTGGGACACTCAAAGGTACAGCAGATTGCAAATGTCTTTTTTTCTATCGCGAATAGTTTGAATGGTAGATTTCGTAAGTTCTATTGCCTCGGAAATCTCAACAATTTTCTCTCCAGCTTCTGTACGACGTTATATCTATTTCTAGTTAACGTGACTGATTTTTGGCATATTTTTTATCAGTTTCTAAAGTTGGTAATCGTTTCAGTAGCATTTTGTCAAAAAATAATGAAATAATAAAATAAGTTCAATAAGAAATACAAATTAGAAATTTTTAATACATACATATGTTGTAACGTATCATAAATGTCCCGAATCGTTTCCAATTTTCCTAGTTAATGTGTAACAATCAGTAATAAATATGTACATAAAACACACACACAAGTCTAAACTGGCTGCTTTATGAGCACACTCTAAATAATAATAATTAATAATAATTTCCTCTTTAACAAGAGGAAATGGAAAAGAATGTTATTCGAGAATGCGTTTGCGCAAGATTGGCAGCATGGAGATATAACGACATCAAAAATTTATTACATGCCGTTACAGCGAAACATTCAGGCTAAGTTATATTAGTTTTAGGTTAGATTAGAGGTATGAGTGTACTCAGTTTGATCAAAAAACATCTACACCGCAACAAGAAAAACTTCAACCTTTAATTTTCTTTCTGGTAAAGTTACAGTTCTCCGTGGGAGTTGCGAGGTGATGTTCTAGAGGAGGGATGCTCAAACGGTTGATCGCGAGTGCTTTTGAGTAGATCTAGAAAAAAATGTTTAATAAGTAGATAACTAAACTACAAAATTTTATTACGTAATAAAATAACAGTCTGCTAGCGGCAAAAGCCGGCTTTATCAAAGGAACGCGCGGTACTTGTCATAGAAAAGCCGCGTTTTTATTCTTGCCGCTTTTATAGAAAATTTCGGGCGGCGCGTTTGACGGGAACCTTCGAGACTTTCGTTCACGCCGAGATAAATGTTGCGCCTGTAGGAATTGGAGTCATTCTGACTTGTAACTCGAAGGCTATACTACGTCGATACAAAGTTTATTATTAAATAGTACGAAATGAGTGCAGCAAAGAAATCTAAAACGTAGCATTTTAATAACGATTGGGAGGAAGAATTTTTCTTTTGTATGGTGAAGGATAAGTGCATTTGTCTTATTTGCAATACCTAATCGTAGTAACTTAGAGATGCATCATAAAACGGTTCATAAAAACTATGAAAAGGATTTTCCGCCACAGAGTGAATTGAGAAAACGAAAAGTACGTGATTTGATATCTTGTTTGGAAAAAGAAAAAACCATGTTTACAAGACCAGCCGAACAATCAAAAGCTGCTACGATCGCGTCATTTAAAATATCTCATATATTGACGAAACAGAAGAAACCATTCGAAGATGGATCGGTTGTGAAGGAAGCATTTATTGAAGCGGGTGAAACTTCATTTTGAGATTTCAAAAATAAAACAGAAATCATGTCTGCTATTAGAGAACTTCAGTTATCTCGTCCGACTGTCACAAGGCGTATTGAAGTCATGAGTCAAGACATGGCAGATAAACTAAAACATGATATCATGAAATGTACATACTTTTCTTTACAGTTTTACGAATCCACCGATATGACAGACACTGCCCAGCTGTTTATTTTTATTCGGATAGTATTCAATGACATGTTGGCTAAGGAAGAATTTTTGACAATCATTCCTCTCTGAAGGACCGGTGGCGAAGATATACATGACATGACATTTTCAATTTTGTAAAAAACTACAAGCTACCAATATATAAATTCGTGTGCATTGCAACCGATGGAGCACCAGCAATGACTGAAAACAAAAACGGTTTTGTGGCATAATGTCGAGCTAATGAAGATTTCCCTTTATTTTTTTCATTCCATCGCATTATACATCAACAAGTTTTGTGTTCAAAAGTTTTAAACATGGAGGAAATTATGGGTATTGCAACAAAAATTGTGAATTCCATCCGTGCACGTAGCTTGCAACGGCGGCTCTTTAAGTTGCAGTTGGAACACACTGATTTAGTTCTTCACACGGACGTCAGGTGGTTGAGTCGCGAAAAAATTCCAAGTAAGGTTTCAAGAATCATTGCCCGAAATAACAGCTTTTCTAGACCAAAGAGATGATGACACTCAGATGTTGAAAAACGAAAAATGGCTGACTGATGTGTGTATGTACGACAACCCTGCATCACACATACTTGCAGCCTCGCAGAGTTGATCGTAAGTCGTCTAAAAATATTGAGGTAGGTCGCCACCAGTTCAAGTTTGAGCACCCTTGTTATAGAGTGTCAAACGCTAACCCTTCGATTGCAGGCAATTGTGGTAACGAACAACATACTTTTATAAAACTTTAGATTCGTAAAATTCGGAAAAAATTCTCATAATAAAAACAAGTAACGCAACTTTAAGGTGAGTGATCTATTGCCGACATGATCATGCTTAATCTACTAGCATTTCTCATAGCGTTAATTTCCGGGAACTTCGAGAACAATCTGGGTTGCTCTGAAAAGGATAAATACTCATAGCTCAATGACATAGCACTCAATTTGAAACTCAATCACATAATCAACATCCAGAATTTTGGTTAATAGAGAGTAACGAGCAATAAAGAATCAGGCCAGCCGTAGTAAGAAAGTAAAAACTTACAATTTCCATTCGAAATGGAAAGAACAGTATTTCTTCACAAGAGCGGTTTTTATGTAATAATTTTGTTTCGGAACTTTAAACTGGAAAAATTGGGGGGCATCTTAAAACTGTACATTTGAACTTACTGCCACCCGAAAGAAAAAACTTGAAACAGTTAATCGGAAGACAGTCATCATTTTTAAAATAAGATGACAATAAGACTGCAATGAAGCATCATACCGTAGGTTCCAGATAAGTGCACAAAAGAAGAAACCTTATTTGACGAATTTAGAACTAAAAACGAGATAGTTTCATCTATATCATATATGCAAATTTCTGCTAATACAGTGATGAGACGAGTAGAAGTACTGTGCAATGATATTTCTTGTCACATTTAGGAACTGACTTAGATATGTCGGTTTATTTTTCAAATGCAACAGAATGTGTCGTCAAATGCGTGGGATTCTGACGACATGGCCCATATACCATGTCGTCAGAATGGTTTTTAGTGATTTTAAGATTGAAGAAGAAATTTTGAAGGTTTTTCCATTAAAGGGACACGAATTGTTTTCACATTCCAAAAATTTTAAATCATATAAGTAAATTACAATATCAAAAATAGTAGGCCTGGTAACCGATGGTGTTCCAGCTGTGGGAGATTGTAGAAAGGCTTTATTGGAAATCGAACCTTTACTTCAACCTCAGTTCTCAGCTAGTTTGCATTCATATAAAAACGTGAGTCATGGTTCAATCGTTCATAACCTTAGACTACATTGATTTTGCTTAATTTCAAGTGTTTCATGTGAAATAACTTTTCAAATAGCTTCTCTCACAATTTGATTAGAGGACTACTTTTGTTGAATATTTGCCAACGAAAGAAAAGAGCCGAATTCATCGATTCGAGATTAGTTCATTATCAAATTCATTGTCATTTTTCGAATAGTATTGTCATATGAGACATATTATTTCCTATTATTTATATCATGTTGAATTAGTGGTTTATCGAAAAAAAATTTTGGAGGATGCTCAGTGTATAAGCTACTAAACGCTTACTCAAAAAATATACTGAAAAACTTTGGGCACTTCTTCTATTAACTAGCTTAAAACTTTCTCAGAGAAAATTCATCAAAAAACACTTTTTCTTTATATCCTAAGTTTCTTAAGCGACAATAATTGATTGATAGCTCATAAAATGTACCAAAAAAAAATATGAACTGAGTTGCGCGAACGTCCTCAATAAAATTCATAAAACAGCCTCGGTAGCTGCACGGTTAGTGAGCAAGCATATTGGAACTGCTAAGTCGAGGCTCCTGGTTCGAATCCGGGGTCAGGTTATGGATGTTGTCCTTGAACAAAAAGTGCTGAATTCAAAAGAGTCGCCTAAAGAGGGCATAAACTTCCGACGACCAGATAACTTGTAATCCTTGTGGTGGCAGTTATCATTGCATCGTCTAGGAGAGTGGTTCGGAATCCACTATAAACTGTAGGTCCAGCTGTGTAAATGGGCTAAGTTCCCGAGCATATTGTTAAAAGATGCAAGCAAGCAAGTAAAATTCCTAATTCATTGAAGGTTAGTTTTTAGCAAGGTCTTGAGTACATGTTTGGCCATTCGTAATTGTGTTTCAAATAAATCACGAGCTGAATTTCCAACCCCCAACCCTAAACCAAGTTTGTGAGGAAATGATGGAGCGGTGTGATGAGAATATTGGGTATTTAAACACCCTGTATTTAAGAGAGCAATCGTTTATTTCTTGAATTTTTCGCTCAGTTATGTAAAAGCTTCATGAGCTTCAAAAAGAGCAATCACAAGATGAGGGTTGCAATTTGAAAATAAATTCTGACTGGGGTCAGAAGGTTGGCAGTAAACTTTCCAATTTATCATAAAAAGTTAGGTATTAAAAATCAAAATTCGACCTGTGTGAGTGTAACTCTTTGGAGATCAACATTATTCTCAAGTGAAACATTCATGTATTGTAACAAAATATATTAAGCGAATTTCAGTAAAAATACATTTTTACTACAAGTTTTCATAGTTGTTAATCAATTATAATTTATTATCGCATTATGGAAATATATAACATGCAATAATCAACAGATTCAATTTTCCACGCAGAATATAATAATTCATATTTAATTCACGTGAGAAACATGACCAAGATGTCGAAGAAATAATCTGCGAACGTGAAAGTGGCAAAAGACACCTTTTTTATAATAACCAGACTTGTCCCTACACGTACTGCAGCACTCTTGTGAACGGAAATCACTAAACACATCGTATGGTTTTATTTTGTAATGAACCTCTGTTAATAACGCTCCACTAGACGGGGAAACACAAAGACAGAGGTAACAGTGTTGCCAGCCATGGACACTTAGGGAAAATTTATTTCTTGATCAGCTATTCTATTTTTTTATGTTTTCTGGTTGTTATTTCAGATATATTATGTTTATCATTTGATATAACATCAGTAGTTCGATCTGTTCTAGTTTAGGATTATTTCAGATTATATTTCTATTTATACGAGATACATATATTTCCCTATTTATATATAAATTAAATAAATTCGTGGATGAGCGCATCACTTAGGACGACTGCACCAATCTGATAATTTTTGCCATAGCCCTCGTTGGTATAGTGACAGAAATAATTGAAACTATAGAACAATACATCAACCGAGAGTTGGACTGGCGCACTGAGGGTTCCGTTGGGCTTGAAGTTCTATATATTTTTGATATGCCGTCAATCAAAAGCACCGCACATCTGTCTTCTTCTTCTTCTTCATGAGCCTGTAGCCATCCAGTCGTGGACGTAGGCCTACTCTTTCCCCTTCCACGCGGAGCGGTCCAGGGCAAGCTGCATCCACTCTCTCCCCGCAATCCTCCGGATGTCATCTCGCCATCTTGTCTGGGGCCTTCCCACGCTACGCTACGTCGTACGTCCTCAACCTTAGTCTTTTGTCGTATGACGTCTTACTCTTCTATTCAGATCTGCCGTTTGATTTCTGCTGCCAACGTGCATTTTGTGACCAAGGTAGACATAGTCTTTTACGTTCTCAATGGCTGAATTTTCCACCACAATTATATTTGGCGAACGGGTCACGACTTTTGTTTTACTTAGGTTCATCTTAAAGCCGACTTTCATGGATGCATCATGTAATTGTTGGAGCATGGTTTCCAGTTCTTTGGGGTCTGTGTGAATCAACACAATATCGTCAGCAAAACGCAGATGGTTTAAATAAGATCCATCTATGTTGATTACTTTTTCCTCTATGTTAATTCCTCTTTCCTCCCAGTTTAGCTCCTTCATGGCGTACTCGAGTGCATTGGTAAACAGCTTCGAGGATATGGTATATCCTCACCCCTCTCTTTATAGGGATTTCTTCGCCTTCCTGTCTTCATTAAGAGTGACTTGCAGACTGGTATTATTGTACATCTCTATAATTGAATTTGTATACCTTTAGTCTATTCGCGCTTACTGTCAAAAGCTTTTTCACAGTCCACAAAGGCCAAGCTGAGTGGCATATTATATTCGTTGCACTTCTCCACCAAAGTTCGCAGTGAATGAATAAGGTCAATTGTGCTGAAACCGCTCCTGAAACACGTTTGCTCGTTCGGCTGGTAAAAATCTAATTTCTTCGTTAACCTCTTGGTTAGTTTTTCGTCAGCAACTTGTAGAGGGCACTTAATAAGCTGATCGGTCGGTAATTGCCTATGCAAGCTGCATTACCCTTCTTGTATAATATGACCACTTCTCAGGAATTCTTCCCTCTTCAAGGCACTTGTTGAACAGCATGCAGAGGGCTGTCTCCAGCTGGTCCTCTCCTGGGCTCTTTCTACTCTTCATCTGATTGATTGCTCTCACTTAGATCTTGTAAATTCCGGCAGGTCTTCCGAACCCACATTTATAACTTTATCAATGCACGGTCTCGCACATGATGGGGCAGGAACTTTTTTAGAATAAAGCTCTTGTATTATGTTAATTATTCCTGTTTTTTCATATTTAACATTATTGTTGGCGTCCTTCAACTTGTGTATTCTAACTTTTCCTTCTATAAGATTCTTGCTGAGTGTTCTTAAATTCATGTTATCTTCTATTGCCTGCTCCACCACTTGTGTTTGTCTGTTTCTACGATCTCTACGTATTGCCTTCTTTATAATCTTCTTTAGCTCCTCGTACTCTTAAGACTCCCTGTTTGTGTTCCGTCTCCTTTCTATAAGAACTAGCATTGAGGGAACAGTTTTGAATTTTGAATCCTCCTTCTACCACATACTTTCTTTGTAGAAGTAATTAGTCTATCAGTTATAATATTGCACATTTCGTTCAGGTCAGAATACTGATTTATTTGCGACAGCTTCACACTGAGGTTCTTTTGTAATTCATCTTTTCGGCCTTCTGACTCCTCTGTCGTTGGGCGAGGGGTTTTCGAAACCATCTTGGCTCTTTCTAATTGCACATTTATAGAAAATTTTGCACGGACTATTTTGTGGTCGCTCCCTGCTTCCACGCTGCTAAGTACAGACACATCCTTATAAACGTCCTTCGAGAGCACAAAATATAATCGATTTCATTTTTGCTTCTGCCATCTGGACTCTTCCATGTCCATTTTCTTTGTGTCTGCTTTAATAAAGTTTGCAGACAGTATAGCTCTTCTCTATCAAAGAACTCCAACAAGATCTGTCCTCTCTCATTTCGCTGTCCCAACCCAAAATTTCCAATCCGTGTGGTCTCTGTACCGAGCTTATGTCCAATTTTTGCGTTAAAATCGCCTCTGACTACAGTCAACTGGGCATCTACTTGACTTCGTGCCTCCGCAATGTCCTCATACACTTGTTCGACGTCTTCATCCGTCGCAGCACAAGTCGTTTTCTCGTCTTTGTTGAAAATCAAGATATCCGGTCTATTGTGTGCCACTGGTCTGTCCGTCACCAAAGCTGTGTCCCAACATAGCTTATACCTTTCGTTCTCCAACACAGATAGCCGGCCCTCAGGTAAGTAAGCGACTCTCTCTTATCAATTTCTTTGTTTTTTAGATGGTTTAGAGGCCTTCTATGCAGTGCCTTAGAGCACTACTCTTCCACAAGTTGGCCTATGGTGCGAGCTTCCACCCGATATGTTGGATTCGAAAGCTGCAGAGCCGAAAGATCCTTGTCAGCATCCCTTATGGATCTATAAAATGGTGAATATTTGGTAGCAAAATAAGCTTTTAGATTTTCTACATTATTTTTATGTATCGTTTCCAGGGATGACAGTCCTCGGCCTCCTTGGCTGCGTGGAAGATATAAACGACTCACAGAAGAGTGTGGATGGTGAACCCCGTATTGGTAAGTATGGTAATGATCTTTTTGTCCATAGCTTTCAGATCTGTAGGAGACCATTTTAGCACTCCAAAGGAATATGACATACTAGGCATGGCCCATGAGTTTATCGCCTGAAAGAGGGCCTTCCAGTGTAGTCTGGCCCTTTGAGGTTCGTTTTCATTTCTGTTGTTTTTACCTCCAAGGTCTGCTGTACTCCCAAGTATTTATATGCCTCTTCGTGGTCCAATGCGGGGATGGTAGTGTTGTTCATCAATTCCACTCCTTCCTGCCCTTCAATTTCTCCTCTTACAACGTTTACGACCGCGCATTTCCCGATTCCTAGCTCTATGTTGACAGCCTCGCTGAAAGGTGATACTGTTTCCAGTTGTCTTTTCAGCTGGTCGGCATATATATATATATATATATATATATATATATATATATATATATATATATATATATATATATATATATATACTACAAAAGGTACTAACTTTTGATTGTGTAGACTTAGAAGCTTGATTTTCACAGGTATCACAGGTATAAATTTCAACTTTTACGTGTTACCTTAGAAAAGAGTCTTGAAACACAGTCAGACGGATAACGAAGTGATCATATAAGGGTTCTTTTTTCCATACGGAGTGCGAAACCCTAAAAATTATCAAAAGCATTAAAGAAGCCAAAATGAACGTGGAGCAAAAAAGTATTACGTGAAATAACACCAAGTTTGGATTTGTTGGGGATCCTACTCCACTGTGGAGTCGAAGCTTTTGTGAATGAGCTAGTTATACCTGTTGAAAATCGGAAGCGAAAACATATCTATATTTTCATCATGATAACTTCGAAACCATCGAACAAGTTTTGATTGTCGGTAGATATTGTGAAAAAAGTTTTCACAATAATCCTTCAAAAACTGAGCTATTAATGTCTACATCTGAATGTGAGGGATGACTTTTCCAATTTGCATAGACAGGAACAATTGACTTTCAAAAAGAGTTTAATGTTTTTCGAACTATTCTCCGCGAAGATTATTACACTTCTGCATTTGTTTAAATAAATTCTGGAAGCTGTTATTCCTTTCGTTTGTTCCTATAGTTAGCCTTTCAGAAGGAATCAACAGCTTGTTCTGAAGATTGAAAATTTTGACCACGTATTCCGTTCTTGACTTGAGAAGAAAAATTCTCAAGATGATGTAACAATTCGATGTTTTCTTGCGTTATATATTCAATTGTTTCCCGGGCTGTGTGCATTATCTCGGTGACGGATGATTCGCCGTTCGAGGTTAGTTACTCGAAGCTTGCTGTGAACAAATGGTTGTGTACCAATCGGCAGTAACTCTTCTTTGATCTCGTAGAAGAGTTGTTGCTACATGTCTTACTTTTGCGACCATTTTTTTGGAGACACTTGAGCCACGGATGACTTGTCGGTTTTTCTTCCCCTGTGAACTCCCAAACAAAAGATGGACGCCTGTTTTCTGGCTCATATGAATAAATCCAAGATTCATCCGCACTGACAACATTGCAAACGCTTTCAGACTTTCCAAAGTTGAAACAGTCCAGAGTTTTTTGACACCAATTCTCTGTTGCAGCTTCTGTTCTTGTTAACAGATGCAGTATCAAACGGAAAACTAATTTTTTCTCAAGTAGTTCTTAGTACAAAATTTCTGGATTGGGGTCTTTGAAATCCGTAACCATACTTCAATTTCTCGATATGTTGCATTGCGATCTTCCTGGATAATCTGATGCACTGCATCCACGTTTTCTTGAGTGACCACTACTTTTGGTGTACCTGACCTTGGAGCCTCGCTAAGCCTAACCCTTTAGCGTTTAAATTTAAGGTTTAATTCCATTTTTTAACTAATATGTTAACTTCGACAGTTTGTTGTGGTTGAAACACAGCACGCATTGAAGTGAAATTTTGGATTTATATTAACAAATCATAGAGATAATAAAAATTATCAAGTAATATGTTTTTGGAATTTTACTTATAATTATGATTCGTAACGCGTTTCACTACACCGTATCTTCTTCAGACGAATGAATGTACAGAAAATAAGAATGACAATATAAATATAAATGTTCTTAAGTAATTAAAAGCTTATTGGGTTGAGTGTTCTCCATTACTTAAGAACACTTATATTTATATTCTCATTCTTATTTTCTGTACATTCATTCGTCTGAAAACCTACGGTGTAGTGAAACGCGTTACGAATCATAATTATTAAGTAAAATTCCAAAAACACATTACTTGTTTTTATTATTGATAATGGAATTTTATCAAGTAAAAGCCTCCCAAATTCAAATCATAGAGGTTCATTTTTAGTACCGACAGTTGATTTATGTTGTCCTCTATGTCCCAGCATGCAGAAAATAAAAGACATCTCTCGCAATTATCGAAAGGTATGGGGTAGCATAAGTACTGTTGTTCTCTCTAGTAATACTCATGTGAATAGAATTGATTACCAATCGAATAATGCAGATTCATAAGTGACACTATTAGCTCAACCATTCCTTTATCTGGCTTCATGTGCTCTGCTATATAATTCCTTTGAAACTGGGTTGGAATATCCCTCTCTTCCAAAATTTGTCTCAATTATTCACGAATTGCGGAGTACACATGGTTCGAGAAATCTCGGAAACCGATTTGGCCGTTTGGTTTTCTGTGCATTACTTTCGATGCGTTAGTTCTTCGGAAGAGCGAATTGAATGAAATTTTTGTTATCTATAACTTCATTGAATACTTTTATTCAGTGAACAATTTTCAACCTTACATGGAATAATCAATAAAAAAAGTCACATACACATTAAACATATAGCGATAAACGTCGCATGTTATCAGATATTGAAATATGATATACATCTGGTTCAATAAAGTTATCACACAATATCCTAATAAAAATATCCTTGGTCTTTTGAGAACAGATCATAATCTGATAATAATACCATCCGATCATCATATTACTTGGACCAGGGAACGTAATGTTTCAATAATTCAATCAATCAATCATTCATCATTGTTCATGCAGCTACAGTATGGTAGTTATACAAATTAGAACAATAAATTTGACCCATCAATAACATACATGGGGAGTCACAAAACATGAAACAAGTAAAATCCAATACAGAACACTAAAAATATGCGATATTTAAAATACACAATACACAATATTTAAAATACACAATATTCAGAATTCACAATATTTACAATTGATTGAAACCATCTCAGAAACGGTTATCACTAAAATATTCTGCGAGGGAATAATATGCTTTCTGCATTAGAGTATTTTCAACCTCTTTTTGGGGCTTATTCTTTTCCATATTTTTGTATCTGTGCGGAAGATTATTGAATATTTTGAGGGCAGTTTAATTAATGCTGAGTTGTGATGCGTTCACTGTGTGGTAAGGAATCATACATTGGTCTGCGTTCCTGGTGAGGTATGTATGGTTTGAGCCATTCCAATTCTATTTTGGCTTCACAATCTCTGACGATGAGAACGCCAGTAAGCACAAACAAAGATGGCAGAATGAGGATGCCCTCTCTTTTGAACAATTCTCTGCAGCTATCAGTTTTCTTGGCGCCACAGATAATGCGCACTGCATATTTTTGCTTAGTAAAAATTTTCTCACTCTCCTGATGGCTTCCCCAAGATAAAATGCTATATGATAAAAGGCTGTGGAAGTATGCGAACAAAGCAATCTTGGCTGAGAATGGGCTAGCAATCTGTTTTATGCTCCTTACCGCAAAGATGGCCCCAGATAACCTACTAGCCAAATCTTCAATATGGCGACCAAAACCTAGATCTGACTAATATGATTTCCAAAAACTCTAAATGTCCATTATTTTGGGGTTTATTTTGAAAAATGAGATTTTGCGTTTTGTCGGCATTCATCTTCAACTTGTTCGTATCAAACCATGGTTTTGCCTGTCTTAATGTTTCCTCAGATTGATAGTTGATCTCGCCTATTTCCACACCATCATTCATGAAGGTGGTGTCATCAGCATACAGAACCATCAGACTTCACACTTCCCGGTAGGTCGTTCACATATAGCAGGAATAACAGTGGGCCCAAAATCGACCCCTGTGGTACACAGCTATTGAGAGGAAGCGCCCCGGAAACATACCTGCTGAACTATATCACTATAATAACTCCTCATAAGCTGTAATGCTACCCTCCTAACACCAAAAAACTCAAGTTTCTCGAGCATAACGAGGTGGACGATGCTATCAAAGGCTTTACTTCAGTCACAGGCGGATAGTTTACATTTCCGGCTATTGTCAGAAGCATCAGCTATTTGCCCCAGAATATCAGCAAGTGCAGACGAAGTAGATTTTTGTTCTAGGAACCCTGCTGTTCCTTACAAAAGACATTATGATGCTGCAGAAAAGTTGTTAGTCTATTCTTTATGGCTGTTTCAAAGATCATCGATACAGCAGGTAGCCCAGATACTTACTCTTTTAAGTTGTTCTGGAAAATATCCTTCCGAAAAGCAGCTTGTGATGAGGATGCTGATGGGGTGGGCAATTTGTGCTATGATCTTTTTCAATAGGCTTGTCGACGTTCCATACGTGTCTTTTGATTTCAGTTTTCTTGTAACCCTAATAACCTCACTCTCAGTCACTGGTCCCATGAATATTGAATTTTCTATCCTGTCTTTAGATTTTTTTAGCAGATTTATTGGCGTATCTCCTGTGTCTGAGCAAGAACTTGCTGTGTTCACTCCTATTTCCACAAAGTATTCATTCAGAGTATCTGGCCCCAGATCAGATATTGCTTCGACCTTCTCTGCGTTTCTTTCACCCTTAATAATCTCCCACATTGCTGTTGTCTTATTATCGGCTTCCTCCATCTTTCTTGCGTTGACTTTCATTTTGTTTTCTGTTAGTTTCGATCTATATATGTCATTGAGTCTAGTAGTATCTTTCCTCACCTCACTTCACCTATTGTAGCTAGGGCATCGAGTTGATTTTAGGATTCTCCTTTTCATTAATTTTTCAGGATGAGTTCTATTGAAGATCTCTATAAGCTCTTCCCAAAACATGTCAAATGCTTCTTGAGATGAAAAGGCCGAGAGACATGAAAGCCATGTTTGTTTAGTTCTTTATTCATCCTTGAAATATTGGTATCGTTCAGCGATCTACTTAGCCTCTTTTCTACTTGCGATGGTTCATTTTTAATAAATGAAGAGCTCTGTAGCTACTGTGCTTTATGATCAGAGAGGTGAGGTTGGAAAGTTTGCGTAATTGCATGCTCTTGAAAGGCGAAGATGTTGTCAATTAATGTGTCAGATGATTCGCCAATTCTGGATGGTTGGACAAATAGCGGCCTCAAGCCGAAGCCTCTAAAAAGTTCCAACAAGTCCTCTAGATGCTTTTTTATGCTTTAGCAAGTCGATATTGAAACCTCCAACTACATAGATATCATCTTGTTCTAAGTCATTCACCTCCTCCAGACATGTTCTCAATGTGGATAAAAAAATGTCAGAAGAACCCTTAGGCGGTCTATAGATAGCTAAAACAATCTTATTCAATATTTCCGCAACTATGCCTGTAATTTCAACCACGCCCTCCAAGGAGTGCACCTGAATCTGTGGCAAACTTCTGGTGCAATGATCCTTGTGTACAATTATAAGCGCTCCTCCGTATCCTTTTACTCTAGAGGTTTAAAAATCTTATTACAAGTTTCAGAATGCTAATCAGTAAAAATGAAATACACCCTCCATTCCAAAGTAATCGACCTTTTTGAAAATAGAAACAATCAGTATTAATTTTGACAAAATCTTTTTCATTAATCATTGTATTCGCCTTCTGCATTGATACACAAATTTGCGAGCGTCAACCTGTTGTCGAACGAATTCTCTATCTCCTTTTTGGGTATGGTCTTTAGCGTGCCGGTCAACGCACATTCAATCGAATAGTTAAATCGTTAATCGTTAAATACAGCTTAAGGAACAGATAGTAATCGTACGGAGCCAGATCAGGTGAATAGGGTGAATGCTGAAGGGCAATATTGGGATTTTCAATCTAAAATTCATTTACAACTCTTGAACGATGTCATAGGGCATTATCGTGCCAAAAAGTCCAACTGCAGTTTTCTCGATATTATGGCCAAATACGACGAATTCTTCGCGCTTCATGACGCCCAAATAAATGTCTCCTGTGTCTGTCTGTCCGCGTGGAACAAATTCTTTGTGGATAATTCCTTCACAATCGTAAAAATAAATCTAACCTAACCTTCACTTTTGACTTCTCATATGACAGTTTTAGGGGTTTCCTTCATCCAATGCTCTCCATTCAACACTTTACCGCTTTGTTCAGGCTCATACTGAAAACACTACGTCTCGTCACCAGTCAAAATCATTTTGTACAAGTTTGGGTCTTTCCGAACACTTTTAATGATGCCTTTGCTATGCTCAATTCGATTAAATTTTTCATCGTCGGTGTATTTGTGTGGTACAAACCTCGAATTAACCTTCGTAACACCCAACACTTCGGTCAAAATGCGCTATACAGTTGTTTCAGGAATGCATAAATCTATTTCAATAAATTTCACCGAAGATTTTTTATTATTTTCGATTAAATCACACACTTTTTCGATATTTTCTTCCGATAATCCAGTTTTGGAACGGCCTGATCTTTCGTCATCATTCAGGGTCTTTGTACCCGATTCCAATCGCTTGAACTACTCGTATACTTCATTACCATATGCAGTTTGTAGCATTCGGTGCGTCTCGGTAAAAGATTTACCAAGTTTAACACCAAACTCAATTGCAGCTTTTTGTTTAGACCGCATTTTCCGACCGATGTACTAAACGCACTAACAAACATGACGCAATAACTTAAGTTGTTTACATACAAATATCATGAAATTTTTGACAGCTATCAAGTTATCGACGGGTACAATATTACATGAGATGGCAGTACTAGTACTGTTTCTTAAAAACACTTTTGGAGTGGGGAGTGTGAGGAAGTCAGATATTACGATGATCTACATTAGTATGCAAAAACTTGTGATGAAACGAGTACAGCTACATTAATCAACAGTCAATTTTCTTTTTATTAGCATTGGTCCCTTAAAAATTTCTATTTCTTTTTCCTCAATGAATTTAAACAACGTGGCAACGTTGTAACTAATATGTATAAGGCTTCACTGTGAGTGGTTTAGGGTCGGTAGTTTCTCAGGGTTTAATAATCTTTATTCTTTGACGGTGGGTGGTGTTTCACTTGAATAGCATGGGAAAATGAATAGGGAAGATCTGGAATCTGCCCGAAACTAATATAGAATGTATCGTATGCATATATTTTTTCATTATTCTATCTACATTGTGCATATGAGAGAAGTTAATCCTTTTTAACATAGATAGTATGAGTATAACCACGTCAAAAACAATGCGCTTGAAATACGTTTTGCTAATTTAACATCATATGAACTGGTAGTAGCTATCTTGACAGTAATATGAACTGATGTTGATTTTCGAGAATTCAATTCAAGCTGTAACACTCGTATAAAAGTCATGCACAAGCGATGTAGGGCTGTGAATGACTTCTGCATGTGAGTTACACAATATTCGATTATTAAACAGATTTGAACATGAGGGTAAAAGAAGAAGTCAGATAGCATCTGTAAATATTAACTAGCATAAAAATCAAGATTAAAAAAGTTAAGATGTATAATAATAGAATTAATAACCTGATATTTATGGCTTCTATGGTAAAGTCATCAGAAACCTGGTAGAACAAGTATTCGAACCACTAGAGATGGAACAACAATCTGGTTTCCGCATTGGTCGATCCTGTGTAGATCAGATTTTCACAATAGTTCAACTCAACGAAAAAAAAGTTGCCACCAAGGGAGAAGTTCACTTGTTCTCTGTAGATCTTTCAAAAACTTATGATACAGTACCAGCTCAGAAGCTGTGGAAGGTTCTTTGGAGGAAAGAATTTCAAGGATGATTCCTAAAGATGGCATGACTTTTAGATCTTTTTGGAATTGAGAGAATTATTTGCGACTAGTGACAACAAATTACCTGCATCGCCTAACTCCATAAAACAGATTGTTATTATTTTTATGCGACTAGAATGACAACAGAACATGTTTATGTTTGATTCGAGAATAAGACTCTCTTGCGTGAATTAAAAAATCATACAAGTGATTACCAAAGTGCATCGCCAGGAAAACGAGATTTATTGAACTTGTAACTCCTGTGATAATCCTCATCCGCAGCTCCTCCAGGTAAGAACAGATTGTTATAGAAAACGCATTTCGTCCTCAGAAAGAGTTATCGTTCTGTAAAATTTCTGGCATTTCCATTCAGATTACCCTCAATAAAGTAGATTGAAAATGAATTTCATGCACTAATTTTACCTTGTAGGGTGAAATTTGTGATGTTTCACGATTCTATGGACAGTTGTAGCTGATACACCAGTTTCGCAGGATCTTATGAATCTAAGAAAGAATAATCATAGATTCAGCCTTACTTTTGATTAATGGACTTCATGCAAAAACAGGCGCTTCATGAATGTGAATGTTCATACATTTTCAGAGAATAAAAACATGTTCTGGAATTTGGGTCTTGTGAGCATAGTAGAAAGCATGCCTGCAGAGAGTTGCATAACTATTTTGAAGAAGAAGTTATCAGAATATGGCTTGTCATTAGATGAAGATATAGTAGGTGTTACTACAGATGGGGCCAGTGTAATGGTGAAGGTTGGACGATTCATAAATCCTCTTCACCAGCTATGCTACGCTCACATCATTCAATTGGGAATTGAAGATGTGATTTACAAACCAAACCGTGGAACCGAAACGCAAAAGAAAGTACAAAAGACACAGTCAAAGCTCAGTCAGATATGGAGGAGTCTGACGATGAAGAATTTGATGACATTATTGATAATGAAGGATTTGAATGCAGATTACCCACTGAAGATGAAGTTAACTTAGTGCCAGAATTTGATCACCTTATCAAAAAAGTAAGACAAATTTTTCAAAAAATCACCAACGAAGGATGACATTCTTCAGAAATATATGGAGGAGGAATTCGGCAAAAATGTGCAACTCGTGCTGGACTGCAAAACACGCTGATCTATTCATGTAGATATGATTTCCACATTCAATAAGGTGAAGCAATTTGTAAGTAAAGCCTTAATTGATCGCAATCTGGATCGAATACAAATCATAGTTTCTCAGACGACGAATATCGTGCTTTATCAGATTTAGAACTCGTATATCAGCCTATAAAACTGTCAGTGGAAGAACTATGTCGTTGAAATTCAGATTTGTTAACTGTCGAAACTACTCTGTAATTTATGGTGAAAAAGTTAGGAGAATTCGGAACACCCGTAACTCAAAATCTTGCTGAATCCACTAGGGCTCGGATTAATGAACGCCGAACATTTATAACCGCAGCATTCTATTATTTGACAGACCCTGTCCAATACGACGTATATTTTAATCAATCTGCTAGTTATCAAACTTTCAAACTGCCTCCAAAATCTTCAATCAAAAAAGAAATAATAAAGTTAATCGGAAGATTACACAAGAACAGTACCAAAGATGACAATATTGCAGTCAATATACAAAACAAACCCTCTACATCTTCAGACGATTCAATTCCATTAGCTGCAGTGAAAAAAATTAGAGCCTGAAATGGTGATCGCTTCTCTCAGTCTTGATGAGGAATTGGAAATGGCATTGAAAGAGAGTTTGCAAAAACGTGTGGCACCTTTGTCATCGTCACTTGATATGATTTTGAAGAAAGAAATCAATTTGTACGAGTCAGGAGGGTCAAAAGGACAAAATCTACAGTTCGCTCATCAATGTCTTTCAGCTGTAGTACCAATAAGTGTCGTGGCAGAAGGGGCGTTTTCCTCGGCTGGTTATCTGGCATGTAGCATTCGGAGTCGGCTGGCGATGAAACCCTAGATACTTTATGCTTTTTGAGGTGTTATTTTCAAGTTTTATATTTTTATTTTAATATGTTACTTTTTGAATAAATTACTGGTTAGCTTGAGAATTTATTTCTCTATTTTGTTCCAGAAGAACAATTAGAGCCAATAGAAACTTAAATGATAGGAATTTTCGTACATTCCGATAATCATGTCTTTAAAAGGCGAGATCTCGCACAATACTGAGATTTCGCCAGATTAGAATTCATGAATCTCGCGAATACCGAGATGGATATTTTGATGCGAGATTGCATTCCCTATTATCTACATACAGAGAACTTCTCTCTTCGAAACTCAAGAGAAAACTGATTTATAATCTTATATTTATATATACTATTGTAAACAACACGGTTCAGGTATTAAATTTGATCCAGCTAACCTTCTCCTCGTTACATTTACTACCTGCAAATGTAAAAAAATCTTATTGAGCAATTGGAGAGTGGTACATGTTAGAGATATTTTTCCAATTATTATAAGGATATCTCCATTTAAAAATAAAGATCTGCTTTGTGTTTCGAAATCTTGTCGGCATGTGTAATTTGAAATGACTTCTTACTCAGCAACTCGTTGACCTCAATTTCAACCTGTAGAGTGTTGAACTGATCAAATATGACCATTGCCGGGAAAGATCAGTAAGAGAAAACGTGCCAAACATAGTTTCAGTTCCATAACTGCAGTAAATAAACACCTCAAAAAAGTCTAGGGAACACTTACCAATATCTTTAAAATATGAATTTAATGATTCGAATTAATAGAAATCTTTCGGTTTTTGTAAGGATGTATTGTATATAATGTATTCTCAAGAAAACAAAATAATATTTGACTTCTCCAAAGCACCTATTATAAAAAAAAAATTGAAATTTGAACATGACGAAATTTGGTAAAACACAAAAAAAAATCCTGAACTAATATTTTCGAAACGATATGAGAACACTTATATTTTTCAGTACCCAGAAGGTCCACCTCTGTTATGAATGACACTTTGGCATCGTCGCGGCATGCTCAATATTAAATTGTCTTTTACATTTTGGCCTAAGTCATTCCAAGCCCCCTGAACTGCTAATCGTTTTGACACAGGGGATTTCTTTTTAAGGTATCCCACACATGCTCGATGGAATTCAGATCTGGGGAGCAGGATGGCCACGGTAGAAGATCGATATCATTCTCTTCAAGAACGTTCAAGACAACTCTTGCACGATGAGGAGGGGCATTATCTTGTTGGAAGAGTGGATTTTGACCCATTGTTTGGAGATACGGTACCACTACAAGTAAAACTATCTCATTTGCGTAAGAATTTCCCGTGAGGTTGTTCTGTATGAAAACGAGGTCAGTTCTTGCACCAAGGCGTATACCTCTCCAAAACATCACTGATCCGCCTCCCTGTCTAACAACTTCTCGAGCATGCTGGAAACGGTTTTGCTTTCCAGGTTCCCTCGATATTCGAATTCTTCCCGAATCGGGATAATAACTAAATCTAGATTCATCACTGAAGAGAACTGTGGCCCACCTCTCTTAATCCCAGTTTACGTGTTCTTGGCACCAAGCTAAACGAGCAGCGCGATTTCCATGGGTCAGTTGTGGAACTCTTAAAGGACGCCTGGAGTGGAGTTGACCTTCGTGCAGTTGATTTCTCACAGTTTGGTCGGAAATTTGTACATTATGAACTCTTGATAGCTCTTGAGCTAATTGAGATGCTGTAGTAGTACGATCTCTTCTGGCTTGTAATACAAAAAATCGGTCTTGGGCGACTGTAGTAATCCTGAAACGACCTGTATGGCGTTCTTCTACGCTACCTGTTTCATTGAAACGCGACCATAAACGGTTTATGACACTTGGGCTACTTCCCAGAACACTGGATACTTCCCGTTGTGAGCTCCCAGCTTGGAGCATGCCAACGGCTCGTAACATCTCTTCTCTAGTCAAATGTCGTATTTCCATGGTCGAATCACAAAACTTGAATTTTTTATTTGTGCTTACAACAGAAACAAAGTGCCAACTAACTGATTTGAAACACTGAATACATGAAATGATTATAAAGCAGCGTCGCATCTGCTGCATTTTTAGTTTTTATAAAAGAAAATGAAATCTGTTGCGGCACTCTACATAATTTGGTGAGAAATTGATGCAAGTGTTCATTTCTTAAAAAAAATCATCCATATTGATCGTTCAGGATACGATATATCGATATTCAGAAGTGTTCGCTTGACTTTTTTGAGGTGTTTACAAAGCGAACCACTGCAGCGATCATCATAAAAAAATTATATACAACAAAAGAGTTTTACTTCATTCTTTGACATATAGACCAGTGAGAAATTAGATGCTCAAATTAACTCAGTAAATCAGTTCAAATCGAAATTGAACCCATAATACTTGATGGTATTTGCGATCTAGTTATTCACATTGAGTTGAATTTTTGTATTCATACAATATCATTTTGCAGGTACCAATAGTAGGACATAGTCGTGGAACCCATGAATTAAGTTATGCACTATTTACTGATGCCACTCATACAACATTTCCACGCTTGCATGATTTCAATCGCATGATACATTGGAGTGACAACTCGTTGAAACAAATGACACCGCACGAAGAGGTGGGCCAATTGGTTTTCTTCAATGTGCATAAATATCGTGAAAGTAACCGAGAAGAAAGTATCGATGCATAACGGGTAATTTGTTTACGAATTTAAAGAAATTATTGTCTTTCAACTTTCACAAAAAACAAAATATAGACAAATATTCCTTTCAATTAGGTGTGAAAAGTAATAGAGCAAAAGCCAGCAACGTATTTTGAGTTTTCGTTTCTTCGAAGTTTCCCACTGAGGCTTATACAGGGTGTTCCAACGAATATTAAACATTCCTTCAATGCAATTCCCTTTAATCTTTATCTTTTTCGAAATATCTAACCTGAATTGAAATGTATTCCGAATAACCTTAGATTATGGACTCTACCATACTATTATCATAATAAAACAAGGTATTCAGGGTATTGGAACGAAAATTCGACCCCCCCTCCTCTAACTCTGAAGAAGTCAGAGTCAGCGAAAAACGCTGAAACTAGTCGATTTTTGTTTTGAGGGGGACTTGGTTATATTGACTTTGAACATGTCGGATCAAAATCATCATAGGGCATATGGATCGAGTGGCACAACGTTAGAAAGCTATTTCGATTATCTATCTGAATCGACAATTTTTTCGAATTCATTTTTCGATACAGGGTGTTCCAGCTACAAAAAGATATTATAATATATTATTTGAACAACCAAGTGAACCCGATGTATTTGGAATGAATGGTAATACAGATTGATATCAGTATGGATGAAAGTATTTTATCATGTTGATTTAAAAGTGTAGGGATCGATCCCCTACCGTCGCATACCAAACTTGAGAATTTCTAACGCAAAGAGTTTTATGTAAAAAAAAACGCCATTGAAAAGATCTGTTGATGCTCTGAAATAATTTAGTCAACAAATTGTAAAAGGTGTAATATTTTCAACATTCTCATCAAACAAACATCAATCTGTTGTTTCAATCACAACTGCATCGCTGTTATTCGATACTTAAGAGAGAAACTTGAAAATGGTGTACTCTCAATTGAGCCAAGAGTCGACAACGTGTCACTTTATTTTCAAAATAAAAATTGCGCGAACGAAACAGCAAGAATTTTCAAGTCAAATCATCCAGAGAAAGAAGTGGGTCACCTACAAATGTACAAAATACTCAGTCCATTAGAAAATTATTCCATCAAACGAGCGTTCAAATACAACCGTCTACAGAATAGTGAATCATCACAAATTTCATGTCAGATCAAAATCATCATAGGGCATATGGATCGAATGGCACAACGTTAGAAAGCTATTTCGATTATCTATCTGAATCGACAATTTTTTCGAATTCATTTTTCGATTCAGGGTGTTCCAGCTACAAAAAGATATAATAATATATTATTTGAACAACCGAGTAAACCCGATGTATTCGGAATGAATGGTAATTCAGATTGATATCAGTATTGAAGAAAGTATTTTATCATGTTGATTTAAAAGTGTAGGGATCGATCCCCTACCGTCGCATACCAAACTTGAGAATTTCTAACGCAAAGAGTTTTATGTGAAACGCCATTGAAATGATCTGTTGATGCTCTGAAATAATTTAGTCAACAAATTGTAAAACGTGTAATATTTTCAACATCAATCTGTTGTTTCAATCACAACTGCATCGCTGTTATTCGATACTTAAGAGAGAAACTTGAAAATGGTGTACTCTCAATTGAGCCAAGAGTCGACAACGTCACTTTATTTTCAAAATAAAAATTGCGCGAATGCAACAGCAAGAATTTTCAAGTCAAATCATCCAGAGAAGGAAGTGGGTCACCTACAAATGTACAAAATACTCAGTCCATTAGAAAATTATTCCATCAAACGAGCGTTCAAATACAACTGTCTACAGAATAGTGAATCATCACAAATTTCATTCCTACAAAATAAGATCGCACCATGAACTGAATGATGATGACTCTGATCGTCAGCTGCAATTTTGGGAGAAAATTTTGAATAAAAATATGTGTAATAATTTCTTCAAATTATCGGTTACTTTAACAAGAGTACTTTCATGCTCAATGAAGATGCTAACATTGTAACATAATTTTATTTAGTATTATGCGAAACGCCGTAGCTCTTCGCCTAGCAGCTGGGTCGTGAATTTTGAATTGCACTAAATTTGACTTTTCTGATTCTGATAAGGAAAAACTGAAGATTTTCACTCAAAATGATTATAAAAGGCGCCAGCTCATTTTTTTATGAAAAAATATGTACAAAAAAATTTGATTTTATTGAAACTTTAAATCTCAAAATAGCTGGTTGTTTAATGAAAAAATTTTAAGTGTTCAACTACAAGAATAATTAATTATTTCATACAATGAATATTATTTATAAAATCAATGATATATGGAATTATATCAAATATAGTTCTTCTGAAATAAGTCTATCAGTTATAAATGTGTACGAAGATAAATGAGGTGGTATTCATAGAAAATAATTGTTACCTTAGGTGATCACCTTTGGTTCACATTGAGTTATAATGTAAACCTTAATAATAAAAGAATTTCTGATTCAGGACTAACCTAGTAAATTTTGTATTTACACCTTCTACTTTATTTTAAATGAAAAAGTAGAAATTATTCAGAGGAAATAGGAGAAAATATATGCACATATATACAAGAGAGATGCTCTGTGTATTTTCACAGTAAAATATCAATATAAGGGAGGTTGATACGTATCTGGTATATTTGGTAATCCTTCGAGGAGATGTCAGGGTGACAGAAGCTGCTGCTTGCGTCGAATCAAATAAGTTGACTTCAACAAATTTGGGCCAAACGACTGACTTTCAGATAAGGAATACCAAAATTGTAGTTGTCGAAATTAGGTAGGTATAACTCGTCAAAGTATTGACAAAAAGGCTGGTAGGTAATAGGAACTCCAACCAACAAGTTTTTCTTAAAGAGTGTTCGAAAAACTTCGCTACGATTTCTTCCTCAGAACTCTTCTAAGAATCTCCTAAGAATACTGTGAATTTCAGTTCAAATAACTGATATGCATAGAACTAATTGCAATTGTGGAAATTAAAATGCACCAGAATTGAAATTTACTCAATAGAATGAAATTCAAAGTTCGAAGACTCTCAAAAGTGTCTACTATGTAGACATATACAGGGATATCCACCGGGACCGTCCGCTAAAAGCTTTTTAAGTTCCAATTATAATATCAAGCTGAAATTTTATCCGCGGCCATAACTAGCGATTTCCAATTGGAGTGAAATATTTTCGAAGTGATACCATTTCCGGTTATACCGGAAGTGGGTCATCACTTTGTTATTTCAAATGGCAATCTATCTTTTTTATTATACATCTAGAACCGACATTTGAGCAAGGCATAAAATACCCAAGTTGTTGGCACTTATCTGTCAAAACTTTTGGCAGATTTAATTATTTTTGTTGTAAACTTGATTTTTGAATTTACATTTGAAAAAATTGTAGCTCGTAGATCTTTTGCACTACAGACACAATTTTTGCTTGGGTGGATAGAAGAAGGATCAAGAAATTTTTTAAGCAGTCTACACATGTCAAATGTTTATTGCGTTATTTTGTATGATTTTTTCAATTTGGCCTTTTTCAAACAGCAATTAACTCATTTTTTCAAATTGCACGTGCCAATTGTTATATCGCCATCAGATAAAGCGTCAAATTTCAGATGGAATTGTATCAGCATGTACTATACCCATCTCTTATAGTTCCGAAATAATTTGGGAATATATTGAATTTTGATGATTTTGCAAGAACTAAAAGAGAATGCTCTGAAATATTTGAATCAAGTAGCTGAACTGGCTACGCTCACCTGACAGGTGCTTAAAATTAATGTACTTGTCACTTCGTTCATACGAATTTGATATTTCAACAAGAATTGTCGTTATGTCAGACTGAAAATATCCAGAAAGTACAACACATTTGGAATAAAACCACTGGTTATTCAAACGAAAATATATTTAATCTTTTTTTAATTCATTTTAGAATGTCAAAGAGTAGTGGGTAGAAATTGCAGGCAATTTAATAACAAATTTCCAAATTTACCGTCTATCAGTAAAAAAATTTCGAAGCATTAGAAGCAATTTTCTACAATTTGGATGAATAAAATTGTAGGAACTTAGCGAAAACCAATCATCGAAGATAATTACATTAATACGAATAAATGATAGCAAACATCGTAGGAGAAAACTAATTTACGATCTGAATAAATGTTCAATATGAGCCCCATTTTGCTCGATACATTATATATACGAACATGATGAGTTGCCCTCCTAGTTTCCTCAGGATCAATATTACGAAGAGCATTATTAATGCGCTCCAGTAACTCTCCCTTACTTCTTACAGAAATAAGATACACTTTACTCTTGATTTCGCCCCATAAATAAAAATCAAGGGGCGTCAGGTCCGGAGAACGCGGAGGCCATAAATTTGGTCCTTGATTACACCACCATCTATCCTCGAATATTTCTGTTAGCTGCCGATCTGCAGATCATGTTTTATATGCTGGTGCACCATCCATTTGGTAATAGCAATACCTCAGAATGTTAAGGGGTAATCCATCTAAAAAATTTGCTAATGTTCCTCTCAAAACTTCCAGGTATCATTCATTAAAATTGCGAAAACGTTCACGCTGAATTTATTTTGGAAATCAATAACCTCAATGAAGTGTGGATTTTCTGTGGCTCAAAAATGTCGATCTCCTGTTTCAACTTTTGTGTGAATATAACAAAGCGACCATGCCGTACGACTTTTTTGAAAGTAACACGGAATCTTTATTTCAAAACAAAATACTAACGAGACATTCTATTGTATGGAATAAAATCTAATGGATATTATCAACTCAAACGTCTTGCCATTATTCTGTATGTAACGAACAGATTTATATGGAATCTCCCGATATTTTGAATATTACCACAGGGATTTTGGTAATTTCGAGGGATTGTTAGAATTGATCCATTTGAGATATTTCAATTGAAAAAAGAAATAAATTAAGGTTTATTTTAAGAAAGAAACAAATAAAAGAAGATGAGAGACTCTTTCAGAATGTAGTAAAAAATTGAAAATTGTTTTCTCACAGAGTAGGTGTTTCTTCTCGATCTCCGTAGCGTGTATTACCTCCTCTTGCCCTGATACAAGCCTGAAGCCGTATAGACATGCTTTGAATTAGGTTTTCGACCTCCTTTGGGGTGATATCCTGCCACTCTTCAGTGGCGGCTTGGATGAACTGTTCCGGGGTTCTTGGATTAACCTAACCGTCATAATGAAAATATATAAATACAGCCCCCACAAAAAAAAATTGACGCATTACCCTACTTTTACGACAATACTATATAAACTTTTAGGTTGATCATTCAACTGTCGCTTGGTAACTTTCAGAAGTGTAAAATAAGAAGATATCATTCAAAAGAGATGAGTTTATGATGGAAAATATTAACAATTTTCGAGTTAATGAAAAATTAAAAACTTCTACCATTTCCAAACATTCGCGAAGAGTCCAATCAACTAGCATCGAATGGTTACTAATCATTTTCAAAATCGAGTGTTTCCTCCCGGGGCCCTAATTACTGCCAGTATACGTCTCGGAAGCCCCTCAAACAAATTTTGGATGTATTCTTGTGTCACTGAGTTCCAAGTTTCAGGAAGCAGATTTTCTAGTTGTTAGGGTATTCTACAAGACATCCTACGTTGCTGAATTTGCCACCCCATGTTGTCCCAAACATGTTCTATGGGTTTAAAGAGGGGACTTCTGGCTGGCCATCTTAAAATTTTGCAGAAATTCTGTATCTACTCTAGCTGCATGAGGCCGAGCATTATCATGCATATAAATGAAGTTTTCGCCAATCAATGGGCCAAAGGGTACAGCATGGGGTTCAAGGATATCTGCGATGTATCTGGCCGCTGTCATTCTTCCATTATTCACTAGGACTAACTCAGTTCGACCATGGAAAAAAATGCTTCCCTACATCACTACTGAGTTTTCGGTTTGTCGGAGATTGCATTGCTGATACCGTTCAGAGCCTGGACTCATCGTAAAAGAGAACATTCTACCATTCTGGAATACCCCAATTTGCATGTTCTCTCGCAAACCGAAGTCTTGCAACTGGATGCTCTCTGGTGAGACGCGGGCCGGTAGAAGCAACCCTTGGTCTGATATTATCTTCTCTGAGCCTGTTCCTAACAGTTTTCAATGAAAAATGCACATTTCTGGAAAGTGTAAGTTCATTTTGTAGCATTCTAGCCGTAGAGTGGCGAACTCCTAGTGCAGTAAAACGAAGCCAACGATCATCAACTGGTGTTGTTATCCGATTTCTTCCCTGTCCGGCCCTTCTTCCATATTCCTCTGTTTCATGATACCGATTAATTGCTCTTAAAATAGTGCTTTGGTTAACATTCAGCTGGTTTGTCACGTAACGTTGGCTTCGCCGCTCTTCTAGAAGTGTTACAATTCTTACCACTTCATGATCACTCAAATACCGTCCAGGACGTTCAGCAGCCAGTCGGAGAAATTGAATGAATACGGATAGTCAAATAAACTCATTTTTGTTTCAGACGTGTTTGAGATCATATGGAAACAAATATTACTATATAGATAAGATTTTTTTCGCCTCATATTCCAAAAACATATGTTGACAAAGAAACTGCGATCGAGCTGCTTTATCGATTGTGGAATTCAAAATACCAGGTGATGCGACAATTTTTGTGGTGTGTAGTTGCACTATTTCAATCATTCCGGCTAAATTTTGTGAATGGACATAGAGTTACTAGATAAAATTAGCGAAGAGTTATACAGTTATCTATTTTTCATGAAAACACTTCCTGGATGAAAAAAATTGAGTGCGCATTTAAAATTTGTTTGGAAAGGAAGTAAAACCTCATTCAACGAAAGAGAAGTTACCTATGATTAATATTAAAAAAACCACAAGTTTGCATTATAACTCAAAAACCGTAGGGAGAAATAAAAATTTCCGCCAGTAGTCCGATTCTCCATAAAAAGTGCCTGTGATATGTGATTGATTCCGAAAATTTTCAAAATTTGAAAATAATTCGAAAACGAAAAAATCTTGCTTGCGCTTGTTTGTTGGGACTAATTCCTCGCTCAAAAAGAACCCGTGGAAGAAGGGGGTTCATTTCCCTTTTCCATAATATTTCACACGGCTACAGTACTAAAACGTTGGAATCTATCCACCCTTACAATCACAATTACAATTTATTGCTAGTTTGATGCATATTTTTTGCGCGATGTTATTATAATAGGTTATGGAAACACAATTTTCCTCACTATAACGCTAAACGAAGAAAAGAAAAAGCACAAAAATGAATCGAAATTTTCTAACGGACACAAATATCACAAAACAAAGACAGAATGTTTAATGTTTCGTAAAAAGAAAAAATAAAATAACGAAAATTTAAAATCGCAAAGCTAACAAGAAAATTCGTTTAATAAAGGAAAAGTCCGTAGATTTGTTTACTTAAAACAACTTTGAAAATTTAACTAACATCGAGAAAAAAGATTGTGAATAATTTATTTCATGGTATTTGATTGGGGAAATAATATCGAACAATTGTTTAGTTTAATAAGAAATATCCTAATACTGACTTAAGGAATTCCTTTACCACCTTCTAATCAATTTAGAAGGAATTATGTCCTAAAACTATACTAACACATTACTTCAACGATACGAATATCGTAGATATGTATAATAAAATTTAAAAACCGGTGAAATTTTGCAAAGTACATACAATTACATAACCGTGGATCGTGGAAGTTCCCAGAAACAACCGGCTAATTCCTTATGTGAATAGCAGCTGATATTCACGACCTAGTGCCGGCAATACAGAAGAACACGCCACGAAATGAAATTACAGATAACCCTTTTCTCACTTTTCCCACATGTAGAACAATGACTAGAGAGAGTAAGAAAAGAATGACATGTCTTGTCAACAAACGTTTTAACTAACTTTCAAAGTAAACATTTGCAATCAATCTTCCAAAGATAGCCAATGTATCACTGGAGAAAGTCGCTGAAGAAACAATTTCCTTCATAAATTTAATGACCATATCCATCTAACCATAAACCACCAATTTACACCTGTCATCACACAGCTGCAATATTCAAGAAACAGTAAGTATAAGTGATGTACCTATCGATGAAATTTACTGAACGATCTTCAAAGAATTAATACGGAACTTGTCGTAAATAGAAATCTAGAGCAAGTTTAAGTGACGTGCCGTGACCAAATTTTGCCGCCACCCATTGTCTTTCAAGGATATGTGCAATTATCGGCAAAGTGCCGGCAATAATTTCCATTTAATCGATTCCTACATGGAATAAATAAAAAAGACTAGCCTTCCGGCATCTTCTGTATACACATCATCTCGACAAGAGGAGTACTATTGAAATGAAATTCATCAAGAGATGCGCAATAATTCTGCGCATCTTGTGAAAAATATCTTTTACTTCGAATTATGAAACAAACTTAACTTTCCTAAATATAGACTGCTTAAAAAGAAATGAAGAGACTTTTTTTTTCTTATCGAAACTTATTTCCTTATCAAGAGCTAGTTACATTATGCGGGTATTCTTCAACCACCTGTGAGATCTAGCTGAATATTATCATCCACCTTGGATCTTTCACTTTCAAATAAATTTTAGCATGGTCATGTTCTTTATATTTGTTCAAAATCTTGCAAATGGTGAATCGCGACATTCATATTCGATCTGGTTAACCGATTCCAACATTGAATAAATAAAAAAGACCAGCCTTCCAGCATCCTCTGTGTACACATCATCTCGACAAGAGGAGTACTATTCAAATGAAATTCATCAAGATGTCCAATAGTTCTGTGATTATAATAACAAACTCCAGGATTTTCGGAATAAGAGAAATCAACAATTTTTCATTAAGATATTGAATTATATTTATCTTATAACAAGCACCAAATCCGATGTTTCTATACTGTAGTTATGCGAAATATAATTAGATAGAAAAAAATCAGTCTTATGTACCGAACTCGATTTTCAATAAAAATTCATTTGTGAAAACGAATTTCAGCTAACGACTTTTGTTTTCGAAATATTTCGGAATTCTGATTTCTTCGAGGTTTCAGCTTCATATGTTCCTGATTCCTATTGTATAAACGTGAAAAATATCTTTGAAAATGGAAGGCACATTTTTGAGTAAAATGCAGGGATGTATTCGATTTTTTTCCAACAGTTTTCGAATTATGAGACAAACTTGAGTTTTCTTAAATATAGACTGCTTGGGAAGAAATGAAGAGACTCTTTTTACTCTTTTCTTATCGAAACTTATTTCTTTATCAAGAGGTAGTTACACCATGCGGGTTTTCTTCAACTACCTGTGAGATCTAGCTGAATATTATGATCCACCTTCGTTCTTTCACTTTCAGATAAATTTTAGCATGGTCATGTTCTTTATATTTTTTTCTCAAAATCTTGCAAATGGTGGATCGCGACATCCATATTCGATCTGATTAATCGATTCCAACATTGTCTAAATAAAGAAGATATTGAATTATATTTATCGTATAACAAGCACCAAATCCGATGTTTTAATACGGTAGTTATGCGAAATATAATAGAAAAATATCAGTCTTTTGTACCGAACTGGATTTTCGAGAAAAACTCATTGGTATATATATATATATATATATATATATATATATATATATATATATATATATATATATATATATATATATATATTTATATATATTCTTTTGAAAAAGAGAGGATTTACAAAAATTCGAATAATTGTAGTTACTATAAATGCTTATATCTAAAATTTTGGTGTGTGTCAGAAAAAACACAAGTGTGAGCTCAGAAATGTAACAGGGGAACCATACTATCTTGTATATGATTCAATAAACGAGTGAAAAAAACTGAGGAAAAAACTCGTTTCCCTGTCGCTATTGCACCAGCAATAGCTTGTCTGTTTATGTTGTGTTAGTGTCGTGTGTACATAAAGAGTACCAAAGATTTTTCTGCTTAGCCGCTTCATTCTCTCTTGCATTCCATGATTTCCAAACGAAGGCAAGGGTGAAAGGAAGGGGGTTTGGGACAGAAATCTGTAATAATGGAAAAAGAAAACCAGCACAAAAATATTTCAACAATCATACTTCTTATATGTCTAAACAAATCTAAGAAAAAATTTTACATAACAAGCAAGGTCATGAAAAGGACTAAGGAGATAATAAAAAAATACATTATCTGCGATATTTCCTCAAAGTCCCTCTGTCTTTGACCGAAAGAGCCCCGATGGCCAGGTTCAGTCTTCAAAGTGATGCCGATTATGATCTATAGATGTTTTAGAATCATTATGGACCCAATAATCTGGGTTGACATCGCCCATATATTATTTCTTCGTGGAACTTGATTTATTTAAAGAAAAATTTGCGAAAAAATTTTGACAGTCATTCGAGGAATATGACATTTGTCATATTTTTCGAATGACTGGTGAAAACCAATTTCAGCTAACGATTTTTGTTTTCGAAAAATTTCGGAATTCTAATTTTTTCGGGGTTTCAAATACAGATGATTTCTATTGTATAAACGTGAAAAATTTGGAAGTCACATTTTCGAGTAAAATGCAGGGATGTATTCGATTTTTTTCCCAACAGTTTTCGAAGTATGAGTCAAGCTTGAGTTTTCTTAAATATAGACTGCTTGGGAAGAAATGAAGAGACTCTTTTTCTTTTTTTCTTATCGAAATTTAGTTCCTTATCAAATTATCAGTTCAAAATCGCTTTATCCATATTTGATCTGGTTAATCGATTCCAACATTGAATAAATAAAAAAGACTAGCCTCCTCTGTGTACACATTATCTCGACAAGAGGAGTACTATTGAAATGAAATTCATCAAGACGTGCAATAATTCTGTGGTTATGATAACAAATTCCAAAATTTCGGGAATAAGAAAAATCTACAATTTTTCATTCAGATATTGAATTATATTCATCTCATAACAAGCAACGAAAGTTATCTTGATCCCTATTGTACGAACGTGAAAAATATCTTTATATGTTGAAGGCACATCCTTGAGTAAAATGCAGGGATGTATTCGATTTTTTTTCAACGGTGTTCGAATTATGAAACAAACTTAACTTCCTCAAATATAGACTGCTTGGGAAGAAATGGGGAGACTCTTTTTTTCTTATCGAGAGGTAGTTACACCATGCGGGTTTTCTTCAACTACCTGTGAGATATAGCTGAATATTATCATCCACCTTCGTTCTTTCATTTTCAGATAAATTTTAGCATGGTCGTGTTCTTTATATATATATTTTTTTCAAAATCTTGCAAATGGTGGATCGCGACATCCATATTCGATCTGATTAATCGATTCCAACATTGAATAAATAAAAAAACTAACCTTCCGGGATCCTCTGTATAGACATCTTTATGTTAAACGTAAAAATCTTTATATTTTGAAGGCACATCTTTGAATAGAATGCAGGAATGTATCGATTCTTTTTTCAACGGTTTCGAATTACGAGACAAACTTGAGTTTTCTTAAATATAAACTGCTTCGGAAGAAATGGGGAGACTCCTTTCCTTTTTTCAAGAAACTTATTTCCTTATCATGAGCTAGTTACACTATGCGGGTTTTCTTCAACCACCTGTGAGACGTCAAGCTGAATATTATCATCATCAGATAAATTTTTAGAATGGACATGTTCTCTATATTTGTTCAAATTCTTGCAAATGGTGAATAGCGACATCCATATTGGATCTGGTTAATCGATTCCAACATTGAATAAACAAAAAAGGCCAGTCCCGAAATTTCAATTCTTGCGAAACTATTCGAGATCATAATAAATAAAACAAAAAAAAGATTGAGTAGCCAGATGTCTTTCCTATCATTAGTTATGATCTAGGGCACACGAAGATTATGATTCTCTGAACTCTATTTTTCCATTTTCTTTTCTGATTATCGCGAATGTCTCCTGAAACGTTTTCGGGACCAAAGTAAACATGGATTTGGTTATAAGCCCTGCAGAAATTTTTGCACTTCACCGTCTGTAATATAGCTCCTCACCTCCTTATGGGTTTGGTATTCTTCTATGGATATTTATTTATTATCGATATAGCTGTTCAACCTTAAAGAACGCCTTGAACTCAATGCCAGTAATCAGTGTGTAATTTGTTGACAACATCGTCATTTTTCTTCTTTCTAGTATGAAATGCCAAGTCTGTGGAACAGATCTAACTGTCATCATAGTAGTATACCCATAAATCTTATAAGCTGTGTTGTGCAAGATAGATTTGGTTGACGTGCATAATATGGTGTACTTGCATAAGCCTAAATTACCGGCAATGCTTTGGTGCCGCTCGATAGTAATATCAGCTAGAAAAGAACAACTCCATGTAATATATTAAATAGACTCTTTGGCTTTCCCTCGTTGTTGGCACTGATATGCCTGGATTTTTTGTATTTCAGGTACTTTTTAGTATGAATTTCGATTTTAGGGTCCACCAGACTCTGGATTCTCTCCACTGGAATTTTTCTCAAGTGATAGGATCTTAATAAATTGCATATTGAAACTGAACAGCTATCGGAACATACCGAAACCACCTAAAGAAGTAAAGCAAGTTTCCAACGCATTCCGTGACGATAAGACAAGGTGAAACTCATTGCCAATAATGGTAATGAATCGAATTCCATGATATACCTATAGGTGTACAGATAGTCCATACATATAGATGTATAGATAGCATCCAAGAAGGTGACATATGTCATTTTTAGTGTAAGTGACGCTGGTTTGTCAGATTGAAATCCAGAAGCTCCACATGCACAGCAATGTAATCTAAGAATTCCAGTGATATGACCAACTCCAAAAGGAACAAGACATCAAGTTCACTGAAAACAATCTCACGATAATTCTCAAAATAATCGAAAAATTTCGTAGATATTACCTGATGACTTTCAAATATCAATTGATAACCAAACCATATCAATTTCTTATGTTTTATGAAGCAGGAACAACAGGAAAAGAATAAATAGAATGTTTTCGACCAGTAGAGCACTTGCCCAGTTGTATAACACAGTTTTCTTCATGGTCGCCTTTGACCCAGTGACACATACTCTCGCACCTTGTAAATAAATAACCGATAGCAATACAGACTGCAAAAAGGAACAGCGAATGTCACATCGACTGATCGATAGAGGTGCAGCATTTCTTCGATATCGACGCACCGTTCCATTTTGAATTTTTTAGAATGTCAACATCTCATCTATTATTGATCACAAACTCTGTTTATGCTGTATACAGGGAGTCCCATTTTCGATGTTTTAGTACAGCGGAAAATTTATTGGTGACTACAGACCGCAGCTTTCTTCTTTTGTTTTAGATTTATTCCGGATTTCTCGATTTCGGCATATGCCAATATCTCGGCTGCTACCAAAGTTAGGTGAAAACTATTTTGACATACTACGGGCACTTTTTCACTTGAATACAGGGACGTATTCAAAATTTGTTGGCTGAATAATTTTCGCATTAAAATATAAACTTGTGTTTTTCAAAAATAAACCCTTGGAGAATTTGGAGAAAATAGAAAGAGTATTTTCTTCTGTTTCCAAATTTACATAACATGCCTGACAAATTTCTTCAAACCTGTGAATGCTTCTAGAAATAAAAATTCTTCAAACATTCTTTGGTTTCATCTAGTATACTGATACGAATTTTCACAAATATCCCAAATTGTTTTCAATTCTATGGTCTGAACAATGAAGCTCACTTTTGATAAAAACAAACGAAATGTTTCTATTACTCATAAGTAATGAAATAACTAAAATAATTTATAACAAAAACAACTTGAAATTATCTTAAATACTTATTTACATTATTCAAAAGGCAAACATTGCACCCCTCATTAACACTTCTGCATGCATTTTGAATTTGAATATTGTTCACTAAAACTAAAAAATTTCTAAATAAAGTTTCGTTTCAACTCTTAAGGTGCATTTTCATTGCAGCGTTTTGACGAAAATTCGGATGGTCACGTGATTTTCAGCGTTGACGTTAGAAAGTTGGGAATCTCCCAACTTTATAGCATCAGACGTTCAAATTGACAAGTGACATTTCTGTTCTAAAATTTTTTTTATTGTTAGTAAATAATAATAAATTATCTATATTTTCGTTATAAATCTGCAGCTTAAAAAATTGATCGAATATCAGAATGGACTCTAGAGATTTTGAGGTGATTTAGATTTCAAATTTGTCTTCATTGAAATTATATTACATTGGTTTGAATTTATTTCAGGTTGAGTTGGGGAATACTTGCGGAATTTGCGAGGAAACAGTAAATTCCGAGGAAATAAAAGTGCATAAGTGTGTAGAACGATGCCATTATGTTTATATAGATGAGAATAGATGTTTTATCCACGAAATGGTAAGTAATATTTACTCTGAATAAAAACCAAATGTAGATTTTGATGACCAGAGTTTCTGCTGATGGCACTAATATTTACAAAAATAAAATAGGCAACAACAACAATAAAACCATCGGGAAAGTTCGCCGAAGTTCAAATCAGGAATTGAGGGATCTTGATGGGCTGCCTGGCTCTTCCAGAAATCATGAAGAAGAACTGGGTAACCTGAATTTGAAGAGCTTCTTATTTTGGAGGTTCATCAAAGGCCTGCTTTGTATAACTTTAGGTTACCTCTGAAAGAAAGAACGGGAAACATCACCAAGCAAATGTGGATACATATTTCGAGATCGTTAAATGGTAAGAATATAATTTATTATAGTTTGGAGATATGTTACTTACTAATGATAGAATTAGTAAAACTTGTCATAAATACAACTTGTTATGGTTGTTCATGTTGTTCATATGAAGAAATTAGGCTTCATCTCTGAAGAAGCATATAAAATCAGTTGAGAAAAAATTAGGTAATTATGCATATGAGATGCATCTTACACTCCTTGTTTCTTGAGTGCCATTAAAGATCCAACGTAGCGCTCATATGCAAAAGATATACTAAAAAATAACATGTCAGCTTTTATTAGATTTCTTTCAAATAGAAGTGTGTTCCCAGGAAAATTGAATGCTGATGAAGCTGCAAAGAAATGGAAATCCCTAAGGGAGACATTTGCTAAAATAGTTGCAGATGAAAATAAACCGTCTGGGTCCAAAGCAAGGAAAAAATATAAATGGAAATATTATGAAGCAATGAACTTTTCGAGAGATTCATTTTCTGGAAGAAAGTGAGTACATACAATGTTATTTATATTAATACAGTTGTATTTGGCATTCTACAACTGATGGCTTAAACCCCTTAAATTATTCGAGACTGGAATTTTTTGAGGTGCTCCATGAGAAATGGTTGATCAACTTAAGAGCATGCATATAAATAACCTAGAATATTTTGTTTACTGTTTCAATATGTGTTCCAGAATGTTGACTTCATTGGTATCAACTTTCACTATATATATATATATATATATATATATATATATATATATATATATATATATATATATATATATATATATATATATATATATATATATATATATATATATATATATATATATATATATATATATATATATATATATATATATATATATATATATATATATATATATATATATATATATATATATATATATATATATATGATGATTCTTGCCGTAGATGTTTCTGTTCTTCAGAAACAGTTTTTCATATATTATCATCTTGCTCAGTCCTTGCTTCAACAGATTATTTAGAAAGACATAATGCCGTCGCAAATATTATTCATTTTAATCTAGGAATTAAACATGACCTAATTCCCAAAAAAAATTTCACAAATATGTCCTGAGATTATTTGTGAAAATGACAAATATAAACTTTATTTTGATAAAACAATTCTTTGCAACAGAACTGTAAAACACAATAGACCAGATATCATTCTTAATGATAAACAGAATCAAATAACATATATAATTGATATTGCTATACCCGACACACATAATATACAAAATAAATACAATGAAAAAATTTCTAAATATATGATGCTTGGCGACGAGATTAAAAAATGTGGAAAATGAAGAAAATATTTATTCTACTGATTATTATTTCCACAACAGGTGTTATTCCTAGAAATCTTCACAAAAGTATTGAGATTTTGGGTCTGAAGAAAAATTTGTTTGAACAGTTACAAAAGATAACAGTCATCAAATCTTGTAATATTCTTCGTAGGTTTCTTTCCGAAAATAATAATGAGGTAGAGTCATAGGTTTTCTCTTTAGTTTATACTGCTCAGAATCTCATTTCATATTTTATTTATTTGTTTATATAAATGTAATATAATTAACTGACAATTTTGTCATATTTATATTCAGAGCAGTATTCTATTCGATCGTTCACCACTTCACACAAAGGAAACTATTAATGAGTAACATTCAGTGTTACTTGACTAAGGTCCGTACACTGGATTTTTCCGGGGAGAAAGCCTCTGACACTACTCGTTGGTACATTGATATCATTGTTTGATGATGCTATAGTATGTATATATTCTGGTAGATTGATATATTCTCATAACATTTAACGTTATCCTAATATATAATTACTCCAGGATATGTTTTGATTATAATCATTGCCTGGCAATGGTATTAATTACCGGGTGGTGGATTTATATTTTTTCATGAAATCAGTTTGATTGCATGAACAGATATATGGGCAACTCGTCGGGGTAAAACCCTATATATATATATATATATATATATATATATATATATATATATATATATATATATATATATATATATGTTTTGATATCAGCTATTATATTCAAATAACACTAACTTGTTTCATTTTAGGACTTTATCAAATCTAGAAGAAACAGATTATAATTCTGAAAATTATGTGAGTCCTTCATACAGTAGAACAAAACAGGGTGAAAGATCCTCTACAGAGAAGATTTTGAATTGCTGATGCAATAAGCACTCCCTTGCTGCCACCCACCATCGAACCTATGCCAGAAGCAGATGAAATTGATGGCTTCCTAAGTTATATAACCAATTATAAATACCTGTCTTCTGAAAATGTGTTTCTATTGTGAAAATCAAACCGATTTTCATTCCATTTTAAGTATTCAAAGTAACTCTCAACTAAACCAATATCAAGATGTAATGAATATATTCCATAGATAACGATATGTTACTGGAAATGTCTGATAATGTTGGATCGTAAGATGTACTGGTGTATCTAGATGAACAACAATGTCAACATTCATAAATTCAAAATGTTTCAATTAATCTCATCAGATCAGATACACTGGTTCATGTTAAGATAATTACTGTTTCAATTTAGTGAATTGGACATCATACTAATTGTCAAAATAGCTATTCAATGTCTGTCAAATATTTAGAATAAACAAAGCTATTTACTTTTTGCCCTAAATTATGAAGCATAATTCTTTGTATGATCAAGGAAAAACCCTGTTTTGTTATCCACTAGTAATGGCTTAATGTGTGAGAGTAATGAGAAGAAAAAATTAGAAATTTTATTCTTCTGAAAATGAGACAGTAGAATATCTTCGTCCATAAGTAACAATCAAGAACAATAATTAAAATTTATGCACTTCCATATTTGACATGCCACAGTTGTTTATATATTTGCACCAACTGCCAAGGCACTACACCCTCATTATTGAAAAAACTACAATACTCTTCCTTCAATTGAGCTGCTTTTCTTGAATGACTATTACTACTGCAGTTTCTTAAATTGTGAAGAGCAGAGTTTTCTATGTCAATGCTCCTCCACGGTCCCTCATTTATGGATCCATCGGCTGCTTCTGAATCTACAATGCCTGATGACACATATTCATTATGATGAAAATCTTTAAAACGCAGCCAGTAATGTAAACATATCGTAGCCCCAACAATCTTATCAACCTTTTTCTACTTTAGATATGATAGGTTTCCTAAAAATCCTCCATTGACTCACAATAATCCCAAATGCATTTTCTATGACTCGCCTAGCTCTACTCAGACGGTAATTATAGATTCTTTGATCTGATGTGAGTTCCACTTTTCCTGAATATGGACGCCGTAGATAATTTGTTAAGGGAAAAGCTTCATCACCAACCATGACGTATGGTAATGTATGATCATCACAAAGAGGTTCTGAATCTAGAAGATCCAGTTCTCCTTTTTCAAAATTCTGCCCTATTAATGAACTTTTAAATATTCCACCTTCACTTTGTCTTCCAGTACTACCAATGTCTACCATACGAAATATATAATTAGCATCACATACTGCCAATAACACAATGCTATGTGAGCCTTTATAATTATAGAACGATGAGCACAATTATTAGGACACTGAAACAGATATCGTTAGTAACACTGAAGTGATGAAGAATGACTAAAAGTAAATACCTACCTGTATCGCAACATGTTTTCCATCAATAGCTCCAATACAATGTGGAAATTGCCATTTATTTTCAAATTCCATTGCTACTTCCTGCCATTGGTCTTTCTTCATAGCACCTACTACTTTAGGAGACAGTACTTTCCAAATTACCTCGCCAGTCTCCTCAATAATGTGACTTATTGTTGTCAATCCTATTAAATACTGGTATGACATTGAAGTCATACTGTCTCCGGAAGGAAGAACATTCAAATATAATCCATGCCTGACTCGTTCTTTAAATAAATCTGCAATCCAATACCGCTTTCGTTTATATTTTCGGTTTTCAATGGTAGACAATACAAAAACCCAAGGCAGCTAGTTTTCTCTGATATGAAATAACTCTCATTTGTTGTCGTCAAGTTATTACGCCATATAAGCTTCCGATACTGGAACAACATATTTACTTTTTTGGTTTTGAAAAAAATATTCGCAATATAAAAGACTTCCAAAAATGATACCAACGAAAAATAGGTTTTATATTTATCAATCAATGTCTTTATAAAATTAAAAATGACATATTTTGACGCTGAAAACCGCTTTTCATGAAAGCGTCAAGATTTCATCGAGAAATAGGTCACATGACCACTTTGACGCTCAAAAAGAGCGTCAAAACGCTCCAATGAAAAGGCACCTTTATTCATTATTATGGAGTGTCTATTCAATAATTCCTCGACAGAGAAAAGAATCTAACAGGGTTAAATCTGGTGAGCAAGGTGGAAATCTCACTGGTATTCTCGTTCACTTCCACTTTTCAACGAAAGACTTATTTGAAAGTTGAGAAATGTGTGAGGCTGCGTCATGCTAGAAATATACTAACATTCTTTGAACCAAGGGAATTTCATCCGAAAATCCTCGACTATGTTCTCATCTATTGTATCACGATAAAGTTTCCCACGACAATTTTCGTCAAAAATGACGTAGGACTAACACGATGGTTGATTTTTTCTCGTGTTGCCATCTCCTCATCGGACGTTAGCGACCATCATTTAAAACTCTTCTCTGTCTTGTGCTAGGTGTATGAGTGTGCCAGCGTCTCTAATATCAAGCCATTCGCGCAAATTCCTCAGCCATGAAAACTTTCTGCGTCTGCCGCCTCGTCTTCCCTCTATCTTGCCTTCCATAATTAGTTGCAAAAGACTATATTTGGTGCTCCTGAGTATATGGCCAAAGTATGATGCTTTCCTTCTTTTTATTGTGCTTAACAGTTCTTGTTCTTTCCTCGTTCTATTGAGCACCTCTACATTAGTTATTCGATCTACTCATGGTATTTTCAGAATTCGTCGATATAGCCACAATTCAAATGAATCCAGTCGTGACATGCTTTTTATCTCTTGATCAGGATCCCACCGCTCATTCAGCCAGTATCCCAGATATTTATATTGTTCGACTCTTTCTATATTTTGATTTCTTACATGTATTCTCGCGTTATCAACTTTTTGTTTACTGATTACCATGAATTTTGTCTTTTCAACATTTATTTTGAGTCCGTACTCCTGGCTGCTCACGTTTACTTTATCTAATATGCGTTGCTATTCCTCTTCATTATTAGCAAGCAAAACGGTGTCATCTGCATAGCAGATGTTGTTTATTGGTCTACCATTTACTTTTATACCCATCTCGCTCTCATCCAGTGCCTCTTGAAATATTGCCTCTGAATATAAATTAAAGAGAAGTGGCGACAAAACGCACCCTTGTCTGACGCCCTTACATATTTGTATGTCTGATGAAGTCAGGTGTCCAATTTTTATGTGTGCTGTTTGGTTCCATAAAGATATGTCTCTGTCGTCCACCCCGATTTGTTTTAACAGGTCTAAGAGCTTATCATGTTTATCACATTATAGAACGCTTTTTCATAATCTATGAAACAAGCAAACACATTGTTGCGTTGATCTAGACACTTCTGTATGAGGACTTGTATTGAGAATAGAGCTTCTCTTGTGCCGAATCCGTTTCTAAAACCAAATTGGATTTCGCTGACATGTTCATCAAACCTTCTCTGGAGTCTTGAATGCAGAATACGCAAGAATATCTTCAACGCATGACACATAAGGCTAATCAGTCGGTATTCGCTGCATATTTTACTGTTTGTCTTTTAAGGTAGTGTGATGAAAGTAGATTTCATCCATTCGTGTGGTATATTTCCAGTGTTATATGTTTGATTGAACAATTTGTGCATAATAGTGATACTTTCATCATCGAATAATTTTAGAATCTCAACGTTAACATCATCAGGTCCTGCAGCTTTACCGCTATTTCGTTCAATGCCTTGACTATTTCCTCTCTAAGAATCTCCGGCCCATTTAAATCTTCCTTCGAATCATTCAGTAGTTCCCGCTCATCGATGTTTTTTCAGGTTTTTATTTCTTCTTCCTTGTCCACGATTAGTTTGTTGTTTTCGTCTAATAATTTGGCTGGCGTTTTACGTCGGTAGGTATATGTCATCTCCTTGATTTTTTTGTGGAGATGGAAACTGTCGTGGTGTTTTTCTAATTTTTCAATATCTCGGTATTTCTCTTTCAACCATCTCTCCTTGGCTTCTTTAATTTTTCTTTTGATTATTTTATTGATGTTGTTGTATTCTGTTTTGTTGCTTTTTTGTAGTCTTCTCTTCCCCATCAGTTGCAGAATTTCATTCGTCATCCATTCTTCTCTCTTCCTTCCGTTCTCCTTTCCTAGAACTTCCCTTGCAATATTCCTAGCCGTATCTCTAATTTTCAACCACATTTGATCAGTTTCGAAGTCACCGACAATTCGATTCAAGTTTTGCATTTCACCATTAAGACGTCTCGTCATCAGAGGAAATTTTCAACCTCATATTCGTGTTCAGTGGCCCCAGAAGCCCCAAGTATCGAAATTGGACTACATTCCGCCCTTATTTACCGAGTTTTAAATTTTCATCCTATAGCCATTCAAGATGCACTTCGAAAAGTGCATTTTCTATATGAAAAAATGGAATTACCCACATTTTTCTTTAAATTGAACAAGAACCACGAAGAAATAATATATGGGAGATGTCAACCCAAATTATTGGGTTCATAATGATTTCAGCACAGCTATAGATCATAATCGGCATCACTTAGAAGACCGAACCTAGCCATCGGGGCTCTCTCGGTCGAACAGAGAGAGAATTGTTTTGTTGAGTTTGAATATTGAAGGGATTTTGCTAGATTATACTTCAAAATTGGCAAGCAAGAACAGGGAAGTGATTATGTTTCAGGAGACTCACACTGCGCGAAAGAATAAATATCGCAGGTTGTGTACTTTTTGATTATCTGATTAGTACTTTTTATGGCCTTGCTTGCTATGTAAAATCTTTTCTTAAATTTAAGTGTGTTTAGACATATAAGTGTCAGGTATGATTGTTGAAATATTTTTCTGCTGGTTTTCTTTTTCCATTTTTACAGATTCCTGTCCCAAACCCCCTTCCTTTTACCCTTGTCTTCGTCTGGAAATCATGGAGTGCAAGATGAGAATTGAAGCTGCTAAGCAGAAAAATCTTTGGTACTCTTTTTGTACACACGACACTATCACAACATAACAGACAAGCTATTGCTAGTGCGACAGGGAAACGAGTTTTTCCTCGGGTTTTTTCACTCGTTTATTGAATTGAATCATACGCAAGATAGTATGGTTCCCCTGTTACATTTTCCTGAGCTCGCACTTGTGTTTTTCTGACACACCAAAATTATAGAGATAAGCATTTATGGTAAATACGAATTTTTGTAAATCCTTTCTTTTTCAAAAGAATATATATATATATATATATATATATATATATATATATATATATATATATATATATATATATATACCAAAAGTGATTGATTGGAAGTAGAAAATTGTTCATAAATTTTCCTGAGGTCTTTCCGAATCGAACATGAGTTTCCGCATCAAAATCCGTCTTACCCCGCAAAAAATCGACTGAGGCCTTTCTTCAGTTTCCTCGACTGTATAGGATATTTATCATTAAATAATTGATTTATTTTGAGGTCTATGTGCAATTTTACATTTCAATTTGGAACGGTTAGTAACCCCATTTTATTTATCTGTTCAAAGATGTTAAAGAGATGAATTTTTGGATTTGTTAGGTTACTTATAAATGGATATACCGGGTAGCTCATCACAGCTATGGAAGATTAGGAATATATTAGGCCAATTTTAAAATTTTTTTGGGTAGTAATATGTAGTGCTATAGTGACTACAAACTAAAAATATGTTAGACTATAATAAAGTTACTCGCCAAAGTTATGATTTCTTAAGTGGGAAACCCTTTAATTTGTTTCATTTTTGACTCTGTGAGGAAAAATGAAGGTGACTTTGTTCGAAATCTTCTATACCTATTTTAAATAGTTTCCAAAATATTTGGCATTTTCTGAAATTTCTGGACTAGAAAAAAGTTTTGCCTCAATATTGATTTCAAAGCTTCAGATGTGACAACTATTGTGATAGTATTTCTCTAGCCGGAGAAAGTTAATCCAAAGTTCGTAGTTTAATTCGAAATAAACACTAGATACGTAGTCATACCAGGTAATGGATTTCAGTTTGTTATATATATATATATATATATATATATATATATATATATATATATATATATATATATATATATATATATATATATATATATATATATATATATATATATATATTATTTAAATTAAATTTATAGTTTTTGTTTTCTTTTCAAAATTATCATGGGGGCTTTATAATATGAAAGGAGGTAAAAGAGGCGATTTCGTTTCTTTTACTCTTCGCCATGGGGTAATATCAACTCACAAAAATATTTTGGGGTGATGATTAAAAAAGTTCCCCGGCCGCTGCAGTATAATTAGGTTCCTGATTTGATTGACAATTTTTGAATTTGGGAGGCTTTTACTTGGTAAAATTCCATTATCAATAATAAAAAAAACAAATACTGTGTTTTAAGGAATTTTACTTAATAATTGCGATTCGTAACGCGTTTCACTACAACGTAGCTTCTTCAGACGAATGAAGAAGCTACGGTGTAGTGAAACGCGTTACGAATCGCAATTATTAAGTAAAACTCCTTAAAACACAGTATTTGTTTTTTTTATTATTGATTGACAATTCCTGGCCATCATTAGTTTTCCAAACTATCCTTGTTCTTCTTTATCCAGATTGGGGAAACCCGTAAGTAATCAATTCAATTCAACTCGGCAAAACATTCAAAAGAAAATTTTTTGAATTCACCTTTGAAACATCGCGACAGAAACATAGGTGCGGTGCCTAGTCGTATTTTTATACAACATTTCCTAGAACTCTACACGATGCATGCAATTGTAATAGGAAAGATTAGAGAACAGACATCATGTTCCCTGGTAGTTACTACGATTTTTTCTATTTACACATTCTAGCCGCGTAAGTGACGTGTCTGTACCGTTAACGACGGCTCATACCTGACTGTGCTTTCTACTTATCAGTGTATATCAGGGTCAGATTTCCGATGTAAACAAAGAAGAACTCTTTGGTACAACAGGTGAAAGAGATTAGTCAAATAAAAGCAACTTCCAGTCATATCAGAGGAATGTGGAGATTCTGCCTAGATAAAAACCACTGGACCTACAAGACTCACTCGAAACATGGAAGGAGACTCTCTCTAAAGCGGAAAAAACGTGATTTAATCTTAGTAGGAAGTTTTATTTGATTTAATATGAATATAAACACAAATATAGAATGCGAGTCTAAACTATTGAATAAAATTTATAATTGCTTTCACTTCAGTTTTGGGACTAGCCAATTTCTATATTTAACTGGAAATTTTTGGTTGAGAACATTTATTTTTGCTTTATCCAAGATATGACGTAATCGAATTTTTTTCAAATTAAACCTTAATTTTTTTTCATTTTATTATAGAGGCTTTTTTCTGAGTTCTGCGATACACCAAAGTATCTATGATGAATAAATAATCCTCGAGGTACAGGTTGTTTCATCCAGGAAAAAATCAATTTGACGATAAACCCATTGTAGACTGGGAATTTACTGAATAAAAGTCTTCAATGTGATGACATATATGGAGATAAATTGCGCATTTTATTACTATTGAGACATGATGTACACCTGGTTTGAAAGCTAGACAAGCGCAGTAACGCGTCAAACTGCATCCAGCAGGCACAGTGTGTAGCATTGCGGTAGATAGTCGAACTAGTGTGGTTTTTTGAAGTCTTGAAGGTTTATTTCCATCATTTCCTATTTGCGCAGGTAGCAAGTTATGTGCCAGTTCGTTGGAACGCGCCAATTGTATATGCATACATATAATATATATTACGATAGACTCCTAAACTACTCAACCGATTTTAAATTAAATTTGCAAACCGAGTGCAGTTTGATTCAACTTGAAAGATAGGGTATTACAACTTAATTTATAGCCGCATTATTATTCTATTGCAAATTATTTGTCTATTATTTGACATTCACAATTATCTGTTAGCTCCAAAGGATAGAGTAAGTAATCAATAGATGGGGCTGCTATGTTAAACCTACATAGCCTAATAGCATAACCACCACGTGTTGTTGAGGCTGAAGTATAAGTTAAATTTGTTTTGAAGTAAACGAAATACCGTGAAATTCAATTGTTTCTTCTTTTTGAACTGGGTATTGTATCATTTCCAATTCGGGCATTGAGATCTCCAAAGACAATGAGTTTATGGCTTCTATCAAGTTTGTCAATAGTATCTTGCAGTGACAGATAGAAGTTTTCAGACTCTTCGGTGGTTCGTGATGATTCAGGAGCGTATGTGCTGACAAGGTGGGTGGTGAGTTAATTGATTTCGATGGACACTCTTAATATTCTATCGTTTACGTATTCTATGCTTTCGATGTTGTGCGTATACTGCTCCTACAGTAATATTCCAACTCCTGAGTGTGCTCTTTCCTGTTTAGGCACTCCACTGTATATCAAGATGTACTCGCCAAATTTTGAGGTGCCTTGGCCTTTTTTCCTTGTTTCTGATATTCCACATATGTCGAGTCTGTGCTTCTTCATTTCGATTGTGATTTCCTGGTCTCTGCCATTCCATGATGTGATGTTCCAGCATGCCAGTCTTGTTATTTTCCGCTTCCTGAATCGTCGGTCCTTATTACTTGCATGAGTCGTTATCCGTTTTGACTGTCCGTGATCCGAGGCTATTGCTTCAGTTCTGAGAGCGGGAGTGATTTTTACCTTGGGTAGGCTGCTAACCTCACCCAAGAACCCTCCTCCTTTATCCGAGCAGTGACAGTTGTTGGGCTACTCAATCCACCCAACCCCTATCCCAGGCGGAGTTGCTATTTTATGTAATTTTTCAAAACTTTTAGAAATTATTCTGTACAACTGTATTTATTCCACGATTAGAGTTAGAATAAACATTGAACAACACGGTTTTATGTCTGAGCACTAAGTCGTTTTTTCACAACACATACTTGAAGTTTCGGATCGTGCAGACCGGGTCGATGTTATCTATACAGATTTCCAGAAAGCGTTTGATAGGGTAAATCATCAGATACTTCTGCATAAGTTGAGGACCAGATTTGGACTTTCGGTTGCCCTTGTAGCTCTTCTCAAATCCTATCTTGTCGGTCGGCAGCAGTTTGTTCAACTGGAAAGTTTTCGTTCGTGTGAGATTGAGGCTTCCTCTGATGTTCCGCAAGGTTCTAATCTCGGTCCTCTTTTATTTATTGGAGGTGGGTAACGCATGTGACTGTGAGAGACTACAGGAAGTCATCAATTTTGTATCTGACTGGTACCTGGATCTGAATGCCTCTAAGTGCCGTATGGTGAGCTTTAGTATAAAAACAAAAATACGCAAAATTTTCTAGTATAAAATGAACGAAACTGTTTTGAGGAGCTCCAGTGAAATTAAGGACCTTGGTGTCATATTTGACGAAAAGGTCACCTTTATACCACATGTTTATAAGCTTTCCTCATCTGCTTCCAAGCTGTATGGTTTCATAATACGTAACGGTAAACAATTTTCAAATTATTTTACTCTTATCCGCCTTTTTAAAAGCCTTGTCAGAAGCAAGCTTGAATATGGGTCGATAATTTGGCATCCCATTTATTTTTGTCATTCGTGTCATCTGGAGGCCATACAGAGAAAGTTTGTTAAGTACCTTGCTTGGAGAGAGGATGGTATCTATCCAATGAGAGGATGTGATCACGACCCAGCCTTGGTTAGATTTGGGTTAACTACTGTCAAAACTAGAAGGGGCCTTCTCGCTTTGAAGTTTTTATTCAGTTTACTACATAATAAAGTAGATTGTCTCCCTTTGTTAACTTTATTACGGTTTGCAGTGCCGAGATTGTGCTCTGGAGGCGGTTAGATGTTTTCACTTGCAACTCCTAGAACTAATATACGCCTGCAGTCTCCGGTGTCATTCATGTGCAGTACTTACAATTCTATCTCTACCCTATATGATATAAACTGCGGTCCTTTTTCAGTTGTTGGTAGAGTGTACTTGAACAGCCACCTTTAGATTCCTCAACTTCAATTTATGTATTTTCATTATGTTTATATATATGTAATATTTCCATTTTTCTTTCCCTTTTTCTATTATTAAGTATGCTCTCGAGCTCAAATGTTTAACTTTATTCATTTCTTGATGTTTTATTGTTTCCTGTAATAGGGTATTACCTGTTGCAAATGAAGATCTTATTATTATTATTATTATTATCGTGGACTTATGCACTATCTCAGTTATTAGCTGGATATCATTTAACTTTCCCAGATTCAGAAATCAAAGGAATAGGCTCGATTACAATATACTTGACATAAATTTCCTAACTATCCTACATGTATAAAGAATTACAACTTTTTGCATTTCTATATAGGTATTCTTATGCAATTATAATTTCTTTAGGCTATCATGCAAAGTTTTGGGTATTAACCCAGTCGAGGATACGATGACAGGAACAATATCTATTTTATCGAGGTGTCACATCTGCTTGATCTCACTAGCAAGGTATGTGTATTTGGACTTTTTCTCCTGGAACTTGATCAGCACGTTGTTATTATTCAGTATGGCGACATCCACCAACATTGCTGTTCTGGCTCATACATCACTATGCCCGGCCTAGTATTCGTCACCATTCTATAACTGATAACCGTCCTATCGTAGTATAATCTGATAGAGTCATTTTCCAATACAGGCGCCGGTTGATACTTGTAATATGGCTGGAAGGTATTCAGAAGTCCGTACTTGTGTGCAAGTTTCTGATTGATAATGTTGCACAATTGATTATGCCTGTGAAGATAGTCCGTATTGGCCAGTTGTTCGCAGCCGGACGTAATATGCTGTCTCCAATCTTATATGGCATTTTCTGCACTTATCTGTGAGTGCATGAGGTGAGTGTTCTGTAGAGTGTTGGCAGGCAAGTGATTGGCCTATATTGAGACGGATCTTGTGTTCTATCACTCTTAGGTAGCATATATGTTAAGCCTTGTGTTAGGAAAGTGGTTGTTTTCCTGGGATGTTGAAGAACATACGTGAGCTGTTTCGCTAGGGCTCCATGGAGCTCATAAAACTTCTTGTACCAGAAGTTGTGGATATTATCTATACCTGTGGCGTTCCAATTGTTGGTCGCTCTAACAACTGTAGTACCTTCTTCCTCCGTTATTCCTTCGAAGTACATATGTTTGATATCAAGGCGTTGTTTTTCATTCGTGATCCATTTCGCATCTTTATTGTGTTCTTTTGGGTTCGACCCTAGTTATGACCAATAATCGGTCAAGCACTGTGCGTCAGGTACTTCTCTGTTATTGTTGGTCGCAGTTTTGTTATTTCCCTTATTGAAATTGGCCGCGCTTTGGAGGAACCTTTGGTTTTGGTGTTTCCTTTCAGCACACTTGACGTATCTTGAAAGCCTTTTTTCTTTTGCTTGGAGTTTCCGCTTTAAAGTGTCCATATACATGTCAATGATTTGTTTGCGATCAGGGTGTTTTGTGTTCGTACCAATTTTCCTATAAATTTTGTATATGTGATTTCAAGCGCCTTGAGGGTTTTTTGTTTCTCAGGAATTCTGTGAGGCGACCGATTTCTGCTCTAATATTATCAATATCCTTCTCCAGTCATTTTTGCCATGGTGGTTTTCTGACGCTTTTTGGCTCAGCTTGAATCAGAGTTGTGGAGACTTGTTGTTTGTGTAGTCGAAGAACTGCTACTGCTCCACAGTAAATCAAAGTGTGGATCTTCTCCAAGGTGTTCTGGTCGGTGTATTCTTCAAATACTGAGTTTACGCTTGCTACGATGATATTGGTGTTCTTGTTCGTCTTGAGTTTGGCCAGTTTGGGTCGTTTAGTTGGGTTACTACCACTGAATTCAGTTATTGCTCTGTTGAGTTCTGATCTTCCTCAATACATAAATTCGTTCTGCTGATTCGGCTCAGGAGGAAGTTCCTTGTTAATATTCGTTTCCTTGGCTTCGATGTTATCTGTAACACTCCGGCAGGTATACCGTTATGAGTATCATTTTCGCTTCGGAATTCCATTATGATGTCTTATCATATGGTTTCTGAAGAAAGTAGCCTGTTTTGAACGATTGTTCGTTGTTGATCCGAAATTCCCTGCTCGGCTATTTTTCTACGAATGTAACGCGTATCTGTATGCTGTCATTTCTGATACCAAGTTTGTAATCTTGTAATAGGAACGCATAATGAAGGAATTCATTTCTGGTGTCCACTTCATGTGTTTCCTAGGGAGTCCGGCTCTCGTGGTCGTAGGCATAATGGTTTGCGCCACCGTTGAAACATCAAGAATCGGTTGGGAGGTATTGATGTTGTTTCCCATTTGGTTTTGTGTTGCAGTATCCCTATTCGATATCACGCTGCTTCCTTCGCTAACCGAGGGAGACTGTGACTCACTTTCCGAACAAGACCCTTTCCTAAATCTTGAACGCTACAAGAGGTTATGGTGGTACAATGTCTATTCACCCGTTTATTCCGTAGATTGTAGTACATCATTGAATAATTTGCATTTTATACCTACTGCCAGGTTGAGCTAGGGTACATCGGGTTCGCTAAGCCCGTACTCAGAATTAATGTTTCTGAGCCCCTTGAGGGATAATTATTATTATTATTACAAATTTACAGTTTTCTGCTTCCTGTTTCCTCGCTCAAATATATTGCTCCTTGCTAAATGTCATGTTTGTAGGCCAATGAAAAGTTTTCATACCTTGTGAGTATCATAATAGGCAACAGAATGCAATATAAATGGCCATATTTTGCAGTTGCGTTGAATTAAAAGTTTTATACCCTATAAGACTATCTACGTATCTTCAGATTGTGTTGACTCACAGCTCCACAAGATGATACTCGGTATCCCTTTCAACTCTGTCAACTGGGAAAAAATAATTACAGACAGACAGACGGATAAAGAAGTGATGCTATCCGAATTTCATTTTTTCTTTGTGGTAGAGAACTCTAAAAACATTTCAACGATTACATCAACTGCTGGTATAGCTACAGTTCACAGGGATTACTCTGAAACACGCAATATTGATTTAGATGAATGAACTTATATTTGAATCAAATAAATTAATTTCAGAATATTATGAAGCAGATCAAATTCTGCAGAAAAAAGAGGTTGATTCTATTCAGTTCTGAAAAAAAATGTTTATAGAAATGTCAACTTTATCTTCCTCCAAAAGCAATCTGATTCAAATTCTTCCTCAAGCCTCGTTTGCTATTTTATATGGTGAATTTATACAACCGGTTATTGCGCAATTCAAACTGAACCACAAAATCATACACACGCACAAGCAGATCGCATAATTTCATGTTGCACAACGCCAATTTTGTCAATTAGAAGGTTGAAAAAAAGACCGACACAAAGAAGAGAAGGTTCCACGCAATCTGCCAACATAACAGTCTCGGAAACAGACAAGATCTCGTCTGACGATAATTTAACACTTCCATATCTTAACTTTTTATTATCATCAACAGTTACATTTCTGCATTACATTCTCGAAGTCTGGTTCATTCCTTTATACGGACTAAAAAGTTGAATGATCTGTTCACGTAAACAATAATAATGAGTTCTTATTTAATAATGGAAAGGCGTAAAATCCTACTTTCCCTTCGATTAGAGTTTGAACGAATCGATTAGACAATTTTACAGTCATGAAGTTCTGCTACTAATCAACTAAACACAGTTGAATATGCAAACCATCATCTTTAAAAAGTGTATCTATCAGAGGCTGTATCTTTGAGATGTAAACACCTCAAAAAAGTCTAGGGAACACTTCTAAATATCGATATATCGTATCCAGAACGATCAATATGGATGATTTTTTTTAAGAAATGTACACCTGCATCAATTTCTCACCAAATTATGTAGAGTGCCGCAACAGATTTCAGTTTTTTTTTTATAAAAAACTAAAAATGCTGCAGATGCGACGCTGCTTTATAATCATTTCATGTATTCAGTGTCTGAAATCAGTTAGTTGGCACTTTGTTTCTGTTGTAAGCACAAATAAAAGATTCAAGTTTTTGATTCGACCATGGAAAAACGACATTTGACTAGAGAAGAGATGTTACGAGCCGTTGGCATGCTCTAAGCTGGGAGCTCACTACAGGAAGTATCCAGGGTTCTGGGAAGTAGCCCAAGTGTCATAAACCGTTTATGGACGCGTTTCAATGAAACAGGTAGCGTAGAAGAACGCCATACAGGTCGTTTCAGGATTACTACAGTCGCCCAAGACCGATTTTTGGTTTCACAAGCCAGAAGAGATCGTACTACCACAGCATCTCAATTAGCTCAAGAGCTATCACGAGTTCATAATGTACAAATTTCCGACCAAACTGTGAGTAATCGACTGCACGAAGGTCAACTCCACTCCAGACGTCCTTTAAGAGTTCCACAACTGACCCATGGAAATCGCGCTGCTCGTTTAGCTTGGTGCCAAGAACACGTAAACTGGGATCAAGAGAGGTAGGCCACAGTTCTCTTCAGCGATGAATCTAGATTTAGTTATTATCCCGATTCGGGAAGAATTCGAATATGGAGGGAACCTGGAAAGCAAAACCGTCTCCAGCATGCTCGAGAAGTTGTTAGACAGGGAGGCGGATCAGTGATGTTTTGGAGAGGTATACGCCTTGGTGGAAGAACTGACCTCGTTTTCATACAGAACAACCTCACGGGAAATTCTTACGCAAATGAGATAGTTTTACCTGTAGTGGTAGCGTATCTCCAAACAATGGGTCAAAATCCACTCTTCCAAGAAGATAATGCCCCTCCTCATCGTGCAAGAGTTGTCTGAACGTTCTTGAAGAGAATTATATCGATCTTCTACCGTGGCCATCCTGCTCCCCAGATCTGAATCCCATCGAGCATGTGTGGGATACCTTAAAAAGAAATCCTTTGTGTCAAAACGTCTTCCATCATGAACAGGAGCTTCGATTAGCAGTTCAGGGGGCTTGGAATGACTTAGGCCAAAATGTAATAGACAATTTAATATTGAGCATGCCGCGACGATGCAAAAGTGTCATTAATAACAGAGGAGGACCTTCTGGGTACTGAAGAATATAAGTGCTTCCATATCGTTTCGAAATATTAGTTCAGGATTTTTTTTTGTGTTTTTCCAAATTTCGTCATTTTCAAATTTCAATTTTTTTATTTATAATAGGTGCTTTGGAGAAGTCAAATATTATTTTGTTTTCTTGAGAATACATTATATACAATACATCCTAACGAAAACCGAAAGATTTCTATAAATTCGAATCATCAAATTCATATTTTAAAGATATTGGTAAGTGTTCCCTCGACGTTTTTGAGGTGTTTATATCTGATATAATCTGCACCAACTCATTTTCAACAGAACATGAGTTCATATTAAACTGACTTGCTATTTCAGCATCTGATTCCTCAATGTTTTTACATGAAAAAGGATAACTCATAAATGATGCTATATTTGCCAATTCATAAAAACGCATTTCGAATTGTCCCAAAATATTTGATAATTCAGCCTCATACGTATCATAATTCAACTGAGGAATCCTTGCTTTCAAAGACGGAAAATGTTTCAGATCCTTTCTTTTCAGTTGATTTGTCATAAGTTGCAATTTATTTTTGAATGCGTTCACTGCGCTAATCATCTCGATAATAGTTTTTCCTTTACCTTGAAGCTCCAAGTTAATGGTGTTTAAGTGCTTTGTGATGTCAGCCAAAAATGCCAAATCAGTCAGCCATTTTTCGTTTTTCAACATCTGAGTGTCTAGAAAAGCTGTTATTTCGGGCAATAATTCTTGAAACCTTTCCAGGAATTTTCCGCGACTCAACACCCTGACGTCCGTGTGAAGAACTAAATCAGTGGAATTCACAATTTTTGATGCAATGCCCATTATTTCCTCCATGTTTGAAACTGGAGGAAAAAAAGAAGGGAAATCTTCATTAGCTCGACACAATGCCACAAAACCGTTTTTGGTTCCAGTCATTGTTGGTGCTCCATCGGTTGTAATGCACACTAATTTATATATTGGTAGCTTGTAGTTTTTTACAAAATTGAAGAAAATGTCATATATATCATCGCCACGGGTCTTCTCCTTCAGAGGAATGGTTGCCAAAAATTCTAGCCAACATGTCATTGAATACCATCGGTAAAAAATACACAGCTGGGCAGTGTTTGTCATATAAGTGGATTCGTCGAATTGTAAAGAAATGTATGTACATTTCATGATATCATGTTTTAGTTTATCTGCCATGTCCTGACTCATGACTTCAATACGCCTTGGAACACTCGGACGAGATAACTGAAGTTCTCTAATAGCAGATATGATTTTTGCTTTATTTTTAAAATCCCTAAATGAAGTATCACCCGCTTCAATAAATGCTTCCTTCACAACCGATCCATCTTCGAATGGTTTCTTGTGTTTCGCCAATATATGAGATATATATATATAACAGCTTTTGATTGTTTGGCTGGTCTTGTAAACATGGTTTGTTCTTTTTTCGAACAAGATATCAAATCATGTACTTTACTTTTTCTTAATTCACTCTGTGGCGAAAAATCCTTTTCATAGTTTTTATGAACCGTTTTATGATGCCTCTCTAAGTTACACGTTAGTTAGAATGATACGTTTTAGATTTCTTCGCTGCACTCATTTTGTACTATTTAATAATAAACTCTGTGAACAAAAGTCTCGAATGTCCCCGTCAAATGCGCCGCCCGAAATTTCTAGAAAAGCGGCATGAATAAAAAACGGGGATTTTCTTTAACAAGTACCGAGCATTCCTTTGATAAAGCCGCCTTCTGCCGCTAGCAGAGTGTTATTTTATTACGAAATGAATTTTATAGTTTAGTTACCTACTTATTAAAATTCTTTTTCTTCCCGAGATCTACTCAAAAAGCACTCCGTTTGAGCACTCCTGTCCTATACCAAACACAAAAAGGTATAAAACTCAATTATCTTGATTTCTTAGAAATATTCAAAGCCGAACACAATACAGACAATAATCAAGTATTATTTAACGACCTGACTGATTTATTATATTTGAAATTTTTAAATAGTTCTCAATTATGTATTAGTACCCAATGTTCATTTCTAATATGTCTGTTACCTGTTCTGTTAACGCATACCTCTGAACCCATATATAAGAATATTGCTAACTTTGTATTTTAGTTTTAAACTCATACTTGCCTGATGATGAGCGAAAGCTCGAAATAGCTATAACGTTGAATCTACTTTTCCATCTTAAACAGTGATATTTTTCACGTAGTAATATTCGCAATTCTCATATTGTCAAACACATATCACATAGTAACGGCTGTCTATTTCATTTTTGAATTGAAAGTTATACACATTACCCCAAAGCATAGAAAACTTGTTGTTTCGTCTTTTAACAATATGCTAGGGAACTTAGCCCATTTACACAGTGGACCTACAGCTTGTAGTGGATTCCGCCACAAGGATTACAGGTTATCTGGTCTTCGGAAGTTTATGCCCTCTTTAGGCAACTCTTTGCAAGTATCACTTTTTTGTTCAAAGACAACATCCATAACTCGAACCTGGATTCGAACCAGCCACCTCGGTTAAGCAGTTCCAATATGCTTGCACACTAACCGTGCAGCTTCCGAGGCAAGAATCAACATTAGCTAACCACTGCATCTAGAATAGCCATTATTTTCCTAGTATTGATGATTTGAAAGTTCTACATTTACTAGAATCAGTTGAAATCTTCAAATCTATTCTCAATGACAACTTACAGATAATGAACGACCAGACTGATCTATGTCAGTCCCAAATTTTCGATGTATTAAAATAATAACTCCCTTTCAATAATCTTTTATTGGGTTTCCAAGCCCAAATAACGAATGAGAGTTAAAAACCACGGTAACAGGGATCTATTAATTTTAATTTACTTGTTTGTAGTAAAAGTAGTAAAAAATCCAAATTGAGTTTTAATCATTGATTTGTACCTGGAAAAGGATTTGCGAGAGTATGGAGCTATGGGGAACTACCGAATTGACATGAAAGCCATCAAACATCACCTTGTCGAAATCTATTAGAAAGAAATTGAATTATTTCCTATTTCGGGTCTGTATAATCATAAGAAATATTTTCTTGATCATATAGGAAATATATATTTATGTATTATTTTAATTTTGCTTAACTTTTTCAGTACCTATTTGATTGTGAAATAAAAGTGTTATATTTGCTTTCCATAATTTGAAAATTATCTAGTAGCCACATATAAAAACACACATCACAACTGGCAAATTTGGAAAGTAACTCACTGTAGAACACCTGACGCCTTATGCATTATGTATGTTAGATACATATGGTCATACCTAGATTTTTGTTACGCAGTTCTGAGGAAAAGTATATTGACGGAATCAAGCTGCATTAACCTAGATTTTGATCGTTTGTGAATGTGATTCAAGCTATTCTTCGAACGGATGTCGCTATGTTGGTGATCTATTCTTCTTATATTTGAAATCACACTAAAATCATGAAAATTCAATATGATGGGCATTAGTTGAGGGCGTTAAAAAATACACAATAAAACAAAAACTAGTACTATTACTAAGCCAAATATATATTTATATGGTACTAGAAGTACCCGCAGACAATGTAGTGGATAAATGTTTACTTGTTTGCTATTAGCAAATGTTTTTTTCGATATTCAAATTTCAGAGAAACTACATATTACATTAATTTTAGCAATTCAATCTTTTCGTTTCGCTATTTGTGATTTTTTTCACCCGAAATAAAATCAAGAAATAATTGGTTATCTTATGTTAAAAAGATTTTCTTTAAATAGTTTCGCCGAAAATGAAATAGAATTCGTAACGCTACCACCTACCGGATTCAATTGTGAGTTTTAAAAATCAAGAATCCCACTTAAAGACAAACGAAAAATTTTATGCAAATGGTCCATTTGTTAAGGAAAGTGATATACATTAACAGGGTGCGAATTACTTGATTTTGGAATTTCACCTATTTCTAGAAAAGATGTCGGCAGAAGTTAAAATTTTTGGATTGCAAAAAATAATCTTAAGTAACTCTTGTATTTTTGAATATATTCCGAAACGAAACTTTGCGAAACGAGTGGAAGAATGTTCACAAAGAAAATGTACTCTAACAATACTCAAGATATAATATAAAACTTCATTAATTGAAATGTCAACCAGATAAAATTTTATCATGCAAAATGCAAAAAAAATCAGCCTTTCAAAAATATGTGATTCATGTATGAACATTTTAAAATGCTAATGGAACTTTTTAATGTTTTCACTACAAACAAATGAATTTAAGTGATACATTATTGTTACCGCGGTTGCAAACTCTCGTTTCACATTGGACAGTATGAAAAGCAAGTACCAAGTGGCATGAAATATATACAGGGATTAAATGAATAGGTGCGAAATATTTCGCGATTAGATTCCTCAAGCCATATTATGATGAAAAGTTCCTTTGAACTTTCTGTGTTACAGAAGTACAGAGTGTTGAGCAGTTTTTCAGATCACAGAAACAATTATGAAAATCTTCAGGGTGGTACTTTTTCAGAGGGCGCGTGTCCTTTGTACCGATACAATTTTTTTTCAGTACGCAAATTAATTTTTAATATTTTTTATATCTTGCATTTTTCCGTATCTGCCACAGTTTTTGTGTGAAAAATTGATCAATTTTATGAGTTTCGTTATGGACGCATTCAGGGCCTTGGTGACCTGGAAAAAACTGAGAATAAGCTTGGTACATACTTATTGCAGAAAGAGATTCCTCATTGGTTGCAGGCGTAGTTTTGTTGTACCTCGCCATAATTATTATTAACAGTCTACACTCTATGCTGGTGACTGATAGTCCATATATGTACAAAGCTGATAGGTTGATTAGGGATTTTCAAGGCATGAATATAGAGATCAATACAACCCTTTGGCAGATCTCCAAGATAAAAAGAGAAATTTCAAAAGCAAAAGAGCTCTTTGAAGCCAGCCCTAGCTGTACAAAATTTTATTAATTATCAGAACCACTATTTTGAGTCATTGGAAAGAAAAATCTCTGAAAATCATGAGAGAAAATTACAATTTCTCATAGAGTCTCAATCGAATTACCGGGTGGAAGCCGACAAAGAATGGGTATTCATAACTGATGTTGAGAATATTATTTTGTCCAGGGAAGAAGAAGAGGAGAAAATAGAAAAGAGGGCCGAATGCACAAACATAATCACAAATTTCGTGAATGCTTTTCATAGAAGAAGTAAAAATTCTATTCTTACCAGAAAATTAATAAATGACACTAAAGTTGCTAAGCATTTCCTCAAAGATAATGATAATCTTATTGTATCCAAAGCAGATAAAGGAAACGACAGTGCTTCTGTATAAAGACGACTATCTGCAAAAGTTGAATAATTTAACAAATGATAAATCCTCCTATAAAATTTTACCTAAAGACTCAACAGAAAAATATCAATAACATAGTAAATATTTTGCTTAAAAGAGATATATTGATAAAATGATGGCAACATCCCTTATTGAACACAACTGTACTGCTCCTAAATTGTATGGTCTTACAAAAGTACATAAAGAAGGCTTTCCATTAAGACCAATTGTGTCATATATAAATTCACCTGGATACAATTTGGCACCCTTTGTATCGTAAATTCTAAATAACTTGACTCCACAGTTTGATTTTGTCATCAAGAATTTATATGAGTTTGTGAGAAAACTTAATGATGTTGTAGTCCCACTTTAACTTTGTAGATGTAGAGATTTTAAAGATAGAACCGAATCACAGGAAGAGACGAGTAGCGGAAATGATATTTATCAAGAAACAGAATAGTGCCGTAAATTTTGAAACTGATACCGACCAGTTGAGTAACATTTGTTTCAATTTAATTAGGAAAATACCCTAGTGTTGAGTGTATACTAAATATACTAAATAGTGATGTTCTGTGATATCTGTGCTGTGATTGTGCTCTTGAAAACCGTGACTCAATAGGAGGGCTGCTGTACTGGTTGCAGGATTATGATGCTCGTGACCAGAACAAGAATAATCTGTGCTTGAAAATCTCTGTGGTTTTAACATCTTAACCAAAAAAACTTTTTAATACAAAATTCTGACAAGTGTTGTACAAAGTCGTTTATTTTAACAATTTTAATATCTTAAATCCATATATTTTATAATTTTAATGGGTAATCCTGTCTTGAATGGTGACCACTTCTACGCGACCGTAACGAGTCAGTCAGCTGTTTGCCGAATGCATTTGAATTTTATACAGTGTTATCAGATTACTAACAAAATATTATTTGGACGCACTGGTTCGTCAGTATGCGAACACCATAATCGAACTCTTCTTCTTCTTCTTTTCTAGTTTCTAGTCAATAAATAAGAAATTACTTCTCTTATGTCATATTGTTAATACCATAAAAACAAAGTTTACGGGATAAATTATTAAATAAATATAGAGAAAAAAGACAAATCCAAAGTATTTCATTAGATCCCACTGATAGTTTATCAATCAAAATCGGCTCTTCAATTTGTTAATGAATGGAGTTTTTTCTTCTCGAAATGGTAATTATACGGTATAGTGTCGATAGTCATATTTCACTGAAAAAATGTTTACTTACTAATTTTGAGGCCCAGAATCCAAATCTGAAATCGTTTTACCCCGGAAGGCTATCGTTTAAGAAAAAAAAACAGAATTTGTTATACGACGTACGGCTCGAAACATTGCATGAAAGAGACAGAAATACTCACTATCTCTCTCGTTCATAACTGAAACCGAAATTCAAATGGGAATATTCCTAAACCTAACCTAACTAACCCAATTTTACCTAAAACCTAACCTACTAACCTATTCAATTCAAAATTATAAATTTAAATTAGGTTTGAGGTTCGGTTAGGTTAGGTTTGGTTTGAAGAGATTTCCATTTGAATATTCCTCTCTGTTATGACGGGAGATGGCGAGTACGTCACTATTGTCAGGATCATGTTACGTAGGTCTGATTTGAATACCGTTACACTGCCAAATTATTACTGTATATGGTAACACCAGCTTCAGTGTTTTCTATTTTTAAGTAAGTAATGGTGAAAACGTTAATTGATGAAATATTGAATCTAGAACATTTTTGGGGAAGTATGGACAGCTATTATACATTGTAAGTGAAAATTTCTTATTCTGTAAAATTGTTGTCGTATACCTACTAGAAATGGATTATCATGCTCTATTCCTCAATTCTAATTTGTTAGCAATATAGATAACGAAATGACGCTTATGATTCTCATAACAAGATGAGAATAATTCTAATAGAATAAGAATATGTAACGAATCTGACAACACTGTATAAAATTCAAATGCATTCGGAAAACAGCTGACTGACTCGTTACGGGTGCGCAGAAGTGGTCACCATTAAAGACAGGATTACCATTTTGATATACAAAAATGATTTTAATATTCTATTTTATTGTTGACTAAGCGTTTTTAGAAAAATGTGTTGCTTATAATGATGTACATGTCCTCTTTTAATTTAGTGTATCGCTAGGTAGGTGAACTCATTACCTTGCATGATCTCGCATCTTTGTAATATAACCTAATCTGTTTTAGCTTTGAAGAAGGTCCTACAATAAAGAACAGAAACTAGTAAGCATACTGGAGTAATTCATTTGTTTTATTGTCGAAAAAGCCAGAGTAAGAAACTAAAAATATCATTTTATGAGTTTATGAAAACATAATGTAAAGGAAGCGATCATAGTAAGTGCTGAATATGATCTCCTTCAGCCATTACACAGTCTAAATGTCGATACATAGATCTTCGTATCTGATTGAAGATCCCAAGAGTATCTTGAATGACTCTACAAGAAAGAAATGATGATGCGGTTTCTTAAACCTTCTACGTCTTGAAAACCAACGTATTCAAATGTTTCCAATTAGAAAAGTCTATTAGATTCAAATCAGATGAACGAGATGGCCAAAATTGTGGTCCATCTCGGTCTATTCAGCGACCTGGATAAGTTTCGTTCAAATTTTGACGTGCTCTTATACTAAAATAAGCCATCGTGCATGTACCATGAAACTTTTTTCATGGATTGGTTGAAAGGGGGACTATAAAGTATAATCCGCCATTTTTTTGAATTTTCGAGTGTTGATATTGGTCGAAACTATACTTCCTTCTAAAGAGACAGTACTACTATAGCATACTCATATGAAATTATCGATTGATTTCAAACAAGATCTTTATTTTCATGAAAAGAACATCTACAACCTAGCGGTCCTGCGATGGGATCACCACTAAACCCCCCGCTACTAGGGGATATCTTCATGTCGAGCATAGAAAATAAAGTATTCAATCATATCTTGTCAGTCAAAATTCATTTTTGATATAGATACGTCGATGTCATACCCATTTGTTTGAACATTACATCTAGACAAATTAATATTTTGTCAAATTATTAAACAGTATCCATCAGAAAATAAAATTAAATTCCAAAAGAGGGAAACCATCGAATATCATTTTTAGATATCTCAATTTCCCTCTTAAAAAGCAGAATCAACTTCAACATAATTAGAAACCTACTTGCCCAGATATATGTATCCCCAACCTCCCAAATACACATAAAATTTCGGCATACAATTCAATGATCCACAGAATAATTCTGTTACCTTTATCATTAGAAAATCTTGAAGAAAAATTGAAACCATTTAAAATATAGCTCACAACACGGTTCCAATCGTGACTTAATTGAAAAAATAGTGAAAAAAAATCAATACCATATAGCTATCAGCTAAATATATCGAATTATGAGTACCAATAAAGTTATCTTGTCCAGACTGCAATAATTTCTACATAGGTGTTGATTCGTCAGAAATAAACAAGAATCAGCATGAGCTAACCACTTCATCTAGAATAGCCACTATCCTAGTATTGATGATCTGAAAGTTCTACATTTACATAGAATCAGTTGAAATGTTTAAATCACTCTTTAATGGCAACTTTTATATAATGAACGACGAGACTGACCTCAAAATCCTAAATTTTCGATGTATTCATATAACTCCCTTCCAATAGTTTGCTTACTGTATACCTAATATCTGGTTTTTCGAAACCCAAAAAACGACCGACCTATTTATATATCCATATTTCATAGTTTTCATACTTTTCGATGATGTACGAGAGTTTGAAACCGCTGTAACAGTAATATATTAATTTATTCTATTTATTGGTAGTAAAACAGTAAAATTTCATTTGTGTTTCAATTATGCTTTTAACTACCAATTAATAATGAATAAATCCATACAGTGTATAAACATTTTGATTCACTTTTAAGTGTCATATGAATTTATAGATTTACAGTATTAGTGCTCTACAGTGTGTTCCAACGAAAATTTGACCCCCCCTATAACTCCGAAATGAGTAACATTAGCGAAAAACACCAAGACACGTCGATTTTTGTTTCGAGGGGGAGCATTTTTCGAAATAATTCGAAACTTCTCAGATCAACCCCCTACCCCCAGCAACCCTAATTTCGAAATTCATCATAGGGAATAAGGGTCGAGTGGCACCTTACTGTAAAGGTCTGTCAATTCTCCATTCTGATTTGTCATTTTTAGAATTTTAAATTAACATACAGGGTGTCCCAACCGAGGGTAAAGTTGAATTTCTGCAAATCCCAAATACTAAATGAAATCGATTTATTTTGGCATAATGCAAGCGCAGGTTTATGCTCGGTCTAGAAAAACGACCTACACTTGTGAATTTGGAGTTGGTGCAATCAACCCCTATTTCCAGCATCCCCAACTCAAAATCATTCGATCGAAAATAGGTCAAGTGGCACCTCGTTGGAAAGGTATTTCAATTTTCTCTTCGAATTTGGTATTTTCGAAATTCAGAATCAGCATAGAGGGTGTCCCGGAGCAGGAACACTGAAAACCCAAATAACTTTTGAAACTGGTTCATTTCGGTATAATACGAGAACATGTTTATGTTTGATTCGAGAATAAGACTCTCTTGCGTGAATATGGAATTTTTGCAATCAATCTCTTCCATTCAGCATCCCCAACTCAAAAATCATACAAGTGATTACAGGCTGAGTGGCAAAGTTCCAGAAAGATTTTTCTATTTTCTGAATCACTGAGGCATTGGTTTCAGTTTGGCAATCGAGGTTTTCTGGCGTGAGGATCAGGATGAGGGATGATGGAGAAACTGATTGGATGCTCATCTAAACAGGAAAACGAGATTTATTGAACTTGTATTCAATTGAAAACAAAAACTAACTTGATTATTACAACAATTGTTCAAAATGACCTCCGCCCACCTCCATACAGTTATACAGACGATTTTCGAACTCTCTTCTCACATTAGCGAAAACTTCAGGAGTCAAAAGTCGGCATTCTGTGATAATCCTCATCCGCAGCTCCTCCAGGTTTTCTGGTCTTGTGGCATAAACTTTAGATTTTAGATGGCCCCACAAAAAAAAATCTAGGGATTTAAATCTGGTGACCTGGCTGGCCACTCAACAGGTCCTCTTCTACCAATCCACCTTCCTGGGAAATTTTCGTCTAAATATTGGCGCACCTGAGCATCATAATGCGGAGGAGCACCGTCTTGTTGAAAACGCATTTCGTCCTCAGAAAGAGTTGGATCGTTCTGTAAAATTTCTGTCAATCTAGGATGTATGTGTTCCTCTAACAACTGTAGGTAGCCATTTCCATTCAGATTACCCTCAATAAAGAAAGGCCCAACTAGATGATTGCCAAAATTCCTGCCCAAACGTTCAACTTCTGAGGCCTTTGCGTGTGGGCCTCTCTAAACCAATGAGGATTCTGTGTGTCCCAATATCGACAATTATGTCTATTCACTTCACCACTGAGCATAAAGGTGCTTTCATCAGAAAACAGATGTTATTCAGAAAATTTGGATTAGCGTTTAGGTTTTCACTTAGATTTTCACAAAACTGTAAACGACGATCTGGATCATCTTCGTTTATTTCATGCACTAATTTTACCTTGTAGGGTGAAATTTGTGATGTTTCACGATTCTATGGAAGTTGTAGCTGATACACCAGTCAGACGAGATAGTTTTCTGATCGAAGTAGTATTCTCCATTTGTAGATGACCCACTACTGCCACTTCCGTTGCCTCATTTCTGACAGGACATGCCACTTCATGTTTTTGTTTGCCACCGAACCCGTAGCTAGGAATTTGTCAACCAAATATTTAACGTACTGGTGACTGACTCCTTTCTCTTTCAGGATGGTTCCTATCGAATATCCTTGCCGTTTCTTTGGCACAACTGTTATTTCGAAAATACGTCGATACAATTTCGACCCTTTCCTCAGTGGAATAAACCATTTTCAGATTAATTTCAACTGACGAACAACAACAATAATGAGGAACTGATCTGAATAATAATATTTCATTGCAAAATGAGAAATAACAGATGACTGCACGCCAGATGGAAATGAAAAAATGTGAACATTTTCAATGCAGAAATCAGCTTTATTTCTTCGTAATTGATGCTCAACACATCGTACCCCAATACTTTTAACAGTTTCGAATTAATTTTAGTTGATAATTTCAAATGACGATATTGAATTTTTCGAAAGCGACATCCTGTATGGAGAGCCGAACTGAATGAAATGCTTTAATCATTCTGGAATTCAAAAACCTTTCTGAAGATATGCCACTTGAATTATTTGTATGATTTTCAAGTTGGGGATGCTGAATGGAAGGGTTGATTGCAAAAATTCTATAACCACACAGGAAAGTCCTATTCTCGGATCAAACATGTTCTCGTATACCGAAATGAACCAGTTTCAAAAAGTTATTTGGATTTTCAATGTTCCTGCTTCGGGACACCCTGTATGATGATTCTGAATTTCGAAAATACCAAATTCGAAGAGAAAATTGCAGTACCTTTCCAACGAGGTGCCACTTGACCTATTATCGATCGAATGATTTTCACAAGTGTAGGTCGTTTTTCTAGACCGGGCATAAACCTGCGCTTGCATTATGCCAAAATAAATCTATTTCATTTAGTATTTGGGATTTCCAGGAATTCAACTTCACCCTTGGTTGGGACACCCTGTATGTTAATTTAAAATTCTAAAAATGACAAATCAAGGTGGAGAATTGACAGACCTTTTCAGTAAGGTGCCACTCGACCCTTATTCCCTATGATGAATTTCAAAGTTAGGGTTGCTGGGGGTAGGGGGTTGATCTGAGAAGTTTCGAATTATTTCGAAAAATGCTCCCCCTCGAAACAAAAATCGACGTGTCTTGGTGTTTTTCGCTAATGTTACTCATTTCGGAGTTTAGGGGGGGTCAAATTTTCGTTGGAACACACTGTATAACCTTGCTCGCGAAATTTCATGTTCCTATGCTAACGGGAAGTATTGTTTTTTACTTTCTTTTACTTTTGAAAATTGAAGTATTCACGTTCTTTTCATCACTCTGAATTAAAGTCACCAGCAACTTCACTATTGCGTCCATTTTTAATAAAACAAGAAATCGTTCTTGTCGTTCCTTTATTCCATTTGGAAATTTATTCCTTAACTCTACCAAAGCTTGAATATTCAGCTTCATTTCAATTCTATACCTACACCTGTTCCTCAGAATAGTGTTGATAGACTGGTAGACAGACTGACAGACATACTTCTATATACACCTCGTTTCTCTGTACCAGAGATGGTTGAAAAAAAATTGTGGTTAACTAAACGTTTTTGCGGTCCCACATCCCAGCTCATGAATTACGCCGCTTAGATTAACCGGAAATCAACCTATTAACCCAACTGTCGAATAGAAATATAGACAGACCGTCCAAAGGTGCGTGTTCACTAGCCCCGTACTTTTATAGATAATTACATTGTTCACTTTGAAGCAACATACCGTTTCAATCGAACGGAGGAAGTGATGTTAATCATGATCTTTTGTATTGCAGAAATGGGTCGAAAATGCCATTGTAAAGAATGAATCATTTAGTAAAACTGGACACGCGACATATTCAAGCATGAGGACATCCAATTTTGTAATTTCGCTGAAATTAAAATATATTATACACTATGCACAAAAAATTAGAGGATTCAAAAAATTTTCTTAAGGAAAGTGAAACTAGCTCTCAGGCTTCTGTCATCAGCTCGCACAAATTTTTGATCGATTTTTAGATCCAAACCGAATAATTATGCCACTAGATATAAACTTTAACAAACATTATCAGAAACATCATCAGAAGTAGCTCAACGATTGAATATAAACATACAATCAGACCATGGAGCCATGTTTACTTGCGTGGGACATCGCAGTAGTTGCAACCAATCACAGGCTATACATAAAATTCCAAAAATTATAATATATTTTCCTCTAATTTGTAAAATGTGTAGATATATATAAAATGAAATGAATGACCACGAATTTATTACTTGTATAATTTCAATATTGTCCTTTTTATTTGATAATTTGAGAATTATTTCTCAAATAGGATTTCAAAAATAAACATCAGTACCTGATATAAAATTTATTTGGGTGTGTACATAATGTAGAAATTATACCGAATATCGGTGAATCCTTGTTAAGATAATGGGAATATCTCTCTGCCAAGTTAGGTGTAATGGTTCTGGTGTGGTCAAAAAATCAACTGCCAAATTTTTCGAACCTAAAAGAACAAAATCGAACAGATAATGAAAAATCGCGAACACGAAGTCCTTAAGACAAGTTAAGAATCATCATTATTCTAGAGTGCGATTATTCTCTCTACTTGTTATTGGATTCTATTTATACTCCTTTCTTATCTCACGTACAAAAATATAGTAAAATTGTCACTTAAACATAACCTCCAATTACAGATCATCGAAAAAGATTAAGAATTAGAGAGAGTTTTCGAAGAAGAGCATCTAGAGAAATCTATGGTTGAATGAAAAGAAAGAAGAAGAAAAGTCTGAAGAACACTGATAAGTTATATTGAAGAGGTTCGGGAGTTGTAAAATTACTCATAATGAATAAAAATAGTTTCATTTTTGTTCAGAGTATTATTCAAACCGTAAATTCCAAACAAAAAACAAGGTGTGCTCAATCAGTGGCCACCATTTCACCAGTAAAATTGATCGGAGATGACATAGTATATTCGTTCAAAATTATGCGATCTGGCGCACTTTTGCTGGATCATCAGCCAGAACAAATAGCTGTGAAACGCCAGTTTTGTGATAACACCTGAAAAACTAGGTACATAAATTTCAATCTAATTTTCAGACTTGTCTTTTCAGATACGAATAAAACAATTCGAGAAGTTTTACGCTTTCTATTTCATTTTTGTCTTTGTTGTATATTCTGCATGAAAATGGTTTTCATTTCATACCAATAAAATCCAACGTCCTCGATATAAACGTATTTAAAGATAACACAGACCTACAACATTCCTTTCTAAAATTACCTTGGAATTTTGACTGATGTGTACATTTTCAAATTTGTTAAATTCAAATCTGTGAACTATTGACTATTACGTACAGATGTTTTGCTAGTCGGTGGCTAAAAATAAGATTTTTATTGAAGAAAAACTAATTTTATTTTATTGAAAATTATTGTTATGAATAAAGAATAAATCACACTATGGTACAACTATTAGTTAACGATAAAACTAACTAATTTATGTCTTCGCGAGACCTTCTCTTTTTATCTTCCATGCTATTTGACACGCATAGTTCTATTCCCATACTTTCCATAGCAGCAGCCTGCAAAAATCGTGTTGATATTCCATCTCCCTTAGTACCTCCTTCTGCTTCTTTCATATACTCATGAAACATTTCACCCTGGTCTTCACTGTAGACTTTCAAAGAAAGTATCATCAAAGTAGTTGACTATGTATGCATGAAAAACACAACTCTTTCAGCATTTGTTCTACGATATTTTTATAGTTCGGATCTCCTCAGTTTCTCAAAAATTCAACAAATTTCACAAATTCGGTGAAACTTTAAGCAAAAGAATTGAAAACATGAACAATGTTTAGGATGAAACTTTCATGTTTCTCTTAAACCATAACAAATATCCTCTGAAATATGAAGAGTATGTGTTCAAATTATGCGAAATAGCTTCTTTAATGCTATCCTGATAAGAATCATTAAACAGATGCAATTCCGCAGGATCATATTTCAATTTGGATTCATTCATCAATCCTGGTTGAAGAACACGAAACCGTTCTACTGTTAAAATACTTCAACAATGTTCTTGTACCAAAATGCACGAAGATTATAATTGGAATCGATAATTTTACTTTTAAGTCAGGAGGCCAAGAATTCGGTAGCATTTTTAGGAGTCCCACGTTTCCTACTAGATCATTCAAATCAAATTAGGAAAAACAGTGACTATTACAACTTTCTTCATAATAAGAAGTACTACATTCAGGAGCATCTATATCATAATTCAAAATCATTCAGTATCTAGTTTTCAAGTATGTTACTACTAGTTTTTTCCACATATTCCGCATCTAGAATTTGCGACTGGAAGATTATATAATTGCATTACTTCCGGTTAGGAAACATACCCGATGACCCTTAAGTGAAATATCACATTTTGCAAGGAAATGTGGCGTGATGTATTTTAAATATTTTAGTTAGTTAGGTACAACTGTAATGCTAATTTACAATGGCTCAATATTTTGTGATTTGATTTCGTAGAATTACAAAAACATCAACACAAGTGCTTCATAAGATATTTTTGAATGAAATTCTTTCAAACAGTATAATTACCGTTGAATGCATCTATCTCGAAAACGGTTCGCTCTATCGGTATGATACAAAACACCAGTTTCTTTAGGAATTATGCCACCGCTATTGTAACCCTTGTTGTCTTGGCGAGCATATCAGAGAACAAAGAGCATATCAGAGAACTACCTTCCTTGGTTCTAGTTTTCAATATAATATCACTAGTCTTGAATATCACAATTAATTCATGACAGAAATTACATATGTCGCGGACATTTTCAATTTCATAAACTTAAAAAACCATTACTTACCGCAAACTTTCCAGAAGTTACTCAAAGTATCGGAATTTCGTTCAGTGTATGCAATAATAGCTTCTTTTGTGCCATTTTCGAAAAATGCGAGTAGAGTGTTCAATAGTGGATCAAAAAGATCACTATCATAAACTACATCTGCTGCCAAAATACAATCAACACTACCGAAAGTTCTGCAACTATCGTTTGTAGTTTTTTCCCAAGACAATTCTCTAACCTCAATTTCACAAGAGTCTAAATTTGTGCCAAATATGTCATTAGCAGAAAGCTCACTTTTACCTTTATTGATCGTTTCAGTGTTAAACTTAACATTCTCACGTAGCACAGATAACACTGAGGGATGACAGTCTGTCAGAATGTATTTAGAGGATTTTGTTAAGAGGGACACTATAAGTCCAGTCAATCCTATTCCAGAACCCAATTCCAAAATGTCCTTTTTTTCGACATATACTCGATTCTGGAGAGCCCATTCAGCCAAAGCTAGCGATGCCTAAAAAAGTGTGCTCATTTAATCTACTTTGGAAATAACATCTTGAGCACCTTGAAATAATTCCAGTGGGAGAAAATTACAGTAAGTGACAGAAATAAGAGTCCAATCGACTCAAACCCCAAATTTTTGTACGCATTCTTTCTCAAACGATCAAGAATGCATACAAAATTATAGTTTTTGCACTTTGCTTGAATTTACGATTTATTTTCTCCTTTTTCCTGAAAACTTTTTCACCACCAAAACGAAAAAAATAGAAAGTTATTTGTGTTAGTTTAATTTATCTTTGTGGTTCAGTAAGTTACATTTATTTATTCGTATGAAGTAGATAGTAACAAACTGGAGGACAACATGGATTATGCCATATTGTCAAATTTTTATGAATGTTTTATAGACGATCGTAGGAAAGTATGGTAAGACGATCGTAGGAAAGTATGGTATGTAAGATGAATAAACATTCAAAATACACCAAACCTCTAACGTTCGCCCCTAAAGTGTAAGCTCAGGAAAATAAAAAGAAACGAGTAAATCTTACGTAATCTTTTATATAATTCAAGAGAAATCTTTTATGTTATCTAACCTAAATTCGTGTGATACTAAACTTACATATCGTACTAAATTTTGGGTAACCTGTTGTTTACGCTGCCCACACGCGCACCGTGTACCGAGTCGACGAGAAATGTTTCCGAACGATTTGAAATTCAAGCCAGTGTTGCCAGATCCCTTACCTGAAGTTCATTTAAATTTCACTTCGTATAAGAGAATAAATGTTTGATCTCTGTCGTCTCACTCTTCAGTTTGTTCAATACTTGTGTTGGATAAACTTCATATGCGATTTGAGCTTTACTTGCGAGACGAGTGATTTATTCAACTGATTTGGAATTTGGGAATTATTTTATTTTTAGGATGATTTGTCTAGAACAAATATTGTTGACGTTCAGGAAATCATGCAGAATAATCAAATTCGTGAGAGTATTATAAAGACCAGAGACATTATATTCACATTGATTCGGTATACATTTCAAAGAGCATATAGTCAATTACACAGAATTAAAAACCGTTGTACGAAGAAATCCTACTCTCTACTTAAATTTAAGAGCACCTATAACTACATTTGTTAAGGAAATTTCTTGAGTTATATACATCATGACATATATATATATATATATATATATATATATATATATATATATATATATATATATATATATATAAAAGTCGAATAATTGTATTTACAATAAATGCTTATAGCTATAATTTTGGCGTGTGTCAGAAAAACAGGGAACCATACTATCTTGCGTATGATTCAGTGAACGAGTGAAAAACCTATGGAAAAAACTCGTTTCCTGTCGCTATTGCACTAGCTATAGCTTGTCTGTTTATGGTGTGTTAGTGTCGTGTATACAGAGTACCAAAAATTTTTCTGCTTAGCAGCTTCTTTCTCTCATTGTCATCTTGCACTCCATGATTTCCAGGATTTCCTCACGAAGACAAGGGTGAAAATCTAACCTAACATTTAGCTGCGGTAAGCATCTTCCCAGCCAATGCAAAGGGATTTAACAAGAATTCCTACTACTATTTTTATGTCAATACAGACAGAAATGTTGCTTTTTACCCCAACTTGTTATGCAAAAAAAAACTTCCCACAAATGGAGATCCTCCCCCTTTTTGTTCTATGAACCTTCTGTTTGTTTTATAAACCTACAGTGGTAGTGGACTGCGAACCACTCACTTAGACCATGCAATGATAACTGCCACCTCTTAGGATTATAAGACTATGGGAAAACACACCAACATTCATACTACAACTATATCTAACCTGGGATTTGCACCCTGTCCTTCGGCGTGGGAGTCAGTATCTCTACTGACTCACGTCAGCCACCTCCTTTTTTGAATTATTGTTGAAGTCGGTTGAAAAGGAGATGTAGCTTTCAGAACCATAGAACATTGAAAATCATGTAATAGTAATGCGCAAAATAATTTAATAAATGCTTTAATTTCTATTGGATTGTGGAAAACACCGAGAAATCGAGTATGGATGAAATCAGGAAGTTATCAAAATTCGTGAATAACTCGAAAACCACATCAGAAATAACTTATTGGATGTATGAATACTAATGAATCAATAGAACTGAGATGTTGTTAGTCGCACCCTCCAAATGAATGAAAAGAAAATTTTGTACAGTGTACAACTCTCAATTTATTACCCTGTTATATGAGCTAAATAGTAAAGGTTCTAGCTTAAAAAAAAAATCTGGAGCATACAGATCCTGCACACAGATTGTCACAAAATTTATGCCAAACAAAGGGAAATATTTTCCCTCAATTTCATCCGTCATATTGAACTTTATTGAATTACTGAAATGTGAGGTCAGATTCTAATATCTTATGAATACTTTGGAAACTCTTAAGATTTTGAAAACATCTTTTGCTATACCGCACTACCCAGTCCAAATGAACTCAAAATATCTATCTGTTTATTAAGATAATCAAGCACTTGCGAAAAATTACGAGTAACATATGGCCTTTCCGCTCCCGAGAAGTTACGGCCCTGATTAGGAGTGTTTACCTATTTGTTGCATTTCAATAATACATCTTATCCTTTGCTATTTTTTTTTTCAACGATAGGTACTCAAATCTCCGACGTGAGATAAATCGTGGCAACACTGGCTTAAATTTCAAATCGTTCGGAAACATTCCTCGTCGATTCGGTGTACATGAAGCGAGTGCGGGCAGCGTAAACAGCAGGATTACCGCCTAATGTTACGCCACTGTTTATAAGGTTTCATTCATTTCACTAACTACAACTACAAAATTGTGAATAAGAATGTGTCAACATTACCTGCCACGTTCTCAGCCCCGTAGTTCCTTCCGATATAATGTTTATATTTTCTTTCAGGATAATCAATGGTAAACTTTCCGATTCCTTGAATTTTATTGGATAGTGCACATAGTAAAAGCTAGAATCGACAGGCAGCGCCACCAAACGACCAAATGCATTATACACAGCATCACCAACTATAGATTTCTTACTCTCCAAATAATCTATGTACACTTTCAGAAAACGTTTTTGATAGGATACATTAATGGGAAATTTTAATATAAGCTCAGAACCAACAGTTCTACCAATTAACTCTTCCTGTTTTTCTTCGGAAGAGACGGAATCGAAAAGTTCCTAGAACAAAATCAAATAAAGACCAATTCGCATTGAAATGTTCAAACATAACCTTACTTTCCACAGTTCAGAAACAACCGGTAACATGGTAAAGAAATTGAAAATGGCTTTATTGATGTATGGATCGTCAGTTAACTGCAACCAGAACATTTTATCACAGAAGTGACTTGCTACCTAATAAGAAAATGTTTTAAATATAAACATGGACACAAATAATACTTCACATTCTATATTTTTGGAGAAATTACACTAAAGGAAATGCCAATACAATCGACGGGTAATCCTGCTGTTTACGCGGCCCACATGCGCACCCTGTACCGAGTCGACGAGGAATGTTTCCGAACGATTTGAAATTTAAGCCAGTGTTGCCACGATTTATCTCACGTCGGAGATTTGAGTACCTATCGTTGAAAATTAAATAGCAAAGGATAAAATGTATTATTGAAGTGAAACAGAATATAGTGCTCATTTTGCGGGCTAATCGGAGCTACTGTCCGTCGGTGTCTATATTAGCTACAAACGGACGTTATAATTCTAGGAAAGTTGTCTGTCTATACGACCAGCGGCGTCTCGTTCCATCGATTAAGGTGCATACATCATGTAAATGTTTGCAATAAAAAAGTCGTTTTCACTGAGTTTCTATTAAAGTATATACGCTTAGTACTTAAAACAGAATGAAAGTTTTTAAAAACTTTGTCAATCCGGAGCAATCTCTGAAACGGCTGATTCGATTTCTATTGGCATTTTACTGAAAAATAACCCATGATAACTTCAGAGTATTGAAAATAGTTTGGGGTTCTGTACGAGAATTACATAAATGAAGTCCGATTTAGTGAACCGATTTTGATTACATTTGCACTTAAATTTTCTTCCCTAAATGATATTAAAATTGACCTTTTCGGATATTTTACAACATGAAAAAAATCGTTACAATAATAATTAAAAACTAAAATAATATAGATTTGTCGTCAACTTGTTACAATATATTTTCACAAAAGTAGCGGTTCCGACTCGTAGGTGGTTTTCTAGTAAATACATTTCATGAGAAAATAGATCAAACATTTATACTCTTATACGAACGTGAAATTTAAATGAACTTCAGGTAAGGGATCTGGCAACACTGGCTTGAAATTCAAATCGTTCGGAAACATTTCTCGTCGACTCGGTACAGGGTGCGCGTGTGGGCCGCGTAAACAGCAGGATTACCCAATCGACGTACCATAAATGTAAGTCTTTTTCATATTAATTCAAAAAAGTGAGATCCACATACACAGGTTATGCCTCCAATAAAATTTCGAATATATTTCTGTATAGCGTGTAATTGTTCCATAATCTATGATTTAAGCCAGCGCTTGCTAGATGTCTCCCTGAGACAAAACCCTAACCTAGAATGTTCAATGTTCATTGGCGTAGAGAATATTTCAATTTGAATATTTAGCAAAGAAGGCTATATTCTATAATTACAAGTCTTCCAAAATGAAAAAAATCAAATTGAACTTTTAACTTTAATTTCATAATATATTCAAAACGTCTGCTAGAATTTATCATATACTTATAAGCAAAGAACAAAGAACTACATAAAGGAATTTTATTTTTCCTGTGAAGTAATACTTGGATCTGCTTTACTTTTTTTGCTTGCCACAAAGAGAATTATCCTCAAATCCAATTAGCCTGTATAAAAAAAGGGTTATCAGATACAAAGTCAACATATTGAAATTGGTGTACTGCTCTGCGAATGACTGAACAATGGTGCAGAGAGAACGACCTGTCCTAACAATCTAACCAAACAAAACAGACATAATTCTATTCAGTCGAAAAAGGAAACTACCACCTATCAAGACACCCATCATTTTTAACGAGGAACTAACACTAGTAAAACAAGTGAAATATCTAGGTGTGATGCTTGACGACAAACTAAATTGGGACAATCACATAGAAACACAAGCGCAAAGAGCGCAATACACACTCTGGGCCTGCCGGAGATTATTCGGCCCCAGATGGGGACTCAAAGCAAACATAATATATTGGCTATACACGACAGTGATAAGACCGCTCTTGACCTATGTGGCCATCGTATGGTGGCCTGCACTAGACAAAGAGATAAAACGTAACAAAATAAATAAGATCCAAAGGCAAGCATGTCTAGCAATCACAGAAGCCTTAAGATCTGCACCCACGTCCTCTATAGAGTGTCTTCTAGGCATCCCTCCACTACACACAATGGTGGAGGAGGCGGCCACGAGGGCTTTTTTGAGACTGTGGGAAGGAGGTATGTGGAGGGACAGAAATCCAACTTCTGGTCACTCCACATCCCTGAACAAAATTAGAGAACTCCGACCTGACCTTCTCACAAGAGGAGATCAAATAGAGCCACCTACCACTTCGACGAACCCTTCAAGATCGCCATTCCACCAAAAGAAATTTAAACCACACCCCACGCCTTACTCACACCACGGGGCCCCATCTGATTTACGGACGGGTTCAAAACCGGGATGGGTACAGGCAGCGGAGTCCACGGCCCGAGGGCAGAGATTACAATTACTCTGGGAGACCATGTCACCGTAACACACGCAGAAATATTTGCCATTCTCCGGTTTGTACAGGAAATACAGAGACGCATACATCTACATATGTTCAGACTGCCAGAACGCCCTTGGATATCTGAAAGATACGGAGGTTACATCCAAACTAGTTGACGAATGCAAAGCAGCACTTCTACAACTCAGTGCTACAAACAGAGTTACTCTGATTTGGTGCCCGACCCATCAGGGCATCGAAGGAAACAAGATAGCGGACAGCCTTGCCAAAAAGGCAACAGCTGTTAGGCCGATAGGACCAGAACCAATTCTCACCATCCTATGGACCCACGTGCTCTCTTTCTTTCAGAACTGAAACACCACCGAGACCCTGAACTATTGGGCAGGCATCTCGGGACTGAGACAGTCAAAAAGGCTCAAAAAGGGCCGCAATCAAAGAAGAGGGCATATAAACTAATGTCCCATAAAAGGGAATGTAGTTGGCCTATTGATGGGACAGTAACTCAACAAACACCTACACGTCATGAGACTATCGGAACCACACAGTGCAGTGGTTGCCTAGAAAATGACGAAACAACGGAACGCTTAAGGTTCGTTTTTATCCACTCGCAAGCTGAAGTTCAAGTCTAACTTTGTGCTGAGTTTGTTTTCAATCGATTCTCATCCTAACTTGCACAAACGTAGTATGATCATCTTCGGTTGAACGTTCACCGTTTGTTGCTCAAAAATTCTAGGTTGAAATCAATTGTTGACTTTTGCTTTTACTCGTTCGTTCAGTCTTCAGTGAAAATATGGATTTAATATTCGAAAATTTTCTCAATGATTACGTATTTTGAATTTTAAGGTTATATGAGGCATAGAAAAGCGTGGCAACACCTACATTTACGGCCATGCCAGCACGAAAGCTTACAGGTTGCAATGAATTTATCCCGTCTCAAAGTGCGTGTCAATATTGAGAATTACTCAATTTGAAAACATAGTGCCAGCTGATGTAATTCAGGCACGAGGTGGATGAAAACGCACCCATACTCTTCGAATGTCCCGCTCATAAGGTGACCAGACTGAACACCTTGGGCACTGAAACACCCAGCGCCCGAATAATCCAGGAGGCCAGCTACAACAGTCTTACAAGCTTCATCAAAAACACAAAACAAAATAAAACAACACGGTAAGCACAATGGGCCAAACGGCCTGAGTGCTGCCCATAAACGCGCCGTGCAAGAGGAAGAAGAAGAAGAAGAAGAGTACTGTCGGTACTTGAATGGATTATATAAATTAGTATTACCATACATAGACCAAGTATATATATCATCTTTGTACCATATCAAAATTTATACAGTAATTTATTCCTGTTAGGAAACTAACATTTAATATTTCTTTTCAACAAATACATATCATAATCGTTCAGTAGACTTACGTTCAAATATATATGAAAATTTTCCTTTCCAAAAGTCGGTACAAATTTTGGTTACACTTGAAATTATGAATGATGCAATTCAGAAGAAAACTTTGAAGTAGTGTCTATTGGGATGAAGAAAGGATCTAATTTACAAATTAAGATCGTCTACACTATTTTCTTGTATAATAACAAGTTAATACCTAATTATTTAAGAAATTGTTTCATACTAACGTAAAATCTAATATTTATTTTACATATTTATTTATTTAATCCAATGAAGGAGAGTCATAAAAAATCGAAAGAGTACACGGATTATATCATGTCAAGAAAATTTGATGTGAGTCAAGATATGATCAGAGAAAGCATATCAACATACTTAGCCTTCCACGCTCGCCATCTAAAGTGTTAGTTCAGGAAAATGAAAAGAAATAGGTGAAAAATACATAATCTGATATATGATTCATCAGAAAAAACAAGGGAGAAATCTGTCTTACCCGTAACTGATACATCGGTAACAGGTAGTTTGTTGCTTTGATCTAAGCAAAAGGGAAATCAGAATGTCTTACACCTAAGCTTCATTCATTATTCATCTTCGGTCAGTAGTGGGATAGCAGTAATCTGCAGAATGAAAGAGAAAACAGCAGAAAAACATGATGTATGTAATAAATATCCCTTTGTACCAACTGAATATAATGAAAAGAAGAATTTTTGAAATAATAAGCAACACTATACAAATAATACATAATTGCGATATTCTGCCTTTGACGGGTATGTGTTTATTGCCAAACGAATAATTTCACCTTCTAGGTTCTTGCTAATTTGGAAATATAATCTCATTTGTCCTTCAAAATACCTCCAATAATTGAACTCAATAACAGGATGGTTAGTAGCTTTGTTCAATTTACAGCAGAAAAATTATAGACCCCCATATTCAATTAATAAATACTTAACTGAAAACTCTTGAAAATATCAGGGTAAAATATTTAACGATAATATTAATTTCATTTTGCATATTGCAATGTATGGATGAAACAGTAATTTCCATACAATTGAATCTTGATGCCAAGGATATTGAATTCTATTACAGCGATCTCTGACATTAATCTTAACTATCTCCTTTTTATATACATAACTCAAAGGAAACTACTCAGTTACAAACATATCAACTTAGCAAAAATTTCATGGAAAATTGTTAAATTGCTTTGAGACTGTTCTCCTACTTATAAATGCCTAGTTCAAAGTAATTTGTGAATAGCACAGATATCAGAGATAGTATCAAAACATACAGCTAAAAATAAATAAAAATGTATTTAGTTACAAAAATACTGATTTGCCATTGAAGGTTCCATTCTTCTGAGATATTTCCCAAGTTTTTGAAGTTTTATTATGTAATTTTTCCTAATAATAAGTCAATAATCCTATCTTTTTCTATTAGAACACACAATTATAATAGCACATAAAATCACATCATTTGTTACCTCGAAAGATAACAACATAATACTTTTTTCAAATATGTTCAAATATGATTTTTTCATTCAAGAGCACAAAACTCTCATTAGAATTTACAATAGCCAAACAATTATTTTTCATTATAAATTTTATTTAAATATAGTTAAAATTCAAATTCAATTGAAATTAGAATCCAGTTAAATACATCAATCATGGATTTCGCTAACATAATTCAACTGAAACATTTTTAATATAAACATATACTCAGGAAAATTATAGAACAAAATTACAACTTATACCCTATAAAACAAATGGGCAAATAATGAAATATCGTTTCTCAAATTTCCAATCTATTTCTCAGGTGTCCAACATACTGGCTACATTCTGCTTAGTTAGATATATATTATATCAAACTTCAATTTTAACATAAAGTATCTAACTATTTAAATAATAATGTCAGTATCACCTAGTTCTTCATCAGTTGGTAATTGTACTTTGTCAATATTAATCAAATTAGGATCTACTAATGGTAATCCATTTTTTTCTCTTCGCCTAAGCTCTAAGAATGCTTCTCGTTGTGCCCAGTCTCGATAATTCATGCTTGGCATGTATGCATAGAACACACCCCCAAGAGTTATACATAATGTAATCGTTGCGAATGCAGTTGCATGTGCCCAAAATCTGTCTTCTGCTATATCCTCCTTATTAAAACCATAACTCACCCAGTTTTTATTAACTATAGTTTTAGCCTCTGTGCTACAGGCATCTGCTACAACTGCAGTATCATTTTTCTTTGAGGAGGTGGAAACTAACCTTCTGATAGTTATACTAGAAAATCTCCGAAGTGGTATTCTGGAAAAAGTTACTAAAGAGGCCATATCTAAATGAATGTTATAGATTTCAACAAATAATACGAATCAATCTTCGAGGTTACTTTTGTTATGTCACAAAATCCTTCAACCTTCGACACAGAATCATGTGAAGTCACAGAAAATTTGAATTCTATTCTATATTGAGAAGGCCCTTATGACTTTTCTTTCCATTCGGATATGGGCCAGAGTCTGTTTAGTGTTCTATGGACTTGATTTTAATCACTCTTAACTGGGCCAATGCGACGATAGATCTTGGATTTTTCAATACCCAACTAAATTTTAAACTCAAGTACTTTCTCAAATATCTCAGATCAAAATACACAAAAAACATCAGTTCTTTCATCACGTCGAGCAACAACATGCTCTTCCATTGATAGTCACTCAGAAGGTCCAATATTTGTAATAATTTCGATTTTCAGCAGATTCGCGCGTTTTAAATATTAAATAGAAAATCTGAGTATTCTATGAGATTAACTGTTGGTTGTTCATGGTAAATAAACTTTCGAACCTGCGATTGTGAACTGTCACTTTATAAATAGACCCTTACAATTGTTTAACTAAAAATTACCAGAATTAAGTATTCTCAAAATTAAATGAATCCAAGAAAAAATTTGAATGTCGAATATATTTTTGAGAACTATATATATATATATATATATATATATATATATATATATATATATATATATATATATATATATATATATATATATATATATATATATATATATGCAAACACAGGGCGACAGGGAGACTCAGGCTCGCTCCCTTCGAACCCGTCCAGAAGCTGAGCCTGTAGGAGGGTCGTGTAGACCCAGCAGCGCACCCCTCCGAGGCGGAACTGCAAGGTCCGAATCTGCTTCTCAAAATGAAAAGGGTGCCCAAGGCTTATGCGTACCTTTGGAACGCACCGCTACAGCACCTCGGCGGGACGGACGCATACGATGGAGCAATGACTATAATGTCCTGCTAATACGTGCACACTTTACTGCAATGAGTTTGGTAAACGATTCGAATCAGAAGTATAGTCAGAAACTCGCTGGAATCTGACATGACCTAACGGAACGTGAAGCGAAACCTGAGACACTGGCTAGCAGAGTGCGCTGGATTAATATTAATCAAAAGGTCTCCAAGGCAGAGCTGGCAGTTATTAAGAACAACTTACATCCCACCATTGTCAAGTCATCACCCATAAAGAAAACTAGGAGGAGTTAAGTGAGAATAGAGGAAACACCTGCTGTGGGTGCTTATCAGACTGAGGATCAGAAAACAGAGGAAATAAGAAATTCCTTCGAGATTAATAATCTCAAGTACACGGGAATTAACCCTGTTGGCCGACCAAAGATTCCAAGACTGAGGTACACCAAGGCAGTTCTCCGCAATGTAGAAGAGGTGAATGCAATAATAGGAGGCAAACTAAGAGAAGACACCAGATACTTGAGGGAGACATAGCCAGAATCCTGAAAGGAGCCAACAACTGGGCGGCTCTGGTCCTGACCAGATTCATAACTACTGGTGGAAATATTTCACTAGGGTCCATCCCTTGTTGGCTCAACTTTTTCAGCAGTCATTACAGAACCCAGGAATAATACCCGAATACTTCACACCTGGCATAACCTATATGATTCCGAAAGAGCAGGGAATTCAAGATCCGAAAAAATACAGGCCTATTACTTGCCTACCGTCCATATACAAGATTCTTACAGGCACGCTAACATTGTATATAAATACTTACGTCAGGGCGAAGCACATATCAGCCCACGAGCAAAATGGCTGTCGGTATAGATCAAGAGGATGCAAGGAGCTGCTGGTCATCGACAATATAATAACGAAGCAGGCTAAGAAGAAGTTACGAAACTTATCTGTAGCCTGGATTGACTACAAGAAAGCCTACGATTCGGTACCACACTACTGGCTGATTGAGAGCCTGAACGTCTATGGAGTAACCAAGCCTATCATCAATCTGTTGAAACATTTGATGACCATTTGGAGGACATCTCTCAGGATTGCAATGGGAAGAGGCAAGATAACTACTCCGGAAATAGGAATCAGGCGGGGCATATTTCAGGGAGATACCCTGAGCCCTCTGTGGTTCTGTCTGGCTCTAAATCCCCTCAGTACTTTACAGAATAACACACCAAACTGTTATATCGTAAATAAGGACACTAACACTCGTATCACCCACCAGCTATATATGTATGACCTGAAACTCTATGCTGGAAACGTAGATCAACTTAAAAGACAGCTCGAAACAGTGTTAGCATTTAGTGAGTCAATCCGCATGGAGCTGGGTATCGAGAAATGCGCAGTTGTTAATATAAGACGAGGAAAGCTTGAGAGAAAACAAGAGGGTACTACTCTGATGGATAATACAACAATCCCAGCACTGTCCCCTGAGGTGTCCTACAAATATCTGGGCGTCCAACAAGCCTTGGACATAAAAACTGCTGAAATGAAGATGAGGTTTAAAGAAAAACTCTACTCTAGAATTAACCGGATCCTTAAGGCTAAACTCAACTCGAAGGCATTATTTCAAGCTATCAACTCCTGGGCTATACCGAGCTTAGCATATTCCTTTGGGGTGCTCAAATGGTCGATAACTGACCTAAGGGCTATGGATATAAGGATTAGAGCGATACTAACGGCACACGGGATTCACCATCCACACTCATCTATAAACCGCTTATACCTACCAAGAACACAGGGAGGACGAGGCCTTGCATCACTAGAAATGAGTCATAAGAACAACGTGGACCAAATGAGAGAATACTTTACCAGCAAACACTTACTTAAACTAACCGAAAGGCGTTATATTTGAGCTGGGTGATTTACAATCATATAAAATATAAAAGGGCAACATTTTGTAGTACCATCATCAGGGACTGTAATTGTAAATAGATAGACATTGAACTAAAATAAGAATACACTACGAAATCCAATAAATTGAGACATATATATATATATATATATATATATATGCCCTTCCGGTGTCTCATATATATATATATATATATATATATATATATATATATATATATATATATATATATATATATATATATATATATATATATATATATATATATATATATATATATATATATATATATATATATATATATATATATATATATATATATATATATATATATATATATATATATATATATATATATATATATATATATATATATATATATATATATATATATATATATATATATATATATATATATATATATATATATATTTATATATGTTGTATAATAATAAAATAATTTTGTATTGCTATGAAAATATGATAGTATGTATGGTGTGATCTATGCCCTTCCGGTGTCTCAATTTATTGGAATTCGTAAGTGTATTCTTATTTTAGTTTAATGTCTATCTATCTACAGTTACAGTCCCTGATGATGGTACTACAAAATGTTGCCCTTTTAAATTTTATGATTGTAAATCATCCAGCTCAAATATAACGCCTTTCGGTTAGTAACATATAAGCAAGCCAAAATTGAATAGAGGAAGAGAAAGATGATCTTTCACTTACGTAGTCACGTCATGTTCAACGGTCGGTCATGTTGATTTCAAATTGAATTGACCAGTTGTCATTTTCCCACTTATTTCATCTGCAAGTGCTTCAAGATTCAAGACTCCGTTTATTATTTTATATGTAGGAAGTGTATTTTTTATCTTTGAGAATAGTTAATTAGTTACTAGCTTATTCCTCATGAACATTTTCTAACATGTCCAAAACGGTTGAAAAACAAATTAAGTGTTCATCTACAGATGATACAAACTTACAAAAAGGAAATTTTGTTCACTCCACACCGAAATTGAAATCTTCAAAGTTGCCGGTGAGATCAGTTTTAACTGAAAGTACGAATAATAAGAAAATAACTGAATCGCCAATAATAGGAAACGTTCAAGAAGCTTATATCAAAGATAAGGTAAGGTCTAAAGAATCGGAAACTCCAGAAAGTAGTCAGTGTGGGCCACCAACGCAACCTAGTCAATATCCCAAACAGAATAACACCACATCCCAAAATAATGATTGCCACAAAAAAGATGTTCAGACCAAACATAAATGGACACTTTCAGATTTTGATATAGGAAAGCCACTTGGTAAAGGCAAATTTGGAAATGTTTATTTGGCTCGAGAAAAGAGATCAAAATTTGTAGTTGCTCTCAAAGTTTTATTCAAAAGTGCCATAAATAATTTTAATAATGAACACCAAGTTCGTAGAGAAATTGAGATTCAAACCCATCTAAGGCATCCTAATATCCTGAGAATGTATGCTTATTTTCATGATGAGTCAAGAGTGTATCTTGTATTAGAATATGCACCAAAAGGGGCTTTATATAAAGCTTTGCAGTCATCCCCTAATAAATATTTTGATGAACCAACTTCTGCAAAATATATAGCTCAAGTAGCAGATGCCCTAAAATATTGCCATGCCCATAAAGTAATCCATCGTGACATTAAACCTGAAAATTTACTTCTTGGTGCAAATGGAGAGATTAAAATTGCAGACTTTGGGTGGTCTGTTCATGCACCTTCTTCCAGACGTGAGACATTATGTGGAACCTTAGACTACCTCTCTCCAGAAATGGTTGTTGGGAAACCTCACAATGAAAAAGTTGACCTATGGAGCTTGGGAGTATTATGCTATGAATTTCTAGTAGGAAAACCTCCATTTGAGTCAGCTAGTTTTGATGGAACATACCGTGCAATTAGTGAAGTAAAATATTCTTTCCCAAGTCACGTTTCAGAAAGAGCCAAGGATTTGATAAAAAAATTACTAGTATTTAATCCAGATTCAAGACTGAGTTTAGAAGGCATATTGAAGCATCCTTGGATTTTACAATATACGAACATTGATAAATAAATTAATATTACCTATGTATTTATTCTTAATGTTTTTATAGCTTTTGTGAGCACAAGTAACAATTGTTAATTACTTTGATGCATGAAGTGCAACTTTACTTAAATTTGTAATGTTAATTCGGATATTCCCAAGCTTTTTATTTGAAAAGAGTATACATTACAACGTCTTCTTCATAACTGAAAATAACTGTTTGATTGAAATATACCTATTTTGATTCTTCTCTTGTATTTATTTCTACTTTTCCTATGTATAAATAAAACAGTTTCTCAAGGACTAGAGAAGCGATATATCTGTTTAAACAAAACCTTCCAAATACGAATGAGTAAAACTAGTTATTTGAAACATTAGATATTAATCATTATAGTTTTCACATATATAAATAAGCTTTTGTTAAATTTGTAGATTTTGTGGAAATTAATTATTCATTCGTCCATTAGGTTTATAAATAATTTAAATTCAAATGATATATTTTGGCAAGGCATATATAAGAGGGGGGTTCAATGAGAAGTAATCCAAGCTCAGGGGTTTTACGGGCCCGATGAATATAAGCAATGACGGGGGAAAAAGACATTTACCATTCTTTTCACCGGACCCGAGATTTCAAGTATATCCTGCATTTTAGAGTGTCTATCACTGAAGTGCTTTGGATTGAAATTTCTCAAGTATAAGTTCAATAATGCATTATATTAAAATCAACGTTTGTTCGTATGATGTGCTGCCGTACCGTTCATTCGATTGCGATGAAACCACAGAACAGTCCGCCGATAAAACCGTAAATTTAATACTCCTATATATATATGGGTAAAACTTTACATAATTATTGCTGCACGTGCGCAAAGGTTACAGATCAGGTAATATGTAATGTATTAACTTAATTCTTCACTCAGTTTCATTCCTGCATTTCATATTGAAACTAACATTGAAGTTGTGACCAATACACAGAGATTAGCATAGCATTGTATCTTACCAAAGAACATATATGTATCTAACTTCACTGATCTTATTATTTCCATTGAGTTTTATCTTGCTATATATTTAGTTAATATTCAACGACTATCATCATTATTGCATATTGTTTTCGTTGTGGTAAACGCACAAGTTATTCGTATTTTATCTCGAACAAAAACAAATGCCTCACTTAGAACATCTACCTACGCAGCACATTGAATCATATATTTAAAACATCTAAGCGAATTCCAGTTTCTCAAACAAACGAACTGATCATTTACGAATTGCATGTACTAATCGGAAGAAGGGTGGAGCGACTGCCCGAATGGAAAAACCAAAAATTATTGTCTGCAGAAGACTGTTGCTAGCAAATAACGACAGGGAGAAATCCAACTTTTACAGCATCATTCACGCATCAATAATACCCTTATAAATACAACCGGAGTAATAATCTAACTTAATAGTGAAATTGAAATGAAGATTGCATGTCGAGCAACAACAATTAAGTATGCAGAATCGTGTAGTTCGACGGCAGTTGGTCGGAATTGGTCTATACAAAAATTGTAATTTGCCTTCATACAGATGAGTCGAAATTTTACTTGTATCATTCTGATGTGTGAATATTTGAAGGCAGCCTTCTCTTTGGTGGAGGTTTCATTATTGTTTTAGGTAGTCACTTGGTTGTTCCAGAGAATGAAACCCTTTCATGGTGGAGGCAATTTCATTTTAATGTATGATAATGCCCGATCGCATCGCGTAGCTATTATAAATAAAAATGATCTATCCCAATATGAAATATATCAACAACTGTGTATTAACACAATGAAGACTTTATTCAACCTATCATAGATTGTCCAATACCCCTCCTTCAAGGAGCCAGCTCTCTGATCATGATCAAATTATTGTTTTCATTGATTCTCAGGTGGCCCCTAGATGATTCGTTGGGCGGACGGCACTTTGTACTTATACTCCTGAATCTCTTACCGAATCGATAAGTAATTTAGTCACAATTCAGCAGGATGTTGTGAATTTGTGTAAAATACTGGGTTACAACAGAATAGTCGATTTTTTTGAGACTTACAGGGTACTCTCAGAACACTAAAATGGCTTTAGAAAGGGTAGGACTCCGACAAGAGCTACATATCAGGCTATAACAAAGATTCTCTCCTGCTTAAACAGTGGTAAAATAACAGCACTGATGTGTATCGATCTCAGAAAAGCCTTCGACTCCGTCAACCATGACAACTTGATTGAGAAGATGTATGCGGTTGGAATTAGAGGCAGGCCTTTGGATCTGCTTCGGTCTTATTTATCAGGAAGATCTCAATGTGTTGCTGAAAAAGAGCCTACAACTGGAAAGACACTGCAGTCAACGATGTTGGCTATTGATAGGGGGTGGTTTTCTCGAAATGAGTTGAAAATGGACAGTCAAAAGACTAAACTTGTCAGGTTTGCATATGGAAGAGAACACGTGCCCATATCTCATGTATATAAGACTGCCATGGTTTCATCTAACAACCTTAAATTCCTGGGTGTTTTGGTTGACTATCGACTGGATTGGGGTGATCATGTAGACTAACTTGCAAATGATATGGCCAGATATGTCTATGCACTAAGAACACTGTCCGAAATTGTGAATGTCTCCACAGCATTTACCGCATACAATGCATACATTGATAGTAGGCTAAGATACGGGATAGTTATATGGGGGAATTCATCGGATATCTTGAGGCTCCTTTTGTTGCAGAAGAGATGTATTCGTGGGATTCTTAAACTGATTGAAACACAATCATGCAGGGCTCACTTTGTGGAAAGATCAGTGCTAACTGTTGTGAGTATATGTTCATGAAGCAATTATGCTCATAGTTAATAATAGAGACCTGTTTGTGGAGACTAAGCGTGAACATGAGCATAACACAAGAGCTAAGAACGATATGAGGCTACCCAGATTTAAGAATACTTACCTTCAGAACGACTCTGTTTATGCTTTGGTGAAAATTTATAACCACATTCCACAGGAGGCACGAGGGTGGCCACAAAATAAATTGAGAAGAAGATTAAATACTTCCCTTAGGAGGACATCATACTACACTCTCCAGGAGTATTGTGAGGACAATATTTGTCTAAGCTGATTTCGTCTCTTATTGTTAGGTCTTTATTCTGTTTACACTGTTTGTTTCTATGTATTTCATGTTTATGATGACGTGTTCTACAACAATTTATGTTTATATGGAACAAATAAATGGATTGATTGAATGAGAACAAAACTGTAGTGCGTTGCTCCTATTCATGACATCAAACTGAACTGTACCATCACTATTGTCGGCCTTGTTGACGTGAGTGGAACGGAGATCTCGCTACTTCAAGTAGAGATATTTGGCAATCTAGAAAAGGTTGAATATTACTCCATGAATAAACTCTTCATTATCTATGTTTGAAAATAATGTGCTAAATTTGTAAGGAATTCAAAGATGGGAATCACAGGTATGTTCTCCAGATATAAACAGCATTAAACATGTTTGGACAGATATCAAAGCAATTTATCATTCTCCAAAATCCTTCTGAAACATAACAGTCTGCAGCAGCTGTTCTACAGATGTGGGCAAATAACCCTCGAAAATTCCATTAACAACTTAATTTGCGGAATGCCAAAAGGATCGGCCGAACTAGATACTAAGACTGAAGAACTGAGGAAGTTGAGAAATACTTTTTTTTGCTCATAAAATTTTGTATTTTCTTGCATTTAGCATTTCACTTTCATTTTCTCATTTCCTTCAAACAAATCGCAAATTTATTGAAAATCTTCCATTAATCTATTATCATTGGACATTGGACATGTGTAAAATTTCAAAAAATTAAATAGATCTCTATCTTACTAGATATCATTCAATTTCCATGAGAAAATTCATTTTTGCAAGAAAATAATTATTCATAATTCAATAAAAGAACTATTCCAATTTTTATATTTAAACAGAACTATTGCTCTCACGACAGCAATGTGCCAGGTACCAGTTAGATAGACATAAATTTGCTTTTTTGGTAGTAACTCAATCCCCCACTTTTATAAAGCCCACTTCTCTAAAAGATGAAATTTGTCATCAAAAAAATTCAATAATTATTTCTTTTTTCAACACATTTTGTATTCAAAGTTTTGCAAGTAAAACAAAATAAAAAAAACTATTTCCTCTTGTCTCTAGAAAATTCAGAAAGCAAAGCTTTACAAGACAAGGAGTTTCTAATACACATTTTAGTATATATATAATTTCATGTCAAATTCTCTCAAATTCAAAGGTAAAGAGAAGAGCCAATCGAATTGCCGTTATTAATGAATATACTATTTCAAATTAAATGATAACTCAATTAGGAAGTCTCTTTCAAACATACACAAATTTCATTTGTATAATAAATGAATAGGAATAAACAGTGATTTCATTGTTTTCATTTCACTGAACTTTCATATGAATTTCTATCATGTATCAGCCTCATCTGTTCAGTATTTAAAATGGGGATACCTTGATATTTTGATGTTCTTATTTTAAAAATTGAAATGTATTCAGATGGAAAAATTTGAAGAAAAGAAATCAAAATCTCATGAATGTAATAAATATATATATAATTAACTCTTCACAACTTCTAATGGATGACTAGGTACTGTTGCTTCTCCATATCTGCGTCTTGCTTCTTCAAGAAATGCTTTTTCCATTTTGTTAACTAAGTTATCAAAAAAAAATAAAGCTATTTGTGAATGAACTATAGACTTAAACCTAAAACATATATAAAAATCAATGATACAACTCCTTGGGTTACTTTTCAAGCCTGGAGAAAATTTCCAATTAGTTTCTAAATAATGAAATAGTTTCCCATCACTACAAACTGCCCGAACAAAGTTTGGTCTTGATAATGTTACATTAGAGGTATAATTCTCCACGATTGGAGGAAAACCAATTTCTAAATTTGCGTTAAGTTTCTTAGTATTTTTTGATAGAATCACAGACCTAGTACAAAATGGAACAAACAGATCATAATGTTCAACATCAGCAACTACACTATACATTTCCTCAGATGAAAATCTGGAAATTGAGTTTCAATAATTTGGTAACTTTTCAGTCTTATGTAACACACCCAACAAGTTTTCTAGCAAAATGCTCTTTTTCTTTTTCAGGTATTTTAAAGTGAAAATATCGAATAAATCTCATAAATCTTGTCATTTTGAAAAATATCACCTTCGAATTCTTTGAAAAGGATCATATTTACTACGTATTATAATAATTTATCTATCAATTGTGAATTTAGTATTTCATAATTCTTCTAATCTGCAACTGCTTGAAATCAAATTTATAACCTAATAACCTTTAAATATGTAAAGTTCTGAATTTAATCATAGAACGGAACATAGACTAAATATAGGAACAAATAAAAGAAAAATACTATTTTCTATTCTTTCGAGAATTGTATTATTTTCTATAATCTCTTTTCGTATGTTATTTAAGGCAGCAAACAATATTGATTCTACCACTACAAAAACTTAATTCAGCTACAACTATATGAAGAAAAAGAATAAAATTTGCTTAGAAAATATTTATTGATAGGTATGTATATTCATAATTATTTAGTTATCAGGTGTTTTAAGTTGTTATAATTATTCGTTTTAATATTTTCTATTATTATTCAGAAAAATGTTTTATTTTTACAGGTATGTTCATAATAATTTAATTTTTTAGGTTGTGATATGTGTTTCTTTCCAATATTATTAATGTGTTTATTGTTCAACCAATACAGGAATATAATGTATATAACATATATATATATATATATATATATATATATATATATATATATATATATATATATATATATATATATATATATATATATCATAGGTTTTCTTTTAGTTTATACTGCTCAGAATCTCATTTCATATTTTATTTATTTGTTTATATAAATGTAATATAATTAACTGACAATTTTGTCATATTTATATTCAGATCAGTATTCTATTCGATCGTTCACCACTTCACACAAAGGAAACTATTAATGAGTAAAATTCAGTGTTACTTGACTAAGGTCCGTACACTGGATTTTTCCGGGGAGAAAGCCTCTGACACTACTCGTTGGTACATTGATATCATTGTCTGATGATGCTATAGTATGTATATATTCTGATAGATTGATATATTCTCATAACATTTAACGTTATCCTAATATATAATTATTCCAGGATATGTTTTGATTATAATCATTGCCTGGCAATGGTATTAATTACCGGGTGGTGGATTTATATTTTTTCATGAAATCAGTTTGATTGCATGAACAGATATATGGGCAACTCGTCGGGGTAAAACCCCCTATATATATATTTATTATGTAAATATATTTAGGAAAATACAGTTCCCAGACATTCTGGTATGAACTCGAGCTCTGCCCCAAACACATAGGTTATATAGAAAAGAAGAAGATTTTATTTTTGTTTTTATGCCGGTTTAATTTATGTCAATTTCTCCAGTTTTCACCTACTCTGACATAGGCAATAAATTCTTTAAAAAGGACCCATTGGTGGTAGGTTATTCCCCGTAGAATCTCCTATAAGAATGTCGTCAATAGTACTAAATTTGATGGAAATGGGGTTTTCCAAAGAAAAAGCGTGAGTATATCAAGTCTTTTGTAAAACTTTTCTTCATAACCTCAAATTGTTTAGAGAATTAGCTGTCTCTCGATGTGAATCTAACAATATAGAAGCACTAATGGATTGGATATTGTCCCATGAAGAAGAACTAGAAGCTGTTGGTTCTGTTCCTCCTGTTACTACACAAGCAGGCAATTTATCTGAAGAAAATGATTCTAATAACCCAGCTGTGGAAGGAAGTGATAAGGCAACTTCAGAAGAACTCATTGCCAAATCAATAAAATGCAATGATTGTGGAAAATTGTTCCAGACTGAAGATGAAGTACAATTTCATGCTGTTAAAACAGGTAAATATTACAAATTTTCAATTGAAAACAAATATAAGAATTTGAAATAACTTATTCTGTCTAAAAGCCTATCTAAGAATTGATAGACATTCATAATTATCATTAGAGATTAATAAATCTTGAAATATCCTATATTTTCCTTTTAAAACAACAAATATAATCAACAATGAAATTTCATGTCAGCAGTCATGGAATAGAATTGAATTGTTTCATTATTGACACGAATAATTTAAAATTTAAGGGATTACACCACCCTGACACTTGAAAAAAACGCAGATAAATAATTTAATGGTAATTATTAAGTATAGTGTCAATAGTCAAAATTCACTGAAAAGTGTTTACTTACTAATTTTGGGTCCCTAATCCAAATCTGAAATCGTTTTGCCCCGGAAGGCTATCGTTTAGGAAAAAAAAACAAAATTTCCTTGAAAGTCCTCTTGTCTATATCGTTTAAACTCAATATTTGCTTCATTAAAATGCCTTGTTACTATTACAATGGATAATATTTACACACATGTACATTAATTAATAATTCTATGCTCAAATATGCTTTTGAATTCGAATGTTTATTTTCAAGATAGTTAACCCGCCATATTTACCATGTTTTCATGTTACATGTTATAGGACGTACCGCTCAAAATGATGCAAGAAAGAGATAGAAGTACTCACTATTTCTCTCGTTCATAACTGAGACTGAAATTCAAATGGGAATCTTTCCAAACCTAACCTAACTAACCTAATTTTACCTAAAACCCTTACTACTGACTTATTCAATTCACAATTATAAATTTAAATTAGGTTTGCTGTTAGGTTAGTTAGGTTTGGTTTGAAGAGATTTCCATTTGAATATCGCTCTCTGTTATGAGGGGAGGTGGCAGATGGCGAGTATTTCACTATTGTCAAGATCATGTCACATAGGTCTTGGATTGTATATGTGTGAAATTGTTGCCTAATATTGAGAATTGAGGGGCAATCATGTAAATATGGCGGGTTAACTGTCTAGAAAATAAGCATTCGAATTGAAAAGCATTTTAATAAGAAATTAATCTATATTTGAGCGAAGAAATACTAATTAATGTTACATGTGTGTATATATTATCCATTGTAATAGTAACAGTGCATTTCAATAAAGCAATTACAGAGTTTGAATGATATAGACAAGTGGACTTTCAAGGAAATTTTGGTTTTATTTATATATTATATAGTCTTCCAGGGCAAAGCGATCTCAGATTTGGATTCTGGGACCCAAAATTAGTAAGTAAACACTTTTTCAGTGAATTTTGACTATTGACACTATACTAAATAATTACCAACTTTTTCGATTTGTTCATTAAATTTTCATGTATGTCTACATATATATTTATAAACAATTTCCAATATCGAGAAAAAAATTATAATGAAAATGGCGGAGATATATGTCAGTGCGGTTGTCTACGATCCGTAGAGCCCTTTGGGTTTTTCTTTCTTATTTAAACAATAAATAAGTCATTTTCATATTCTTATTTTCTTTTTTTTTTATTTAAAATAACAGCGCATTATCGAATTTGAGTCGTCACTCTTCATGACGCATGGGCAATGGCGCAAAAGAAAAGAGACGTGCGCAGGTAAACATTCGCTGCTCTCGCTCTCTCGATATACGTTCGAAAAACCCGCTCTCGCAACCGAAAGTTTTTCCTCAAAAAGAAAATTTTTGGAAAATATTCATAGTGTGCAATTTGATAACCGCTTCTGACATTATATAAGTGCCGTCGATAGAACTTCACTCCGCTGATACAAGAACAACGAAATTGCTGTGCCCAGAAACACATAAAATCGAGCCTCCTCAAGGTGAGTGGTGATTCAATTTGGCGCAATTTATATAATTTCAATGACATACGTTTTCTTTCGAGCCGGATAGCTCGGATACAGCGGTCCTACTTTTAAAATCTTTGCTGACAGTATACATGACGTCCCTGTTCAGCATTGTTTGAAAAAAAATACAGCGCATTCAGAAGTGTAACAACTAGGATGTGGCGTAGGAATAAAGTAATAAAATCATTTTTAGAGAAGTAACAGCTGTTAGAGACGAAAACTTGAGTTTCCAACAAAATTTAGCTTAAAAAATGTTAAACTTTTGATTACAGAAACCAATGGAAATAATCCTATCACGCTTTAAGTAATATTATAAAAAATAAGTGGTGCAGATTTTAGCCAAACGTATTCAGAAGACTTTAAGATATTGTCACCTGTTTGAAAAAAGTAATTCTGAGAAAAACACGAAGCAATTGTGAACAAATTCCAACAAGAAAATGTATAATGGCGAGTTGGAATTTATAACAATGAGTCAACCTGAGGTACTGTTAGTTAAATCTTTTAAAAGAGTTGTATAATTTCTAAAAATAGGTAGGTAAGTAAGTATAGGAATGCAACCTAACTTTCTGGTAGGATCCCTGACATGCTCTTTTCATAATAGCTATAACTTGAAAATTTTAATTTCAAAATGTTTTAGCGCTTGAAATATTCTTAAAAGTATAAATAATTCAGCAAAAATAAATGATTTTTTGAAAATTTTAGAGTGGTGTAACCTCTTAATACCAAAACCATAGTTTATGTTTTCCTGTATTTGAAGTGAAGAAAGGATATTTACAAAGAATTACTTAATTTTTCAACAGACTAAAGTTTTCTTTATGAAAAGATAATATTTACTATATAAAAATATAAATAGATAAATGAAATATACTGTATGTACCATGCTATAGCATATATAGAAATCTTATTTTTATTAATGTATTTATATTTTTAGGACATGCAAATTTTTCGGAATCAACAGAGGAGAAAAAACCAATGACTGAGGAAGAGAAGAGAGAACAGCTTGCCAAAATTGAAGCCAAATTAAGGCAAAGAAGGTTAGATAGGGAAGCTAGAGAAAAACTTGAAGAACTAGAAAGAGAAAAAAATAGAATTAAGTCTGGAAAAGAATTGCTAGAAGCTAAAAAAAAATATGAGGAACAAGAGATGAAAAAAATTCTTGATCAAAGAAAAAGAGAAAAAGAAGAAGAAAGATTGGCTAGGCAAAGGGTCAAAGATCAGATTGAACAAGATAAGCTAGCTAGAAGGGCCAAATTTTCAGGTAAACCAGAAGAAACTCAATCTATAAAACCTGTTTCAGTACCTGCCTCTAATCCAAGACCTGCATCTAACTACTCAGAAGTAAGATTGCAAATTAGGCTTACAGATGGCAGTTCACTCACTCAAACCTTCCAAGCTAAGGAACCATTATCTGCCGTAAGATTGTATATAGAAATGAACAGAAATGACACAGAAGGTCCATTCAATCTTATGACTACTTTTCCAAAGAAAATTTTTTCAGCAGATGATTATGAAAAGCCTCTCGATACTTTAGGTGAGTGTATATTTCTTATATATGCAAATTTTCCAGTTTCTTTAAAGTAAAGTAATTTCAAATTTACCAAACTGCAGCGTGTATGTCACATACAGCAATAATGTTGTGGATCACTTGCCTTTCAATTTTGTGGAGTCCAAGTTTTGTTATAAATTTTAATTTTTTTTTCTCAAAAATTGAGCAAAATATAAATACTGAAGACAAAAATCAAAAATTGTATTTTTCAGTTGCTTAATCTGAAAAAATAAACATTTGGAAAAAGTTTGGGGCTCATAATTTTTTTATTAACAATATTGGTTAGTGTCTTCCAAAATGCTACTGGACTTGAATTTGAACTACTTAGAGCTGATTTCCTTATAATTTCATGAGGAATAGAACACAAGCTATGTTCAATTTTTAATCTGTGCCTGAAGAACAATCAGTTTCCGTCTAAGAGGAGGATTGCGGAAATCTGTCCCATCTTCAAGAGCGGTGATAGGACCGATGTAACGAACTACCGTCTTGTGGTCCTGCTTTGCTCCTTTGCAAAGGTTTTTGAGCTTCTATTGCATGAATCTTTAGCATTCCAGCTGAGCCAATCGATTTCGGACCGGCAACTGGTTTTAGGGTTGGTAGATCAACTGTAACAAATCTTGCATGCTTTTCGGAATACGTAACTGAGGTTTTGAACCGGGGTGGCCTGGTTGACACGGTCTTCATGGATTTCTCTGAGGCCTTTGATCGCATGAACCATGTTGCTCAAATAAAAAGAATGAAGGAGATAGGGTTCCTTCTGAGCCTTCTCAGGTTTTTCTATTCATATTTGACTGATCGAAAGCAATATGTTATGTACAATGGATTCACATCCCAGGATTTTGGAGCCCATTCAGGAGTCCCTCAGGGGTCGGTTTTGGGTCCGTTTCTGTTCACAATTTTCGTAAATGACTTGAGAGGCTAAACGTTGGGGGCGTAGCCTTTGCGGACGATCTCAAGATTTACACAGAAATAAGATCGAATGAGGACTGTCAGTCTTCAAGGAGAGTTGCTGATGATACATCAGTGGTGTTTAGAAGTGCAAGTACATGTCAATTACGCGCAAACAGTCGCCACATTTCTTTCTTCATTCGGTGACGGGCTCACGGCTTGAACGTGTTTTTTGTTCTCGTGATCTCTGGGTGTTTCTCGACTCGAAATGGTCGTTCCGGGACCATATAGGTGATGTTGTTCTGCGAGCAAGAAAAATGTAGGGTTTTATTCTGAGGAATTCCAAGAGCTTCCAGAACACTGATGTTCTCAGGGTTCTGTATTTCGCTTTCGTTCGGTCTAGATTGGAGTATGCCTGTGTTATCTGGGATCCATACTATGTGAAATATAAAATTGCATTGGAAAGCGTCCAGAGAACCTTCCTGAGGTACCAGGCATACAAACCAGATGGAGTATATCCTATCGGAGGAATGCCAGGTTTTCTGTTAACCGATCGTTTTTCTGTGTTGGAGCTTCAAATTAAAAGGAAATATTTGTGCTGCATGTGTTTGTATGGACTTCTGAATAACTCCATCTGTTGTTCGTGTCTGCTTGACAGACTGATGTTTTTGGTACCCAGGCTCGCTGGCAGAGGCAATGTTACTTTTTATGTCGTTGGAGCTGTTACGGATGTTTTCTTCAACTCACTTATCAATCGAAGCTGTCACTATTTCAACACGGTGGCCTCTTCGATTGATATCAGTCATTCTCAAGCTACATTCAAAAGAAACCTATTAGTAAAACTTAGTTCACGCACTTAAATTGTTTTGATTGTTTGGTGTGTATTTCTATTATTTCAGTTTGCATTATCAATGCGTTTTATGTCATTATTGTTTTTGAAAGTTTTTTTTAAATCTGTTTTTAAGGTTTGAGCAAATTAGTCTATACTTGTTTGGCTCTGTAATTGGGAGTAATCCTGTTGAGCTTGTATCAATAAATAAATAAATAAATAAATAAATAAATAAGAATGTTCCAGGTCACAAGGGTAAAACGTATACAAGGATTGCCCCAAAAGTATCTGATCTATCTCCCTATTTATTTCTCAGTATTATTCTGTCATTTGACTCTTGTCATCCTTCAACATAGTCCTCATTGGATTAAATAACACACTTATACTAGTTCCAAGTTTTCCTGAAGGATTTCAATGCGATAGTTCTTCTGCTCATCCGTCAGCAGTTTTGGAATGAATTTCGCAGATACCTGAAGTATTTGCAAATTTTCATTTTAATCCTCAAATACTTATTTTCGATATTCCGAGATCATGTTCTAATTACCTAGTTAATCGTTGATCTTTATCGATTTTATCAACTGTTTTTTGCTGCCGAGATTTCAGGACCGACCAAAGCGTGGGTCGCTATCATAAGATATGCGTTCATCTTTAGGAGGGGGGTCAATTGATTATGCATTTTTCAAACCCATTTCTACGATTTTTTCTTATCGATTAGATAAAAGACTTTTTAAGAGTATCAAAAAAAAATTGTCATCATAAAATATCGAAAATTGATTCTTTGACATAAATTGTAAGTTTACGCTCCAAAGAAAAGTAGATTCGGAATGAGACACATAACTAACAGCTGAATAATCTGGAAAAAAACAAAAAAGATTTTTTCAGTTAATAAGTTTCTTGAGGTAACGCTGTCGAATTTTTTGTTTATTTGGATTATTGCATTTTGTGAGTTTAAAGTAAAAAAAAGAAATTTTTCTTTTAGAATTTCTGTTTTCAAACGAAAAAAATCTATCAAAAAATAAAACATGAAAAAATTAATATACCGGGTGTAACTGACACTAGGGCTACCCCTGTAACTTTTTTCTATTCGTAATATTTTGATGAAATTTGGGGATCGGACAGGATTTGATAACATCAATATGTTTGACATTTCGTTTCCGACAATTGGCTCAGCTCAACATCTCCTATCACGAAAATACAAGATTTTATCTAAAAATTTAATTGCCCATTTTTTACGGGGTGTCAAATTTGATGACATAAGAGCGAACAGCGAAAACGAAATAATTATAATAAATGTTCAATAATACCACCATTCTCACGAACACATAATCCCACACAATTGATGGTTCCCCTCACAACATTATTTAACTGTTGGGCTGTAATGCCTGCAATAGCCTGTCTCAAACGGTTCTCCAATTCTTGTTGGGTTCTAACAGGTGTTAAAGACCCTTTTAAATATCTTCCTATTATCCCCATCCAAAAATTGAACCCAAAACGTCCTTGGAAGTTTCCATCTTGATATCTGTGCTCATTTTGTTGCGACCAGTACCTGGTATTTTGCCTATTAAACGTCCCATTGTTCGTGAAACATGATTCGTCAATGAATAAAATCTTTTCATTTTCCTAAAGTACTCTTCAAAGTACTGGAGTCGCCTAACACTATCGTTAACATACAGGTGTAGGTGTAGTTGATGCTTAAATGAGCGGTACTTATGTTTTTTCAAAATTTTCCATCCGCTTTGGTGGCTAATTTTAAGCTCCTCGGCAATTTCCCTTGTTGATGTGGTTGAATTAAGATCAACAAATGTCAATACGTCTATTTTGGTATCTTCGTCGATAACGAAATCTTCCTCTTCATCAGGTTGCACCTCACGTAATTTTCGTTCAACTTTAGAGAAATAGGTTATATTCGGATGAAGTCTTTCCGAATAGCGATCTCTGTATAATTTTTCAGCTTGAACGCTATTTTGCATACACTCTCTATAAATGAGCATATCGACGTTTTCACATTGGGTATATTGATTTATGCTCAAAACTGAATTCACTAATTCGCAATGTCGATAATTAACAACAATGGAATTTTGACATGTCACACTGATATTTTTATGATCAGTTATTGTTATTAGCGAATGGGAGGAAACTGCAAAAAATGCCTAGGTATTTCCACAGAACTGCGGAACCGTTAACAATAGAGTGACGTGAGTGGTATAAAAAAAAAAAAATCCTGCTTCTGTAATAGCGGGTGACAGGATATGGTTGTCTCAAAAGAAAGCCTACTTTTTGAGGAAAAACTGAAATTTAAAACTTTTGACACCCCGTAGAAAATGAGCAATTAAATTTTTAGATACAATCTTGTATTTTCGTGATAGAATATGTCGAGCTAAGCCAATTGTCACTGTTCCTGGCCTCCTAGAACGAAAGATTAAAATTGCAAAAAAAAAGTGGTTTATTTTTCTTTGAAAAATATGTCAGAAGGTCGTAGGATGAGATGAACAATTAAAATAAGCAAAAAATACAGGGTGTCCCATTTAAGAATCGAAAGTTGGTATCGTTTCCGTCATGACCGGAAACGAAATGTCAAACATATTAATGTTATCAAATTCAAAATGTTGTTTTCTATCCGATACCCAAATTTCATCAAAATATTCCAAATAGAAAGAAAGTAACACTTACATGTGGTATCTTGACAGGAATACCTTGTAAGTTGTCTACAGAAAAAATGTACAAAATTTCAAAAAGATCGGTCAAGTAGTTTTCAAGTTACGCGTCTCACCGACTGGAAAAGTGAAAATTCTCAAATAACGTGTTTTAATTTTTTTGTAGAAACATGTTAATTTCTCTTTGTATTTGAAATCGTCAATTCCGGGACCATGAAGTGTAGGGCCGTCATCAAGGATAGAGCATCTTTTTGTTGCCTTCTAAGAACTCGAGCTGCTTTAGTAGCATCTGCATTTTTTTATCAGCTCTGCTAATGCGATTTCTATCTTCTTCGCGCGTGCCCATCTCTTCCATAAATGTTAGAAAAGCAAAATTGCCTTCATTCAAATAGCATGTTGACGAATTGTTACAATTTCAACAAATCGGATGCCTCATGCTTTCATTATTCATCTTCTATTTCTAGCATTGCATCGCTATTCGTAATTTTCATAATGGGCTTTATGGCTTTAATTACATCTTCCGGGAGTTCATGGTAGATATGCTTAAATGACCGCAACTTATTTATAGCTGCTGATTTTTCCACTCACGCCATGAGTCTTCGCCACTTGGACGATTGTTATGCTGCAGTGTTTTATCTGTGGAACTATAATGGTAGTAAGTTGCCCAAATTGCAATCCTCATTTTCTCCACAGGCCCATGATTGCTGAATTTTTTGGCCTTTTATTGAAAATAAATTATAGAAAAAACTGTACACAAATACACAACGAAAAGGCGTAAAAAATCACGAATCACGTACGGTGTAATCGTAACTGTTCGATAAAAAATATAGTACTATAAGTCACATATACAGGTATTTATACACATATATAGCATGTACAGGTGTGAAAAAACTCTACCACCTAAGATCTGCGCGCGGCTATCTAAGTAGCGTTCTTGAAGTAGCACTACAACACTCTATACATGCGATTCGCGTGAATTTGAATGATCTGATTGTAAAGCCCATAATTTCGTTAATTTTGCTCGGATCGATCTGAAATTTTGAAGGGAGACTCTTGAAATACTTTACAATCGAATGAAATAATAACAAATTAATCGATTTTGTGACTTACACAGCGTCAAAATGGTCAATAACAACATGCGGTCGTGTTTATGCATTGCCATGAGTATTCTTGACTTTGTGGCCAAACATTCAATGGACTCCAGCCTCTGCATTGTTTTTTAAGGGGCTCTCAAAACAGAAACTAATGGTTTCTTTGTCACTCTATTTTTCAATATGATCTATCTGGTTAATAAATATTGTGATTGTGCTGGTGGGATTTTCTCTGTACCTGGCTGGAATAGAACTTGGAATCACACAACCCTCATAGCTTATTTGGAATTCAAACCCAGACCATCAATCGCAACCAGCTTCTTATCCTATTGCAAAAAGCACAATACCATATGGCCATATGTGCCTTTCTGTTTCCCAATCTACAATTATCACTTCGTTGAAAACAAGTCAAAATCGTAAAATGACTCCAAAATCATCTACAACACTGCTATAACTCCAGAAATGGTGATCAACTACAACTAGACTATAATTCATTAGCTTACTTCAAGAAATAAGGATATCCAAAACATTCACACAATTTAAGAAAAAATCATACACTAAAAGAGAAAAATTATTTCTCTATGAAATGTTCCACTAAAATGTGCATTGAATAGTATTCTCAAATTGTATATTTCAAAATTTGTCGAATATATTACTTACAACTCTTGTCAGTACTTTAGTTTCAATTGAATAAAAAATAAATAAATAAAACGAAATACAGAGCAGCTGAAGGCCATTTCGATTTCAACTTATGAGAATATTTCCAGGTCTGGTTGAAGCATTTATGTGTATTGCCTCTGATTGGAATTACTTCAAAAGAATCAAAATTTGGATTGTTAAAATAACTATTTGCATTTCATTGAAAATTTCCTGTTTTGTATTAATATTTGTTAACTTCGTAGTTTTAGGTAAAATTGAAATTTATTCTCAGTAAAATTGAATTTCTTTTCAGGTTTAGCTCCTTCTGCTGTGTTGATTGTGTCTAAAGCTTTGTAACCAGTTCTTTCACAGCGTAGTTGCATATAAAATTTGTTTTAAATTTGGATCAACAGGTATATTTTCTTAATGTTCTGCATAAGCATACAACTAGTATGATTTATTTGTAATTTCAATAAAAAGATAATAAAAATGGTGGAATAAAAATATTGTTCTATTTTCTTGTTGTTTCTGCAATTGGTTTAATATAAGACTTAGACCACCTTCAAATTTATATTTTATACTAAAATGAATATAATTCACTGAATTTCAACGCATCAATGTTATAACATTAATTTGCATGAAGAAAATGACCATAGAACTTTTCAAAATTACATTTGCTGTATTTGTAGCTTTTTCACTTTAATGTTGAATAAAACCTGATATGGCGTTACGATATTCAGGAAAAGAAACTGTACTATAACTGAAAATTTATATGTATTTACAAGAGGCTTGTATTGAATATGAACGAACTTTAGCAATAATAAATTTTTCTTCATAATTTTAAGGAATTTATCATTCAATTGAAACCTCATAAAGTTTTTCAGTCAATAAAACTGTTTAATAATTTATATTCACAATTAACGGTAATATAAGTTTATTATTCAACACTCCTTAGTTTCTAATCAAACGAAAATATAATTTCCATTGTTATAGAACTTGAAAGCAATCATATTCAGAAAAATTAGAACTGTACACAATTAAGAATATTTTCAAAATTATAACAATTTTTTCAGTGACAAGTTGGCGCATATTATATGAACATAATTGCAAACTTTATATAATATTTGTTATCTTCTGATAAGATCTGGTGAAGTTTGATACACTGTTGGGATTAGACATTGAAAATATTATAGAACGAATTAAACCATCTCTAGCTGAATCACCTGCTGACAGCCCTTGGCTGAAGGTGAATAAAACTCCATTTGACAGTGTTTTGTTGGGATATGTACCGATAGGGTAGCAACCAATTTTATTTAAGACTACTCCAATTTTATAGATCTGAAATATAATGGTGTAATATTAAAATAATGATCTTTTTCATATCAAAAATTATCAAATTAAAATTCTGGTCGTCGTTTGCAAGAAAGAATTGAATACCTCAGCTTCTTAATCAAATTTCACATCTCAAGAAAGAGAAGTGTATTCAAAATCTGACAAAAATTAACCACATTTGATACAATAACTCATTTGACCATTTGAATTAAAATACTAGAAGATATCAATTCTTTCAGTCAAAGTTTTCCAAACTAAATATATACAAAAATTTTTACTGATTCAACGACTTGAATCAAAGAAATCACAAGGATTTTGAAAAAATTAAAATTTGCCAAAGTATGTTTTGCCTGTTCCATGCTTTTGCTTTTTGAGGATCGAAATTTTGTATAAGAGATATTTAGACTTTTAATATCATTAATTTAAATACTTTTTCAAGTAGTACAGGATTTTATATCAAAATAAACAATCAGCTATAATTTAGATAGTCACCATTTTCACCATTTCTCATAATATAATTTATTTAATGTCTTTATTATTGCTTGTCTTGTAACCTGTTCTCTGTTCTCATTCAATAGCAAATGACTTAAATAAAAGTTAAAAATACTGCATAAAGGTTAGAAAATTAATATATTAATGAACACCTCAAAAATGTTTTGAGGTACAACTACAATGAAATAGACGAGTCAAATAATTCAATTAGATGAAATCCTTTGCTTGACACTAAGGAGTATTGAAAACAAAGTATTTGATGAATAACAAAGTATAATTAATATCTTTAGAATATAAATTGGTTATTTTCAATACCCAGAAGGTCCATGTCATCTATGGATGAGACTGGCCATCTCTTGGCGTAATGAAGATTAAATCATTAACATTTTAGCTTAATTCATCACCATCATCATTCCTTGGATTACCAAGCGAAGCTGCTGTTTTTGTGAATTTCTTTTTAGGGTACATACTCAATAGCATGCTGGAGTGTACAATAGCCAGGATAGGACATTTTTATTGTTCTCTTCCCGTATATTTCAAATTACTATCGCAAGGTAAGATACCACTATTAGTACAATTATGTCATCCATTTGAAATTTCTTTCTTCCTTTAGATTGTTCTTTGTTACTTATGAAAATGAGATCACTCCTTCCCCCAAAATATCGCTGATTCGCGAACGGTTACGTTTCTAGCTTCCATTTATGTTTGAATTCATATCAATTTGGGATAGAAACTGAATTATGACTCATTACCACAAGGAACAGTGATACATCTTACTTGACTTCAATTTACGTGTTCTTGTCCCCGAACTTAAGGAATAACGTGATTATTGTCAGTAGAGGCGCTCTCAAAGAACATCGACCTTTTGATTGATTTGATTGATTGTTTATTAATGCTTTACACTCAATGTAACAAATACTGTTTGCATACGTCATAGTTTTATATACAATTTAAAATTGTGAACCACACAAAAATTTCAGCCTCCACAGGAGGAAAAAAGCAGAGTTAAAAACTAAATTATGATGAGGACAACCAGATAAAATTTATACAGCACAGCAAGCATTAGATAAAACGTATGACTAGAAGACAGAAATTCGTTATTCATAAAACAAATAGTAAGTATGCTCTATTCAATCTGAGAAAATTATTTTAAAGTACTCCTCAGTAGAGTACAATACACAATCAATATAGAGCTGCTTGATTTTGATCTTGAATTTTTTCATTTCAAGTAATCTTAGAGCAAGTGGAAGCTTATTGTAAAAATCAACAGCTAGAAAATTGAATCCACATTGTGACCTGCTGAGTCTAAAGAAATCCTTCCTGAGAGATATTTTGGCCCTAGTATCATAAGAATGAATATCATAATTTAATTTGAAAGAATCCGAGTTTGATTGGACATATACCAAGCATTCGAGAACATAGAGTGCAGGAAAAGTCAATATTCTCAGCTTTTTGAAGGCATCACGACAACAGTCCCTATAGCCAAGGCCACCCGATACCCTAAGTGCCCTTCTCATAACACAATACCTAAAACAGATTTAAGAATTGTGGGGGAAACCGAGGAAGGCAACCGTCTCATTACGAAGATGTTTCTATTGACCCTCTTTGACAAGTTGTCGGCATGATCACTCCAAGTCAGGATGGGACCTAAATGGACTCCCAAAAAACTCACTTTCCCTGCACCAGTAGGAGCAGGAGCAGCTCTCAGAGAGAGCAAAAGTAGTTGCGTTTTACCATCATTCATTGCTAGGCCATTCACTGAGAACCATAAAAAGGCGAGTTCCTGAAGCTCCTCGGATCTGCGTCGTACATCGTCGAAATCCCTGGAACCGACAATCAAGGTCGTATCATCAGCAAATAGAGTTACATTTGCTTCCTCTATGAAGTCAGGAAAGTCGTTGATGAATATTAGAAAAAGTGTGGGTCCCAAGAAGGGCCCCTGGGGTACACCACATGTCACTGGCACCAAACCAGAAAACACAGACCGCCTGATACCTCCCAGTCAGAAACGACTTAATCAAGTGATAGCCATTCTCTACAAAACCTTGCAACCTCAGCTTTTTCAAGAACCTATCGTGAAGGACGTAATCAAAGTCTGAAAACAAAGCCAACGAGTAAAAACCCTGTTCCATGTAGTCAAACACACCGCTCATTAGATTCTTCCTGAAACCGAACTGGCTAGTGGAGAATAAATTACTGGATTCAAAATAAAATTGCATTTGGTTACAGAGAATCTTTTCCATAAGCTTGTAAACAACCGAGACCAGAGAAATCGGACGGTAGTTTGAGACCTCTTCCACATTTCCTTTTTTGTATACTGGGACTAGCTTAGAAATCTTCAAGTACTCGGGAAACACACCCTCTCTTATACATTTATTTATCAGACATGTTATCGGAGAAATAATCCGGTCAATACAACGATTTATCAGTGCAATGGACAGACCATAGAAATCAATAGACCTGCTGGGCTTCAGTGATTTCAAAGCATCTCTAACCTCCACCTGAGACAATTCGCAAAGTTGAAGCTCAAGTCGGGAGCAACGTGCTTTTTGAAGGAGCTCCGCGGATCCAAGTCGAATTTAGGTATTCGCTGAAAGATTTAATCAATTATTGAGGCAAAATGATGGTTGAACCGCTCTACTCCTATTTTGGTTGATGATTTCACTCTATTCGTGTTGGTTAGCCGATTCACTAACTTCCAGGTCGATCTGGCTTTATTGCCAGAAGTGTTGATCATGTTATCGTTATATGCAATTTTTGTCCTATTAATCTCAGCCTGGTTAATGAACCTCACCCTGCCACGCAAAGATCTCAATTCTGCTGACCTATACCTGTCATACGTTTTGGACACCAGGTTCAGACGTTTTCTCATTTTACGCAGATCCTCCGAATACCAACCGCTCCACGTCTCACCAGCCTCTCAGGAAAGGAAATGGCAAATACATCCACAAAATTCTGATGAAAAACACTGAAAGCCTTGTTACAATCAACATTCTGATCGCAAAGAAAGGACCAATCCAATTGCTCAAACCGGACTTCGTGACTGGCCTCGTTTTCACAGAGCTGATGCCGCGACACCCCCTGTTTATTCAGACTTTTAGATCTTCGTGCAACCGTGTTCTTGCAGTAAGAAATTTGCACATCATACACTTATGACAGCTCTTGAACCAATTCAGATACTGTGTTGGTATGATGGGTCTTCTGTAGCTTTCTTTCATGATACTATTTTCAAAGAAACGCGACCACCACCGATTTATAAAACTTGTGGTATTATCTTGAACCCTGCATACCCTCAATGAAAGCTCCCAGATTGGAATATACCAATTGTTCTAAACTTCATTACTCTATTGTAATTGTTGTATCTTCTTAATCATTAAACAAAATCAAAATGTTCCTTGTGTTCAAACCAAAAAGGAAAACTGAATTTAATGATATATGATGATGACATTTTTAAAAAGAAAAACCCCAGGTTCGAATGTTGCATTTGGCATTAATTCCTAACAAATTGATACAAGTTTTTGTTTATGTATCATAATAGCAATATTGTCTACAACACAATATATGGGTATTTATAGGTGTTCCTGTGACGTTTTAGAGGTGTTCATAAACAGGTCAATTATCAACTAACCTATTAATTCATTTTTAATTTCTCACACTTTAAAGTTCGCTTACATTCAAGAGTAGAACTTGCTTCATTGAGCAAAAATTCCATATCTTTAATTTATAAATAACCAGATACATGTCAAAAGGCTATTATTTGATTTGATTGAACAGAATTTAACAGAGTTGTTGGCTGCTACATGTAGGTGACAGTTTACTGTTATGATTTCGTATCATTTATCAATACATTTACAATCTGAGCAATATGAATTTAGTTTTTATCAACTTTAAATAGATTTGTAACAGACTGTGTGCGATATAAATTATCTAGTACAGCAATATATGCATACAAAATATGCAATATATTCTTACCTTATTCTTCTGAATGTAGATAGGTCTATTGAATGAGATTTCAATTAGAGAATTACACTTAACTCTACTAGTGAAGTGGGTATAAGTTAATCTGCTGCCATCTGCATCTAAAATATGGGCATATAACAATTCAGCATATGAATTATTTTGTTGCTGTCTATCTTCTTCCATTGGTATTTGGGCAGGAACCTGTAAAACTCTTATGAATCACAAAGAATTTGTTGAAAGTTACAGATGAAAACTTCTTGAATTTGTTTATCATATAAAATCACATACAATTATTCAATCTTGGAAGTCTATGTACTAATTCATGAAAATTATATAATTCATACAGTACTGAATGAGCTACTAGCTTATTAACACTTTAGAAATTTAGCAGAAAAAATGGAGACTAAATAGTAATAGTTCCGAGTACGATTTTTTTTAGGGGTAGGACTGTCGCTTGAGACAACTTGCTTTGAAATTAGTCATGCATGTACTAATGGTTTGTTGGGTAAAAATTATAGAAATATAAATATAAAAATTATTAAAAAAAAACAATTTCTTTAAAAATGATAACTTTATTTCGACAATATTACAATTTATTGTACAAGTTAAGACAACAATAAAAAACACAAAAACCGAAAAAGCTGGGCTAAACAATTATTTAACCATGATTTGACTTTTTTAATACGTATGACGATGTGCACTAGATCATTTGTTGACACCAACTGACGAGATATTGCGCTATATCGCTTACAAACGATACAATATTTTTTCGTATAATATATATTCAAAAGTTCGACTCTTGTACTACTTGAACAAGTTTCCAATATCGCCTTTACACGATTAATTATAATACTTAAACCTAATATTAAGCAAAAATACGACGGTCTTCTTCTTGTTCTCGAATGGAGCCCTTGTGCCCTTTGGAATATTGTGCTTACTGTGATGGGTTTCAATCTCTTAAAAACTTCTTTTGGGAGGCTATTGAAACTATGGCAGAGAGCCTCCTGGGCCTGAGCCTCATGCACTGAACCTAAAATGACCCGTCTCCAATCCGTTTGTCCTACGAACAGGGCATTTGAAAAGAATATCTCTTCTTGTCTCTTCATTTCCTCGGCAATCGTATTGTGTGGTTCTAATAGCCCATAATGTGTAGATGTACCAATAAACTTTTTGTCACGAGACAATAATGTATATTATACCCTTTCTTGAGTGTTGATAGATTTATTTTATGAAAATTCATTTTAATATAAATAAAACGAAACAGTTTTGTCTAATCTCCACAATGTTAAATTTCAATATACACGACCGGTTTCGACAGTCACGTCATTTTCAATTGTCTAAAGCTATCAGTTGTCAGTTTTTTGAAAACATGATCATATTTTTCAACTGATGTTTTGCTAACTTGCATTCGGATCTTGTGTTCTAAACAATCAAATTCGATATTATGTAAAAGATGAAGTAACTCATCTTGGACTGATTTGATGTATAGTTTTATGTTGTCTCGTATTCTGTACAACTTTTTTATTTCTTCCTTTACACAGTAGTTCAATTTTCGATTTGTTAGCTGTAGATACTTGAAAGTGACGTAACTGTCTAAAACGGTCCTTGTATTAAAAATAAACATTGTGGAAATCAGACTGAAGTGTTTAATTTTATTTATATTGTGTACATGAGGTCCTAGTTTTAGAAAAGAAAGGGGCATCTGAATCCACAGAATGATCAAGATTAGTTCTGATCTCATACGTTCAATAGTTGTCCTTTTGGTAAGACAGTTTGCCTTCTTATTTCTCTCAATAACCTGGTGGGTTGGTGTAGTGTAACTCTGTAGAGCTTGATGAGCTAAATTCATTTGTGCATTCATCAACTAGTTGGGATTTGACCCTTCGATCTTTTAGTTATCCTATCCAGTTATCCATTTTGGCTGTCAGCGCATAATTAAATGAATCTGCAATTCTTTGCATTGGAGTAAAGTCTAAACCTTAGTCCTGAGATCATGAAAGTACTCGTCCTAGTTTTGGACAGTCCATGAACCCCTATGGGACGAGTAGTTTATGGAAAGTTGACCAAATCTCTTTGGGTGGAATGATAACCTCAAAGGCTTTGTTGAATGGATGAGGGCTTCTTATAAGAACTCCCTTTGTGAAGTCTTGGGGAATGTGGTGTATCCCTCAACTTACCTCTTCCTCATAGCCACAACGAAGTCCCCATTGCGGTTTCCCTTCCCATGATATGTAGAGGGAGGAGGTTCAGGAGAAATTCCATAGAAGCTGAAGGTATAGATAATAAGGCTCTGTTGACTCTTAGAAATACTTTCCTCTGGATCATGTTGATTTTATCTTTTGTTTTTCTTGAACTATTATGCAAAGTTGAAAAAAGCAGATTACTTCAATGGCTAAGTTAATCTGATAAATTCTTCATTAGTCTAAAGAGAACATATTTGTTGCAGAGTATTCGCCGAGATGACCCTAGAAAAGTACATATATATTTCCCTACCCACTTTTAGTTTACAACCCACAGACTAGAAAACTAAAGTATCAGTGAGATGTGAGACTGGGGTTTTTCCATCCTATTTCTCCCAGTTCTCTTGAATTATATAATAAGATTATGTATGGTTCACTTCTTTCTTCACATTACCCTGAACTTATATTTTAGGGGAGACCGTGATAGGCTCAACATGTTTTGAATGTTTATCGATTCTACATATAATGCTTTCCTCCAATCAAAATTTGACATGACGTAATCAAGGAGAATATAATCTACTAATTTTTTGTAACATTCTCTTTCATAGAAATATAATTAAACTTTTCCCACTCACTTCTATTCCATAAATTCCAATATTCTTGTCACATGAGAAGGTCAGAGCACAATCCAAGACACTTGTATTCATACATTCAGTTATTCTTAAAAGCTGCCTGCAACAATAGTATTTTTTTGAATTTTCATTACCACCCTCTACACTATTTGATGGAAATGTTATCATCGATGTTCTAGAAGTATCCATTGCTGAAGGACCAGCCTAAAAAATTTTAATTCATCGAAAAAATTCTATTTGTAAACCTGAAATTATTTATCTCACCATATATAATGTGTGAGCAATATTCAATTGCTGTTTCCTTTTTCTCATGGAAGTAGATAGTGAAAAACCATCAGGCATTGGGTTTGCAGAGCTTGGCGAACAAATATTCATTAAAATAGAAAATTTTTCAGCTTGATTCAATAGGTTTGAACTTGCTGGAACTTCAGCAAATTGTTGAGGTGTCAGAGTCAAAAACCTTATTTTCATTAAAGCATCTCGTATAGTTGGGCTATTGTTTGCATTGTTGCTGATTGTTTCTGAAAGTAAGAAGTCAATACATTCAAAACATGACCATTTCACCTATTTTATGTGTATAGAATTTAGTTTTCATTCTATTTACTGTTGAATTCATATTGTACTTACCAGCACTTAAATTATGTCTCAAAGCATATCTTTGAAGAGCTGAAAACAATTCCAATTCTGAGCTAATATCTAGTTCCTCTTGATCAAACACATTTATAATAGTACTCAATTCTGCTTCTAGAAAACTGCTCTCAGTTAGTACTTCTTGTGTTTGATTGCAAATTATCTGAGAAAATCAATACTTATGAATAATTCAAAATATAAAACTTTGGTAATCCTGCTGTTTACGATTACCACTTCGCGCATCGTGTACTGTATCGATGGGAAATGTTTCCGAACGATTTAAATTTCAGCCAGTGTTGCCAGATCCCTTTCCTGGTGTTCATTTCAATTTCATTTTCAAATAAGAGAATAAATATTTGATCTGGGTCGTGATTTTTGAGTTATTCAATATCTCGGTTATTATTGAAGTTACATAAAATTATTTTCACATTGTTCAGCGACTTTTTTGAATAGATTGCAGTGGATAAGCCGAATTTTTCTTGTTTATTTGGCTTGACAGACATAAAAGTGTAATTTCAATTTTTGTCATTGAATTTCTGGTTTCGGGCTTGTTCACGGTGATCTCCGAAAGATATTCACTTGACATTTAGACTCTAGCTGCGGTGGGCATCTTCCGAGCCGATGCAGAGAATTTTAACAAGAATTCTACTACTATTTTAACTTCAATACTGACAGAGGTGTTGATGCTCAATTTTTCCCCCAATTGGGATGATAACCTCCTCCTTTTCGTTTGTTTGTTTGTTCTATGGACCTATAGTTTATAGGTCCACTCACCTAGACCGTGCAATGATAATTGCTACCTCTGAGGATTACATGTTATCTGGCTTCCGAAGGTTATGGACTCAACCTATCGGTTGGTTATGTATCCAGACTCTCTAATGTAATATATATATATATATATATATATATATATATATATATATATATATATATATATATATATATATATATATATATATATATATATATATATATATATATATATATATATATATATATATATATATATATATATATATATATATATATATATATATATATATATATATATGGTTTTACCCCGACGAGCTGCCTATATATCTGTTCATGCAATCAAACTGATTTCATGAAAAATATAAATCCACCACCCGGTAATTAATACCATTGCCAGGCAATGATTATAATCAAAACATATCCTTGAATAATTATATATTAGGATAACGTTAAATGTTATGAGAATATATCAATCTACCAGAATATATACATACTATAGCATCATCAGACAATGATATCAATGTACCAACGAGTAGTGTCAGAGGCTTTCTCCCCGGAAAAATCCAGTGTACGGACCTTAGTCAAGTAACACTGAATTTTACTCATTAATAGTTTCCTTTGTGTGAAGTGGTGAACGATCGAATAGAATACTGCTCTGAATATAAATATGACAAAATTGTCAGTTAATTATATTACATTTATATAAACAAATAAATAAAATATGAAATGAGATTCTGAGCAGTGTAAACTAAAGAGAAAACCTATGACTCTACCTCATTATTTTTTCGGAAAGAAACCTACGAAGAATATTACAAGATTTGATGACTGTTATCTTTTGTAACTGTTCAAACAAATTTTTCTTCAGACCCAAAATCGCAATACTTTTGTGAAGATTTCTAGGAATAACACCTGTTGTGGAAATAATAATTGGAAGAATAAATATTTTCTTCATTTTCCACATTTTTTAATCTCGTCGCCAAGCATCATATATTTAGAAATTTTTTCATTGTATGTATTTTGTATATTATGTGTGTTGGGTATAGCAATATCAATTATATAAGTTATTTGATTCTGTTTATCATTAAGAATGATATCTGGTCTATTGTGTTTTACAGCTCTGTTGCAAAGAATTGTTTTATCAAAATAAAGTTTATATTTGTCATTTTCACAAATAATCTCAGGTTCATATTTGTGAAATTTTTTTCTTTGGGAATTAGGTCATGTTTAATTCCTAGATTAAAATGAATAATATTAGCGACGGCATTATGTCTTTCTAAATAATCTGTTGAAGCAAGGACTGAGCAAGATGATAATATATGAAAAACTGTTTCTGAAGAACAGAAACATCTACGGCAAGAATCATCTATATTTTGTTTGATGATGTGTTTTCTATAATTCCTCGTGAAAACAACCTGATCTTGGATCGCAATTGCCAAGCCTTCTGTTTCAGCAAACAATTCTCCAGATACTAACTATTTATTCGGTGCGATTTCATCAATATAATCATTTTTCAATTCTTTAGGGTGCTTTCCGTGTAATTCCTTCTGCATCCAACTTTCTCTTTTAGAATTATCATCAAATATATCAAAATCTACCTTTTGCATTGTCAAGTTCAGAGGTGTAAGATTATAATCTGAAGCAACAACAATATCATGTGATTTAGACGTTCTCTGTTTATCATGAAAATAGGAACGTAGATGAAAAATCTGTTTACTATGAAGATTATTCAAATCAGTTAATCCACGACCTCCAAGATGTCTAGGTAGTGTAACTCTCTGAACAGCTGACTTTGGGTGGTGCTTATGATATTTACAGAGCATTTTCCTCGTTTGACATTGTAATTCATTTAGATCAGTTTTAGACCATTTAATAATTCCAAAAGAAGATGTAAGAATAGGAACTGCATAGGAGTTGATAGCTCTGAAAAGGTTTTTACTAGTTAAATGACCCTTGATGATAATTCTAAGTCTTTTGTAATATGACCTTCTAATATTTTCTTTAGTGCTGCTATGGTTAATTGTCTTCTCTGACAAAATCCAAGATATTTATATGTATCTCCTTGATGCATTGGCTCGATTTCGATATTGGAAATCTTTATATAATCAGAGGTGATCTTTCCTTTTCAATAGAAAGATTTTTATATTTTGAAAGCCCAAATTTCATATGAATATCATTGGAATAGTTGAAAGTAATCTCAAGTAGACTTTTAAATGTGATCTGGTTCCTGAATATAATTTAATATCATCTAAATAAATTAAGTGGCTTAATTTGAATTCAGTTGTAGTAGCATTTAATTCATGAGATAATGGATTAAGGCAAAGACAAAACCAAAGAGCACTTAAAGAATCACCTTGAAAAATGCCTCTTTTGATTGGAATTACTTCGGATTTTAACGATTGTTTTGAAATATTTAAATGAAGATTGGTTCTCCAATTTTTCATTACAAATTCAAGAAAAAGACGAAGTGTCTTATTAATTTTATAAATTTCCAAAATTTCTTGAAGCCATGAATGGGGAGAACTATCAAAAGCCTTTTGGTAATCAATGAAGGCTGTATGAATATTTCTCTTCTTAGTTTGAGCTTGATTCAAAGCAACAGAATCAATTACAAGTTGCTCTTTAGTGCCAAGGTGTTTTTTTCTACATCCTTTTTGTTGTTCCGAAAGAATATTATAATTCTCCAAATGTGCATAAATTTTTTGGGTAATACATGCAGTTAGAATTTTGTATATTGTTGGAAGGCAAGTAATTGGTCTATATTGAGACGGATCAATAGTATTATCACTTTTCGGTTTTAAATAAGTAATTCCTTGTGTGAAAAATAAAGGAGTAGCTGAGGGTTTCTTTATTATAAATGAAAAATATTCAGCCAATTTTTCATGAACGCAAGAGAATTTCTTGAACCAAAAGTTATGAATACCATCAACACCTGGAGATTTCCAATTTTTTGTGTGAATAGCTTTTAACGTAAGAATTGTATTATGTGTTTTACTGAAATTATGATTTTTGTTTTAGATAATAATTGTGCGGAGATGATTGTTTTCTGATGATGGCCCTGTGCCGAAACGCGTAAAAACACTCTGCAAATTATAAGTTTTTAACCTCAAACACTTTCCGTTCTCTTAACCCTGAGTATATATATATATATATATATATATATATATATATATATATATATATATATATATATATATATATATATATATATATATATTTATATATACATGCGTGGGACAAACACGCCAACATTCATACTATAACCATATCTTACCTGGGATTCGAACCCGAGCCCTCGGCGTGGGAGTAAGTACCTCTACTGACTTATACATGTAGGAAGATCTCCTTTTGAAAATTTTTGTTGAAGTCGGTTGAAAAGGAGAAGTAGCTTTCAGAACCATAGAACATTGAGAATTATGTAATAGCAATCGGCAAAATAATTCCATAAATGCTTTAATTTCTATTGGATTGTGGAAAACAACTCAGTCCAAGCAATCTTGCAAATTGTATTACAACACTATCCATTGAAAAATTCTAGAAGTTCCATGGTTCGAAAGTCAACATTTCATTTTGCGGGAATAAATGCCAAAAATATTGAGTTTTTTCATGAAAAATATGTGATGAGAATATGATTTTTTTTTGATCATTCACCGTGCTCTATTTCTGCTTTTCGGCTAATGACACGTCGGGGAATTCTGTCACCCCACTAACCTTAGAATTTTGCCGTACCCCTCTCATGTAGAGGAAAGGGATCTTTAGTGTCCAACACATCTCTGTTAGACAGGACTGACGTCTTTACATCTCCTCCGAAAGATGGACACTCAAGCGATTCCCAGAATCCGAAAAATCGCACCGACTTTGTGGGGATTGAACCCAGATAACCGAACCGACTAAATAATACGGTTATGTTAGATATTTCTTAAATGAGTGTGTTCTCAAAACAAAAAAAACAAATCTGTCTTTATCTGTCAAACTAAGAAGGAAAAGGAATTTCGGCAATTTAGAAAAGAAAAGTCTAAATAATGTGAAAACATTTTTGACGTAAATTTCATAACCGAGATATCACATATGGGTGAAATCAGTAAGTTATCACAATTTGTGAATAACTCTAAAACCACATCAAACGTTTGAAAAATCTTATTAGATCCATTAATACTAATATAACTGGGATGTTGTTAGTAGCATCCTCCAAATGAATGGAAAGAATATATTGTACAGTGTACATTCTCAATTTATTACCCTGTAGTATGAGCTAAATAGTAAAGGTTCTAGCTCACAAAATAATTCTGAAGCAGGTAATTATACCGTATAGTGGCGGTAGTCGGAATTCATTGAAAAAAATGTTCACCTACTAATTTTGTGGCCCAGAATCCAAATCTGAAATCGTTTTGCCCCGGAAGGCTATCGTTTGAGAGAAAATAAAAGACAAAATTTCCTTGAAAGTCCTTTTGTCTATATCATTCAAACTCAATCATTGCTTCATTAAAATGCCTTGTTATAATTACAATGGATAATATATACACACATGTACCATTAATCAGTAATTCTACGCTCAAATATACATTAATTTCTCATTAAAATGCTTTTCAATTCGAATGTATATTTTCTACAAAGTTAAGCCGCCATATTTACTTTCCAGAAATGATTGCCCCTCAATTCTCAATATTAGGCAACCATTTCAAACATTTGCAATTCAAAACCTACGTGACATGATCCCGACAATAGTGACGTACTCGCCATCTCCCATCATAACAGAGGGATATTCTAATGGAAATGTCTTCAAACCAAACCTATCTAACCCAACCGAACCTCAAACCTAATTTAAATTTATAATTTTGAAATAAATAGGTTAGTAGGTTAGATTTTAGGTAAAATTAGGTTAGTTAGGTTAGGTTTGGAAAGATTCCCATTTGAATTTGGGTCTGTTATGAACGATAGAGATAATGAGTACTACTATCTCTTTCTTGCATCGTTTTGAGCCGCACGTCGTATAACATGTAACATGAAAACACTGTAAATATGGCGGGTTAACTGTCTAAAAAATAAACATTCGAATTAAAAAGCATTTTAATAAGGAATTAATGAATATTTGAAGGTAGAATTACTAATTAATGGTACATGTGTGTATATATTATTCATTGTAATAATAACAAGGCGTTTTAATGAAGCAATGATGGAGTTTGAATGATATAGACAAGAGAACTTTCAAGGAAATTTTGTTTTTTATTTTCTTTTAAACGATAGCCTTCTGGGGCAAAACTATTTAAGATTTGGATTCTGGGCCCCAAAACTAGTAAGTAAACATTTTTTCAGAGAATTCTGACTACCGCCACTATACGGTATAATTACCCTGAAGCAATTCAAATTCTGCACTCAGATTGTCAGAAAATTTATACTAAACAAGGGGAAATATTTTCCCCTTATTGGATTACTGAAATGAGAGGTCAGATTCGAATATCATATGATTATTTTGGAAATTCTTTAGATTTTGAAAACATCTTTTGCTATACTGCACTACCCTGTTTAAAAGAACTCAAAATATGTATCTTCCTGAACCCACTTGCAAAAAATACGAGCCACACATGTCCCTTCCACTCCAGGGAAGTTATGCCCCTGATCAGGTTTCACTTCAATAGTATATCTTATCCTTCGCTATTTCATTTTCAACGCTACATAATCAAATCTCCGACGTGGGATAAATCGTGGCAACACTGGCTACAAATCGAATACTTTTGGGAAACATCTGTTCGACTCGGCACTAGATGCGCGATAGTGATCAGCGTAAACAGCAGGATTACCAAACTTTGGTACTTACATTTAAACATTTATCCATTAATATTGGCTCTTCGAATAGCTTTGCAAATTCATAAGCTCTACAAGCATTTTTAGGATATAAATCCGACCACAAATATTTTGTACATTCCTCTACTAAATGTGGAAGCATATATTTCTTTGCTCCATAACAGAGTTCACAAGCTTGATCGAAAGAAGTCAAATTAATACTATCAGTATAAATGTACCTGAAAAACACAACAAATTAACCAACTTTTGAAAGATATTCTATAAAGAGATTGCCATTATCAGCCACTCCTAAATTATAAGATGCAGAATTTTTAACAAGGTTTTTCAGAAGAAACCTAAGATAGGCAAATTCTGGTAAGCATCAAGTTTCAGGATAAATTTGTTTCTTCATAATGGGATAATTAATAACGAACATAAAAACAACTTTTCAATTCAATCTTGATAAACATCTATAACATTTTATCAAACAATCCAGAAATTATAAGATCCGCCAATCTTGAATGAAAACAGGAATTATTTATTAATCACTTACTCAAGCAGTGCTTTGAAAGCATCAGGTTGAACGTCAAGAATTGCAATTGGATCATGAACGGGATCTTTCTCTGCCATCCTTCCAAAGAACATAGCTTCAAAGACAGGACTCGACATAGCCAAGAATAGTTTATGTCCTTCAAGTACTTGTTGATTAGGTTCTGTACCTACTATGAATCTACAGTCACTCCATGTTCCTGTTTCAAGGAGATATTGCCCTCTTTCCTTAATTTGTTTTCTGGTGGTTTGCCAGTCACAAGCAGGGGGTAGTGGCATACTCATTTTGAAGTTTCGAGAAATAAAATAAATCACTATGCTGATTGTTGGAATCAAAATCGTTTGGTGCACTTATTGTGTTTCTTAGTTATTCATTGTTAAAGTCAATTCCCATATCTTGAAGAGATTCTTTCACTCCATTCAATTTACTCTTATTGTTCAATCAGAAATCTCTTTCACAAATACAAAATCTATCATGTAATCACCTTATTCTTAGTTCCAACTAAGGAACTATTAATAATATTAATAATATTATCTATTATCTAGGCTATACGTATTATGCGTGGATATGGGTACTAGTCTTATGTTTACGTTTACACTGTCTAAATCTCAGAAGAAGGATATTTTATGGTCTAAGGTAGAACGGTTACCACAGAATCTAAAATTAAAACTTAATTAATCTGATCTCGATTCTGTGATTATTTTTATTTTTTCAATATTTGAGCACAGAATGTCTAATTACACACAATATTTTCATGTGAAATTAATCTACAAATTTCTGGATGTCGATGTCGCATGCTGACTTCTTCTTTTTCAATACATGTCTATGGTAACAGAAAATTGCTATATACTTCAACAAAAAGAGAGATTGATTTGACTCCCGCGCAGGATGGCTGGGTTCGAGTCCCGGATGAGATGTATATATATATATATATATATATATATATATATATATATATATATATATATATATATATATATATATATATATATATATATATATATTGGCAATTGCGATCCAGGACCAGGTTGTTTTCACAAGGAATTATAGAAAACATATCATCAAACAAAATATAGATGATTCTTGCCGTAGATGTTTCTGTTCTTCAGAAACAGTTTTTCATATATTATCATCTTGCTCAGTCCTTGCTTCAACAGATTATTTAGAAAGACATAATGCCGTCGCTAATATTATTCACTTCAATCTAGGAATTAAACATGACCTAATTCCCAAAAGAAAAAAATTTCAAAAATATGAACCTGAGATTATTTGTGAAAATGACAAATATAAACTTTATTTTGATAAAACAATTCTGTGTAACAGAGCTGTAAAACACAATAGACCAGATATCGTTCTTATTGATAAACAGAATCAAATAACATATATAATTGATATTGCTATACCCGACACACATAATATACAAAATAAATACAATGAAAAAATTTCTAAATATATGATGCTTGGCGACGAGATTAAAAAATGTGGAAAATGAAGAAAATATTTATTCTACCGATTATTATTTCTACAACAGGCGTTATTCCTAGAAATCTTCACAAAAGTATTGAGATTTTGGGTCTGAAGAAAAATTTGTTTGAACAGTTACAAAAGATAACAGTCATCAAATCTTGTAATATTCTTCGTAGGTTTCTTTCCGAAAATAATAATGAGGTAGAGTCATAGGTTTTCTCTTTAGTTTATACTGCTCAGAATCTCATTTCATATTTTATTTATTTGTTTATATAAATGTAATATAATTAACTGACAGTTTTGTCATATTTATATTCAGAGCAGTATTCTATTCGATCGTTCACCACTTCACACAAAGGAAACTATTAATGAGTAACATTCAGTGTTACTTGACTAAGGTCTGTACACTGGATTTTTCCGGGAGAAAGCCTCTGACACTACTCGTTGGTACATTGATATCATTGTCTGATGATGCTATAGTATGTATATATTCTGGTAGATTGATATATTCTCATAACATTTAACGTTATCCTAATATATAATTACTCCAGGATATGTTTTGATTATAATCATTGCCTGGCAATGGTATTAATTACCGGGTGGTGGATTTATATTTTTCATGAAATCAGTTTGATTGCATGAACAGATATATGGGCAACTCGTCGGGGTAAAACCCCTATATATATATATATATATATATATATATATATATATATATATATATATATATATATATATATATATATATATATATATATATATATATATATATATATATATATATATATATATATATATATATATATATATATATATTACAATAAATGCTTATATCTATTTTCCCGCGTTCCTCTGGACTGGAAGAAATCAAGTGTCACTCCTATATTTAAAAAATGTCATAAACTGGACCCATGTAACTATAGACCAATAAGCCTTCTGTTGTTGCATCAAAAGTGATGGAATCCATAATAGTCGAAGTGACAACCGAGTTCTTGACAAAAAACTTTATCATTCCGTCAGAACAACATGGCTTCGTAAAGGGAAAGTCAACTACCACAAATCGTTAATGATTGGACGCATGCCTATGAGCAAAGGATCCATACTGATGTCATTTACCTCGATTTCACCAAGGCTTTTGACAGAGTCACAGTAAGAAGATTAGTTCACAAATTGGATATCGTTGGAATTCGCGGGAAGTTGCTTCTCTGGACTACTAATTATATGTCGCAGCGAACATTCGTGGTGAGGGTTGGTGGTGTTCTTTCGTCGGAAAGACCGGTTGTGAGCGGAGTGCCTCAGGGATCCGTCCTGGGGCCACTTTTATTTGTCATTTTCGCCAGCGATCTTTCATTACACATTAAATCTCGCAAGTCATTCTTCGCTGACGACACCAAGTTGTATGCAAACCCGCTCACCGAGAGACAGATTCTCCAGGACGATCTTGACGCAATAAACCGATGGTGCAACAACTGGCTCCTACCACTAAATGTTGATAAATGTGTTGTGCTCCATATAGGACCCAATAATCCATCCCATCAATACTCGATTGACAATCATCCACTTCGCTCAGTTACTTCGCATGTAGATCTAGGAGTAACCGTTACTTCAAACCTTACGTGGTCGGAACATGTCCTAAGTGTTTGTAAACGTGCTAATTCTTTAATTTATCTCATTCGTAGATCGTTCGTTAAGTTGTCCTTCTCTAGTTCGGTTACACTTTATAAGACTTATGTGCGTCCTATTTTGGAGTATGCAGGCTCGGTTTGGTGCACGGTTCTCGCTCGGGATAAAAGCATGCTTGAGGGTGTCCAGCGCCGTGCTACACGTATGACTTTTGGGGTCGTTCGTCCCTCATATAATGAAAGATTGGCTAGAGCTGGTCTCATAACCTTCGAGGAGCGAAGACATCGTGGAGATCTAATCTTGTGCTATCATATAATTAAACACAATTACGCCAACCTGAGATGTTTGTTTAGTTTGAGTGCTGATACTCGTTTGCGTGGTCATCATCTGAAGCTGAAAAAAGAAAAATTTTCGTCGAGACAAAGATAGTATTTTCTTGTGAATAGGGTGTTCAATGATTGGAACAGGTTTTCTAGTGATGTGGTGGAGTCAAATTCGGTTAATGAATTCAAAAATAAATTGGACTTCCTTTTGTTTAATTAGATTTCGTTTTTGACATAAATGGATTTAGTTATTATATATGTGTGCATATTTAATTATGGCTAAGCTGTGCTTGAAATACTATAGAAATTATTTTTTGTTATTAGGCTTTTATAGGACTTGTCCTCAGCCTTGAATTACTTCAATAATAATAATAATAATAATAATAATAATATATAAATATACTGGTACAAGAAGTTTGATAAGCTCCATGGAGCCCTAGCGAAACAGCTCACGTATGTTCTTCAACATCCAAAGAAAACACCCACTTTCCTAACGCAAGGCTTAACATATATGCTACCTAAGAGCGATAGAACACAGGATCCGTCTCAATATAGGCCAATCACTTGCCTGCCAACACTCTACAAAATACTCACTTCATGCATATCCAATCGAATATACCAACACCTTGACGACAACAATATATTAGCAGAGGAGCAGAAAGGATGCAGAAAGAAACACCACGGGTGCAAGGAACAACTCATCATCGATTCTGTGATAATGAAACAGGCACACGTAGGGCATCGCAATGTTCATTCAGCTTTTCTCGATTATCTGAAAGCATTCGATAGTACCGCCCATTCTTGGCTTGTTGAAGTATTGCAGATATACAAAATTCACCCAGCCCTGGTAGAGTTCTTGAAGACAACAATGACACACTGGCGCACGTCTCTGCAGGTCAACATGAACAATAAATCAATTAAAACCGACGAGATACCCATACGTCGTGGAATTTTTCAAGGAGACTCTTTGAGTCCACTATGGTTCTGTTTGGCAATGAACCCATTGTCCTCAATGCTCAATAGAACTGGATACGGATTTAGGATAAAAGCAGAAAGGAATTATCATACAATCTCCCACCTGCTGTATATGGATGACATCAAATTATATGCTTCGAACAAGAAGCAATTGGATGATTTGCTGAAAACTGTCAGTGAGTTCTCGGCAGATGTTCATATGAAATTCGGGATTGAAAATGTAAGACCCTGAATATTCAAAGAGGGAAAGTCATAGATGATGAAACACAACTTCCAAACGGTGACATTATACAGTGCATGAGAGATGGCGAAACATACAAATATCTGGGATACCAACAAGCCAGATTGTTAGACCAAAAACAATCAAAGGAGAAGATTCGTTCAGAATACAGTCAGCGTCTGAAGTCTGTGCTGAAATCGATGTTGAACTCGGGGAATCTAGTCAAGGCAATTAACACCTACGCCATTCCAGTGTTGCTTTACTCATTTGGAATAATCAGATGGACTAAGACGGAGCTAGATGATATTCAAAGGCAGACCCGAACGATGCTGACAAAGTACAACAATCATCATCCAAAATCGTCTGTGATACGAACAACTTTGAAGCGGAAAGAAGGAGGACGCGGATTAATAGATGTTGTCAATTTACACACCGAACAAATAAGAAATCTCAGAGAATTCTTCTCAGCAAAAGCTCTCGCTTCTGACCTACATAGAGTGGTATCGTTAGCTGATAAGGGATATACACCTCTAAATCTTGCTACCAGAGATGACCTGCTGAATCTACCATTCCTATCAGATACTGAAAAACAAGAGCAATGGTCAAGAAAGGAATTGCATGGACGACATCACCATGAGATTGATCAACCACACATCGACAAAGAAGCCTCCAACAAATGGTTGATGAAAGGAGAATTATTCGCGGAAACAGAGGGATTCCTTATGGCCATCCAAGACCAAGTGATCGCTACAAACAACTACAAAAATTTATTATGAAGGACGGAACATTACAAACAGATAGGTGCAGAAAATGCCATATAAGATCGGAGACGATACAGCATATTACGTCCGGATGCGAACAACTGGCCAATACAGACTATCTTCACAGGCATAATCAAGTGTGCAACATTATCCATCAGAAACTTGCACACAAGTACGGACTTCTGAATACATTCCAGCCATATTACAAGTATCAACCGGCGCCCGTATTGGAAAATGACTCTATCAGATTATACTACGATAGGCCTATTATCACTGACAGAATGGTGACGAATAATAGGCCGGACATAGTGGTGTATGATAAGAGAGCCAAGACAGCAATGCTGGTGGATGTCGCCATACCAAATAATAACAACGTGCTGAATAAGTTCCAGGAGAAAAGTCCAAATACACAGACCTTGCTATTGAGATCAAGCAGATGTGGCACCTCGACAAAATAGATATCGTTCCTGTCATCGTATCCTCGACTGGTTTAATACCCAAAACTTTGCATGATAGCCTTAAGAAATTAGAATTGCATAAGAATACCTATATAGAAATGCAAAAGCTGTAATTCTTAATACATGTAGGATAGTTAGGAAATTTATGTCAAGTATATTGTAATCGAGCCTATTCCTTTGATTGCTAAATCTGGGAAAGGTAAATTATATCCAGCTACTAGCTGAGATATGGCATAAGTCCACGATAATAATAATAATAAGCTGAACGAACATTCCGATGCCCTACGTGTGCCTGTTTCATTAACTCATCATCGATTCTGTGATAATGAAACAGGCACACGTAGGGCATCGGAATGTTCGTTCAGCTTTTCTCGATTATCTGAAGGCATTCGATAGTACCGCCCATTCTTGGCTTGTTGAAGTATTGCAGATATACAAAATTCACCCAGCCCTGGTAGAATTCTTGAAGACAACAATGACACACTGGCGCACGTCTCTGCAGGTCAACATGAACAATAAATCAATTAAAACCGACGAGATACCCATACGTCGTGGAATTTTTCAAGGAGACTCTTTGAGTCCACTATGGTTCTGTTTAGCTATGAACCCATTGTCCTCAATGCTCAATAGAACAGGATACGGATTTAGGATAAAAACAGATAGGAATTATTATACAGTCTCTCACCTGCTGTATATGGATGACATCAAGTTATATGCTTCGAACAAGAAGCAATTGGATGATTTGCTGAAAACTGTCAGTGAGTTCTCGGCAGACGTTCATATGAAATTCGGGATTGAAAAATGTAAGACCCTGAACATTCAAAGAGGGAAAGTCATAGATGGTGAAACACAACTTCCAAACGGTGATATTATACAGTGCATGAGGGATGGCGAAACATGCAAATATCTAGGATACCAACAAGCCAGATTGCTAGACCAAAAACAATCAAAGGAGAAGATTCGTTCAGAATACAGTCAGCGTCTGAAGACTGTGCTAAAATCAATGTTGAACTCGGGGAATCTAGTCAAGGCAATTAACACCTACGCCATTCCAGTGTTGCTTTACTCATTTGGAATAATCAGATGGACTAAGACAGAACTCGATGATATTCAAAGGCAGACCCGAACGATGATAACAAAGTACAATCTTGCTACCAGAGATGACCTGCTGAGTCTACCATACCTATCAGATACTGGAAAACAAGAGCAATGGTCAAGAAAGGAATTGCATGGACGACATCACCATGAGATTAATCAACCACACATCGACAAAGAAGCCTCCAACAAATGGTTGATGAAAGGAGAATTATTCGAGGAAACAGAGGAATTCCTTGTGGCCATCCAAGACCAAGTGATCGCTCAAACAACTACAGTTTATTATGAAGGACGGAACATTACAAGCAGATAGGTGCAGAAAATGCCATATAAGATCGGAGACTATACAGCATGTTACGTCCGGATGCGAACAACTGGCCAATACGGACTATCTTCATAGGCATAATCAAGTGTGCAACATTATCCATCAGAAACTTGCACACAAGTACGGACTTCTGAATACCTTCCAGCCATATTACAAGTATCAACCGGCGCCCGTATTGGAAAATGACTCTATCAGATTATACTACGATAGGCCTGTGATCACTGACAGAATGGTGACGAATAATAGGCCGGACATAGTGGTGTATGATAAGAGAGCCAGAACAGCAATGCTGGTGGATGTCGCCATACCGACTAATAACAACATGCTGAATAAGTTCCAGGAGAAAAAGTCCAAATACACAGACCTTGCTATTGAGATCAAGCAGATGTGGCACCTCGAGAAAATAGATATTGTTCCTGTCATCGTATCCTCCACTGGGTTAATACCCAAAACTTTGCATGATAGCCTTAAGAAATTAGAATTGCATAAAAATACCTATATAGAAATGCAAAAAGCTGCAATTCTTAATACATGTAGGATAGTTAGGAAATTTATGTCAAGTATATTGTAATCGAGCCTATTCCCTTTGATGGCTGAATCTGGGAAAGGTAAATTATATCCAGCTAACAGCTGAGATAGTGCATAAGTCCACGATAATAAATAATAATTTTGGTGTGTGTCAGAAAAAACACAAGTGTGAGCTCAGAAAATGTAACAGGGGAACCTGTTACTATCTTGTATATGATTCAATAAAGGAATGAAAAAAACTGAGCAAAAACTCGTTTCCCTGTCGCTACTGCACTAGCAATAACTTGTCTGTTTATGTTGTGTTAGAGTTGTGTGTACATAAAGAGTATCAAAGATTTTTCTGCTCAGCCGCTTCATTCTCTCTTGTATTCCATGATTTACAAACGAAGACAAGGGTGAAAGGAAGGGGGTTTGGGATAGGAATCTGTAACAATGGAAAAAGAAAACCAGCAGGAAAATATTTCAACAATCATACTTCTTATATGTCTAAACAAATCTAAGAAAAGATTCTACATAGCAAGCAAGGTCATAAAAAGGACTAAGGAGGTAATAAAAAAATACATAACCTGCGATGTTTCCTCAAATTCCCTCTTTGTTTGACCGAGAGAGCCCCGATGGCCAGGTTTAGTCTTCCAAGTGATGCCGATTATGATCTATAGATGTTTTAGAATCATTATGGACCCAATAATTTGCGTTGACATCGCCCATATATTATTACTTCGTGGAACTTGTTTAATTTAAAGAAAAATTTGTGACAAAATTTTGACAGTCGTTCGAAAAATATGACAAATGTATATATGGGAACTAAACACCAAGCATTTAAATCAGGGAATTGAGACAATATATATTATATATATATTATATAATTATATATATTATATATGGCGTAGCTCTATATCATTCTAAGGAATTTCAACCCCTGCTCTAGGGGTTGAAATTCGAGATGAGGATGGTACTTGATGATGACTACCATTGATCAGCATGGATCTGTTCCATTTTACTTCACTGAAACTTGAATAGTCTCAGGGAAATAGTCTTCCCTATCTTTCAGTTGCTCACCCTGTATCTTTTACAGTTTTCAATTAAAAATGGAAATTCGTTCAAGGCGATGTAGACAAAGATACCACCTTTCTTTTGAGTTATCACTCGACCCATCTTCCATATTCAAAATATTCAAGGATTGCAACCCCCGCTTAGGAGGTTGATATTTCAGGCAAGTTTTGTACCCCAAAAGATGCCCCCCTTGAAACAAAAATTGACCTGTTTTTGCGTTTTGATCAGAAATTAATATCTTGGTAGATATAGCCTCTGTTTAGTTTTCGTTGAAGCACCCTGTATATTCCTCTCTTTATTATTAGGGCCCTGTGCATTGTATTTTTTAGTTTCGTTGCTGAACTTTTGGATCTTGGTTTCCTAGCATCAAAATTAAAAGAAATTCGTAGTAATTGAAAGACAAATATGTTTTGTTTCATTGAAATCAAAAACTTACATTCCATTGCAATTCAAAACATTTACTAGTTTTTTCTTTTTTTTCGATTTGAAAGTAAAATAAACGACTTCCATTGCCTAACTGAAACCAAACCTAATGCAAATAGGTATTTTTTCGACTTGTCACGGGCGTTTGACTGCCTAGTCATTAGGTTCATGGAAAATAAAATCTATAATTTGAGTTTTAGAAGTGTTCCTTGATTGGATACATAATTGCATTTCGAGCCGTTCTTTGCCTGTAAACATTCGGGAGGTTTGATCTGAGAAATGTGGGATTAAGTCAGGGGTCCTTCTGGGACCACTATTGTTTCTCCTATTTATTAACGATTTGCCTCTTGATCATATAAATGAAAATTAAATTACAATATTTGCTGATGATACTTCCATAGCGATCACAACGCGGACTCCTGCGGAGTTCTCCGAGACTTGTGAGAAGATTGTAAACGCTTTCAACATATGGTGTTTCTAAAATTTCCTCATACTAACTGTGCCTAAAACAGAATGTATATACTTTGGATTAAGAAATTCCAGCAGGGTTCATCTGGTAATCAACTGCAAAGGAGATACGTTGGGGTCTAGTAATTGTGTCAGGTTTCTTGGATGAAGGTTTGAGATGGAGACATGTAGACCAGCTAAGCAAAAAACTGAACAAATCGTATTATGCAATCAGCAGAATAACGGGTATCGAATCTGTGATTATTGTATACTACAGCCTTGTCTACAGTCATCTAAATTATAATGTACTTCTATGGGGAAATCCCGGGGAATCTCAAAGAACACTTGTTTCTCAGAAAAGAATTATACGCATGATCTTCAAACACGTGAATCGTTTAAGCCAGTTTTTATTTCATACGACATTCTCACTCCTTCCTGCATTTACACCTACAGAAGTATTCTTCACATAAGAGATAACGAACATGAATATAATACACTATCTAGCTTACATGATCGCTCCACTCGAAGTGCAACCACTTTATACCTATACATAAGACTAGGAAATATGAACTTTCTGTGAAGCGATTACTTAGACCGACGTTTGAATAAACCATCAAGGCCACGCTCTTGCGCAAGGCTTACTATAGTATGGGCGAATATTTAAATGACAAGGAATTTTCAGCTTAGTTGAAAATTGTCCTTTATGTATTGTTTAAATTTTGCGAGTTGAATATTGGATATTACATTTTGTTTGTTATATATGGTGTTGAACTTAACTAAGAGGTGACTTTGGATGTTGAAGCGTGGCACTGCATGTCCTCAGCATACTTTTCATAAGATGGTACGTAACCACTGAGTGCTAATCGCAAGCATGATGACATATGATCGTCAGTTAGTCGCTTGCGATATTTTGACTTAGTTATCTTCATTTCAAAGAATGCAGACTCGCACAAGTAAGTTGACCCAAACTTTGCCGTCAGTTGAAGGGAGATTTGCCTTAGATTCGGATATTTATCTTCAGATATAAAACACCAGAAATTTATATAAGATGCTGTATCTTTGAGATGTATATCTGATATAATCTACACCAACTCATTTTCAGCAGAACATGAGTACATATTAAACTGACTTGCTATTTCAGTGGCTAATTCCTCGATGTTTTTACATGAAAAAGGATAACTCATAAATGATGCTTTATGTGCCAATTTACTGCAATCATAGAAACGCATTTCGAATTGTCCCAAAATATTTGATAATTCAACCTCATACGTATCATAATTCAACTGAGGAATCCTTGCTTTCAGAGACGGAAAATGTTTCAGATCCTTTCTTTTCAGTTGATTTATCATAAGTTGCAATTTACTTTTGAATGCGTTTAATGCGCTAATCATCTCAATAATAGTTTTTCCTTTACCTTGAAGCTCCAAGTTAATGGTGTATGAGTGCATGTCAGACAAAAATGCCAAATCAGTCAGCCATTTTTTGTTTTTCAACATCTGAGTGTCATCACCTCTTTCGTCTAGAAAACCGGTTATTTCGGGCAATAATTCTTGAAACCTTTCTAGGAATTTTCCGCGACTCAACCACCTGGCGTTCGTGTGAGGAACTGAATCAGTGTGTTCAGCTGACTCCCTATCTTCCAACTGCAACTTAAAGAGCCGCCATTGCGAGCTACGAGCACGGAGGAAATTCACAATTTTTGTTGCAATGTCCATAATTTTGTGTGTGAACACAAAACTTGTTGATGTATAATGCAATGGAATAAAAAAAATGAAAATATCTTCGCCACGGGTCTTCCCCTTCAGAGGAATGATTGTCAAAAATTCTTCCTTAGCCAACATGTCATTGAATACCATCCGAATAAAAATACACAGCTGGCCAGTGTCTGTCATATCGGTGGATTCGTCGAACTGTAAAGAAAAGTATGTCCATTTTATGATATCATGTTTTAGTTTATCTGCCATATCCTGACTCATGACTTCAATACGCGTTGTGACAGTCGGGCGAGACATCTGAAGTTCTCTAATAACAGACGTGATTTTTGTTTTATTTTTAAAATCTCCAAATAAAGCTTCACCCACTTCAATAAATGCTTCCTTGACAACCGATCCATCTTCGAATGGTTTCTTTTGTTTCGGCAATATATGAGATATTTTAAATGACGCGATCGTAGCAGCCTTTACTTGTTTGGCTGGTCTTGTGAACATGGTTTGTTTTTTTCAAACAAGTTATCAAATTAAGTACTTTTCGTTTTCTCCCTAAGTTACCACGCTTAGGTATTGCAACTGGCGCACGACAAATAAGACAAATGCACTCATCCTTTACCATACAAAAGAAGAATCCTAATCGTTATTAAAATGATACGTTTTAGATTTCTTCGCTGCTCTCATTTTGTACTATTTAATAATAAACTTTGTATCGAGGTAGTATTGCCGTCAAGTTACAATTCAGAATGATTCCAATTCCTGCAGGCGCAACATTTATATCGGCGTGAACGAAAGTCTCGAATGTTCCCGTCAAACGTGCCGCCCGAAATTTCTAGAAAAGCGGCAAGAACAAAAGCGTGGCTTTTCTTTGACAAGTACCGCACGTTCCTTTGATTAAGCCCCTTTTTGCCGCCAGCAGAGTGTTATTTTATTACGTAATAAATGTTTGTAGTTTAGTTACTTATTTATGAATTTTTTTTTCTCGAGATCTACTCAAAAAGCACTCGCGATCGACCGTTTGGGCACCCCTGTCCTAAAGGATGAATAAATATATTATTATATTATTTGATTGTTTTTTTTCAACATTGAAAACATAACTGTTGAACATATTTTTATATAATTATTGTGGGATTAATTACCTTATCAAAATAAATAGAATTTTCATTTTATTGAACTTATTCTATCTTTCTTTGAAAGTTTTGATTATTGAAATTTTCCAGTGAAACAAGTCGCAATCCCGACTAGTTTCAAAGAGATGGAACTGTTAGGAATCATTTTCATTTCCTGATTCACAGCTATATAGTCAAATTTAGTGTATCAGATAACTGTAGAAGCGCTCTGAAAGATTATAAATACATAATAGCGTTTCTATTCACTAATCTTGGTAGGAATTATTAGCCCAAAATAAGTTGTATTTCAGGCAATATCTCATTTAACTTTTATATAATCCAAAATTACATTACATATTTGCTGGAAATCTAATTGTTCACATGTCTTTTGACCAGCAGTGAATACATTTTTAACCCATAATTATTAGCTACTTCAGAAAGTCTTTTCTCTGTATGCTATTAAAGAAAATGGTTTGAACACTTGGAAGTATATTGAAAGCAGTACAATACCTACTACAATTAAATCTTGAATTATTCAAGAAATATTGGGATTACCAACTTCTTGTTGGCATTAGTAATTCTCGAAATAAGATGCACAAAAAGCTGTTGTTGACAGAACATATTGTTCAGTACGTTTTTCAATTCAGATTACAGATTTTCTATATTTTTCTCATACGATTTCCATTATAGTTCAAGCAAACTTCTGAACTAAATTATATATTCATAACTCAGTTGGGAGATTAAGAGGACCATAACATGGCAAAACTTTGGATCTCACAAACTGATCACAATAATGGGTTTCAATAAAATTTGTCATTAATCGTACATATTTCTGAGAGGTTCTCAACAAACTCTATAACCGCCTGGGTAGCTGCACGGTTAGTGAGCGAGTCTGTTGGAAATGCTAAGCCCAGGTGCCTGGTTCGAATCCGAAATCAAGTTATGGATGTTGTTCTTGAACAAAAAAGTGATACTTGGAAAGAGTCGCCTAAAGAGGGCATAAGCTTCCGAAGACCAGATAACTTGTAGTTCCCGAGTACATTGTTAAAAGATGAAATAAACAACAAACTCTATGGATTTACAGAAGGCTTAGGTTAAGGAGGAGTTATAATTTCAACATTGAATAAAATTCATCATGAAACACCTAACCGCCTCGGTAGCTGCACGGTTAGTGCGAATATTGTAACTGATTAACCGATGTGCCTGGTTCAAGTTATGGATGTTGTCCTTGAATAAAAAAGTGACACTTGCAAGAGTCGCCTAAAGAGGGCATAAACTTACGAAGACCAGATAACTGGTAATCCTTGTGGTGGCAGTTATCATTGCACGGTCTAGGACAGTGGTTCGGAATCCACTATAAGCTGGAGGTCCACCTATGTAGATGGGCTAAGTTTCCGAGCACATCGTAAAAAGATGAAACAGACAAACAAAACATACAACAAACATCAACCTCAAAGTTGAGAATAATTACCTAGTTAATTTAAAAATTTTGTATCTTATTTTATTGAAATGGTAAATTTGTAAAACAAATGAAAACGTTTACTCATCGAATGATGTGATATAATAATACGCAAGAACAATATTATATAACTTTTCACAATCAATCTTAAGGATATATTTTCTCCTTTATTTTAATCATAACCTTTAAGTATATATTCAAATTCATCGTACCCTTAAATATTATTGCATCTTGCACTATGCGATCACCTTTTAAGTATATTTTAGTGTGCATAACAGAAAAGAAAATTCTATCAATGAAGAAATAATATTTTCTTTCTTATTGAAAATAAATATTTACAATGAAAAATAATATTTTATACAATAAATCATAACATAAAAATAAATTAAATAAATATTCTTTATATATATATATATATATATATATATATATATATATATATATATATATATATATATATATATATATATATATATATATATATATATATATATCTATATTGATTTTTTAAGTTATTTATGTTCTATAATTTAATAACTGTCTTTCAATAGATGACCTACTACAATTATTCGAAATATACAATTTGAAACAAAAACCAAATGAATGCAATGCAGATTTTCCTCTTAAAATTCATATGAATTCGTTTGCTTCGTTAGTTTTTCTTTTCGAGAGTACTATTCAAAATGCACAATCAATATCGTTATTTTTACAACAGATTTAAAATATTTATACACTTAATAAGTATAATCTGCAGTATTACCTCTACAACTGATAGTTCCTAGAATATTTTCACAATTCAATAATTTTGCTGAAGTTGCAAAAGATGTATATTCGCAATATAGTCTTCTTCAAAAAAATCATCTTTTAGATCCAACTTTACCCGCTAATGATATCTCTGAAGCCGATTTTGAAAATATCGTGCAATATTAGGATTAATTAGATGCTGTTATAGTATCCATAGCTCAGAAAAAAGATAATATTGAACACCATAGTTAGAAGCGAGCGAGCATCCTCTCAGCATTGCTCGTGCTATTCGCAACTACATCTATGAGTGGCAATATCCATGGGAGGTAACTATGTTACCTCGCCCTACGAACAATCAACAGCCATATATATCGTAATTCAGTTCAGTTATTCAAGCTGTCACAGTTTAGCTGTTCCCCTCAAACAACGAAACCTTATTCTCTTTCCTAATCCTGCTTGCGATCAATGCATGCTAGTGATTCTTCACACTGCAAAAGCATTGTGGAAATGCTACTTCGAAACCAGTATTTGCAAACGATGTATGCTCAATGCAAATGGGCTCTAAATCGTGACACACTGGGAAGCAATTCTCTAGTGTCACATATAAAACGCCAAATACCGTGTAACAGTGAATAAAAAAAATAATGAAAATATGTGCCGCAAACGAATAAAGAGCTGTTAGCTTCCGAGCTAATTCTCTCAGGAGAGAGACTTGATACAACTCTGTCAATATATATTTCTCTGTTTACCTCACACAGACACAGTAATTATGAATATGTAGGCAACAATAGAAAACTTTTGATGTTCAACCAAAGGTTTATACCCCGCAACATTACAAATAGAGAATTTTCCTGATTTTAGCAATTGAAAAACAGATGATCAATTGATATAATACGTTTCTAATGAGACAATCGATTTTTGGACGCTAAGGGCTTTTTCTGCGGAAGGCATCACATATATGCTACCATTTTGGGGAAACAGTTTTAAGCTGAGCCATGAAGTGTGAACCATCATTCTTAGAACTCTCAGAAGATTTCATAATAATAAAATAAGTAAGCATCAGATGAAATTAAGAACGTTACTTGCAGACAGATTCCAATCAAAAGATGGCTTATCTATGATTATCAATAATTACAATGTTACCACACTAAAACATCATTTAAAACATCCGACTATATTCAAGATCACTAAAATATTTTTGGATGAGTAATGAGAACCTTAAAATTTTTATTTATAGTTTAGATATACATACAAGATTTGACAAAATGAGAACCTTTGAGTGGTTCTAGCAAACTTAGCTAGTTGATCAATCTGTTGGAGGAAGTAGACAATGTTTATAAAATATTTACAAAGAGCAAAGTGTCCTATTACCTAAAATCTCTATACACATGAAGATATTCATTGAGGACCAGTATTATAGAATATGTTATAAATTTGGAAATGCTATGAAGATTTAAATAATTACTTTACAATTGGCAGTAGATTATATAAAAATACTTAATCCAATATACAAATCTTTGTATAAAATGCTGCCAGATAATATGAATATATTTACATCAGCAGAGCCCTGCTGAAATACTTCACACGAAAATTATATTGTATAAAATAAAATAATTGGCAATATATTGAAAAAAAATAATGAAAAATTACCATAATAAATTCAATTCACCCAAATTTACTTATCTACTTTCAGTATCAGAGAAGTCTATGAAAATTTTTGATATTTAGTGAATATTTTGAGATGTATTTCTCCCATTTTTCTTCTATATTGATACATCAAAATTTCAAAGAAAAAGCTATATTCAATACTAAAAGTTAAATTTGTCATGTAGAGCAATAATAAACCTAACATCATTTGTATTACTACTAATGCTATTTTCAATTTTCTAGTAATTTGCTAATTTGCCTTATTCAAAAATGACTAATCTGAAAACAATTAGATCAAACTGAATAACAGTTCTAATTCAATAGATTCAAAAAGATTCTGATAAGATATCTGGTGTTATTGTTATGAAAACCGATTAGCAACTGATATAACAAGAGACAAGCTAGATTACATTCATGTCAAATTCTGTGTGAAAATGTTCAATATTTAGAAATCGGCAGAAAAGGTAATTAATAATTGGTATACATTGTTTATAAAGTGAACCAAATTAAGAATTTTATCACAGTATACCATTTGTGTAAAATTTCTTCCCTTGAAATTATTTCTTCTGGTTGAATATAATACTCATCGACACTTGCTTTTGCCATAACACCAGGTATATCTTTGAGATACTTTATCGGTTTTTTCTTATCACAGTTGCTAATTTCAACACCCACTGATGTACAACTTATTAGGTCAAATGATTTATTAAAGCACAATCTAATTTCACTTATAAAAGACTCCTGCTTTCTCGATAAACATTCAATTTGTGGCGTTACGTTTAATTTTTGCAGTATTGAGTTAGCAAAATCATCTATTGTATAATTATTTGCATTAGGAACTATATTTGCATCTGCGAGAATAGTTGTTAATTCAAATTTCCTATTGAGTTCTAAACCCTTCTTGAAGTAATTATACACACAATTTAACTGAGGTAATACTGATGCACATGTTCCATGCTTCTTCCACTCATGAGCCCAAAAAGAATTGGGCTTAGTGCTTGCTTCAATATTAGTCCAATAATTATCTAAATCTTCAAGAATGGGTTCAAGTTGATCAGGATCAAAATGTATTGGTGAATTACAATCATTTGGACCATCTGTACCTGTTTTAGTAGGCCAAAGACCATGGACTATCCACACATCAGGATCTTTTGGCATGTTGCAAACATTACTGTTATTTTTTCCTTCCCACTCAATACAGGAGGAAACTGGCCATCTTTGAGAAAACATAAGGTAATCCCAATCTGGTAGATCGACAAATGAAATATTGAGACCTTGGCAATAACTAAAAACAATGCATGACGAATCTTTTTATAATTCATTTTTTATCGATTTACCTACCTCCTTTGAAAATTACTTAGTGAAAGAGATAATATAATATAAATAAAAGGATTAGAATCCATGGTTGAACTTTTATTGTTTTTGTTTTGTAATGTTACAGAGATAACCACATTATCGATAAATGACATATAATGTTAGGTAGATAAGTAAACGTAAATATAAGCATTTTTCTTTGATACCCACTTGTTACCGCATATCTGCGTTTCGTATATTGTCATGTATATAATGACGTCATAGTTTATCGGTAGTTCGTAGATTGTTTCTAAAAAGAAACTCCAAATGAAAATTCAATTTGATTTTGATCATAAATGAGATCGAATGAATTCAAACTTTTTTATATAATCACTTTTGTTGAATTATCAGCCGTCAAATATGACTGACGGAACAAGATTTTTGACGTGAATCTGCTTTCATAATAGCTGGTAATTCAGAAAACTGATGATAACAAAATCACGTAAAATCTGTCTCTCTCAACAAATCTCTTTTATTCCTTCATATTTAAGAAGTTTTGCTTCTATCCGGTGTAGTTTGCTGTAGTAGTGTAATGTATTTTAATCATATTTTTAGAAATTTAATTTTTAATACGCAAATAATAACATCGAAGTTGACTTTTTCATTCAATTTGCACATACTAAAAATTTGACATTTCATTTCATATTTGGTAATCTTCGAATAAAATTGTTTTTGTATTAAACCGGTAGAACCAACCATTTCTGAGATAGGTGCATTCAGATAAATACTTAAAGCAAAGAAATTTAATTCGATATTGTTGCAATCATTGAAAGTGTTTGCATTTTTTGGAGGAGAGCTCAGAATATTAAACTTTCAACATTGGTATTTTGAACTCTTCATAATGTTATTGGCAGCGATTCTTGGCGAATGATGATTGCATGAACTGTATTTTTCAGGTTAACCCTCAAATATCCATTACATTAACCTGAAACTAATTAATATTCGAACTTGAAATTCATTTGGTGGTATCAAATTGCAATATCTATCTCAGTTTCTAAAAACGTTAGCGTACAATCTCTTAGCTTCTGCAGCATTCGAAGATTCCAAACGATACATCATATGCAGTTGATTCGTCGTGATGCCTACAGCTTCAGCAAGCTCAAGCTCCGAAACTCTTCGATCATAAGAATTCATAAGAATATCATAGATTTTATCCTTAATATCTGTCGTAGGAACGGAATTAACTGTTCGTCCGGGGAACTCTTCGTTTTTAGTATTAGTCTGTACGATCTTTATATAACTGAGCTTTGACCTGTAATGTTGTCCACTTCTTAGAATGAAATAGTTCAGCTAGTGTATGAATTTTCTTTTTTTCTACTGTTGTCACTTCAACACATCACGATATTGACGATTTTGAAGAGTTTCCGTTCTAACACAGAAATAATGCCATCAGACTGGGGAAGGAAACAGGATACAAACTTTATTTCAAAATTATTGAACAAAATATAAGACAATATGTGCTTAACTGAGAACCGCAACTTCTTGAAGACAAATTGATTTTCACCATCAATTTTTTTCTATGGGCTCAAACATACCTTGGGCAAATGGACCTTTATTTTTGTTGAAACCAAAATCGATCAGTATATTTCTTAGTTGATTCCAGTGACTTATTCTTCCATTGATGGGAATATGTCTTGTATAATCTAATGGATCCATAAGTATTCCTTCTAAGGCAATCGTAACTTCCATTTCTTTATTGATGAGAATGGTTGTCGGTATGCTTACAATATTTTTTACAACATCTAACTGATAAAATAGAAAATATTCAGCACTATCCTTGATCAACCACTGATAAGCCATTATAACTGTTTTAATTTTCTCATTGTATTTGGATTTTAAAGTAAAAAATCGAAGATGAAATCATCATAGTTTGGTATTCGTTCGAGATCACCAAATGTTTCTGGTAAAACATAATCAGCTGAATTCTGAAACATTTTTTTATCAATTTTCTTATATTTTTCTTCTTGATTCGTAGGAGTTATTTCAGGAAAAATTGTAGGAATTGCTTTGTTTGAAAGTAATTTTTCGTCTTTCATTTTGTGAATGGTCCTTTCATCAAAATGATTTTTGCATAATAGTGTATTGTGACATACAACCCAATTTTTTCTAGGGATCGCCGCAAGCCATAGCTGACGTTGGTCTGAATCACATGGTGGAAAAGTAACGAAATTTTCTAGGGGGCCATAACTGTTGCATAGGGGAACACAACATTTATACATTTTCTGAAAAAAAAGTACAAAATTTGGTCACAATTTTATCAGTCTTTGTAAGCTAGGAAAATTTAACATACATCATTGAAAATAGAAATGGTAAAAAATTAATATAAGCAGCTCGATATTAGTACCATGTTGAAAATCGAACAATACTCTTTTTGACAATAAAGGTTTAATAGTATAAATTCTCTCAACAAGGTGCCGGGAATTGATTATTTAAAAAATCTGTCTAAGACGATTGTCAAAATTTTTGTTGTTGCTAAGTTGGCATAACTGTTTTCTTTACTGACGCGGAGTTTGAATGCGATCTGCCATTTAGTTTGTTTACAGTGCTCGATTTTGTCAGTTCTCACAAGTGTTTTGCGATTTTTGAAATGGATAAAAATATCGAAGAATTTGTCTCAAATTTTGTATTGCAAATGAAATTTCGTGTGCCGAATCGACTTCATCAAAAACACGTTCATATGAGTGGTACAGTGAATTCTGAGATGTGGTGGAAGATTTGTCTCGCTCTGGTCGGCCATCAACATCTTCAACTGAAAATAACATCGATTAAGTGAAGGAAATGGTAATTGAAAACCGTCATTTAAATTTGAGAGAGATAGGCAATGAACTTTCTGTGTCGCACGAATCAATTCGTACCATTTTGAACAATTGTTTGGGCATGAAACTCGATGCCGCATGACTAGTTCCAAAAGAGCTGAATTTTCTTCGAAAATTGAATCGCTTGAAGGTCGCTGAATACATGCTACAACGAGTCAATTCCAACCCCACATTCATAAAACGCTATGTAACTGGTTATGAGACATGGCTTTATGAGTTTGACATGCAAACCAGTCAACAAACTTTGAAATGGTTCCTTCCAACTGAACCGAAACCGAAAAAAACGCGTCAGAATCGATCAAAAATCAAGGTAATGTTGATTGTTTTCTCTGATTATCGCAGTGTTGTGCACTCGGAATTCTTGCCAGAAGGTCAGATGGTATATAAAGAATGTTACCTGAGCGTTATGCAACGTTTGACATAGAAGATTCGTCGAAAATGGCCAGATTTTTGGAACGAAAACTCATGAATTTTGCACCACGATAATGCACCATCTCACAAGGCTTGCATTGTGAATGCATTTCAGACCAAAATCTCAACAGATACCATCGAACAACCACCGTATCTACCAGATATGGCTCCGGCCGACTTTTTTCTTTTTCCTGGACTCAAATTACCACTTCGAGGTAGGAGGTAGGTAGGTAGGTAGGTGCTTGAAATAAAACAAAAAACTGAACTTTAGAAGTCATATTTATTTGTAGACTAAAATATCAAAATGAAACAAACAGAACAAAATTATAACAAAATAAATTCTTGTTCACACCCATTTTAAAACATTTACTTAAGTAATGGGATACAGACACGTTAACTCGTTGTTTATAAATACTTGAAAATAACCTAAAACTAAAAATCACAGTTTTTAGGAACAAATAACAGAAATATTGCCTAATGTCTATATATATATATATATATATATATATATATATATATATATATATATATATATATATATATATATATATATATATATATATATATATATATATATATATAAACTTGAGACAAGAAAAATTATTCAAACATCCGTAGATCAATGAATAGTCCTTCCTGACAACAGCTAGTTCCAAAATCTGCCTGCCATGCACGCAGCCCCCAAGAGCCACAATAGTGCAACTAAGCAGGATGCCGAGAAACGATTCCAGAAAGGACGCACCTCGTACATACGTACGAGAGTCGCCCTCTATGGACCAAGACGGTGAACCCGCTACCGGACTTCGAGAAAGATACGAACAGTCCTTTCTGGAATCGATAGGGTACCCCGATGTAGCTTGATTGGATGCTGAGAAGCGATATGCGACACTGATGAGCTCCCAATAAGGGAGAAACTGCAGTCTGCCGCTTCGTTTCTCGGCATCGTGCTTAGTTGAAATATTGTGGCTCTTGGGGCCTGCGTGCATAGCAGGCAGATTTCGGAACTAGCAATTGTCAGGAGAGATCATTCATTGATCTACGGATTATTGAATAATTCTTCTTGTCTCAAGTTTACATCTGTAGACTCCTCGCGAAGTTTATCGCGGAAGATATTTGTCCCATTAAATATTTACCGACGGGAGGTTTTATCTCGGAAACAGAAGCCCAGAGCACTTTTCCAGCGGGATTATTTCGCTCGTTTTATACCGTTGAAGTGATTCACGGAACGGCGAAAGATGTATCCCAAATGTAGGAATTTTTAATGTTCTCACATCTGTTTATTATTGATCGTATCTTTTTCAAAGTCCGGTAGCGGGTTCACCGTGTTGGTCCATAGAGGGCGACTCTCGTAGGTATGTACGAGGTGCGTCCTTTCTGGAATCGATAGGGTACCCCGATGTAGCTTGATTGGATGCTGAGAAGCAATATGCGACACTGATGAGCTCCTAATAAGGGAGAAACTGCAGTCTGCCGTTTCGTTTCTCGGCATCGTGCTTAGTTGCAATATTGTGGCTCTTGGGGCCTGCATGCATGGCAAGCAGCGGTGATTGGATCATCTCATCTCGGTGTTCATAGTCAAACAGGGTCTCATCTCGGAACAGGCGCTGTTCATAGTCAAACAGTTTTGGTTTAAATCTCCTCCTAACCGTTGGTAATGGTGAAAAGTCTTCTTTAATTTCGAGAGAGAATGCTACTTCTTTCGCTTGCGCAAGAATTTCGTGAAATGATTGGTCAGATCTATATTGCTGAAAGTGATCAACTAAATTTTTTAGGTAGGTTTGGCATACTTCAATATTAATTGTAGCACTTTGCATTTGCTTGCTGTCAATATTAATATTTTCTGTACAGACGTTAAGAAATATCTAGCTTTATATCTTGATCAATGTGAAAGGAATTATCTTCAGCCACTTCTAGAAGACTTTCGCAAACCTTAATTAAATAAACTTTAAGGGGCTTTGTTGCGTCAATTCTGATGGAACATCTTGTCTTACTTAGAGGCTTTAAACTTAACCCGGGGACATTTTTTCTCAAAACATACCACCTTTTTGTGGATGACGAAAAAAAATTATATAACTCTTGCACATGATTAAAATAGTTTATTTTAGCACATGACACCTTAGAAGCGTATTTACTGTTAAGTTCAAAGTATGAGCCGCACAAGGTACAAAAAGGGCCTTCGGATTCGCATCAAGAATGCGTTTTTGAAGCCCAACATGTTTTCCCTTCATATTTGTCCCATTATCATAACCTTGTCCCCTAATGTTTTTCAATTCTAAATTTAATTTTTTCAAATTTTCTATCACAAATGTATATATCCCTTCTCCTGTAGAGTCCAGTATTGGATTCAACGCAATAAAACTTTCCTTAACTTCAACCTTTTTTGAAGTGGTGTTAAGGACAACATACCTCAGAACAAGACTAATTTGCTCAGTATGACTAGTGTCTGGTGTACAATCTAATATTATTGAAAAATATTTTGAACTGCGAACCATTTCTAAAATATTATTTCTTACTTTGGACGACAATAATTCAATTATTTCATTTGCATGCCTAAATAATGAGTCATTTTAACAGATTTTTTTTGGTAGTTATACACTCGGCTAACGTGCTGTCTCATCACTGAATCAAAAGAGGCAATAATCTCAACAGTTTTTAGAAAATTTCCATTATCATGTTCAAAAAGCAATTGAGAAGAACCTTGAAATGCCAAGTATTGTGTGGATAAATACTTAACAATCGCAATAATTCTTTCCAACACGTGTCGCCAATATTTTTTTTCCGTTTCTAAAAGCTAAAACTGATATCTATCAAGGGCGGACCACGTTTAGCCATCTTATTGGTGATTCTTTCGGACTACAAACCGGGGTCGGACAGAATTGTATCGATTCTAGCCTCATTACAGCCTTCATCGAAAGTGTCACTTGCAGCAGGTATTTCGGTAGCTGACTTTACCGAACTTTTTACACAAGCTGAATTACCTGAAGTGGATTGTTCAAGTGTTGTAGACGAGGATGGTGTCATCGCTTCATCGGGCTCTGCATCAGTAGAAGCTGTTTTGCTGCTACAACCGCTGCCACTTGTTGCAGGACCTGATGTTACTGTTGAAATAACAGATAGTCCACTCACGGTTATTTATATTATGGATTTAAAATCTTGAGATTCGGACGATTCGGTCGCACCAACATCGATAGTCTCCGTGGAATCTCGATTGTTTTGCAAGAAATGCTTTAAAGATCCAACCCTTTTCCCCCTTTCTTGTAGTCACAGTTTCTTTTGCTCGCGAAACTTCGCACCTGAAGGTCTCTTTCTTTTATCCTGAAAAAACAAATAAATAATTAGTACTCATGGGAATTAGGAATTAACTTCTAAAGTAACCACAATAATAAGCACCAAGTGGGTGTGGTAGGAAATATTCTTAAAAAGTTAACTAAGTAGCCAATAGTTTTTAACCCTTTATAGGGCAGATTATTATTAAGTAAGATATGGCCGATTAAAGTTTGCATATTTGAGTAAAGAGCAATTTGTTCGAGCCCTTTCAGCTTAAATCCTTTCAAAAATAAAGACAAAAAAGATATTAAACTGATTTGATCTTATAGCCCTTAAAAACCCTACGAAATGGTTTTTTAAAAAGATCAATAACATAAAAACTAAGCGAGTTTGGATAACACCAGTTAGTTTTTAAACTCGTACATGACATTTCAATTAATAAAAAGATATTTGGCTAAAAATATTAATTATAACCAGTATCCTATAATTAATGTTGATAGTATAAAGTAGGGAACACTCACCATTTTATAAAAAATCAAGCCGTTGAAATTGCAGTCAGCAGGTATTCGGCACTTAATTAAACAAAAAGTAGTAAACGAAATATTACACAACACAACACCACACTTGACAAAATAGAAATAACTTTATATGTAAAAATTAATAGGATTACTTGTTTTTATTCACTTGTTACACGGTCCAGTGAACTAACTGATTTAAAAATGCCTGTGGCGATGCATCGCTTTTATACCGCTCCAGGCGTTATCCATGTCTGAACAGGAAAAATCAAGAAACTGCCGCCTGACATGTTGTCGCAACATAGAATCGGTAGTAACTGGATGATAAACTAATAACATTTCGTGTATATTTATACCTAATCCTATTTAATTTCTCAACTTTTATTTTATTATTTTTTTTGGATCCTGGGTTTTGGCGCTCCTAAAGATGGCGCCCGTGGGCATTGCACACTTTGCACATATGGTTACGGGGTCCCTGCTTCGAGGTTTTGAATCGATAGAAGATATAAAAGAGAATTCGCAACGAGAACTGAAGTCGATTCCAGAAAAAAGGTTTGAAAAATGTTTTGAGGATTGGTTTATTCGTTGGCGTAAATGTATCATTTCGGAAGGGGTCTACTCTGAAGACGATACAATAAATTGGTAAGAAAAATAAATATTTTGTGATTCATTGTCCATACTTTTTCTGACAAAATGTATAGATTATACAATTGTCTGCAAAAATGTATTATGGCTTTATTCTTATGATTGAGAGTATGATTCAAGTAAAATTACTTACTCACTGCTGCATTACCTGAGTGAATATTTCATCACATTTCAGAAACTGGATCTAAGAAATAAAGACATTGTGGAAACGTTTTCGGAAATTAACAGAGCACATCATGGTATTTTTTTTTACTGAGAAACAAAACTGGTGAATTCAATACATTTCTTAAAATATTCAACATCATGTTCGTCGAGTTCACTTTTAAATTTAGAAGAAATGCAGTTAACGCTGACTAAAGCACATCGGGAAGAAGAAGGCATAGATAGATAGATAGATAGATCCTTTACACCTGACTGAAGCTGTTTAAAAAGCGTTAGGGCTAAATAGCATGTTTAATATAGTATTAAGATTTTATAACTGTAATGAAGTCAATTATGCTAAATGTAGCCTTGACCTGATAGTATTGCCATGAACCATATGTCATATGGAAGATACAGAGATTGTTGTATCACAAGACTCATTGCCACAGTTATCACGGGCATGGAATGTCTCCTCCACTGTTATTGTAAGTTACAATCCAGGTGAGTATAATGACATAATTGCGTTATGCGACTGGAACCACAGTGTAATGGATTTCTAAGAAAACTGTTCTCGTAGATAACTATTACACTGTGATGGAACTATAGGAGCTAATTTATATAGATTATATGGCTAGCTCTTCCAGTCCAGAAGGACCATGCCAAGGTCAATTTTTCCATAAGATGAATCTTATAACGCAATTAGATATACAGAGATAATAGAAATACTGATTACAATGTCTTACAATCGAGATACCAAGTTTCATAATACTTTAATCGCCACGATAATATCAGAAAAATGTTCACATTGGCCATGGTAACTTTATTAGATAATTTAGTTGAAAATGTATCAAGGAAACTAAAGTTATCACACAAAATTTTTTTTGCCAAAATTCCCGGAAAAACACTATTCTTTTATGTCACATATATGACTGACATGGCCCTATATTAAAACTTTTTTTCTCGACAAAAATGCTTAGTTTAAGATCGGAGAAAACTAAAAACACAATAATTTCAACTCATACGCTAAAAATAATGTATACTGCTGAAAAAGAAAATAAGAAGAATGAGCACTAGATGTTACGTTCAAATAAAAGAAGCAGAATGTCCTTTTTTGCATAGAATATCTTGGACAGCATAAAAATTAATACAATTAATTATATCAAAATAAAAATTATTAAAATGTATTTTTCAACTGAAACAATTTACCATTATATAACTATGTTTATTTCATTTTATTGTTTGTAGTAAGCCAAGAAATTATCAACATTTTTCGCATTGATTCTGTTTCCGAGGTTTAAAATTGTAGTTTCTATTTGAGACAATTACCTCGACTTTGGAATAGCCTTCAAGTTATAGTCAAGTTCAAATCAGAAGTCATAATCTGATAGCTTATGAGCTCCTACGAGTCCTTCGTTGATTCGTATTTCCTATATTGTTGTACCATTCTGAATAGTACCTTTATGTCGACATATTATTTTCCAAAAACCGAAAGTCATAATCAGGCCTAATATTTCCGTTATTTTCATTTATAATGTGAAATATAATAATATATCTGGTAGACCTCGCCTATTAATACCTATCAAATGAGGTACTAACGAGAAATCTAACCTAACCTAATAATCTAATAACTAACGTCATTAAAATTTTAGTTAACGTCAGTTTTAGAAAACAGTTGGTAGAAGAATTTATTAGAAATATTAGATATATTCTTCTGATACTTGCCTTCTGATTGTGTTCTTCTTTAATTCTTGGTACTCTTTGATGATTCAGATTTTCGCTCAATGTCTGCTGAATGAATTTTTTCCCCAGGGATTGCCTCTTCACCTTTTCCCTTCTGAAAGAAGATTCGTTTTCAACGCACATTCTCTTTTTTAACCTTGAATTTCTCTTGGAATTGTTATAAAATTTCGGCATAATTGATATGACAGTTGAAAACCCACAAACTCTTGTGAAATATTCCAAACGAATGTGTCAAAGTGTTAATATTGAGTTAAAGAGATAAACATACACTTCTGGGATTTATTTTGAAATAAATGTGTCAAAGTGATAATCACCAAAGCATTCTCTGATAAGATTTTTAACTTTTTCGTCTTATGATTTCAAAGGAAGAATTTTTCTGATGTTAGATGTAGAGTGTATAAATAAAAATTTTGCAGTATTCTGACTGAAATTTCCTTTGGAAAAGTTGATCTTGTTTAATTTTCAATTCCAATAAATTTTTAAATCTGCTTTCATCTCTATAGAAGTTTTGGTAATATTCTTTGTTATGAGAAGAAGGAAAATATATCAAGAATGTCTCGCGTTCTAAAATATGATAAGTACCTTCATTAAGTCTTCAATTTTAGTAGCACCTGAAATGATGTCTTGAGAAATATTAGAAGAGAAATGATGCTGTTTCAATAAGTAGCAACATTCAATATAGGACAGGAAATAAGAAAAATTTGTTTTCAACATCCACAAAATCAACGGTTATCCCCAGAATTGAAACCTTCTGACAGAGTATAGATTTTTCAAAACATGATAATACAGAAAGTTAAACATGATCATAATATCATATCATCATAAAGAACACATGATTATGTAGATAGTTCACATATGATCTCACTTTATTTCTATATAGGAATAAATCAGGAAGACCGAAAGAAGTAGTTTTCCAATACACAATGAATATGTCAGTTCCATATCTGTTATAAATGGTTGAATGTAAAATAAAATAATGATATTGAATATATTAATGGAGGTTATTAAGGAATAAATCTTGATCGTTATGAATAGTTGATACAGAGAATCATCTTTTAGCAGTAAATTGTCTAATATATACATGGATCTTAATGCTCGTAGTCAGATTATTGAGACTAACAAGTGTTTTGCTTCATTCTCCAAGAGAACTAACATGACACAACAATTTCTGAAACCCAACATGGCATTACTAATTCAAATAAGATGGACGACGAGTGTTCGGGAGGAGGCTCAGTGAGTAATTCCATAATTCAAAGATATAAAAGGCAAACAGAAAGTAGCAAGCTTAAGAACTCCCAAAAAAGACGTATAGCTTCTTATGCCTACAATTCGAAAATGAATATGAAGTTGACACCAGTTTACCAGACAACGTTTCTGAATACTTTTGATCTGAAAATCTCCACGATTCGCCAATGGCTGAAGGACCAAGGAAAAAATATTGGAAACTTCCAAGCTTACTTGTTTCGAACGTGAGGTGTCTGAATCAAGTGATGAGGAGCCTGAATCAGCTGCTGAAAACTTGCCCACAAATCCACCGATTCAACCAGTTTCGTTTCGGCAAACCTGGAATGGAAGACGTAAACACCTTTCCAATTTTTTGGACAAGCTTCCGAAATGCATTACTGTCGAGCCAACACGAAAAGGCTATACCTCCGGTGTGACATAGCTTCTATGGAACAGAATTTAAAAAGAGAAAATCAGTCTCTTCTCACCCCGAAAAGATAAATGGGACTTTTGCTTCATCTACAAAAAGAATAACATAGTTACTGAAGAATACCCTAAGCATCACCATAGGTATATAAACCTTTGTGAGTACCTATTGGATCTTTATTGTGTGGAAAATTCGATGTTATTTTACAAACCAGAATTAAATTGAGACGGAAAGTGTTTGAACAATGGGTTGTAGTCATATGCAATAAAGATATATTATTATTATTTATTATCGTGGACTTATGCACTATCTCAGCTAGTAGCTGGATATAATTTACCTTTCCCAGATTCAGTAATCAAAGGGAATAGGCTTGATTACAATATACTTGACATAAATTTCCTAACTATCCTACATGTATTAAGAATTACAGCTTTTTGCATTTCTATATAAGTATTCTTAAGCAATTCTAATTTCTTAAGGCTATCATGCAAAGTTTTGGGTATTAATCCAGTCGAGGATACGATGACAGGAACAATATCTATTTTATCCAGGTGCCACATCTGCTTGATCTCAATAGCAAGGTTTGTGTATTTGGACATTTTCTCCTGGAACTTATTCAGCACGTTCTTATTATTCGGTATGGCGATATCTACCAGCATTGCTGTTCTGGCTCTCTTATCATACACCACTATGTCCGGCCTATTATTCGTCACCATTCTGTCAGTGATAACAGGCCTATCGTAGTATAATCTGATAGAGTCATTTTCCAATACGGGCGCCGGTTGATACTTGTAATATGGCTGGAAGGTATTCAGAAGTCCGTACTTGTGTGCAAGTTTCTGATGGATAATGTTGCACACTTGATTATGCCTGTGAAGATAGTCCGTATTGGCCAGTTGTTCGCATCCGGACGTAATATGCTGTATAGTCTCCGTTCTTATATGGCATTTTCTGCACCTATCTGTTTGTAATGTTCCGTCCTTCATTATAAATTTTTTGTAGTTGTTTGTAGCGATCACTTGGTCTTGGCTGGCCATAAGGAATCCCTCTGTTTCCGCGAATAATTCTCCTTTCATCAACCATTTGTTGGAGGCTTCTTTGTCGATGTGTGGTTGATTAATCTCATGGTGATGTCGTCCATGCAATTCCTTTCTTGACCATTGCTCTTGTTTTTCAGTATCTGATAGGAACGGTAGATTCAGCAGGTCATCTCTGGTAGCAAGATTTAGAGGCGTGTATCCCCTATCAGCCAACGATACCACTCTATGGAGCTCAGAAGTGAGAACTTTTGCAGAGAAGAATTCTCTGAGATTTTTTATCTGTAAATTGACAACATCTATTAATCCGCGTCCTCCTTCTTTCCGCTTCAAAGTTGTTCGTATCACAGACGATTTTGGATGATGATTGTTGTACTTTGTCAGCATCGTTCGGGTCTGCCTTTGAATATCATCCAGTTCTGTCTTAGTCCATCTGATGATTCCAAATGAATAAAGCAACACTGGAATGGCGTAGGTGTTAATTGCCTTGACTAGATTCCCCGAGTTCAACATAGATTTCAGCACAGACTTCAGACGCTGACTGTATTCTGAACGAATCTTCTCCTTTGATTGTTTTTGGTCTAGCAATCTGGCTTGTTGATATCCCAGATATTTGTATGTTTCGCCATCCCTCATGCACTGTACAATATCACCGTTTGGAAGTTGTGTTTCACCATCTATGACTTTCCCTCTTTGAATGTTCAGGGTCTTACATTTTTCAATCCCGAATTGCATATGAATATCTGCCGAGAACTCACTGACAGTTTTCAGCAAATCTTCTTGTTCGAAGCATATAATTTGATGTCATCCATATACAGCAGGTGGGAGACTGTATAATAATTCCTATCTGTTTTTATCCTAAATCCGTATCCTGTTCTATTGAGCATTGAGGACAATGGGTTCATAGCTAGACAGAACCATAGTGGACTCAAAGAGTCTCCTTGAAAAATTCCATGACGTATGGGTATCTCGTCAGTTTTAATTGATTTATTGTTCATGTTGACCTGCAGAGACATGCGCCAGTGTGTCATTGTTGTCTTCAAGAATTCTACCAGGGCTGGATGAATTTTGTATATCTGCAATACTTCAACAAGCCAAGAATGGGCGTTACTATCGAATGCCTTCAGATAATCGAGAAAAGCTGAATGAATATTCCGATGCCCTACGTGTGCCTGTTTCATTATCACAGAACCGATGATGAGTTGTTCCTTGCATCCGTGGTGTTTCTTTCTGCATCCTTTCTGCTCCTCTACTAATATATTGTTGTCGTCAAGGTGGTGGTATATTCGATTGGATATGCATGAGATGAGTATTTTGTAGAGTGTTGGCAGGCAAGTGATTGGCCTATATTGAGACGGATCCTGTGTTCTATCGCTCTTAGGTAGCATATATGTTAAGCCTTGTGTTAGGAAAGTGGGTGTTTTCTTGGGATGTTGAAGAACATACGTGAGCTGTTTCGCTAGAGCTCCATGGAGCTTATCAAACTTCTTGTACCAGTAGTTGTGGATATTATCTATACCTGTGGCCTTCCAATTGTTGGTCACTCTAACTACTGTTGTGATTTCTTCCTCCGTTATTCCTTCGAAGTCCATATGTTTGATATCAAGGCGTTCTTTTTCATTCGTGATCCATTCCGCATCTCTATTGTGTTCTTTGGGGTTCGACCATAATGATGACCAATAATCGGTCAAGCACTATCCGTCAGGTACTTTTCTGTTATTGTTGGTCGTAGTTTTGTTTTTTCCCTTATGAAAATTGGCCGCATTTTGGAGGAATCTTTGGTTTTGGTGTTTCCTTTCAGTACACTTGACGTATCTTGAAAGCCTCTTTGCTTTTACTTGGAGTTTCTGTTTCAAAGTGTCCATATACACGTCGATGTGTTGTTTGTGATCAGGGTGTTTTGTGTTTGTACCAATTTTCCTATAAATTTTGCGTATATGTGACTTCAAGCGCCTTGAGGGTTTTCTGTTTCTCAGGAATTGTGTGAGGCGACCGATTTATGCTCTAATATTATCAATATCCTTCTCCAGTCGTTTTTGCCAAGGTGGTTTTCTGACTCTTTTTGGCTCAGCTTGAATCAGAGTTGTGAAGATTTGTCGTTTGTGAAGTCGAAGAACCGCTACTGCACCACAGTAAATCAAAGTGTAAATCTTCTCCAAGGTGTTCTGGTCGGTATATTCTTCAAACATTGAGTTTACGCTTACTAGGATGATATTGGTGTTCTTGTTCGTCTTGAGTTTGAGTAGTTTAGGTGTTTTAGTTGGGTTACTACCACTGAATTCAGTTATTGTTTTGTTGAGTTCTGATCTTGCTAAATACATATATTCGTTCTGCTGATTCGGCTCAGGAGGGCGTTCCATGTTAATATTCGTTTCCGTGGCTTCGATGTTATCTGTAAAACTTTCATTGACTCCGGCAGATATACCGTTATGAGTATCATTTTCGCTTCTGAGTTCCATTATGACCTCTTCTCGTATGCTTTGCAGCGTTTCTGAAGAAATTAGCCTGTTTTTAACGATTGTTCTTCGTTGATCCGAAATTCTCTGCTCGGATATGTGCTGTAATTCAGGATATTTTTCTAGGAATGCAAGATGTAACGCGTATCTGTATGTTGTCATTATTATTATTTATTATCGTGGACTTATGCACTATCTCAGCTGTTAGCTGGATATGATTTACCTTTCCCAGATTCAGCAATCAAAGGGAATAGGCTTGATTACAATATACTTGACATAAATTTCCTAACTATCCTACATGTATTAAGAATTACAGCTTTTTGCATTTATATATAAGTATTCTTATGCAATTATAATTTCTTAAGGCAATCATGCAAAGTTTTGGGTATTAATCCAGTCGAGGATACGATGACAGGAACAATATCTATTTTCTCGAGGTGCCACATCTGCTTGATCTCAATAGCAAGGTCTGTGTATTTGGACTTTTTCTCCTGGAACTTATTCAGCACGTTGTTATTATTCGGTATGGCGATATCCACCAGCATTGCTGTTCTGGCTCTGTTATCATACACCACTATGTCCGGCCTATTATTCGTCACAATTCTGTCAGTGATAACCGGCCTATCGTAGTATAGGTTAGGTTATTATAATTATTATTATTATTATCATCGTGAACTGAAAAAAAAAACTTGAGAAGAGAAAGGAAATTATAAGATTGCAGCGATAAAAGGGAAATTCACGCAGAATGAAGCTCACGCTACACAATTACTCAGTTTTCAATCTTTTTAACCGAGATGCTGTTAACTTCTGGTTCACTGAGAGTGAGGGTAATGTGGTGGCGTCATCTGCTTCGATGCTGGTTCATGAACTTGAAGCTCACTTGGATAAAGAATTGAAAGAAATAGTTGTATTTAGAGTCGGCTGCAACAATCAAAACCGAAACGCGGTATTATCAGACGCTGTACTGAATCTGAGTATGAGAGGAGGCGTGGAAAACAACCACAAATATCTTGAGAGAGGCAATACTCAAATGGAAGTCGACGTTCATTCTACAATTGAAAGATTTATTCACCGTAAGGAAGTATAGCTTCCCTTAGAAAAATTATCAAAGCCAGAAAGTACCCTTTTCCCTATCGGGCTGAGCTACTAAACCACGACTTCTTCAAAGACTATTAGCCCAAAGAAGACATGAGGTACGACTCAATCCGACCGGGCAACAAGAAGGATGACCCCTACGTTCTGGAAATAAAATTGCTCCGCTACGTTTCAGAGGGAAAAAATTTTTAGAAACTTGATTTTGACTCGACATTTCTGAAATTCCTCGGAGAGCTCGGGGGCAGACCCAGGGAATTTCCTCGTTTCCACAAAAAAGCAATACCCAAAGATAAATGGGATGATTTACAATACCTTAAGAGATTCATGACCCCAAGACTGTTAAGCATTTTATGACAGTCTGCCCCATACTGACATCATCATAAGAAAGACGAAACAATAGTCCGATGGAACCAAGCCTGAAACATCAGATATGTAACTTGAGATGAGATACTTGAAATGATAAGTACCGTTTGAACTGGTCTAGTAGGTAGTTACAAAGCGTTCCTACTCCAGTCAAGTTTTTGGATGAATGCTGTTAGTTATTTGTTATTTCAGCTTTAATCGTCAACCTGTGATAATTCTTGCTCACCTTTTTGAAGAATTTTTTCTTTTACAATGAAAATTGTTCATTTTTTCTATCTTAGAAAAATCATGCATTTAAAATAAGTTTATCGGTGTTCATCCTGATCCTATTCTAAGCAACGCATTGTGATTGAGAATTTTTATTCATAAAAAACCAATCTTTATATCTAAAGGTTCCTTTTCATTAGAGCGTTTTGACGCTGACTCGGACGGTCAGGTGATTTTCAGCGTTGACGCTAGCAAGTTGGGATTTCTGAACTTTATAGCGGCAGACGCTAGAAAAGATCTGTGATAAGTTTATATTTTCGATCTTCAAGGACTGCCAATAAAAACCTAAGGCAACCAATTTTCTTCGTTACAAAATGGCTACATCTCTTTTTATAATCGTCCATTTATTGCGCAATACTAGCTTTCCATACTCGAACAACATAGTTAGAGGTTTTGAAAAAAGAATTTCGCAATATATAACACTAAAGATTCCAGAAATGATACCAAGTCGATAAAAAATAGACAATTATGTGTTTTAACCTAACATAAGTTGTTTGTTTTGTTTTTTGTATGGACCTTCAGTTTACAGTGGACTCCTAACCACTCACCTAGACCATGCAATGGTAACTGCCACCACAAGGATTACAAGTTATCTGGCCTTCAGAGGTTATGCACAAACAACTATGGTTATGTATCCAATCTCTAAGTAAGTCTTTGTCAAATTCACTTTTTTGTTCAAGAACAACATCCATGACTTGAACCCGGATTTAAACCAGGCACCTCGGCTAAGCATATACTTGCTCACTAACCGTGCAGCTACCCAGGCGGTCACCTAAAATAAGTGACAAATGACATAATTTGATGCTGAAAACCCCTTTTCATTGGAGCGTCATGATTTCATAGAAAAATAGGTCACATGACCATTTTTGACGCTCATTTCGAGCGTCAAAACGCTTTAATGAAAAGGCACCTTTTGTCTAATAGTGATACTGTGTATTTTGTTACTTTATTAGTACTAAATGAGATTAAAAGGTATTTGCTGTACTTATTGTTTTCATTCACACTAGAAATTATGCCGTGAAAACATGACATAACTCTTGAGGGCAACATGACAACATATATTGTTGCAAAAAAGCATATCGTATGTTCCAGATGACGTTAGGATAAAATTAAGCAACGAAAAATGTACATGTACGATTTTTTTCTCCCTGATGACCTGGCCAAATGTAATTATGTCATGTTGGGATTTCAGCGACGATATATTATCTGTAAGGGCAAAGACAAATTTGTCAAAAATCTACTGCCAAGAAAGAAATTGAAAAAAAAAGAGCAATTGTATCCAATTCTATGATGGGAATTTCTATGTTAGAAATGGATTTTAGGTTAGATTTAGATTAAGAAGCCAGGATGTGTTAATAATCTTTTTAGTATTACATTTTTATAATAGAATGTCATACTTCTATTTACCTACTTATCTCATCATTACTTTATCTGTTTAACATATCACCATGGATATTGTTAAAAATAATAAAACAATCGCAAAAATTCGGAGGACAAGGAGAAATAACTTGGATGTGCAGTGTAATTGAATTACCTTCTCGTTATGAACGTAGATTAGCAGAAGAAATCTCGAATCTTGTGTGTATAAAATGGAAACGTATCAAAGAATAAAATTGTTCAAATTCAAAGTGCTATGTCTCAACCCCAAAGAGAACATCATTTAACTACCTTTAATATCATAAAGTAATATAGTAAAGACCCATGATACTTTGAGTTCAGTGAAATAGTTAAAGAAAAGATAGATGTAGTAACATTCTGAAAATATAAAAATTAAATCTATAGAATTGTCCTAGGAAATAAAATGTTTGCCCAAGGTAGCTTCTATAAGATCCACATAGACTGTAGTGTGAAGCAAAGAATACAATAATACTGTGCATTCTTAGTTTCAGAATAACTTTATAATTCTGATTGATAGCTTCCATATTTACGAATGTTTTAAATAAGTTGCATATTTAAAAATGAATAAAAGTTCAGGAATGAAAGGAGAGTGAACCTGGTAGAGAACATGCCAGAAATACTCAAAATCAATGGTGACAACATCGACATTCTACTCTAGTTCCTGAAGGCAATAAACTACAATTCACTCATTTAAGTATCTATTAGTATTGAAATATTCTGAATACTGTAATCAAAAAGTTAAATGTAGTAGCGGATGTAAATGGCCTTGTAGCGAAACATTCTTACTGTTAATTAGAAAAAGAAAATATTCTAGCTTTATAGAATCAAGAATATTTTAATTTTGAGAACAGTATAGATTTGTTAAGAATCATCGAAGAAAACTTGCCAGCTGTAGTTGTTTTATTTCATTGTCATTGATCCTACTGTAAAAAAAACAGTATTCAAACTAGAATTGTCACTGCTTATATTCAAATTTTATCAAATACCGAAGAATACTGTGAGCCAAGTTCAACATCATAAAATAGGATTATTTATTACAAATATGGCATAAATTTGATAGAAGTGTAGATCATATTTTGAAAATGCATAATACAAATTATTGTCCAAATATTCATTTGAATATTTTTTAAAAACTTATCAGTTTTACGATAGTTCGTTAGTTAAATTAACAATCCACTGATTAAGTTCTGAGATATCTTTATCAACATCTTTTTTAGGAAGAGCCACAATAGCATTGGCATAATTTTGTTTATGTTAAAATGGGAGACTGCATGCTTGTTTTGTTTATTCACTGAAAAGTTCTTGATTGGATTGTTTTAATAAGTTGACTGAAACAAATCTTCCCTGTGCACTATATTGTCATTATTTAAAAGAGAAATGAAATGATTTTCTTTAAGATGTGGATGTTCTCAAAGGGATGATGAAATTGAGATTGAAGTTCCAAAAGTACAAGATAATCAAAATATAGTTGGTAAAAGGATATTATCATAAGTAGTGTGTTCAGCATCCCCAAAAAAATTATTCCTGTCCAAAATTGAATTATTATAACTATTAAAGATGATGTTAGTTTAGAACTTAAATGACAGTAACATAAGTTGCACAACATGAGCATTATATAACTTGTATATGAAGAAACTGATATGTAATATGTATTTATTAGTCCTGCAGAGGAAATATCATATATAAAGCACACTATTCATAATAAATATATTTCTTGAGCATAAAAGCATTATAAAACTTAATCGAAATCAAATGGTATGCTAAATGGAAACTGACAGATAAGTTAGTTTTATTCTTCAATAACCTTCGGTGAGACAAATGCATTTTTCTGATTCCATCTCAGATCTTGTTAATAGAGTGAGATATTTTAGGAAGGTGTTGACACAACTTGTTCTGGAATTTTTTGAAGCTCAGTGATTCAGTGATTTCACATAATTAATCACTCTGAAATTTTGTTTCCTTAATCAAGAATAAATGGTCTATCATTTGATGATGGTCCATTCAACTGAGTTTTGCTACTTCTGTTCTTTTTTAAGGTGATCTTGAAGTTCTTGGGGAAATGATTGATAATTCCTAAATTATTAAATATTTCTCCTTACTCAGGTTGTTGCTGTTTTGTGTTAATATTTACTTTTTTTGTGTTAGTACCATTTTGTCAAAGAAGTGATGTTAGTTTGCGCTTGTTGCTATTCAGTGACTATAATGTGTTTCTAGGTACTTGAAAATTATTGTTCGATTCCTCTTTCTTTCGGAACCATATCAGGTTCTGTGGTATATGGCACAAGATGTTGTCTGAAGTTTCGCGCTGAGATGGTCAGTGTTGCCATTTTTAGTGTTGCTTTGGTTGGCGGCGACCTTGGATAGTAATAAATTTTAACCTTGAAAAAATAAATGAGATATACTAATATTTCAGCATAAGGTGATAACATCAATTTTACATCAGAGATGGTTATCCCGCAGTTGTATAGGAAAGTTGCTTTGAACTGCTACATTGCTGTAAAACTGTGCCTGTTTGATGCTTGTGATATCCTCTGTAAGCTATAAGCTTTGTAATTATTGACTCTTTCATCCGACTGTGATCAAATAAAAACATTTCTTTATAGTTACGTGGCAATTCAGAGCAACTTTCTAATAAGGCATCAATCGATCTATTTTCTCTATTAGAAATTTTGTGGAGTAAGCAACCCTGATGTTGATGTTATATTATAGATAAAAACATTTTGTCAAATTCAGTGTCTGTGAACAGCTTGGTATCTGTAAGTAGTGAAAAAGGAAGTTTTCCATTTTTTTTCCAGAAAATGAGATTTTAAATATTTCAAAATATTAAATGACACTTTTTGATTCAATGCCGTACCTTATACTATTTTTATTGAATAATACAAATTTTATTTCTCATTGCATTTGGAGTTGATAGCGTAGCATAAGCAGAAACTTCGTTCCGGTCGGGTGTTTCCCGTTTTTATTGACGTCATACTTATTTCAAATTTTGACCATTGAAATGAAATGATATTTACATTTTTATTTAATTAATATAATAATGAAATAAATCAAATATTTCATTTAAAAATAATACCAAATCTACTTATTTTCCTAGTCGTAATGACTGAAATACTTGAATACTTCATGAATAAAAAGATAATTAACCACCAAGATGGAAAAATTACTATAATTACATTACATGGGATATCCGCTCTCAGACTGTTTACCCATAATCCTAAAATGTGTGGAGTTTAACCGCATTTTCCTAATGCTCAATAAATTTTGGTATTATTTAACCATATAAAAGGCAATAATATTGAATTTCGAATAAAATTTAAGTTTACTTAACGACATATTAACAGTGAACAATATACAGTGCATATATCTCTTCTTTTAAAGTATTCTTTAACGCGGGATAAGTCAGTAACTTGTCGAACAAACAAAATGTCTACTTATTGCCTTACTACTTTGAAGTCCTTATATCTAGTTGGGCTTCCACGACTCATAATTCGTCTGTGCATTCCATAAATTTGATTTTCTATGAAATTTGGGAGTTATTGGCCCAGATAAGGACTACCGCAAGCTCTTGGAGGGTTTTGAAAAAATAATAATATCAATATTTCAGCGGAGAAATGGTGAATGCACTTCTCAGAGAAAAATATTTTATTTTATGGTCCAATCATACTTTCTAAAAAAGTTTTCATGAAAGAATGACAAGAGGTTGTGGATTTCATCAATTTCCAGAAAAGGTGGATGAGTGAGAAAATATTGACATAAAAACCTTGGTGAACTGCAGAGTCGCCAACTGATTGCCTCTTTAGTTTGCGAGGAGAAAATTAAAACTTCTTTTTATGTTTCTCCGTTGAGCAACCATATCTTGAATAGGAGGGTCCCAGGAAAGTTTTTGACAAATCTTCCTCACTTCAGCTGAAGAATCACTGCCGGAATTGTCTTCATTCATGACTTCTTTGACTGCTAGCTCGTCGATTATCAAGTCTTAGGCCGAAACAGTCTTTTCTGCAAGAATGTTGATTTTTTCCACGCTTGGTATTTTCTTTTGCATTACATGTAGAATGGTGCTTAAACTATTTTTCATGGTTTGAACCCAAACCTTACCTAACCCAAACGATATTTGGATCAGATGGCTTAACCCATTAATGCCTATGATATGATATATCATATCCCAGAGACGACCGCTTAACAGGTGACGACATGTCTGAACCATCCGCTGTGTTCGATATTCGTGTAACCAATTAGCATTAGTACAAGCCTGTCTTCGATTCGGTGCGGGACAGGGAAGTATAGTGCGTAAAAAAAAGTTTCTACACCCGAAGGAAGTGTGGAGAGATTTTATTTCGCTTCAACGATGCCGCTAAGGTGAGATTTGATTCATTTTTTTCTATAAAAATTGATTTCATTTTATTTCCATTCTGGAATTTTAACAATGAAGGTTCATTTTATCAGATTACGAGCTCAGAAAGTTCATTTTTTGATATATGTATGAGCTAGGAGCTCGCAATTGTAGCACATGATATATCATATCATAGGAAGTAATGGGTTCGTTCTATTGCAGGAAACGCAAGTATAACCCAGAGGATCCTCGAGATGCCGAGGAGCTGATGAATTATACTTTCGAATTGAGCGAAGTGAATGAAGATTACTCAAATGTAAAAAATTGTGATCATCTCGACTTTGTGTTATTTCCACCTGAAGATGTACAAGACAGCGATAGAGATGACGGTCCAAGCGACGAAGGAGATTTTGGACTAAACGAAATTGGCAAAGGAGTTCTGAGACAAACGATGGAAATATACGCCGTTGGTGAAGATAATGGTACTGAAATGGTTGAGTTGAATATTCCTCAGAATAGTGATGATAATGGTACTGAAATGTTTGAGTTGAATGTTCCTCAGAATAGTGATGATGATAACTTACCTTTGACAGAGTTAGCAAAGAAATTCAAAAAGAGTACGAATACAAACGCGCACCCACCAAACGAACGACGTCAGGGTGAGCATACGATAAAGAATAGAAAGAAGAGGAACTGACATAATTACATTTTGAACGAACGCGAAGAGAGAACTTCTCTTGAAAAAACTCCGGCGCCCAACATAGTCAATAATATAAGGGATCAAAATTTAATACCACTTGATTTATTCAAAATGTTTTTTTTTCTGAAACATTTGTCAAAAAATTTGCGACGAAACACAAAGGTATGCGATCTTCAAAGGCAATCATTCGTTTTCTGTTACCACTCGAGAAATGTATATCTATTTGGGAATATTGATTTTATCTGGTAATTGAAAGTTGCCGTCCAGGAGATTGTTTGGGCAAACAAAGTCTGATACTTTCGGCAAACAAAGTCTGATACTTTCAATTCTCTAGTGAGTAACAGCATATCACGAGACCGATTTGAAGCTATACATCGTTACTTACACTTCAATGACAACAACACAATAGATCAAAATAACAAACTGTATAAGGTTCAACCCCTGATAGATCAACTGAACCATATTTCTCAGACTTTGGCTATACCGTTGGGAGAAAATTTTTCCTTAGATGAAGCAATGGAGCCATATTTCGGTCACCATCATATGAAACAATTCATAAGAGGGAAACCAATTAGATACGGTTTCAAATTTTGGTGCCTAACAACAATTGAAGGCTATTTATTGAAATTCGATCCATACTGTGGTGCAGGAAATAAAAAGGAGGGGAAAACTTTGGGTTCTTCGGTATGAGAAACTTTATGTCTACACTATTTGCCCCATGGTAGTACTGTTTTCATGGACAATTTCTTCAACTCCTTACAGTTGCTAGATACATTGAAGGAAGAAAACATAAATTGCATAGGTACCATTCGTTCCAATAGAGTTGAAAAAGCGCCCTTGAAAGAATTTAAGAAAGAACCACGAGGAAGCTTCCATGTTCTACAAGACTCTGATAAGTCAATTTCATTGATAAGGTGGAACGACAACAATGTTGTCAACATCGCAACGAACATAAATAACGATCAGCTGTGCCTTAGTTAGGTAAAATGCAAACGTTGGTCAAAAAAAGAGAAATCATATACGCAGGTTCATCAACCTACCCTCATAAATATATATAACCAAGGAATGGGCGGGGTCGATATTTTAGATCAAATGAGGGGACTTTACTGTATCCGTATACGTTCCGAAAAATGGTATTGGCCATTTGTTCGTTTTTGTATAAACGGAGCAATGGTGAATATGTGGATCCTTTATCGACATGCTTTTCCAAAAATCAGTTTATTGGAATTCACTAGAAGAGTCGTTCTATCAATTCTGACTAGTCCTGAACATATGTCTGGACCAAAACCAAGATGCAGTCGAAATGTTTTGACAGAAGTGAGGTTTGATGGGGTAGATCACTTAGTTTCTTGGATTCCAACTCAGAGACAATGCGCTCAGTGTAAAATATGCACAAAGTTCATTTGTTCCAAGTGCAATGTTGGACTTCACCCAAAAGATTGTTTCATGTTATATCACAAACGACCATGAATGTTGTCTTCATCATTTCAGAATACTTTACTAGTTTTTCATTTTGACTAATCATTAGTTCTGTTATAGATTCTTCCAATAGAATATTTTTGTATTAGACTCGCCAATGCCTATGGTATGATATATCATATGTTAATTAAAAGGTACTTTCAGTAGAATGATGTATCTCAAAGTATAGTTCTCGTATTTTGTATCAATAAAGGAAGGAGTATTTTCAATTTCATCAATTTTCGCAAAAAAAAAAATTACTCAGGCATTAATGGGTTGATATGATGGGCTTTCAATCCAGCTTTGTTGTTGCTAGCTGATTTCGCTCCTATTTTATGCACTACCGCGTTTAGCGGTAATCCTCAGGGATTTTTGAAATTTCGAAGGATTGTTAGAATTGATCCTTTTTGAGATATTTCACTTGAAAAAAAATATATTAAGGTTTATTTTAAGAAAGAAACAAAAAGAAGAAAATAAGATTTTCCGCATGAAGCAAAAAAAATTGAAAATTGTTTTCTCACGGAGTAGGTGTTTTTGTCTCGACCTCAGTAGCTTATATTACCTCCTCTTGCCCTGATACAAGCCAGATGTTGTGGGGTTCTTGGATTATCCTGGCGACATCTAATTTCCTTTTTGAGATTATCCCGTAAATGTTCAATAGGATTTAGGTGTGGACAGCAAGCTGGCCAGTCCAAAATAGCCACTCCCTCTGTTTCAAGATAATATCGCGCGAGGTTGCTGGTATGCGGGGGTGCATTATCTTGCATAAAAGTGAAACTCTCACCGTGCACATCGGACAATCCAACGTAAGGCATTTTCAATTATGATTATAGGCTTTTTTGAATTTTGAAATTCACATTGATAATTCAACATTTCTTATCATACTATCCAGTTTTGTGAGTGATTCCATATAAATTTGGTTGTGTGTATGCTAATAACTAAAATAAATGTAATAATTTAGTTGATGATATCGATGATTTGTTCATCTTATGGAAATGCATTCTAATTATAAAACAAAACAAATTTTGTCAACTTTCCACTTTTATTTGTAACAATTAAAACTTAGATATTTGTTAAGTGAATATCCAAAATACATGTGTTCCGTATTAAGAGTCCAATCCTTGAAACTTAAAAATATATGGAAGATTTGACAAATAATTTCATAGTCGCATATTACAAATGTAAATAATACCTCGGCATAAATCATCTTGGGCGCCACAGCTGTGGCAAGACAGGCATCGCATCCTCCCAAGAGTTGAGAATAAAAAAATTATGTGCACAGAATAGATTCCATGGGTTCGTTTGATTATATGAATCAAAAACTAACAACTTACACACGATGGTCCATAGAGGCTTCAACATTCCTCTCTCCATAGAAGATTTCAAAACTTAGTGATAGTATGAAGGAATAAAGGGTTTAAATAACAACGTACTGCGTCCTTGTATAAATCAAAGCATTCATCGTAAATTAAACATTAAACTTCAGAATTACTTAATTGAATTAAAAAACACCTCCAAAAAAAGATACTCTGACCCATACAATAATAACAAAATCATTCCCAAATGCATAAATGTTTCATATTTGAATATTGAAATAAGATTTGTCTCTTGAATTTTATACATAATCAGTGTTAACTTAGCTTGACCACCATCACCCATTTCCTCAGCTACTTTTACGACACATTTGTTGGTGTATATCGCATTTGTGATACTCGCCCATCCTTATGTCCCAAAAAGAAAACAGAATTGCCCGGTTGCTATTAATTCCTTCAAATCCATTGCGTTCCATAACTAAATGACGACAACTTCAAGAATGCTTGGCCCATATCTGCATAAAATCTTATTTCGCTGATATCAGAGCTGGTTTCCAACGAACTCGGTTGTGTTCGGCTGAACGGTTCGGCTCGTATGGACGCGGATGATCCAATGTGCGTGATTTGGTATCAGGCTGAGTACATGGCCGAAGTGGTTTCGGTTCCAGACAATTTGAAAGATGTTTGACGGTGTTGAGGTGGCCTCTATAATTGTTTCAGCTACTCTTCGTAACAATGCATCATCGGAATTTCTTTTTCCAGCTGGGCCTATAATTTTGTGGACGTGGCATGGCAGCTATCTGATGAAAAAAATAAAGTTCTGTGTGAATTTGCTTCATAAAATTCAATTCGATATGTAGTGTAAGACTCGTTAATGAAAATGATGAATGGTATGAATTCATTTTTGCCATAGTGAACATTTTTTCAACGAAAAGGTGCATAACTTTTCTCGAAATGAGTATAATTATCAACGAAAACAAGGAATAACGTGAGGAATAATGCCGAATTTATTATGATATGTTTGAGTACCCATGCGCAACCGAAAGTTTGAAAGATCGAAGAAATTCTTTATTTACGCGATGCTCTCTTCAGAGAAACGCCGAAATTCACTCACTTGAACACTCAAATACACTAAATCACGGAGGAGTAATAAATAATTAAAATACAAGCTCCATGATATAGATGGAAGAAACAGAATCACGTAGAAAGAGGCATCCCTCCTCCATCGATTTGAATTGCGATATTATAGAGGGTATTTCTTTTTGTTCAATTACATCGAAATTAATTAATTTGTTCTGGTTAGCTCTGGAACTGTCAAGGGCATTCTGCTGTATAAACCCCTTGAACGAAGTCTTAGACGTATCGTTTTGATTGATAAACTGATGCCTGTTGCTTCCAGAAATTGCATTTGGAGTATGGGGTGCGACCATTAGGGTCTCTCCTTGCAATTTGGCACAAAAAGCGGTATCATTCTTCACAAGTAGTCGAAGATCCATGGTGAAAAACAATCAATAATGTGAAATACCGAGTGATTCCATATAAATTTGGTTGTGTACATATTTTACCTATCAGCATCTCTCTGTGTCCCCTTTCTTCAAGGAGAGCAATTATGCGACCCTTCTGCACATCGGAAAATCCAACGTAAGGCATTTCCAATCATGATTAAAGTTACAAATCTCAGTGACTACTGAGTACAATATCACGAACATGTGGTGATAATTCAACATTTGGTCGTTTTCATGGCGCAGTGGTGAGAAGTCCTTGCTGTGACACGGCAGGTCGCCGGTTCGATTCCGGCAGAGCCTGGGTGTTTGCCCCTTATCTGGTTTACACAAATTACTCTGTCGGATAATGTCGTAAAGGGCAAATCCATGGCCTATAAGGTCAAGGAATGACGGACGTTGGCCAATTTGCCCGCGTCCCTCCTTCGTTAAAAAAAAATTCAACATTTTTTATCTTGCCATCCAGTTTTCTTACAACAAAAAACTTCATTCTTCACAAAAATATGTAACATGGAAAGACGATCATAACGAAGTAAATTGCATGAAAACACATGAAGGCTTTGCGGGAAGCAAGGAGGTGGAATCTGTGAAAATGATGTTCTTGAGATCGGTTTAACTGTATGGTGTAAAATACGGAGATTATATCGGTGATGGAGATTTGAAAACGTTCGCAGCAATCCTTAATTTGAATCCCTATGTTGATGAACTGACAGTTGTCAAAAGTGAATGCAAAGGCCATGTTGAGAAGAGGATCGGAACTCGGCTCCGAAACGTCAGGAAAGGCGGAAAAGGAAAGTTGATGACAATCCACAACACGACAACTGTCCAGAGGGTGAAGTCAGCTGGTGCAAGTGGCAGAAAGCTAAAGCATTTGGAACAGAGCCTGGACCGCACCCTTCTCCGTTACACCTCGACGTTCAAAAAGAACTTCTTCCTATATACGAAGATTTATCGAGGACGATTTGCTGACGTGATGTTTAGGCGGTCATACGCAGAACGCGAATGAAAATTTTGATTCGACCGTTTGGCGAATGGCTCCAAAGCAACTTCATGCTGGCCTAGAAATAGTTGAGGTTGCAGCATTCTTGGCAATAATTAATTTCAAGGAAATTCAGCCCTTCTAATGGTAATGAACGAATCACAATTCGTAGTTGGCTCGCAGAGCTTCAATTTTGCCGAAAACATGGATATTCAGCGCGTGACGAGATAGAATAGGCGCAGCTCGTTGGAGACGAAGGAAGCTCGATAGCTCATCTAGAGGAGATGCATGCGCCAAATGGCGCATATGAACAAGAAGAGGATTTGCTATATGGTGCTGGAATACCTGTTTAACCGGTGAGCATTTTATATAATTAATTACTGATAAAAAATAAATCGAACTATTCAGAATTCTACTAGGATAATAATATATAAGCACAGCGCGTTTCGACACTCAGTGCCTTTCTCAAGTGCAAGGTTACATATTACTGATATTCTATACTACAAATAGCAATAAAAACCAGCTTAGGGAAATCCATTCAAGTATTTCTGGGAATAAGTTGAGTAGGGGTGACTGATTTATATCTAGTTGGTCATTAAGTATATTCTTGGAATTTATATATCTGTTAATTTCGGGGGCTTCAAGGTAATTCAATTTCTGGCCTCTAGTCTCTGTATGTAAAACTTGGAAATCCGGATTAAATGGGTGGTTGCAATTTAAAAGATGATTTGAATAATTGGAATCTGCTTTTTCATTATTGAAACTACGTTTATGTTCCGAAATTTCTACCGGTACGGCCAATATAAAACTTATCGCAGCCAGGACAATTCAAACGATATATTCCGGATTTATTTTCTTTTTTAGTTTTTGTTTTGTAATTTTTTATATATCCACCTAAGTTGTTTCTTGTTCTGAAAGCTTTATTTAAGTTGAATTTTCCAAGAAATGTTTTAAGGTTTCGATACTTTTACCAAAATATGTTAGACATTTATAAGATTCATTTTGATTTTCTGAGCGTGGATATACTTGTTCAATGGCTAATCTGAGTTGTTTCTTTTTCAAAATGGGTTATATCCATTGTTAAAAGCAATTTGTTTGATTAAATTCAATTCCTTCACGAAATTTTCTGTTGATAAAGGTACGTCGGGGAGTATATAACTATTGAAAGATGCAACTTTATGCTGATAGGGATGTGCTGATGAGTTGTGTATTATTATGTCGCGTGTGAAGGTTTGTGATGAATTGAAAACTTGTGTTCATTATTAGATCGAGTAATAGTTGAATCTAAAAACTTATTGAGCCATTTTTCTAGATTTCTGTTCGAATCGCGTTGTGCTAATACAGGGTGTTACATTATATTAAGTCACAACTTGAGAGGGGAAATCTACGTGCAATTTTAAGAAAAAAGTTCATATAAACAAAGGTCCGCAAAAGCTTTGTTACGGAGCTGCAGGGTGTTGAAATTTCCGGAAAAAATTGTTTTTTTCTTCAAAATTTCAGCAGTTTTTGGGATATTCAGCCCAAATTTGGAATATATTCTATTTTTTACAGCCTCCATCTTTACACGTCCTAAATTTAACTAGAATCTACAAGGTGTTTTCTTTTCTTGAGCCATGTCTTCTTTTGCCCTTTCAAACTTTTTTGCAATACGCCACTGATCAGCGTACAATCAATTTCCGTCATCTTCGTTCAATTTAGAATCTTTTTTGACGCTTGTAGTTTTTTCGTATCTCCGATCTTTCTAGAGCAAAAAATTATTAAACGATTGTATGCATTCACTGAATTCAAAGCCCTTCTGATTAAAAGAATGGCTTTGATTTTTTTCATTTATTTATTTATTTGGCAGTTGCTAAAGTTGAACCAGTGTCTGCTCGAATTGTTTATTGTATTAACGATTAGTTTTGAGTCTTTTGAAGTTATTGTAAGAAAAAAAAGCTAATTGCCGAATTGGCTGATATCCATAACATGGACGGTCTGGCTGACGGAAACACAACAGAAGACAGACTATTATATAAGGTGCGCATTCCAAATCGAGTAACACCAGACAGGCGAATATTTTCAAATATCTTTAGAAGGTTGAGGAAAACTGGTACTTTTACTGCAAATAATAATTTTAATGTACCCAAACTCTACTTCCTCGAGTTTTTCCTTCAAGACTGAATTTCTGTCGATGGTTCTTAGATAAAATTAGAGAAGATGCTCATTTTGATAGTGAAATAATGTTCACAGACGAAGCTAACTTTTCGAGAACTGCTATCACAATCTTAGCATTAAGAAAAATTCTCACTAAATGTCTGGGTCGGAATAATTGTAAATTATTTGATTGGGCCATTTTTTTGCCTAACAGATTAAACGGTCCCGCTTATCGGCAATTTCTTGAGGAGGAGTTACCTTTATAGCTCGAGGCTGTGCCACTTTTGGTGAGAAACATACTGTGGTTCATGCATGACGGGGCACCATCACATTTCAGTGGAGAAGCTAGGGAATTCTTGATTAATGCATTCAACAACCGATGGATAGGTCGGGGTGGGCCAGAACCATGGTCTCCTAGGTCCCCAGACTTAAATAGTTTAGACTTCTTCTTATGGGGATGTCTCAAAAATTTTGGTTTATACCACAACAGTGAACACTGTAGAAGAGAGAAATCGAATAATAACCTCTTGTAACACGATAAGAAATACCCGAGGAATATTTCAAAGAGTGCGTGATAATATGCGAAGGACAGAGGCCTGTATTCTTGTAGGTGGAGGACACTTCCAGCAATTTATTTAGTTTCTAATTGTTCTCTTTTTTAGTTTGATATCGAATAAGTATAAATTTAGTCTCAGAAGACGAGCTATCAAAATAAAAGCAAATTTTGGGCATAACTATCGAGTATTTCTATTATTTTTTTTTATTTAGCGAATAACATACAATTCAAATTCAATAATTTTTCACTCGAAAACGAGTGAAGATACGAAAAAATTACAAGTGTCAGAAAAATTTCTAAATTGAACGAAGATGACGAAAATTGATTGTACGCTGATCAGTGGCGTACTGCAAAAAAAGTTTGAAAGGGCAAAAGGAGACATGGCCTCGGAAATGAAAACACCTTGTGAATTTCAGTTAAAATCTAGGACGTGTTACGATGGAGGCTGGAAACAATAGCTTGCAATCCAAATTTGGGCTGAATATCTCAAAAACTGCAGGAGTTTTGAAGAAAACACCAATTTTTTCCGGAAATTTCAACACCCTGTCGCTCCGTAACGAAGCTATTGCGGACCTATATTTACATGAGCTTTTTTTCTCAAAATTGCACGTAGATTTATCCCCTCAAGTTGAGACATACCATTATGTAACACCCTGTATATTATCCTAGTAGAATTCTAAATTACTTGATTTATTTTTTATTTGATATGGAATTCTATCAAGTAAAAGCTTTTACAATTCAATTAATTACTGCCTCGAATCTCGTTACATTTTTTCACAAACGCGTTTTTCTCGAAACGATTTTTTTTTCAACTTGTGGACATTCTACTTTGAAAATATTGACCAATCGCTCTGAAATTTGTTGTGAACATTCTTAATTCAATCAAATCTAGATACACCTTGGGAATATATGATTATTAAAAATATGTTTTTTTATGCAAGAACGGTGAAAATTATAGAATAAAACCATAACATTGTCTCCAAACACCTCAGAAAAAAATGCAATTTTCAATTTCTTTTTACACAATCAGGTTCATATTCTTAGGAAATGTGTTGCTAACCAACAAAAAATTGTGATTATTACAGACGAAAATTGCTACCACAGGAATGCTCACCAGTAAAATACTCTGACGCCAATCGTCGATGGACAGCACGATCTAACGACACTATTTCCTGGGGAAATTACTTGAAGAAATTCTTAAGTCTACTTCAAAACATGAATAAAATACTCCCAAATTTGAAGAAAATCGTTTATTTCTTCCCCTTGCAAAAAATTCACGAAAAACAAAATCTCCTAAATGGGTCTTCCCCCTTAACTGATGGACTGTTGATTGAGTCGTTGACCTTTGGGACCCCCAAAACAGAAATTCGTAGTTACAATCCATTTCGCCCAGTTTTACATTGATAATTACATATTATAGCGAATAAAAGCTATAACTGAACCCGTCTGCTAAGTAAGTATTCCGATCAAAGGGTTAATAATGAGAACATCTGAAAAAAACAATGCATTGGAATAACAAGGCTTGAATTCTATTCGATATAATCGAAAGAATTTGCCGACAATATAAATTATGAAATGTACGACATAAAATATGCTATCACTTATTTCAGCGATAAAGTAAAAACACCGTAATTGGGTAAAGTATCAATTAAATACATTTGAAAATATTATTAAATACCTTTTCTCTTTCTCTAACGTTGTTGAATAAGAGTTTTCACTAGTGAATTAAATTGTCAATATTACGAGGAAAACATAATAACGGTCACTTATGCCGCATGCAAAAACACCATAAAGTAATTAATCAAACTACGCTAGGTAACAATTACAAAACATCGTAACTATAAAAAGAAATGGGCTTGAATGAGGTCTAGATAAGATTCAAACGGAACATCAAAAGTAATTACTCAAAGTTGGTTGAACAGCGTCACATAATTAGTGTACTCCAACAGGTGTCGGGAATTGAAACACCAGAGCACCTGATGAAGTACAATAGACATATGACAGATGGCGCTTGCCAGCTAAAAAGGATGATATGGTGTCCAACTGCGGCTTCTAAAATGGTGGAATAGAAAGGTCGGGTATCCATGCTAAGTTCGATCAATACTTAGAGTATATTAATAAACGCCTGAATAATTCGAAATTGGGATTTACCAAGTGATAACTAAATGATATATTTAGCTGAAGTTCTTCACATTTTAAATTTCAATAACCAAAATTATCCTCGTTAGGCCAAAATGTAAAATGTAGTTTTAGTATGTTGAATCGATTCTTGCACAATCCTGACCTACATTTTCGGTGTTTCACGTATTAGTACCTTCAAATTTATTGTTCGAATGGATATGCCAAAATTTCATTCCGCTCCGAGTATATAAAAATCATGGCCTACGAATTAACTATAAATCATATCACACTAATTTGTGTGCTGAAGTTGTTACAAAAATTAAAAATCCCATATCAATGTCAAAATAATTATTGCTAGTGATAATAACTGAAGATTGAATATACACACTTGAAACATAGGTAGGTAAGCTTTTAACAATTTATTTCAAGCGATCGTTTGCCTGCCTTTGAATCGGCGTCAGATATTGTGCTTCATCAAATATTGCTGTGTAAGTTTGGATGAAGTGTTGACGTGTTATCGTGGTGAACCTTGGCCAAAGTTGTGACTATTTTCTTTCTTATTACGGTCATGCAATCTTTTCAGAACAACTATTCTATGTTGATAGTCTGACTTTCAAGAGCATATTCATGGTGCACAAGACCATCATAATTAAAAAACAGTCGATACTGACTTGACTGGCATTGCTTCGACGTATTTTTTGGTCGTGGCTCAAATTTAAGCTTCCACTTAGAACATTGATGCTGAATTTTGGGGATCATAATAAAAAAAAACCCAAGACTTACTATCTGTTAAAATCGTTTTCAGTAGATTTTCATCATTATTGACAATTTCCGAGTGACAGGTTTTCTTCACGTCCGTTAGGAATTTTGGAATGAATAATTTCGTATACACCATCTGAAAATTTCGCTCTAAACACTATTTTTCGACCTCTGTCGAACACTCTCAGAACGAGGGTAGCTATCAACGATGGCAATTTCTCCAATCTTCTTTTTGGATAGTTTCTGCACAATTTGTTTAGAGTTTGAATCAAATTTAATAATTGTTGTTCTGATTTTTTCGTCAATTCTTCACAAAGAGAAAATTGCACACCGTTCATGAATAAACGCCTATAGGAACTTCATGAAGACATACTGGTTACGTGGCCCGAAATATAAAGGCAGATCGGATACTTTTGGGCCAATCCATGTAGTAGCAATTTTTATTGATATTTTTGAGAAAAAAAATAAAAAATAGAATTGTTCTTGAGATTTATAAAATAAAGATAATCATAGTTAGGAAAATTACATTTGCTTATAAATGATCCTTTCTAGGGATAATGCACTGAGGGTATCCTGCTTATTCAACATGGAAATATGGTGGGGTATCTATATGACTCCAAACCAAATAAAGGTACAGGAAACGGGATTCGCAGAGTTCCTCCAGATAAGGCATGAGTCACAAACTAAGAAAGTATGAGCTGAGGAAGCCCTATTGATGATGAATGAG